>OZ024902.1:81319487-82055704 GCA_964017125.1 Flabesymbios commensalis
ATTAATTTCAATCATTGACAAAGAAACTTTTTACTATAATAATGTAATAATCATATATGTCCTATATAGTCAAGCTTTATCCTACCTGTTGGAATTCCCAAATCTTTACTGCCTCTGCCAAATCCACGGATTACTTTTCCTTGTGTGAAATATGGGAACATTCTGGAAAGACGTACACCGTTTATTGTGGTCATGGCCGCAATACTTGAAGACGTATGTACATGTAGGCCTACACCACTTAAAGTCTTTGAGTTCTCAACTTAATGTGTCTAGGATGTTATCATCAGTATCCTTTACTTGGATAACACTGTTTAAACACGATCCTCTGCAGTAGGCCTAGACTAAATGATGGGAGCTTTTGTCACTGTTCAGTGTTTGGTTCCAAACTAAAGTATAGCTGTTTGTGAAGTATAGCTGTTTGGCTTTCACCTTAAGACTCCTTAATCATGTTAATAAGTTTCTAGTAAGCTATAAGTTACTGTGATTGATGAGTGGGTTTGCATCTGTCTTTCACTTTTGAAGACTGACTACTGCATGTACTGTAAAAAGTTGATGAGCCTGAAATTAAAATAAAAGTTATCAGGTTATAAAAATAAGGGTGTCACTATACGTATAACCTGATTACCATTCTCCACACATAGATGTCGCTCAGGTCAACCCCGCTCTCTCTCTGTAACCACACGCCATGTTTCGACAAAAACTGCTCATTTTGAGCAGTTTTGTTGATATAAGAACTGTAGGCTTATAAACACGCTTGAGTGTCCTGAATATATATGGCAAATATAAAACACCACTACTCCGCCACATATGAGTTTATATTCACATAGAAATAGAAAACATTCAATGGATTACTTTTTCTGCCTACGCGCTGCTGTGAGAAGGTCCATGTTTACGTTTTTCTGACAGAATTTACAATCGGCTTCAAAACACTGGCAAATATAAATTACTGAATGACATGCGAATTGTGCTGGTTCAATTTATCCACTACTAAACACAATAAATAGCCCTTACCTGTAACAAACTCTGAATCAAATTAAATATTGAAAAAAGGATAAGTAATGAGTTGAAGTGAACACCAAAATAGTTCCGTGGTTATAGGAATGGTTATAAAATCACGTGGTAACGCTCACTAACGGCTGATAAATCTGGTCAATCGCCATGCGTGCATACGGCGAAATGAGCGTGTGGTATCAGAGATATAATTTCGAGGTCAGAATGCCTGATTACATGTATATACTTAACACACAAAGAAACGCAACAAATTAAATATTCTCTTATTTTGTGAAATTTAGTCAAAACAGTTTGTTTGGATTTAAATAATGTTTACAGTGTGTTGTGCCCCATCAGCATTTTGTGTTTGACCTCAATAATGGACAAATGACCTTGAAATTGAAGAAAGTACAGTTTTGTGGTCATGGTCCCAGCTGACCATGTTCGCATTATGCGGGCATCTGAAAAGTATGCAATTATGTGGACTGGGGTGAGGGAATAAAAAGTCTGTTTTCAGATTCAGTTTAACTTCATTACCGGGTACGGTATTCATGGTATTTAAAAAATGATGGGTTGATGAAAAAACCTGATGTGACAATTTAGCAGCGTGAGCCTGTTTTTGCATGTATCGCTATGGCGGAAGGTGGTCTGGCTACAGCTCAAATTGCCAGAAAACAGGATTAGCAATACTGAGCTTTAATAAACACCAGATTTCAAGACATCGAATAACCTCCGATATTCCAAGACAGTGAAGACTAGGGACAAATAATACACTAAAGATCTCTCTGCTTTACAAAAATATGTGTTTCTGCAGAGACACAAATGTTAGGCATTAGTACTGTAAGTATATATAGGCCTGTTAACTAATTAATATTATCTTGATGATAGACCCAAGTTTATCTGAATTATATCATCTAAGCTAAAGCCTAAGCTTAACTCTTAGGCTAATAGCCTCAGTCGAACAACATTGGCTATATCTGTATATTGTAGGATAGCTTAGTGTTAGACAGTGCTTCTAATATTAACTAGTCTACTTCAAGTTTAGACGGGATGCCAGACACTTCGTTTCCAGACAGGGAGCTGAATGTTATGTTGTTTATAGACTGGAGAAATTCAAACAAAATGGCTGCCAATTACGGTATACCTAAACACAGGAACACAGATTCACTGGCATACACCGGAGTACACAGCAATGGGAGCACATCATCAGTAAACGAGGATGTTATTCCGATGTATTCCGGCATATTTCGGTAAAGTGTATTCCGGTGATTAGGGTGATCCAGCCGTTTACCATGTTTACACTGTTCATACCAGCTCGCTTAAAATTTTAATTGTTTATATTTTCTCACCGGGACTTCAAAAAATTATTAGAAGTAGCCGGCAGACGCTTTTTCAGCATCACAAATTGATTTTACACCACTAGACACTCGGATGTTGGTGGGCAAACATCAAACTGGTGCCAGGACGGCTGTAATGTTTTTTTCAATACTGACAATAGGCAGCTGGTCAGCCGGGCTGTTCCCGGCTACCATGCCAGCTACTTCAAGCTCAAGTGACAAGTTGTAGACCCCAAGTCCAAGAGCTGAATGGCAGTGACAGATCGACAATGATGGCAGTGACACTGACAGGGCTCCAAAACATTTCGCACTATAGACGTTTCCCCCCCCCCCGAAACGTTTCGCACGTCTTTCTGAGTATGGTCTTTCTTAAATATGAAGAGGGGGAAATGACTATGGGGCGAAAAATCTGTGTAGACTAGGGGCCTAGGCTACCCACTGGCACTGAAACTGTCACAGTGTCAGTGCTGAGTGCATTATCACGCAAAATAAAAAAAACAATGAAAATAATTAAAATTGAAAAGAAATCAGACTTAGGCTTAGCCTTAGCCTAGGGCCTAGGGTTAGGACTATCACTGACTGTCTGAGTAGGCCTAGCCTATCACTGTATGAATCAGTAATCAGTGATACAGAATTTCAGAAACTAAAATCATTCAAACTCAGTCAGTCAGTGACTCACCTCATTCGGTGATTCACTGATTCAGAATTTCAGTTCAACTTCTCAAGTACACGGCAACGGCATGTCATGAATGCCTCATCACGACATGTGAGTAGAAATAGGTATTGTTGTGTCGGTCGACTAATGCCTTTAAACTGACAGTGTCAACAAGCAGCCAGATGCTACGGTTCCGGATACGAGATGGCGGTCATACGGGACCACTCTGTGACTAAACAAAACTGAATTACATGAATTATCGCCCGATACGCTATCTGAGCGATAATAGAAGCATATGGAAGCATCTGTCAAGTCTTATGCTAAATCAATCAGCAAGCCAGCTGGATAGTAGGCCTGTCAAGCGGAAAATCAGTTCCGTCAAGTTCGCCAAGCAAAATCATATCCCATAGGCCGAGGCCTTGCAAAGTCATATCTCATCATCGGGAAATCATATCCCCCTTCACTGATCAGCTCTAGCAAAATCATATCCCACATAAAAGTTATTATTATCCCCTTTCAGTTCTCAGCTACGTCATTGTTTTCTCCAGATAATGTATAGCCTACAAATGGAAATTTGTAGATTATGTTAATTTATTTCGTTCATCAGCGTAAATATAAATACCAACCAATAGTAATACATGATAGTCTGTTCTGCATGGCAAATAAGTCGCATCTTTGTATTCTGGCCAAAGCCGATAGATCCTTAGATCTACCATGAGTGAATTCAAATTGTAGACAGCTGCTTCTAGGCAAATTTGGCCTAATGAAATGATGAAGACTAGGCCTACTGTATTTAAAATTAAATGGAACGTTGGCATGATGATCACGAGCGATCTTATGAGGGATCTAATTTCTCAAATCAAGAGGATCTAATTTCCCAGCTGCACACCTGTGGATGGAACCGAGTTCCGGTGGATGGAACTGATTTCCAGGGGATATGATTTCGCTTGACATGCCTACATTTCTATATATGTAACTTAGTCTCCACACATAGATGTCGCTCAGGTGAACCTCCGCTCTCTTTCTGTAACCGCACGCCATGTTTTGACAAAAACTGCTCATTTTGAGCAGTTTTGTTGATATAACAGCTATGGGCTTATAATATAACACGCTTAAGTGTCCTAAATAAATATGGCAAATATAAAACACCACTACTCTGCCACATATGAGTTTCTATTCACAGATAAATAGGAAAAATCACCGGATTACTTTTTCCGCCTCTCGCTGCCGTGATAAGGTTCATGCTTACATTTTTCTGACAGAATTTACAATTGGGTCTAAAACACTGGCAAATATAAATTACTGAAGGACATACAAATTGTGCTTGCTCTAAACAGAATAAATAACTCTTACCTGTATCAAATTATTCTTAGATCAAATGAAATAGTGAAAAACAGATAAATAATGAGTCGAAGTGGACACATAAATAGTTTAGTGGTTATTTAAAACTTGAAACTCACGTGGAAACGGCTGATAAATCTGGTAAATCACCATGCGTGCATACGACGATATGAGCATGTGGTGTCAGAGATATAATCTCTGAGGTCAGTACAGGCGGTTTCCCGGCCATTTTGTACCCAACCCTTTTTTTTACTTTTGGACAGCAACCTTGTCATTGGCAGTTGATCAGAGTGCTGGATCTTACATGTGGAAATGTCAGTAGGCCTATAGCTTTCCTATCTTGTATCAAGATGATCTCCTCTTTCTGTTCCCAAACAGTGCCCCGATCTCTACCTTGTGTAGTCGTTAGGGAATACTGAAGAGGGGATGGGGGTCAAGGCCGGAGGACTGATGCGTGACACTTTGCTAGACTGTCACTCAGGGATCCGAAGATAAATAGCTATAGGTCTCGTGCCCAGGATATTTAGAAACCCTACACCCAGACATTGGGCCTGTAGCCTAAATTTTGCCACATCATGGTAAAAAAATAAACTTCCTCCCAATAAGTGAGCAGTAGGATTAATTTCAACTCGGTTTGAAAATCTTGTGATTTTGGAGGCTAAATTTCGATCAGGAAATTTTTTATGTTCAGGCAGTAAAAAAAAAATCCGCTACCTGTAGGCCTATTCTGTTACCGATGTCCTCTTTTTTTTTGTGCAGCTTCCTTGGTAGTTGAACAGAGTGCTAAATCTTACATGAGAAAGTGTCTTGTGAGTTCAGGAGAGCTTTCCTATCTTGTACAGCGGCATCTCCCCTTTATTCACTAATAGTGCCTCGATTGCTACCTCGAGTAGTCGTTAGGGAATACTGAAGGAGAGTTGGGGGCCGAGGTACGGGTACTCGCAGTGTGGTTGTCTAGCCTGCTACTCAGGGATCTGATTGTCTGTAGCTCTTGGTCTCGTGCCTAGGTTTCAGAGCCATTGACACTTGTCAGAAGGTCCGGGGAACCCGTTTATAGGGCCTGCTAACTCAACAAACAAACAAACAAACAAGCAAACAAACAAACAAGCAGTAGCCCTGATTCATTCATTCATTCATTAGGGGTCAAACCCACAGACATGACAGATATTCCAAGAATATCTATGACCATTGTCAAACCGATACCGGTAACATGCTGGACAAAGTCAAAGATATGAAATTGAGCACAGTTACTCTTGCGACATTACTGAACAATTTCAGAGGGGATTTAGTCCAAAAATATGAGTAAATTTTCTTAATAATAATAAAATTACATTTTACGTAACACAGAAACGTAACACAATGGCAACACAGAAAACCTAAAATCAATAATAAATATTGCCTACAATCTGTTATTTATTGCGAAATTAATAAATAATCCCTTTAAAAACTGCTATGCATGGGGAGATTTCATCATCGTCTCAAAAGTCTATAGTCTACCTATAGAGCAGCGGTATTTAAAACTTTTGTTTGTTTGAAATTCCTGGTTTAGCAATGTAGGACTACGTGGCTTATCATTTATATTACCACAACCTATGTTGTCTGAGTTGCTGGGGGGGGGGGGAGCTTTCCGCTATGCCTCTTAAAACTAAGCAGCGAGGTTGACTGAGGTTACAACAAAAACAACCTTAAAACAACAGTTTTTACTTTAATCTCACTCTGAAAAATTTAAGAACACTTTTCATGATCAGACGTCGGGCATCTATATATACTAAGTGGCATTTCACCTGGGATTATTCTTTTAAGATTAGGGCTAGTTTTATTGTTTTAAATTTAGGGGACCCTTCCCGTCGCCTGTGTTATTGGACCGGGTGGGACCCTAAGGAGATTGTCAGACCTGCTTTAACAACTGACTATTTCTTTGAGGTCTGGGCGGTTTTCGTTCCCAGTGTTAGAACTGAATATGTGGCAATGTCCATGTCGTGATTGATAAGTGTTAAAACTCACCCACTCACTGACACAGCCAACTGGACAGCTGGTGCCGTGTGTGGGTGAATAAATGCAACTCATCGTCTGACCGCAACGATCTTGCCCTCATTGTATGATATAATACCTTTATTAGTCATAATTTCAGCAGACAGGATGCTAAAATTCAACGGTTGTACCCTGTCGTGTTGGCTCGGTGCCAACCATTATATTAAAGCTATTACCGGTAACTCCAAATGACGCTGAAGTGGGTACATTGACACACTTAGTATTTGACGACGTAATAGCCGAAATTGAAAGGTAACACAAAGGAATCTCACTATTTTCAGAGCAATAAGACATTTTGAAAAGCTCGATAACTTTTAGCATTTATCAGAGGTATAGGTTGTAATAAAAGAAATACCCATTAAATGCTAACAGTTGCAAAAAAATGCTGAATTAACTACATTTTACAAGCTGGACCACGACAACAACGGACAGCGGACGACACTATTATGTGACAACAATATCTGAGTAAAAGTAGTTATAAAACTAAACACAAACATGTTATGGTTGGCTATATAGGGACTACTATGTAAAGTAAACAGGGCCTGATCCAGGGGGGGGGGGGGGCGTGGGGCCCGGGCCTCCCACCAAAAGGGGGCATCCCACCTATTTGCGGCTGGGGCATTGTTTAATCTGTCTAACTGTCTGATCACCGATCCGAGTGCAATCAGCCGTGAAATGACAGTATGACATATATGGTGTTGTCACAGTTAGCTCTCTTACGCTGTGTATAATAACACCTCCCATCAGGTGGTGTGAATGTAGCCTCGTACACGCATGAACAAACACGGCTCATCATATGAGGGGTGTATGAAAGGGGATTAGTTATGTTATGTCATAAAAATGCAGATCTTTCAAAATAAGTGCCTGAGACTAGCATAGGTATAACCTACCATGACGGAACAAGTACAATAGATCTGTATGATCTCACTAATGTCCCTTTGATCAAAACTAGGATGACGGCACTGGCGGTTAAAACATTTAGATCACTTGAAAACACACAGTATTTTAAGGAACTGATGTTGAACCATGCGATCGTTCAAAAACGATCAGGCTCTAACACAATTCTGGATCAACTTCTAGCTGCAATCCAGGCTGACGCTTAAACACGGTTGACGGTTGACGAATAACGGTTGAGCTCTTGTTCCCACAGAGAACAGGGGCTCTGAAAAGAGCCGTTTTGTGTGACACATGAGGCAGTGAGCTCTCTATCATAGCACTGCAGGCGGAGTCTGGTCTTAAGCAATGAGCTCTTTATCATTACATTACTAGCTTGGGTGATGGCACGGCGGACACGGATGGTTGGCTAACGATGACGGTTCAATGATGGTGGTTTCAAACACACTGCTCAGAAAGCAGAGCACATCTCAAAGGGTCAGTCCTTGCCCTTTACTCTGGTGGCTGGTCGCTCAAACGGCTGTTTCTTTATGGTTCAGCAGCTCTGCCCTGGTTCCTTGTCTCCCGGACTTACTTGCCAATGCTTTGTACAATCACCTACCTCACCAGGTGAAAAGAGAGAGGCACTATAAGGTTTTTACCAGAACTAATGCACAATCTCGCGTCAGCCCTCGCGCTGCGCGCTCTTCTACTACTGTTGGTTTCTCGTTGGGACAGCGTCGTAGGCGGTGGCCCAACATAAAAGCAAAACAGTAGTTCAGCTCCACGTTGTTGCTGGTGTGTGGGCTCTTCCATTCGCGCCCCCGAATATTGATTTAAAATATTTTTTCACAATTTGGAATCATAAAAGTAAACCAACATTTTTCAATCAATAAGCGCGTTCATGATGATGAAATTGGTTTGATCTGCTTCAGGTTGTCTTTTAGTATAACGGTAGATGAGAAATAATATTAATATGTACCCGAAAAGTTGAAAAAAATGTATCTTTCTATTTTTCCTCACCATACCCCATTATACTTTAAATTAATTTGCAAAGTAATCATACATCTGGGGATCGATATAAGGTGATCAGGTTGTAGCAGACACACTGACCTTGCATTTTCATGCTACGTTAACATATCCTATGCTGACTTTAATTACTAGGTGTCATTATATAATCTCTGAAAACTGACATGGCTGGAACTGATACGTTTATTAATTTTAAAAATCAAATATTATATAATGCAAGTACAATCAATGTGGCAATTCGCGAAACAGGTAGCTCCGAGCCATGTGACCATGCAAGCACAGTCGCTATGAGCTCGAAGATTCCCTGATATTGACTAGTGGTGCAAACTTAACAACGTAAAAACAGTACTACTACCGAAACACACTATATACATACTAATACAATTCGGACATGATGGCTCGTCGACTGCCAACAAAGTATAGCATCAGAACCATCCATATTATCGCTTTCCAGTCATCTCGCATCATTGCCACTTCGCCCCCCTTTCACCAGAGGACGCTTCGCCGTCGCATTTGAATGAGACGTCTCGCATCATAGTCATTTCGCATCATAGTCATTTGAATGAGACATCTCGCATCATAGTCATTTCGCATCATAGTCATCTCGCCCCCGTCGCATTGTAGCAGTATCAACCTTCCCACAGCTACAGGCCAATGAACATAGTAATTAGACTGATCTTTCGCCGTCGCATCATAGTCATTTCGCATCATAGTCACTTCCCCGTCGCATTATGACATGTTAAGTCTCCGCACAGGTATATTAAAATTAGTAAGAGCAGAGATATTTTATACTGGTAATAGGCCTAATGTTGACAAAGGACCCTCGTGTGGCAATATAAAGAATGAATTACCCAGAAGCACCAGATATAATTATATCGTTTATAGCTATGGGATAAGCCTAAGAAAGCAACTTCAATTAAAAAAAACCGTGAGAATGGTTTTAATGTCCACATGTATATCTGTGGGCCCCCATGTCTGTCTGTCTGTTGGTCTGTGATAATTTGTTATTTACATCTCAGGATAATGCATAGTGACAAAGGCAAATGGTGTTTACATGCACTATAGTAATGTGAATTAAACAGGTAAAAATGTCTATAATGTGTATACATATCAAATCATATATCGAGTGTTGCAGACTTAGTGATGTAATAACAATAACAATTACGGATAATAATTATGTGTGCCATTCCAGCAGGATATAGCACTCACACAATAGCATTAAAGTTTATTCAATTAACTAGTGATTTATTATCTACATGGCCCTCACACAAAAATATTACAGCTTATTTTACGTCACTATATTGTTCAATTCATACCATTTCAATCACGACCTAGTTAGTGCCATATACCCGGAGTTACAATCGAAGAAAAACATTCCCGACCTCATAGATAAAATCAGTTGACTTAGCAACTCTGAAATCCTCCATAAGGCCCCACCTCGTCTGATAACAAAGACGACGGAAACGACCATAACAGGCCCCAAATAATTGAAATGTTGATTTTGTTTGTATTAATACAAATTTATTTGTTCTAGCTAGTTAATTTATAAATGAGCTAGCTGGAACCATGGACATATGAAACTTTATGTCCAGAGTGCTTTATGTCTATGGCTGGAACATAATTGCCTCAGTATGATCTCGCGAGATAAGTCGAACGCCGCATTGTTTACAAAGTAAAAGTGACCTATTATCGCTCAATTCTTTTTGGCTTGATGTAGGCTTACATTCCTCATCACATTATTGGACAAATTAATCGTTAAAAAACGTCATCTGAACGCATACAAGGCAATTTGAAATGTGTTCGTATTAAATTATTGAATTAACCTTGGTAGCGCGGTAACGCGGTTTGATATAGGCCTATTATCTGTGTACGGATAGCCCTGGCCTATTATCGACTGTGGGCTTCTTCTCCTTTGAACTTTGAAAACATCCAGCAGCACCTCCCATTTGGAGTATCAGGCTGGAGGGGGGAATGGGCTGGTGGATTTAGTCAACCAGTTGACTCTTGAACGCTGCCACAGTTTTTGATTCTATGGCAGCTGCCGGAAGAGAATTCCAATCAGGGATAGTTCGATGCCAAAAAGAATTTTGTCCCAGTGTGGTGTTAGCTCTAAGATGTTTATAGGCCTGATTGTGCCCACCACGTGTTCTTCTGTCCGCTGGGATTAAACGGTCATTGATAGGAGTTTCGACTAGCTCATTTAAAATTTTGAACATGCTTACAAGTCTAGAATTTTTACGTCTTGTTTTCAAGTCAGTCCAGCCCAGGTTCTGAATGAGAGATGTCACACTGGCTGTTTGTCTATAATTTTGGGTGACAAATCTTGCTGCTGATCTTTGAATTTTTTCTAATTTATCAATATCTTTTTGTCTAAAGGGGTCCCAAACTGCTGAAGAGTATTCTAAAGACGATCTGACCAGGGAGAAATAGGCAGTCTCCCTTAGTTTAGGGGGACATGCCTTCAGGTTCCTCCGAAGGAAGCCCAGAGTGGAATTTGCTTTACTTGTAATTTTGTTAATGTGGGCCTCCCATTCCAGGGTATCACTAAGGCAAACACCAAGATATGGTGTTGATGAAACGTTTGCTAGTGTTTCACCTTCAAGGGTGTACTCAAATTCCAAGTTTTTTTATTTCGGCCTGGACACCCTCAGGACCGAGAATTTCGAGGGGTTGAAACACATCCCCCATCGATCTGCCCAGTCCTGTAACGCAGATAGGTCTCTCTGCAGCTGCTCCTGATCTGCTCGACATTTTATCGGGCGATACAGGAGGCAGTCATCTGCAAAGAGACGAACCTGCGAGGAGACCGTGGAAGGGAGGTCATTAATATAGGTCAAAAAGAGTATAGGTCCGAGAACAGTACCCTGGGGCACACCGGACCTCACGCGAGCTGATTCTGAAGAGCTGCCATCTACTACTACTTTTTGGGTTCTATTGGTCAGAAAATTTTGAATCCAATTTAGAGTTGTTCCCCGAATTCCATAGTGGTCAAGTTTGTGCAAGAGGCGTTGGTGGGGGACAACATCAAAGGCCTTACTAAAATCCAAGACAACAACATCTGTTTGTGTCTTGCTTTCAAAATTTTGAATAAATTCATCAGTTGTAATCAAAAGCTGGCTTTCGCATGAGTGTTTTGATCGAAAGCCATGCTGTACAGGTGTTAAAATTTTGTTTTCCGAAAAATGGGACATAATTTGTTTACAAATGATGTGTTCGAGTAATTTGGCACAAACACATGTGAGGGATATCGGCCTGTAGTTTGCCGGAGAGTGCCGATCCCCTTTTTTGAAGACTGGGGCAACATTAGCCTCTACCCAGTCATCTGGTAATTTGCCCGTCTGTAGAGATTGGTCGAAAATAATTTTAAGAAAGGGAGATATTTCGTTGGCAGCATTCTTCAGAATTAAGTTCGGGAGTTCGTCCGGTCCAGATGCCTTTCCGCCGTTTAAACCCTCAAGTAATTTAGTTACACCTTGAACAGTAATTTCGAATTTAGGCATTTCAGTATTCAGTGGTCCTGTTAATCTAGGTATATTCGTAGTGTCTTCTGAGGTAAAAACTGAGCAAAATTGGTTGTTTAGTATTTCGGCCTTACGTCTGCTATCTGAATGCAGCTGACCGTTTTCCTTCAAGGGAGAGACACCATTTCCATCCTGACGTTTAGATTTAATATACCGCCAGAGTGGTTTTGAATTTTTTTTGTTCTAAAGATTCAGAAAGTTTGTTTTTCAAAAAAGACCACCTGGCTGACCTGATGGCACGCTGGGTCTGCCGTTTACATAATTTATATTTTGCCCAAAGGTCAGCTTTATTCGTACGCTTGGCTCTGCTATATAAAGATGCTTTTTTCCGTAGCAGCGGTAGACTACCCCGTAGCAGAGTATTATACATCAGTATAACTTCCAGTCGAAAGGCTGGTTACTCTGGGTGTTAGCGTGTGCTTGCAAATTTTGCCTAAAAGTTACCCATAGGCTTGTTTGTAGATAGTTTGTCTTATCATATTCTGGAAATCGGATTGTCACGTCGCAATCTTGCCATTCTTGGATTGGGGTGATTTGGCCCCCCTACCACACATTTAACAACACATAAACAACATATTTGAGCATAACTGGTGATTAAACGAAGCACTTTGTTTTTCATATTGTATAATATTAAAATTAGAGTCTACCGAATGTTGATTTAAAAGCTGAAATGATATTTTGTCCCACAAGTTTTTTTACATGCTGCATGGTTTTCTCTTTTTTCGACCACCTGTGACGTCACGCCGTCTTACATAATTGCTGGTGTGAGAACTGGTGCATAAACGGTTTATGGAAATTATGGGCAGAGCTACTAGTACTAACAAAAATAAACAAAGGGGAAAGAGTAGCTTGCCAACAAGGTATCGTTTTTTTAATCTAGGTAGATTCAATAAATTTTAAAATTGTCCAATAAAATTATGCTGAGCCTTTTTCGTAACTGCCGACATGCTAGAATAAATATTTGACCACATTCCACAGTTTTCACTGAGCAAGAAAAATGCTGTGCCGGATCAAAATATGAGCTAATGATAAAAACATCCAAAAGCTGTGACCTTAATTTTGCAAATTCCGGCAGGGATACAGAAGCCAAAACATCACCCATACATTTGAACTTTTTGAAACAGCTGAATAAAACTACTGAGATGTTGTATCCATATATATCAGGTTTTAAGATACATCGGGACACCCAATGAGTGCGCCGCAATACTGTAACAGAGCAAATATATCACATAACAATTAGAAATTTGGGCATAGTCTCTGGCCCCAGTTTTTTTTTTCAACGAGGGAGTAATGGAAGAAGAAAAATTTTGATGGATTCTCATCCTTATAGCCATGAAACTTCCATTTTTACCCTCGTTGCGCCCCATGAGGAAGTGCAGGGAAGGCAAACAAAACTTCACCTAGTGCAACTAGTGCACCCTTCCCCAGGCATCTCAATTTTTCGAGATGCCCACATTGTTCTGTCCAACCGGTCTTAATGATGTCCTCCAGAACTTCCTCATAGGGCAGTGGACATAGCCTATTTTCATTTTTTTGCATTTTTTTACAAAAATTTTAAAATGGCACCTGCGTAAAAAAATTATCAGAAGGAACCACAGCATGCCTCTTCCACTTACCTCTTCAAGCACTTGTTGCAACAATTATGGAATCAGAGGCGAGAGCTTGCACCATTTTTCGTGATTGAGAGAAATCTAATGATGGGAACCCCCGGAAAAGGTGATAAAAGTGCCATTCAAAGCAAATTACTTTTTAAATTCTACAATGATGGCTTCATTTCTACCAGTAATAGTGAGCAAAAAGAACAAACAAACAGAGAAAAATATGTCTTTTATTGCAGTGTATCACAAATTCACATAAATCCTGAAAAAAACACGAAAAAACCCATCATAATGACTGTTTGAATCTACCTAAACAAGGTGCATGTTAAAACAGTTTTAATTAAAAAGATTATGAGGGGAAACTGCAGACATATTTAGCAACTGCAGCTTTGAAAGCATTTTGAGATGGGGATAATGCAGCAGTCAACGAGTTCCCCCACACCCCCACCTCGTGGCTATATGGGGTATTTGCAATTAGGGGTCCCAAAAACACAAAAGTCCCCACAATCATGGACATTTTATGTCAAAACCTCTCGGTAACCCCCTGGTAAAAACCCCACCCAACCAGGTGGAAGAAATATCCTGGTGTGTATTTATAAATGTGCAAATTTTTACTTGGTATTTTAAATTAGTATTTAGGACACAGTTATACCAGAGTGTGTAATCAAATACTAGTATTTATTAAAATTCCCTCACCCCCTCCCATCAGATTTAACATATGACTAACGCCCCTCATCCCTCTCTCCCATCACATTGAACCTGACTGACACCCCTCCCATCACCTTGAACGTGGCTGACACCCCTCTCCCATCACATTGAACATGGCTAAATTACACCCCTCTCCCATCACCTTGAACATGACTGACGCCCCTCCCATCACCATGAACATGGCTGACACCCCTCCCATCACCTTGAACATTACTGACGCCCCTCACCCCCTCTCCCATCACCTTGAACATGACGGACACCCCTCCCATCACCTTGAAGAAAGCTGACCCCCTCTACCATCACCTTGAATATAGCTGACGCCCCAACCCCCTCTCCTATCACCCTGAACATGGCTAGCGCCCCTCACCCCTTTATATCACCTTGGACATTGCTGGCGCCCCTCCAATCACCTTGAACATCGCTGACGCCTCCCACCCCCTCTCCGAATCACCTCGAACATGGCTGGCTCTTTCACCCCCTCCCATCACCTTGAACATAGATGGAGCCCCACACCACCTTCTCCGATCACCTTGAACACGACTGACGCCTGTCACCTTGAACATGGCTGACGCCCCTCGCCCCCTCCCATGACCATTAACATGGCTGACGCCCCTCTCCCATCACCTTGAACATGGCTGACGCCCCTCCCATCATCTCGAACATGACTGACGTCCCTCACCCCTCCCATCACCTTGAACATAACTGACGCCCCTCTCCCATCAAATTAAACATGACTGACACCCCTCTCTCATCACCTTAAAAAGGGCTGATGCCCCTCACCTCCTCTCATCACTAGCTTGGGCTTGTATGGCTTTCGCACATCAACCCCTCCTGAACAAAATAGTTTTAACCCTTTAATGCCTGAGACCTACATGTATAGCCATAAATGTCTTGTTGAATTGGATTTTTATTTTGTAGCAGTCTTTTAAATAGTCAGAAGGATTTTCAATATTGAAAAATTCCGTGATTCCAGCCTGGGGACAAAACTTGAGAAAACCCCCACACCCCAGGGAATTGAACAAACAGAAAAGCCCCAAATAACCCTGTGGTAAACCCCCAGGCTGCTCCGCGGTGGGGGGGGGGGGGGGGGTCGGGGAATACATTGACTGCTGCATAAGACTATTGTGTCTGGTAAAGTGTTCCAGACTGGTATTGTTCTTGGGAAATATGCATGTTTAAATGATTCAGTATCACATCTGTAGGGGAGAAAAGACAGTGAATTCGTTCTGGTTGTGGTGAGTATTGGCTTCAGATAGGGAGTAGGATCTATTGTGACAATACTGTTGTTGATTTTATATAACATAGTAAGGCGGAGGCAACACCGTCGCTGGGCTAGTGTAGCTGTAGCTGTTCTAACATATCTGAGACACTACTGGTGTTGTGGTACCGTCTCAGGACATATCTGGCCGCCCGCCTTTGCACCATCTCTGCATCTATCTTTTGTATTGCACTTTGAGTATGTGGATCCCACACGCTAGCACAGTACTGTAGGCGGGGACGAACAAGTGCTTTATATGCTTTCGTCTTGATGTTATGTGACCTTGTCTTAATGTTTCTCTTTACAAAGCCCAGCATCTAGTTTGCCTTGCAGGCTCGACACTAATGGTTGCCCGATTGCCCGGGGCAACCGATTTTAGGGGGGGGGGGGGGGCAAGTAAAAAATTACAGACAGTGGCCCCTTGGGCAATAGCTTCAATTTACAGCACCTTAAATTTCAACGACTGTCACAACAGACAACGCATGGCAGTGGCAAGTGATAAATTTCGGGGGCAAGTACCCCCCAAATTTTCTTGTCCTTCGGGCAAGAAGGTCCAATCATTTAATGTCTGGCCCTGCCTTCCCCGCTGACTGATTAATATGCTTGTTCCAATTCAGGTCCGAAATGATTGTTACTCCAAGACATTTTGTACTTTTTACTCTGTTTAAAATTTGGTCATGCATGCTGAAGTTAAATAAGGTAGGTTGCTTCTTGCGGGTGACTGTCAGCACTTCACATTTGCTTGTGTTAAAACTCATCAGCCATTTTTCTTCCCATTCTGTCAGCTTGTTCAGGTCACTCTGCAGCATCTGACAGTCATCCGCAGAAGCCACCTCAAAATATAAAATCGCATCATCAGCAAAAAGTCTGACTTTCGAAGAGAGAGATTGGGGCATGGCATTTAAAAACATCAAGAACAGTATTGGTCCAAGGACCGACCCTTGTGGTACGCCTGATGTGACATCCAAGGTTCCAGAAGCAATCCCCTCAAGGACCACCTGCTGTGTGCGATTTGTCAAAAAATAATTTATCCTTGCCAAATGCTACCTCTGTTAATTTAATTGCGAGATGCTGATGTGAAACTTTATTGAATGCTTTGCTAAAGTCAAGGACAGCTATGTAAACTTCTTTTTTGGGGTCTAAATTATCTGATAGCTCATGTACCAGGGTTAGTAGCTGCGTCTCTGTGGGGCGTTTGCTTCTGAATCCGTGTTGCCATTCATAAAGTATTTTTTCAGAGTCTAAATGTTTCATTAAGTTTGATGCTATCACATGCTCCATAATTTTGCAACATATACACATTAGAGAAACTGGTCTATAGTTCGATGGTTTGTAACGTTCTCCTTTTTTAAAGATAGGAACAACATTTGCTGTCTGCCAGTCATGGGGTACGTCAGATGTTTCAAGAGATTGATTAAAAGAGATTGCTAGAAATCTCTACTCTTTCACTCTACCTGTGTTAATGTATTTTAATGTCGATTAATTTCACGACAATGACGTTAAATTCATTGAACTGAGAACATATCTAACACCATTTGTCTGTTAAAAAGTACTTTTTTCATTGCACTACGAACAGTGATTTTCAAAAGTTTTGTTTTTTGATGCCCAGATAAACACTGTTAAATATCTGTATTTCTGTGAAACAATGGGTGAGACAATGGCAGCTATCATGGTATCAGCCATTCAACACGTTATAGAGTATATCTGTATATAGGTCTACCTACCTTGTTGATAAGTGGGTCTTAAGGTCAGTTCGGTGATTTAGCAGCACAGGTTGACCGCATGCTGCAGAGGCTAGATCTGTATAGCGTGGGCCTACTTACTGTTACACTCCCTAGCAGTGTGAAATGGGGACAGTGTAACTTACTGTGCACTGCTATATTTGTACACTAGTCCGTACCCAGCACTGCGGCATGTTCATTGGGGAGGAGCACTGCCGCCGAAATGGCCGTTTCTGTACGAGGGAAATAATGCCTTTCTATATTCACACAAAATTAAGGAATCAAGCAACTGACGGCCAAAATATGAGCAAGTGCAATGAACAGTCACTTTTGTAAACAAACCTGACACGCTCAGCTGCAGTCCTTCTGACAAAACTCAAGTGCAGCCAGCACAGGAGTCGACGTTAGGTGTGAAAAAAAGTTATGATAGATCAAGGCTGACCATGTGCACGTAATGGCCCTTTTAATGTGTTACACATTACACTGTAACTCAACGCGAAACACCTGGATTTATCGATGATACGATTGCCAAATATGAATTTAAAAGCAAATTTTATGGATGCATTCTCATTGAAATATTTTTTACTCTAGACTGTGTGTTTCTTGAAACAGATGATCACCAAATCCTACAGGTTGAAAGTAGGTCCTATTAACTGATTAACTTGGTTGTAGATTGTAGGCCATACAATGTTAATAGTTTGGTGGGACTGTAAGGATTGTTTTCACGGCAGACGGGACTGAGGTGTTGATTAATTACCCAACAAACATAGATGTTACATGTATTCAATGCTGGTTTCATGCTGGACGTTGGCCCATTGTCAAAACGACATAATATACAACAACTACATACATAATGGTGCTTACCACTACTTACAGTAAGAGTTCTATAAAATACCTACACTCACGCTCAGAGCACGGCTGACCCGTGATGGGCAGAGACCCATTAGATGGTCAGAGACAGAACACTGAGAATTATTACATGTAGTGTAACAGATTACCTGTAAACGAGGGTGCGCGTTTATTAGGGGGGGGCGGGCGTTTATTATGGATAATACGTAGGTGTAGGCCTTACTGCCGGACTTAGTTTAGGCGTGAAAAAAATCCAATGTTGGTCTACCATCTACAAGGCTGGCCCAACTTTGGCCCAACATTGGGTGGATCTCTCGTGTTTGCTGTAGTTGAGTATTCAACTCAGGGGACACCTGCTGACGCAGGTAGCGCAGCGGTATCGTGAGTTGACAGCTATCAGGGCCCTATAGGCCTATATGGATCTGCATGTTGTGTCACACACATTGCACTCTTAAAGCAACGCGAAATAACTGGATTGATCAATAAATACGATTGGCAAAATAGGAAATAAAAAAACAATGTTATGGATCATGTAGGTTATTATAATTGAAATATTCAATGATTAGATCTATTCTTTTTTTGAAAATAGATATCACCAAAGGCATAGCCTACAGGATGGGCAAAAGTAGGCCTATTAACTTGCGTGTAGAGTGTATGCCTAGGCCCATGCAAATGTTAATGGTTTTGGAACTGAGGGTCTGTCTGTTTTACAGCAGAGGAGACTGAGACTGTGTGAGACGCCCCTATAAATTGGCTGAACATATTTTGCAGAATTTGGGATCATAAAACCCCAATGTTGCAATCAATAAGCACTTTAGGCCTACAATAAAAAAAGGTGATGTCCGATATAATGCGTTAGGCCTACATGAAAAAACAATATTTTTATGTAGTCTATCGGTAAAGATGAAGAAACAGCTTATGACTTTTTGTTGACCATACCCCAACCTACTTTAAAGTTAATTTGCAAACTAGAAGGTAACTGTGACTTTTCATTTTTTATTATGACAGATTGAATTATTTTTTTGCTTAGGCCTATGCTTTTTTTCAGCCATTTTGAATTCGGTCTTCAGAGGTCAGACTTCGGACAGACTTTGGGCATAATACTTCGGGCTTCGGACAGATTTCGAAATTCAGACTTTGGATAGACTTCGAACGGACTTCAGACAGACTTTTGATTTCAGACTTCTGACAAACTTCGAATTTTGAACTTCACATATACGACTTCAGACAGACTTTGGGCAGATTTCAACCAGACTTCGGACATCAGACTTCGGATTTTGGGGTTTGGACTTCGGTTTTAAATTTTTTAGAGACTCCAGACTTTGGTTTCAGACTCAGATTTTGGACTTCAGACTTCTGTTTTTGGACTGCAGGTTTTGAACAGACGTAGGGCCTACGTAGTAGGCCCACTTCAAACATACTTCAGACAGTTTTTGGACTCCGGACAAACTTCGGACATCAGACTTCGGATCTCTGTTTTTCGGACAAACTTCATAGGCCTACATCAGACTTTGGATTTCGGCCTTCGAACATACTTCAGACTTCAGACGTCAAATTTTAGATTTCCGACGGACGTTGTACTGCAGACTTCAGACAAATATCGGGTAGTTTTCAGACTTCGGATATACTTCAGACAAACTTGGGACACACTTCAGACGTCAGACTTCACACTCCTACTTCAGACATTGGATACGGACAGACTTCGAACATCAGACTTCGAATTTTGGACTTCGGACAGAATTCTGATTTTGAATTTCAGACTTCAGATTTGAGACTTCTGACAGACTTCGGACTTCAGACATCAGATATCAGACTTCAAACTTCGGACAGGCTCTTGATTTCAAGCTTTGGTCAGACTTCAGACTTAGGACTTTGAACTTCATTCTTTGACTTCAGACTTCGGATTCGGACTTTGAATTGACTTCGGACAGACCTCGCCCTACAGACTTCGGATTTTGAACTCCGCACTTCAGATTTTGGACAGTATACTTCAGATTTATTTGGACTTCCAACATTGGACTTTAGACTTGAAGAGTTTAGACTTCAGCCCCCATTGAGTTTTAATACTTTCAATAATAAAATATAAAATTAAAACACAATTTTCTATGACCTGATTAAAAAAAGCAAAACAGTTATGCAGCTTTAATTGCTAGACAGATGCATTTTAGCTGTCATTGGAACACTGAACCTGAAGGTCGGCGCAAGCTCTACTTTAGTGCCGTCAGGCTCTAGTTAAAAATTTCGACTAATGGTTCAGCCAAAATATGGGCGAAATCGTGCAACAATCTGGGAACAATTTTATCTGGCCCTGGAGCCAGGGGGCTATGGAAGGCCGAAACCGCCATATTAACGAAACCATTGCAATACAACTGTTTCATTGCAATGCTTTTCAAAATCATTGCAATGCTTTGTATTACTATTGCAATGCTTTTGAGAAGCATTGCAATTCTATGCATTTCAATTACAATGCTTTTTAAAAGCATTGCAATGCTTTACATTTTTATTGCAATGCTTTACGTTTTGATTGCAATGCTTCGCATTTTCATTGCAATGCTTTTGAAAAGCATTGCAATGCTTTGCATTTTCATTGCAATGCTTTGCCTTTTCATTGCAATGCTTTGCATTTTCATTGCAATGCCTTGCGTTTTCATTGCAATGCTTTGCATTTTCATTGCAATGCTTTGCGTTTTCATTGCAATGCTTTGCATTTTCATTGCAATGCTTTGTATTTTCATTGCAATGCTTTTCAAAAGCATTGCAATGCTTTGCATTTTTATTGCAATGCTTCGCAAAAGCATTGTAATGGGAATGAAACTGGTGACCATGCCAACTGAGTGGTATGACCAGCCAATCACAAGGAGTGTTATAGCTTAGGCTAAAACTTATAGACTTTTAGATCATAGGCCATGCAGGCTTATCCACTCTGCCTCCCCAAGGAAGGGCTTGAGCATAGCCCAAGAGTCCCCAGCTTGGACTAGACTACTGTCAGACCAGCTAGACCCTATAGGCTATAGTAGGGCCTATAGGGGCCTATTAATACAGTCTTTAAGTTTAATACCATCCCATATCCCGAAATCCAGCGGAAATATCAGATACATTTTTATGGTATTATAGGCCTAGACGCGATTGATGGTTATAACTAATTATCATGTTACCGACATCTAGGCTACTTAATTAGACCTGCTAAACTAGAAGGGGCACCTGTCTAACACTTCCTTTCCAGACAGGGTGCTACTTTTTGTGACTTTTAGCCCCACCTTCCCCTATTATTGATTGTTGCACATGATTTTTTGTCCTACATGGTCATGGGCCTCGTCAGCTAGGCTTAACCCGTCTAGAGCTGGGCCCTCCAGTTGTGTAGCCTACTGTGACAGTGTAGCCTACTGGGCGCGCACAGTCAGAGACTGGTTCAACTCATCTAACTGAAAGAGCCTAGATCTACATGTCGTCTGTCCGACGGTGGAAGATGGTCTAAAAGAAAAGTTAGATTTTCGGTATCCAGTCAGTCAATTCTCAAGGGATTGTCAAAATTTTGTAACCATTATTATCTAGTCATTTGGCAACAACCCTGAAAATTTCGCGAAATTCCATTGAGTATTTAAAAAGTTAGACCATTTGACATGTAACGCAAAATTTTGCCTGGAAGTGAATATAGGCTATATATAGCCTATAGGCCCCAATGTCATTCATGAATGTCAGCGCGCCGCCATGTTGAATGTGACACTGATAAGCCAAGCTGATAAGCCTAACGCGTGGTGTTTATCCCTAGGCGATGTTGGGGACATTTGGTTTACCATAAAAAGTTAGACCATTTGACATGTAACGCAAAATTTTGCCTGGAAGTGAATATAGGCTATATATAGCCTATAGGCCCCAATGTCATTCATGAATGTCAGCGCGCCGCCATGTTGAATGTGACACTGATAAGCCAAGCTGATAAGCCTAACGCGTGGTGTTTATCCCTAGGCGATGTTGGGGACATTTGGTTTACCATGAAATCGCTGCAGATAATTTTTCTTCTGACAATGGTTGATGTGTCAAATCTGATATTATTTTATCTATTTTGATGTATATCATTTCTTGTACTGGCACATTTGCCCGACGTGCATGACGAGACGCCATGGCGCATTTGGCAGTTCAAACTTCAAGTTAATGTTTGTTTACCTACAACAGGAATTTGTATGTGTGTGATACGCTCACTGTTATTGGCTGGCTAGGCAACAAAGTTAGTCGACATGGTTACCATTTACATTACAATGTTTTCGAAAGCATTGCAATGCTTTTTAAAAAGCATTGCAATGATTTTGCAAAGCATTGCAATGGAAATGCAGCATTGCAATGCTTTTGAAAAGTATTGCAATGGATATGCAACGCATTGCAATGTAAATGATAAGCATTGCAATGGACACGCAAAACATTGCAATGTTTTTTTTCAAAGCATTGCAATGCTTTTAAAAGTATTGCAATGGAAATAAAACGCATTGCAATGCTTATCAAAACATTGCGATGAAAACGCAAAACATTGCGATGAAAATGCAAAGCATTGCAATGCTTTTCAAAAGCATTGCAATGGAAATGCAAAGCATTGCAATGCTTTTCAAAAGCATTGCAATGCTTTTGAAAGCATTGCAATAGAAATGCAAAGCATTGCAATGAAAATACAAAGCATTGCAATGAAACAGGAGTATTGCAATGGTTTCGTTAATATGGCGGTTTCGGCCTTCCATAGGGGGCGGCCTCTCGTTATAGGCCGAATCCTGCCGAACCTCTCCGAAACCGGTAGCTTGTCCCCACACATGCAATCAACATGTGTTGTACTATAGTTGGTCCATCCTATACAATGTCGGCCCAAAACAACAAATGTCGGCATAAAAGCAACATTTGATCTGAGTCTTTTATCTGTGTTATTGTACACTTGCTTTTCTGTAAAACAAAGATACCTGCATAATTTGCACATAACAGTGATTGTAACAACCACTCTATGTTTGATGTTGGGACATCATCTCAGATTGTGGATTAACGTTGATTAACGTGGATTAACGTGGATTAACGTTGGTCCATTGTTTGCAACACAGGCCCAACATTCGGAAGCCATTGGGCCTGTGCCGACCTATCGTGCTTACGCTGTACGATTGACAACACTTGGTGGATTGATATACCGGTATGTCAATTGTCTACAATGCTGGCCCAACATCAAATCATTATTGACCATGTATTTAGTATGTATCTTCTGACTTATTTAATACTACTATATTATGATAGTTAATACACATGATACATGTACAGATGTAGGTCCATATCTCACCAGACAATACTGACAGGAGCACATAATGTCAGGCTTAAATATCCACAGGATGTCAGGCCAAGTTGGACACGAAATACAGCATTTTAGATGTGATGTAGTCAAAGCCCTCCCTGGTCCACCCCACCCTCTCTTAAACATGTCAAAAGAAGCTGTTAATTTCATGAAAATAGTCACGTTTCTGGTCATGTGTATTCCTTGGCCTGACCATGTGACTTAGAATGTCAAGGACACCATTTTTGTTAGGTATTGCCTTATTGGCCAGATAAGAAGTCAGGTGAAATTCATGAATATTTCTACAGAACACATTCTACAGTGCAATCAATCAGAGCCACTAGGGGACGCTAGTGGATAGTGGATCTGATGAAAGAGAGAATGGTGTGGTCCTGAGAAGAAGGCTGCTATTAGCTACACATATCAAATTGTATTCGTTAGATACAAGAAGGCATAGTTCTTCCTCCCCAAATTCTATGTAGGTAAACTTCTTGCATCTTTCAGCTTTTTCTTACAATTTAGTATTAACTCCAAAAAGTGTTCAAATTTATCTCAGTTGACGGTATATTACACAGTGCTAGTTCTGATCCATATATCCACTGTTACATTGAGGAAAAACAATACCTTTTCGGACCTCAGCAGCTCTGACATTCTCTCGACATAAGTCCACTTTACCATGTTTACCGGCCGGATAGACTGATCTACTACATGTTACAGGAAGTTTCCAGAAGACAATACATTCTGTACTATTAAATAGAATAATATTAAGTGGTCATGGCATTGTATACTATGTAGTTTCAAAGCAGACCTACAGACTAAAATATGATTTACAGTAAAGTCAAGTAATGAAACTAGTACACTTTTGTTTCAGATGTTTTAATGCGGCGATGGACTACACAAACCTACAAGATGAATAGGCCTACCAGGTCATCTGTGATTTCGTACAGTCACATTAGGCATTATTTACAGACCAATATTGGAAAATCTCTTAAGTCACCTTATGCACCACACTTGTGGCGGAACATACATGGAAATATTTTAAACAGGAAGAAAATTGACAAGCTCCAAACGCGCTCTGTGCACATGGGCAATTTTCCGAAAGAGAGAAAATTCACACTGTTCTGCTCTTCATTAGTTGTTGTGTTGACTTCACTTGTGACTTTGTTTACGTCGTCCAGATCTTATTTAAAAAACAGAAATGCAAACTGTCACGCCAAAACGCTAAATGATGTCAAAAGAAATGATAACAATGACAATATAACGGTTGTAACTACTGAACATGAGAATGGCGAGAAGACAGATTTACCAGCTACCAATAATCTGGAAATCATAACACGCAATGAAGCAATCAATCATGCAAAAGATCTTTGCCAAAGAATAAAGGTGATATAGCTTTGCTAATACAATTAAGTGTCCCTGATATATGACTATTATGCTTATGGATTTAAAATCATTTTTTTTACCTCCACCGTTGATTTATGTCCGCCTAATTTAAGGTAACTGATGAATTTTGTTTAGTTTTCAAATAACTATGTGCCTGAAAATGTACTCAGATACTTTTGTGGCAATGATCTGGACATAAAAGTGTGTTTTCTAATTAAGGCCTGTCAACGCACTTTTTTTGTCATGTGGCATTGATGTGACAATTCTCTCATCATCTGATTAACTTTTGGGAGCATTGATCTATTGACAAACATATCTAACAGCGATATTTGACACAATATTTTTTTTAATAGGTGTTTTTTTGGAGGGGGGCTGGACAATGTGAGTGTACGGTGTTACCTCGGGGTCTCATCTGTTCTGGGTTATCACTAGTGCAGCGAACACGAGAAATTGACCCAATTTAGCTGTAATGTTGGTCCACCGTCTGCAACGCTGCTCCAACAATCCAGCAACATCGTTCAATGTCTACTCTTGCCAGGTCCATGTACATCGTATATAATATTGCCAAGCTTGTAGAAACCATGTTAGCGATAAGTTAAATAACTAATGATAACTTGTCGCCAGTAGAGTAACCTGGTAGCACTTACTGTATGCCATCAGAAATGCACTATACACTTATGCATTTCTGATGTCATGTGTATATGTGTATTTTAGTATATAGACGTATAAGTATATAGACGTATAAACGTTCATGAAATTTTCCAGACACTGTTTCTGTTAATGCCACAACTATACCGAGCAAATTCTGAGAACTTTTAGTGACACGTTCTGACATGTAATGTAATTCTGTGATTAAAACTGAACATTAAAACTGAACATTATCATTGTCTTTTATTACTAGAAAAAGTTACTAGAAAATAGTGCTTCTAAACTTCATGAAAATTAGTTGAGAATTGACGGATAAATCAGCGAAAACCATTTCTACCTATAGAGTGACAGCAAACACTCCTCACTTCGAGTATAAAAATACGCTGTTAATTGTTGGCTTGGTGTGTGATTGATGTGTAAGGCAAAACACGGATGTGCTTATACTATAAGTGTTATTTTGTAACTAAAAATAAAACAAGCAAAAAACATGGCTTATGTAAATCCTACTATAAATGTAAATGATTCACATTTTCAAAATATCCATTTTAAAATTTCCAATATCAAGATAGACACAGTAAAATACAGTAAAATAATTTATTTCTGACAGACCCCACTCCTTAGAATGTCGACCATGTTGCGCATGGGGGTGGGACCTACAATCTGTGTTCTGCGAATCATGATGATCCACCCACCTTGAGTAAAATAGGAAGAACATCTTGACGTGAGATGTTGCTGTTTTTCAATGATAAAAAACAATATTTAGATGCTGAGGCTTGTTTTATTCGACATCCCGATCGGGTATCGTTATTATCTCTACGATGTAAATTTTTAATGACCATATATACACACAATGTATTCAATGAAAATTTATCTTTTTTTTCTATTTTCTAAAGGACGAAGTGGGATCACCTGGATTGGTTGTGGCTGTGTCAGTTGATGGCGAAGAGTTATGGATGCAGGGTTTGTACATTTCTTGAGATATCAATTTTTAACTCGGGTCTCTGAACAGAGTTACATGTATACACCTGATTTCTAGATGATTTTGGTGCTACTCATCAAGGGATGCTCAAGCAAGCTAAATAGTGTGAAATTTGTTGAACCACTGATCTGCCAACCTCAAAATTTTGGTCACTTGAAGGACCCACTTTTTTTAATGGTATACTAAAAAAACAAAGACTGGTTTGATTAGCAGTTTTCATATTATCTGCTCCGATATTGATCAACTCAGTGGCATATCCAGCATAGGGCGGAGCCGGCTTACGCCTCTTTTTTGGTGAAAATATTTCATTCACACCCTCTTTCTCTGCCAAAATGTGACTTCGCTCCCTCCTCCTGCACAACTTGGATATGCCACTGCAACTGATTTCATTTGTTCACACTGGTGTATAGCGCCTGGCTCTATTCAGCCTAGGTAAATTAGGTCTGATTGTTTGGATTTGCACTCGCCCGCTGT
The DNA here is from genome assembly GCA_964017125.1 of Flabesymbios commensalis. Lineage (NCBI taxonomy): Eukaryota > Metazoa > Annelida > Polychaeta > Terebellida > Flabelligeridae > Flabesymbios > Flabesymbios commensalis. Next base: position 81,346,179 of record OZ024902.1, read on the forward strand.
TTTCTGTAACATTTGAAGTGCCTAATATCACACTTCCACCTATCGTAATCACTTATTGTAACGTCACGTCTATGAAGCAAGCTAGGTTACTGCAATTTCATTATCCATTTTGACTAGATATATGCATAATCATCCATCCCTAAGAGTATTTTTGTGAAGAAAAGAAAATTTGAAAGATGTGTGACTGTTTTTGTGAGGTTTTCATCGATAAATCCAATTAAATAATTTCCGATATTGATCAACTCAGTGGCATATCCAGCATAGGGCGGAGCCGGCTTACGCCCCCTTTTTGGTGAAAATATTTTATTCACACCCTCTTTTTCTGCCAAAATGTGACTTCGCTCCCTCCTCCTGCACAACTTGGATACGCCACTGCAACTGGCTTCATTTGTTCACACTGGTGTATAGCGTCTGGCTCTATTCAGCCTAGGCAAATTAGGTCTGATTGTTTGGATTTGCACTCGCCCGCTGTTTTCAGTAACATTTGAAGTGCATAATATAACACTTCCACCTATCGTAATCACTTATTGTAACGTCACTTCTTTGGAGCAAGCTAGGTTACTGCAATTTCATTATCCAGTTTGACTAGATTTATGCATAATCATCCATCCCTAAAAGTATTTTTGTGAAGAAAAGAAAATTTGAAAGATGTGTGACTGTTTTTGTGAGGTTTTCATCGATAAGTCCAATTAAATAATTTCAATATTTTGAGACGGTAGATTTTTCAAAATCTACTATATAGTACATGTCGCTATGTAGCATATCAAAATCCTGTGTCAGATTCATGTTGATTTTGACTGATGATGATTTCTCACATCTATATATCCCATCTGAACAAATAAAAACTGTTTCCTTTTTGTTTCCTTCGCCCAATAATGAAAAATCCAAGATGGCCGCCACTGATAAGCAAAAATCAGGTTTCGGCTATATTATCACTAATAATGAACATAAAAACACAAACTCAAAGTCATTTGTTGTGTCTAATCAGAACGGCCAGGATATCATATTTCGATGAAAATAGAGGTTATAGAGGTTATATTCCATCAGCAATAATAATTCCTACAGGAGTGTCTCCCAGCAATGAAATAAGATATTAAGAGTAAAAAATATATACTATAACTATACATTTTGACCGCTTATATGGGGATACCCCCAAACCTGTCTAAAATGAAGGTGTAGGGTTACGCAAACGCCTGTCTTTGCTGGGCAGTTAAGTCTATTTTTTATGTCCGCTTGTTTCTACATAATCTGTGTGTGCTGAACTCGAATCTGTGGGATAAAATTCTGTATTTGGTGTCCTTCACCTTTAAATAAGCAAATCAAAAAATGTCCGCCAAAACTTCATCTTTATTATATTTTTGTTAAAAATTATTGCACGATTTCTGGCTTCTGCATTATTTGGAGACTTTGATAAATTTATGTCTCATGTTTTTCGATCAAAATAACCTATATTTGACCTTCAAATTCAAAATGGTTTCCGCCAACACACAAATAAAAGCGATTTTTATGCATGTGAACTATAATATCATAAACAACATTTGTTTAATGGAAATCTAAAAAATGTACTACGTAATACGGCAGATTAGGTTACAAGTCATTCGAAACTGTGTTTAAGCACAGTGTATGCTAACATGCTTTGATCTGCTTAGTATTTGGAATAACGTCATTATTTTAATAGTAAATGTCTAAAATGACGTCCATCTTGGATTTTACGCTAAAATATAGGTCAGACGATGAACAGTAAACATCAGAAATGTTTGTTTCTGCCCCCAAGTCATCCAAAATCAAGAAATTGAACAATTCCGAGCTACAAATAAAAAGAAGAGGTTTAATTTATATTTTGATAGCCATTATGTTTCTTGTTCATAAGGGAGATGAATTCGCGGCCATTTTGGATTTTTTTTGTAAATTTACTCGCTAGTAACGTTTATTCCTAACTTAAGTCACTACAAATATGTCCTATTATCGCCAACATGTTTAGCAGTATGCTCATAGTAACAGTGAATACATAAAAAACGGCGGATGTCTTGGATTTAAAGGTCAAATAAAGGTCATTTCTTTCCAAAGACACCAGAAAAAAATCATCAAATAAAAATCTTACAGAAACCATAAATTATGCTTTTCTGTGGGACAACCTATAGCAAATATGGGGTTTTCTTAGCATTTTGGTGGCCATTTTGTGTTTTGCTGATTTGAAGGTGAAGGTCATCAAATATAGGATTTTATCTGACAGATTCAAATTCAGCACACACAAATTATGTAAAAACAAGTGGATCAAAATGTATACACTAAAATCATGAGCAATTTCAGCGCAGGCTTATAGATATATTTTCATGAAATGCTGCAATATTCTTTCATTAAAAACTATGTATTACATTAATAAATATAAATAACACTCATTTTTAAGCATACACATATCTTTGTTCAGAAAACATAGGTCAGATATTGATATGTCCAATAACTACGATTTACTATAGCATTTCCTTTGACCATGTTGACTAGTTTGTTTTGTTAATTTTGATTATTTTATAATAAATAAAACATATTTGAGCGTATATGGAGAGACGACTATTTACTCTACTTCAACGCGTGATGTATTATCAAACCAAGAATTTTTTTATGTGTTATATGGTATATCGCCTGTGCAGATTGGTTAATCAGAAAATCAATGGACGCTTACATAACCCTACCCCCAATCCTAGACATGTTTGGAGGTAACCCCATAAAAGCGGTCAAAATATAAAGTTCGTCCTTATTTTTTACTGGTAACATATCATGTCATGCTTGGCATATATCAAAGCTTGAAAACAAGTTGGTTTGGGGTGAGTAGAGGGGGTGGAGGGAGCACAGTGGCCAATTCTACACCCCTACATTGTATGGTGCCCGTTAAAATCACCCAGTAGCATGAATATAAATCACAGTAGCCCTACATACAATAATTAATATAATTTATTGTCTGCTTACATATGTAGAACTTATCTATGAATTGTATCTCACTTTAAAAAGAACCATAGCTTGTGTCTGTGTTTCATTTCTGGCTAAATACATGCCGATTATAGACAATTTTGTCCTCGGTGGCGGCCATTTTGAATTTGTATCTAACCACTGGAGGAAAAAAATGGAAACAGTTTTTTTGTTGATCTATGGGTTGTAAAAACTCATTCATTCAAAATCAACATGAATCTGACACAGAATTACACACTGACATATGCTAATATATTTGTTCTATGGCAGGTAGAATCCTGTAACTTTGCCAGAAGTGATATAGGGGTGTAGACTTGGCAACAAAAACATGATATCGTGCATTTGTGAAAAATTAGGCCTAGTGATGTGTACCCGGAATTACCCGAAAATCACGCTTATTCCTGTAATTTCTTTATTATTTGACATAAAACGATGTTGTTGGTATCTACACCCATGTTTTCACGTATGGAGAATCCACACTGGGGGCATGTCCTTCCAGTGGGGCACCCGGTAGCCGTAAGGGCGCGCGTCATTGAGGAGGTGGGACTTCTAGAATGGCATGAAGATCCAGTGGTGGAGGACCAGGAGGAGGTCTGCAACCAGTTCCAGGGGATCGAGGGCCTAGACGGTTACAGCCTGACTGGTCTTAGTTCTGCTCTACCAAGGCAGAAAGTGGTGGTGACGCCGTTGGTGAGGCAACTGTCCCTGTGGAGGCAGGCCTGAGGCGGCAGGGTAATGGACCCATCTATCAAGACGGACATGGTACAGACGATTTATTCCGGGGATCCGGCGGCTAAGCCTTTCCTGGACGCCGAGGCACCCATGTAGATCCCCATGAATACCAAATTTCAAGCTGCGGATGCGACTCTCAGACGAAGGCAAAAGGACCTGGGCATCATCGCTCACGCTCTGACGACTGGCCTAGACGACTTGGAGGGTACCTCTTAACCATTTGCTGTTGTCAGTCAACGACTTGGAGGAAGGCCCTGTCAAGGAGAGGATCATGGCAGCACATAGAGAAGTCACCCAGGCCTCGACCCACCCTTTGGGTCATGCCCTCAGGATCTTAGCATCAAAGTTTATTGATATATCCAACCAGAGGAGGACAGGTCTGGCGATGATCTCATCAGATAGAGTACTCTCGCAGCTGAAAAAAGCAATCCCTCTGGGGGTTTACTCTCTCCTGGCTTCATCACTACAGCCATCGATCTAGGCGAACAGCTCCGGAAGACAACAGGACGTGCCCATGGCGGCCTTGAGATCTAACACAAGAGCCCCAAGGCCATCCAGGAGAGAACGTAGTCCACGGATAGACAGCCTTTTCGGGGGAGCAACCGCGGCAGCCGCGGTTCAGGATCCAGAGGAGGCAGAGGAGGCGGAGGCCAGAGACCCTCCTTCTCAAGGCGATCATGAATATCTGGGCCGTCTGGAACAAAGCAGGCACTAGTGGGATCGCTTCGCAAAGGATGCTTTTGTGCGCGAAGCGGTCAGGGGGCACCAACTCGAGTTCGAGTCGAGGCCCCCAGTATCAAGACCAAACCACCCCCGGTGCAAAAGATGAACAAAGAAAGGGAGAAGGCCCTCCAGGAGGAGGTCGACTCCCTCCTGAGCAAAGGAGCAGTGGAGAGAGTGAGGGACAAAAAACAGGGGTTTTCACTCCAACCTATTTCTAGTGGCCAAGAAAGACAGAGGGCTCGGGCCAGTCATTAACCACAGTGGCCTCAACGTAAAGAAAAATCATTTTTGGATGGTCTCGATAAAAGACGTGTTCCAATCTCTTCGCAGTGGGTTCGAGCCCACGATGTCCGACTTTCCAAGCAGTAACATGTATAAATATAATGATGTGACACAAACGTATGTTGGTAATACTGCATTAAAACGATAACAGAATAATTATTTTCTATATGATATTAATTACAGGTTCTATAAAAGAGCAAATAATCAAATGTTCTATTTCTTCGACTCAGTAAACGATAGACCTTGGCCCACAGTTGGATTAACGGTGTACCGCTGTCTGCGACACGAGCTCAACGTTAAACCAACATTGTGTTGACGTCTTGTGTTATCTGGAACGCACTTTCGACCAGAGTAGTTAATTGTGTATGCTGTGTACACATATTAATATTGTATGCATTTTTTATGTGGGTAACAATCATTTGTGTGCATGAACATCGGATCAAACTGTAAAACCAGTCGGTTTAAACGGCATTTTGAAATTTTGTTAAACTAGAGCAAAACTTACACTCGTGTTAACGCCAAGCTCGGGTTTGGTAAATCTCCGGAAAAAAACATCTTGTGGATCCGTATATGACCGCTACCCAGACCGTAAATGACCGTATTGGACCCCATTGAACATTTCTTGACGGCACAGAACCGTAAATTTCACTATAACCCTATATCACTGCAAATAACCTTAAATCTCCGCAATAGACCGCTTATAGCCAACCGTATATCACCTTATCAATTCATAAATAAGTCCCGAAAATCTGAGCTCATTTAAGGATATTATTGGTTCGCAAAATATCATTTGAGGCCATTTACGGAAGTTTACAGTGTTATAAGGCTATATACGGTTCGGAGGACCGCGCGTGAACGGTACCAAGTTTTCAAACATTTTTAAAAATATAAAAAAACACCTGCGGTCGACGGCCGGTCGGCTGGTGGTGCGCGAGGTTTAGTATGGTTTGATTCAGTTCTTTGGCGGACGGACCGTAAATGTATCTCTCTTTTACCCGGAAAGGCCCCGTGTGACAGGGGCTTTAGTATTCATTTCGTGTATTTCGCTCAATTAAAAATGACTGATGTGACGATTGTATACTATTCTGTGAAACGCAGTGACGACACTCGGTGAAAACAAGGTTATAAAACACTCCCTCCCCCATACTTCATTCTGTGAAACGCAGTGACGGCACTCGGTGAAAACAAGGTTATATAAGAACTCTCCCCCATACTTCATTGTATTAGCCAGCTCGGTGAAAACAAAAGAGGTCGAGTTTCACAGAATATATATACAGTCTTAGTGTGTGATATTTGAAGAAAATGTAAGAGAGCTATAACATTAAAATAGTCTATCACAGAGTAGAATGTGAGTTTTCGTCATGAAAATCCTTGGGAAATCGACAGAATGTTAAATTGATTTAAGTTAATTCGTATTTGCGTACACGATGAGGCGCTTGAACGCCCGTGGCCTTGTCTTTTTGGCCTCTGTGTTATTTTTTTGAATTAATGTTAACTTTGTTGTGCAGGTCTCGGTTATGCTGATGTTGAAAACCGCGTGCCATGCTCTCCTGAAAGTAACATGCGTATTGCCAGTATCAGTAAACCCATTACCATGACTATCATTGCCAAATTGTATGAGAACGGAATGCTAGACCTGCATAAACCTGTACAACATTATGTCAATGAATGGCCAGAAAAAACATTTCAGGATGAAAAGGTGAACCAGTGCACACAAACCTGAGATTGTACTTAACATTAGATTGCGAGAAACATCGATAAATATACTGTTTCCCAGCAAACACAAAATATTTGAATAACATGTGTACAAAGTCGGCCCAACGTGCTCGACGTTGGTCCAGCATTGTACAAATGTTATGCAAATGTTCAGTTCTGTGTTTGCTGGATTGTTTGGTTGTGATTGCCTTCTAATGTTTTCCCATAGGTTGAAATTACTACTCATCACTTGATCAGCCACATGTCTGGTGTGCGTCATTATGACAAGACTTGCAAGAAGAAGATTACCAAATCAGAAAAAAAGGTTAGATGTGCATGATGGCCAGGTATATTATGTCCATGCGTATGTCCGTCCTTTTGTCCATATATTATTATATCCGTACCTTTGGCCTACCTATTTTATTGGACCTACAGCGATGAGCCGAAATATCTTGGATATTAATAATCTCGTTCCGGAGCATATCCCACAGGTCTGTAGACTTGTATTTTGGGGGTTATGACCTATGACCTACGTTCTCACTTACATCTCTGAGCTAAAATAGCTAAGACTAATATGTTTTTCAGTATTCTATTTTTGGAGCATATCTCTGAGACCCGGCCCTTGGGTGATATCTTTCATATTGCACACACACATACACCAGCGGTGTGCAGATATGCCTTTTGGAGGTTATGGCATTTGACCTACTTTTCCACCTACATCTCTGAGCCAACACATCATGTCAGCATTCTCTATCCCGGAGTGGATATATTTCATATAGCACTCACTCAAAACGACAAACCTGTTTCAGCACTTTAGACCACATTTCTACCAACCCACATGCATGCAACAGCATTTTCTTCAACATCTTGTCAAAAAAACAGAGAACTGCTATATTTCATATTTTCACAGCTTATCTGTCATGATATCCAAAGTTAAAGGTGTTCTTATACTATTTTTTTTATATCATAAGCATTTTTGTGATCACTCATGTGCTCAGCAATTGGTTTGGCTAGGTCCCATTGGATGTCAGCTGGGCCAAGCTCCATTACATATGGAGTAGGGGTATGCAACCATTTTTCTCAAAGCTTGAGCAAACAGAGACATTGACCCAATGTTGGTTTATTGTTGTTTGTGGACTATTCCATAATAATTGTGGTCACCACTTAAGTTTTTTGAAACATAATTTACTTGTAAGCATGATAAACTCCTTAATATTCAACCGATGGCTCTGACTTTTTCACAGTGAGTGTAACTCCTTGATATCTCGGATAATTAATAATTTTTCATACAAGATTCGATCTATTGACCTAGTACACTAGTTACATTGCTTTCAATTTTGGACAAGCGTTTACACTATCGGTTTGTGTTGTGTAGGAAACTTCAAGTGAAGCAAAACCTGTAAAAGAGGAACACAACGATACCAAGAAGAATCTGGTACGGCAAATAAAAAAGAATCCAGATGAAGATTATGATGAATTTTTTTCTATGAAAAACTTTCCAACAGTCGCTGCTGCACTTGCATTGTTCAAAAATGATAAGTTATGCAGTAAACCTGGTGAGCATTTGCTTTGATACCAATTGTCATTTATTCATTCAAGATATGCATGTAATAAATTTTAACTCGCTATGTACATGTATATTTAAAAGACGCACACCAAATGTTAAATCTTGGAACACTTTATTGGAATGCGATACATTTTCATCGGCATAACTTCTAAAATCAATTTATAATGAATTTTATTGAGATCCAACTTTTTTTTCACTTTATTGAAAGACTACCAATCAATATAGTTTTAATTGTATAAAATAATGTGTCTTTTGTCTTTCACAAAAAAATTGTGTTGCACATATAAACGGATAATAAAAAAAGATCATCTATGTTACATTCTAATATCAGAAACCGTTACATTACAATGTTTACTATTTTTTGTGTTTATGGCTATTAATTGATTGATTGATTGATTGATTGATTGATTGATTGATTGATTGATTGATTGATTGATTGATTGATTGCAAAATTAAATATGCACTGTAATTTGAATTTCATATAACAATGTTTCTCCAATGCACTTACGTGCAAAACCACAGTTTTTAGCCCGCTTTTTAATTTTAATTAAAAGGTGGGCTATTGCAATTGAAGTTCGTCGGCGTCAGCGTTATCATTTACTTGTGGGCGCGAAAAGTTTGTCATGTATCATTTCCAAATTTGTTATGCATGTTGCCATTCTCCACACATAGATGTCGCTCAGGTCAACCCCGCTCTCTCTCTGTAACCACACGCCATGTTTCGACAAAAACTGCTCATTTTGAGCAGTTTTGTTGATATAACAACTATAGGCTTATAAACACGCTTGAGTGTCCTGAATATATATGGCAAATATAAAACGCCACTACTCCGCCACATATGAGTTTATATTCACATAGAAATAGAAAACATTCAATGGATTACTTTTTCTGCCTACGCGCTGCTGTGAAAGGTCCATGTTTACGTTTTTCTGACAGAATTTACAATCGGCTTCAAAACACTGGCAAATATAAATTACTGAATGACATGCGAATTGTGCTGGTTCAATTTATCCACTACTAAACAGAATAAATAGCCCTTATCTGTAACAAACTCTAAGATCAAATTAAATATTGAAAAAAGGATAAGTAATGAGTTGAAGTGAACACCAAAATAGTTCCGTGGTTATAGGAATGGTTATAAAATCACGTGGTAACGCTCGCTAACGGCTGATCAATCTGGTCAATCGCCATGCGTGCATACGGCGAAATGAGCGTGTGGTATCAGAGATATAATCTCTGAGGTCAGAATGGCATGTTGCTAATGACCAGTTCTCGAACAAGTTCAATAATGGCTGAAAAAAAATTCAAAATGGCTGATTTATTACGATTTTTAGCATTTTACGTCAAAAATTTGACCTTGTGGGCGCGATAACTGGAAAAGTTTTTATGTATCCTCTTCAAATTCTCGAACAGGTTCAATAATGGCTGAAAAAAAAATCAAAATGGCTGATTTATTGTGATTTTTCGCATTTTATATAAATAATTTGACCTTGTTGGCGCGATAGCATAAAAAGTTTATCATTTATCCTGCTCGAATTTGTTCTGCATGTTACTGATTGATAAGCAGTTCTCGGACAAGTTCGATAACGACTGAAAAAAAATTCAAAATGGCCAATTTACTGTGATTTATTGCATTTTACTTCAATAATTTGATCTTGTGGGCGCAATAACTTGAAGTTCAATAATGGCGGCGGGCTATTGTCGAGTGTGCTCTTGTTTTGTTTTTTATTTAATATGCATCATGCAATAATTATCACAAGAGTTCCCAGCGTTCATATGCTTCCCGATAATGCGATATATCCTAAATTTTCCAATATTTTGTATACATATTGTTTTTAATATCATTATTATAAAATTGAACACATTTGGAATTTTGTTGATATTTTTTTACTTTTTCACCCTAGTTCAAGTTTATTTTTATAACTTTGTGATTTGAATACGTGCAGGCAGAAATGCATAATCAGAATGTATAGCTCCGGCCTGCTGATTTTAGACAGTACGTTCACCAAATTGCATGTAACTCAAAAACTATTTCACCTATAAACTTGGTTCTGGTGGCATCAGAAAGATAATATATCTTTAAACGGACATCGTTAGTACAATTTTAAATGTTACATGGTAGTCGCTGGATGGTAATATCCATCAGATACCACGCTGGAACTGCCTGTCCACATGTATGTCCCGGGGTCCTCTGTGATAAAGTGGTAGCTCATAATTATTTAATTCGCTTGTAGCTGTGACAACCAACATACCTTTCTGATAGGCCGCTTGGGTTTGTTGTTATACCCCTTCGTAGAGCACTAGAAACTGTTGTGTTATTACCAGTATGTCGCTCTCAAACGAATACAAGTGCACAGTTATACAATACACAGAGGAAATATACTGGTATGTCTGTATAATGTTTGGTAGAAAATCTAAGATGTCTTGAGGCACAAAATACTGTGTGTTAGGGACCAACACCTGGATGAAAGTGTCCCGAATACTTTTCATCCAAGCAGCAGAAAAGATCAGATAAAAATCGCACATATAGCTAAGCATACATAATATTATTATAGAGTACATATAGAGAAACATATGTTTGCTCTTATGAATTATATGTTTTCATCAGACATTCCAATTTGGAAAATAATTAAACATGCTCATATGTCACTAAAAATATCACGAAGATTAAGAAAATAATATGGTTGCATTTTTGTCTAGGTGCATTATTTTACTTGAATGAGAATTAAATGACTTAATCTGAAATAAAATACAATTATTATCTAATCGTTAGTTTTTAAAGATCTGTCATATCTATGATCATCTGATTGTGTAAAGTCATCATTCTTAAAATTTATATTGATATACAACAGCAGTAACGTTATGTCAATAAGCTTATGGAAACTGATATCTGTAGGCCTACATTTAATTTAATAATACAAAAAAGAAACATCTACCCAATGCTGGGACGCTGAGTCTCCAATATCTGAGTCTCCAATATCCTCTACAATACAAGTAAATACGAAACGTTTATCCCATGGTGGCTTAATATTGATCCAGCGTCATAGACTTGAGACCAACATTAAACCAGCATTTTTAGAGTGGGGGGACGGTTAGTGACGAGTTCATTTGACTAGTGGGCCATTTGAGGCTAAATTACAGACGTTGAACCAATTATCGTGTTTAATGATGGCCAACCATCTACAATGTTGGAACAACATTTGGCTCAATCGCTAGTGTAAGCCAATGCTATGTGTCCAGGCGGGACACCAGCATATTTGAATCTTGAATGTTCAAACTCAATAGTGGTCTCAAGTTGACATTTTCCTTTGCTTACCACTATCTCCGATGCTGGCCCAACATTTAATAGGTAAACGCCTGATATGAGCGTGGGGTAACCCAGCAAACACGGCACGTTGAAAGAATGATGTTTTAATGTTGGGCCAGTGTCTCAGACGTTGGGCCAACATTGATACAGCATTGTTTGAACTTGTCGTGTTTGCTTGGAATTGACAATAATTTATTTAAGGTGTTCCAGGTAATAGGCCATATGTAGAGTACAAGCATCCCGCATAAATGGAAGCATGAGTCCACACTAGACCCCATAACTCAGCCCTTGCCTGGCGAGCCCGGCCAATTTCATTTATGGCCGGGTATAGACCAAGGTTCTTAGTCACGTGACCTTCATGCCTGTGCTATTGAGGCCGGTGAATAATTTTCTGGGTCAAGTCATAGGACATGCGTCAGAGGGGAAATACAATACTGTGAACAACTCTTCATCCGTGGAAGTGACCTTTCAAAAATGCCTGAATTCGGGGATTACCCTATTTTCATCTAAAAATAACAACAAGTCACAAACATTCGCCACCGGGGCATACCGGAGGCTACATGAAGCTGGGCCACGCCGCGTAGTGTGGCTCTGGGAACCAGAGTAGCTCAGCCCCACCCCCACGGTCAAGATGAACAAGAACTTGGGACTGATTTTGCAGACTGTGAAATGTTTTGTACTGCACTGTACTACACTATCACACCGAATTACATAAACCATAAAATATCGAAATTTATCAGCTCATCAAATGAATGAATGAATGAATGAATGAATGAATGAATGAATGAATGAATGAATGAATGAATGAATGAATGAATGAATGAATGAATGAATGAGGTCTACATGTAAAGGCGGGACATACATGCGAAATGGCAATTTTACCTCAATATCTGATGGATATTACTATCCAGCAACTACCATGCAGAATTATTAATATTATTAAAAGCCGCAATTAAAAGATACATGACCGCTCTTTCTGATGACACCAGAACCAAGTTTATAGGTGAAATAGTTTTTGAGCTACATACAATTTGGTGAACATACTGTCTAAAATCAGCAGGCCGGAGCTATACATTTCTTGTTATGCATTTCTGGTGCAGGCCTATTTTTAGCAGCTCTATAAACGCCGTTGTCTGTCTGTCTGTCTGTTGTCTGTCGTCTGTAACACTTTGTTTCCGGGCAATATAGTGAAAGTTTCTCGACCAATCAATTTCTAACTTGGCAATAACACTCATGGGTTTTGGGGCCAGACCTGATTAGTTTTTCACAAAAATCGGTACAATATCGACCCTCTGGTGGCCAAAAAACATACGAAATTCAGCCAAAATTGAGGTTTACGGATGTTAATGTGAAAAGTTTTTGACCAATCAATTTCTAGCCGGGCACTAACACTCATGGGGATTAAGGCCAGACCTAATTAGTTTTTCACGAAAATCGGCCTATTATCGACCCTCTGGTGGCCAAAAAACATACGAAAATCAGTCAAAATTGAGGTTTCCGGACGCTAATGTGAAAAGTTTTTGACCAATCAACTCCTAACCTGGGATTAATACTCATGGTGGTCAGGTGACTAGTTTTCACGAAAATCGGCCCATTATCAGCCCTCTGGTGGCCAAAAAACATACGAAAATCAGCCAAAATTGATGGTTTCCAGACGCTAATATGAAAATTTGTTGACCAATCAACTTCTAACCTAGCACTAACACTCATGGGGGTTAGTGACAGACCTGATTAGTTTTTCACGAAAATCGGACCATTATCGGCCCTCTGGTGGCCAGAAAACATATGAAAATCAGCCAAAATTGAGGTTTCCGGATGCTAATGTGAAAAGTTTTTGACCAATCAACTTCTAACCTGGCACTTACACTCATGGGGGTTAGGAACAGACCTGATTAGTTTTTCACGAAAATTTGTCCATTATCTCTGGTGGCCAAGAAACGGTTTCCGGACGCTAATGTAAAAAGTTTTTGACTAAAGGACTTCTAACCTTACAATTATGGGCATGATCTGCAGAACTGATTAACTTTTTGAGGATATCGGGCCATTTTTGGAACTGATTTGTTTCTCAGGAAAATCGTCGCAGCTACCAAATCCATCCGATTTGCACTTGTTGTTTAAACATGGACAATTTTATATTTTTAAAATAAACCTAGACCTTTTCGTAATTAAGCATCGGGTTCACTCCTACTAGTGCCTGAGAAATTATTCTTGGCAATTTTTCACAAGATGGCTTCAAAATGCATTTGTCCAGCGCTAGTCTGAACTGTTTTGTTTAATTTTAGGCTGAAATTGATGATGGAGGCCGGGGACTGTCCTGGCATTCATTTGTTTAAGATGTATCCCAGATAACAGGAAGTGTCCGATCTTAAAGTTTAAAAATAATAAGTCAATTTCTATCATACAGTCGGAAACCAACCACGAGTTTGTTTCATTTTAGGTTTGAAATTGAAGTCGGGATCAAGATTTAATAGTTATTAATGTATTTTTGTGGGGATGCAGTAGGGGAGGGGGGCGTTGGTGGCGTTGAAATCAAAATAATTTAAAGTTATTGCAGTAACAGCATTGTCGGGGAATTTTTTTATTTTTTTAATGTTTGATTATGCACATTTCAATAACCGCTCAGCCTTTTTAGCTCCCGCCGTCACCGTAGGTGAGACAGAGGGAGCTATGGATTCCGCCTCCGTTTTTTTTTTGCCTCTTCTTTTGTCTATAACTTTGTAAGAAAATAAGCTAGGATAACAATTTTTGGTATGTGGGTTACTTCCAGGTGGATGATGAACAGGTTAAAATATTTTTTATCTGAATTCAATACGCAAGGTCGCAGAGGAGAAAATAATGATGTTACGGCGTTGGGCCGTCCGTAAACAATTCGTTTCCGGAGCATATCTCTGAAAGTACTTGTCCGATTGTCTTCAAATTTTACACACAACACCCCTAGGGGGCCTAGTTGTGTCTTTTGGGGTATTTGAACTTTGACCTACTTTTGTTTCATAACTATGACCTATTTAGACGTTTTGACGCGCACTTCGTTTCCGGAGCAGATCTCGAAACGTACTGGGCCGATGACAGTCATATTGCACATGCATGTTCTCTAAGGTCCCTAGTTGTGCCTTTTCATGTTTTTGGACCTTGACCTTGAAGTTGACCCAGCACTTTGACCTAATTTATAACATCGGTAAATCCGACTGAAAGATTTTGCGGAATATCATGAAAACCGCTCAAGATAGCTACACCATTACTATAAAACAAATTGTGAGGTTTCAAGAGAGGATGCATCTTGAAAAATTTCAAGTGATAAAATTAAAAATGGCCGCCTATCGGCCATTATTCACCTCGACAGGCCTGATATTGCGGAATATCATGAAAACTGCTTAAGATAGCTACACCATTAATATCAACTAAATTGTAAGGCTTCAGGAGAGGATGCATCTTGAAAAATTTCAAGTTGATAAAATTCAAAATGGCCGCCTATCGGCCATTATTCACCTTGACAGGCCTGATATTGTGGAATATCATGATAACCGCTCAAGATATCTACACCATTGCTATAAAACAAATTGTAAAAATTGTAAAAAAATCAACTCGTCCAAGTTCAAAATGGCCGCCAATCGGCCATTATTCACTTTCACATGGCCGTTATTCGGTAAACCGTGCTAGATGGCTAGACCATTACTATAAAACAAAATGTGTGATTTCAGGAGAGGAGGCATCTTAAAAAAATTCGACTCAATAAAATTCAAAATGGCCGCTTATCGGCCATTATTCACTTTCACATGGCCGATATTTGATCAACCGTGCTAGATGGCTAGACCATTACTATAAAACGAAATGTGAGATTTCAGATGAGAATGCATCTTATAAAAATTTGACTTGATCAAATTCGAAATGGCCGCCTTTTCGGCCATTATTCATTTTTATATGGCTGATATTTGGTAAACCGTGCTAGATGGCTAGATCATTACCTGATTACTATAAAACAAAGTGTGAGTTTTCGGGGGAGGATGCACCCTGAAAATTTTTAACTAACAAATTCAAAATGGCCGACAATCAGCATTATTTACCTCGATAGGCCTGATATCAGGTAAACCATGCTAGATAGCTAGACAATTACTATAAAACAAAATGTGACGTTTCGGGAGAGGATGCCTTTTAAAACTTTCGACTCAATCGAATTCAAAATGGCCGCCTATCGGCCATTATTTACTTTCACATTGCTGATATTTGGTAAATCGTGTTAGATAGCTGGACCATTACTATAAAACAAAATGTGAGATTACAGGAGAGGATGCATCTTGAAAAAAATTGACTCGATCAAATTCAATATGGCCGCCTATCGGCCATTATTCACTTTCACATAGCCGTTACTTGGTAACCGTACTAGATGGCTAGACCATTACTATAAAACAAACTGTGACATTTCAGGAGAGGATGCATCTTGAAAAATTTCGACTTGATCAAATTCAAAATGGCCGCCCTTAGGCCATTATTCACTTTCACATGGCCGATATTTGGTAAACCGTGCTAGATAGCTAGACGATTACTATAGAATGAAATGTGAGATTTCAGCTGAGGATGCATCTTGAAAAATTCTCACTCAATCAAATTCAAAATGGCCCCCTATCGGCCATTATTTACTTTCACATGCCCAATATTTTGCAAACTGTGTTAGATGTTAGTACATTACTATAAAACAAAATTTGAGGTTTCGGGGGGGGGGGGGATGCACCCTAATTTTTTAACTAGTTTATGTCGAATTCAAAATGACCGTAAATCAGCTATTAGTTACCTCGATTGGCCTGATATCGGGTAAATCGTGCCAGATAGGTAGACCATTACTGGGATACTGATTAGGATCATTAATTTCAATGGAGGTTTGCAATCTCTGACAGACTGTCTAGTTCTTATCTTACTCTTAGACTGAGCTTCTTAGACCTAGTTGTCTTGCGTCTTGATTTTTGTCCTAGCCTAGGACTACATTAATAACCCTACACAAAATTGCTTAAATCAAATTCTAATTCGGAGCGGGAGCTCCTGGTCTTATGTACTCTTGTTTCACTGAAGTCTACCAGTATCGACTGTTTAATAAATCATAATAATACTTCTCTGTTACTAATGCCAAAGGAGATGTTTCGTTTCTGGCAAAACACACTTCTATGGATGACATGTCTAGGGATGACACTGGCCAAGTCATGACCATGGAAAAACATATAAATTGTACCCATTGCCTGCCCATTGACTAGCAAACCTACAGGCGGGTAGGGGGTTGCATTGTTATCTCTAATGACAGCTTCTTGCCTGTATATTTATAAGGACTCGTCTGAGCGGGTGGATGTGCATTAGTACGGGTGAACAAGCGGGCAGGTCTTATTTTTTCATTTCATTCGTGTAGTAGGCCTACGTGTATCTATTTTATGGGGTAGAGCCGTGTATATTGGACCACTGAATAAAAACTGTTTTTAATGCTTTGTGAAAACTCATGACTATGCATTCCTAGTAGTTAATTGTTATAATCAGCTTTCTAATGCAGTTTACATTTCTTAGTCATTTCTGAACAGTTCAAGTAAAAGCCTAAACTAAACTGGTTAGAAATGCTTAACAATGTTTAGATAAAGCCTAACATGCAAATCATAATGTACATATATATGAAGATGAGCAACGCATCTTGGGATACCCTCTCAGAAGCACTTTGGCAGCCATCTTGAATGACAATGAAGTACATAACGTGGCTTAACATATTCAGCCTAATTATACAAATTAATAACGTAAGATGGGACCGGCTTGAAGTCTAACCACGACCAATAGGTGTAACTAAACATGGAGATCACATTTGACTTTTCGAAACATAAAAAACTGCAGGTACATTTGCTTGATTACAAGTGATTTTTAATATGTATTGACAAATCAGTTCTGGGAATTGTCAAATCCTTACAGTACTAATTCAAACCTCCATACATTACATTAAGATAATCATTTCCTGCATGATCATCAGGTTGTGAGGGCATGCAGCAAATATGCAGAGATAAAAAGTGTCCACCTCCCTTGGAGTGGGCCTATATGGAGCAAATTATTCAAAATAAGGGTCTATATACAGGGCCCAATATGTGTGCAGTGCTAGATTAAGAGTAGGTACTTAAAGTGGGGAAGAAAGGGTGAATGGGAATTCAACACCCCGTGGTGTGTGTGCATGTTTTGTACTACTGGCGTCAATGGATATTTCACTTTTTAGCCCGTTTTTTTTTCATTTTTTTTAAGCTATTGCAATTGAAGTTCGCGTTACATTACCTTGTGGGCGTGATCCGTTCTTCAAAAAATGTTCATGTATCCTGCTCAAATTTGTATCTTAAGATTTTATAAAGCTTTTTTGTGAACTGCTAAGTTTAAATATGGGAACTTTCCTTAGGCTTTACTTAGGCTTTGCTGAGCTTCATTAATCTTGTTTACCTCTTGAATATTTTGTCCAAAGTAAGCTCTTTTGAAGGGTTGTTTAAGCCTAAGAAAGCTAAGAAAATGTTAGTAGGCAAAATCCATAAGATAGACAAAAAGCTTATAAAGCTTATGAAATGCCTCAGTAAAGAGCTGGCATTATGACTTCAATTATTTTTTACATCAACTTCATCATAACAAGCTGCATATTAAGGTAGTGTTCTTTGTGTGAACACTGCAAATTTTTTAACATATCCTTTAATTTTGGGGGTAAATTGGTCCAATATACACACCCAGTTTGTAAATTGAATGGTGTGTAAATTGGACCGGTCAATTATTTGTATATTACTCAGACCAGTTTTTGGGTGATAACAGATCAATTGATTCTAAATAAAAAGGTTATGTACTAACCAACCAGTATTAACTGACTGAAAATATAATATTGTCATAGACATAGCATATCGTATCACCGCGCATTTACGTGCCTTTATTTATATTTGAAGATGGACTTAGTTTTCGAAAATAAGTGCATGCACTTATATTCGAACATAAAAATATTTTTTTCATTTCTTCAAATTCTTTAATATTGATTATGTGATTTAACTCTACTGAAAATTAACTGAACTAACGTTAGTATTCATTGACTGTTACTTTGAAGCTAACTTGTAGGACTAACTCCGGCAATATAGATGTTAACACTACGTCAGCTATTCCGCTATCACAGCCATGCACTATCGGTTTGATGGCTTGACCTGTCGGCGCATATCTCTAATATGGAGCATTTTTTTCCTGATATCTACCCGTTATTAAATAAAAAATAATGTAGTTTGTGTTTACGATCAAAATTATAAATTATATAATTATTATAGACATAATAGTAGTAATGGTTTTTATAAGTCAATACATATCAATATTATTCTTACTTGCAGTATATATGTCGGACTTACACAGTGGATCGAATATAAGTACATGCACGTAGTATTCGAATATAACGTTCATGCGAGGGGATACGATAATACCATAAGTAGTGATAATTGGAGGTAACACAAATTAGAATAAAACAAGGTGCCAATGCTGTTATATTTGTATGTGGAATCTGGTAACCATATTACTTCATGTTTGATTCTTAAAAATAATCTGCAAATATTTTACGATTGACAACGCTGCGTTCGCATATTACTGTGGAAATGACATACTAGACCTATTTTATTTGGTTACGTGTGGAACTAGAGATATGTGAAAGGAGCAGCGGTTCACTACATATTTATTAAACGATGGTGTGTAAATTGGACCAGTTTTGTGTAATTTGCACCAGCGGTTCAAATTAAACACACTTTTGTGGTTCAATAAACACGCTGATGACAGATGTTATAATTCCACCTGTAGAAAAATTAGAATATGCGTTTTATCTATTGTTGCTCATTCAGTGTAATATTAAGCAATACTGTTTGCATTTACAATTTACTCGATCAAGATTGCTACAATAATCTTGAATGCTGTCTGTTTTACTAAAGGGAAAAAATACGCAAAACACAGTCAACTACATTTTTCTAATTTTTACGAAATTTAATTCAAGATATGTGCCAACTAATTTATGCTTGTAAACTTGGAAGGCGTTCCCATAATTATTGTGCAATAAGTGAAGTTATCACAATATTATTTTAGTCTGGATATGGGGTGGTCGAATATACACGCTGGTCCAATATACACGTGTTTTGCTTTCGTCCCAACAGGTACAGAATACAGGTATTCTACTCATGCCTGGACGCTAGCCAGCGCTGTGGTTGAAGGTGCTAGTGGAAAAGACTTTAAGCTTCTCATGAGAAATTTGTTGAAGGATCTAGGAATGAACAATACATATATAGAAGAAGCTAAAATTATTGTGTACAATAGAGCTAGGTGAGTTCAAGAGCAAGTTCCACCACCAAATTTTACCATCATACAGGAATGGATCCAGGGTAGAAAAAAGGCAGGGTCACCGAAAGATAAAAAAATTACATCATATAAAAGCAGAGTTGAGCGCCGAGGCGCGAGGGATTTTTTTACTAATATAGTCAGGTTCGATACCATGTCAATAAATACTATCGCATTGAAATCTTTACCGGATATAGATCTTTATACGGCAAACGTGTAAACGGGTGTAAACGGGTGTATTACCCTGCAATATATGGTTCGATTTTTAATTTTATTTTTCATATTAGCTGCTTATTTATTATATTTAGCTTTGCCCGAATGTTCAGTAAGTTTTATTAGAACACAAGGAATGCTTATGTAATTGACAATATTGAAAATATATATGTTAAAGAAGCTGTAATAAATCGATACGAACTACTTTGTATCTGTAGACCCCCTGTGTACTGATGACGATATGTTGAAATATAATGTACAAAGTGTAGGTATACAATTTTACCAGGTTGTAGCACATACGCGTCCAGTCAATCTCCATTAGTAAGAGGTTTGTATGTGTAGTTTTTTTTCTATGCAGATATTCGCCATCTTGGGAGCGTACACTGGTGAATAAGTGTTTAGTTAAACGTTAATTTTGAGGTAAAATACATTTTAAAAGTATTTTTAAGAACATAATTTAATGCTTATAAAAATAGCATTTATTTCAAAGACAATAACATTCTATAATATATCTGAAATGTGGGATATGGTTCACGATCACTATTGTAGCTAGATATTGAGTGTACAAAGTCAATATCGTTCCTCTGATGCCATAATATATACGCAATATGATATATTGTGAATGTACTGCTCCGTTTCTTGATAGGTTCATAATCCCCTTTTTCTTATTTTGGACGTGCATGTATGAAATGTTGTATGTCCTACAACCTGGCCACATTGTATACCTACACATAGCAGGTTAATATATACACCCGGGTGAAAATCCTAATACGTTTGCCGTATGAAGATCTACATCCGGTAAAGATTTCAATGCGATATTATTTATTGACATGGTATCGAACCTGTTAAATTAAATAAAGGAGGGACCCCCGCCTCCCTGGATCGCTCCTGTCATACTTATATGTTCCTTAACAAATACTTTTGGCACAAAACACTTGTAGTTTGGTCATAACTCTTAATTTTATGTTTTATATATTTTTCCATTGCATTCTCTGTTACTTCAGATACTATGAGAAAAAGAAAGGTCGTTTGGTCAATACACCATACGTGGACAATAGCTATAAGTGGGCCGGCGGTGGGCTGACATCAACTGTAGGTGATTTAATTAAATTTGGTAATGTCATGCTCTACTCGTATCATCATGATGAAACAGTATGTGGCTGTTTGCCTGGCTATCTGAAGCGTGAAACAGTCACTGAGATGTGGACACCTATCAAACGTACAATGGGTGACGAGGATAAAACCACCGGTTATGGCTTAGGTTGGTGTGTAGCACCTGAGCTATTGAAACATGGCAAATGTGGACATCAACGCTTTTACGTATATCACACAGGTGGTGCAATGGGTGCATCAAGTGTTCTTCTGTTATTACCACCAGACAGCAACGAAACACATAAACCAGGACAAGTCAAAGGGGTTGTGGTTGCTATATTAACTAACGTAGGTGGAGTTGGACTCACATCAACTGCATTAAAAATAGCAAAAAAGTTTGAGCAGATTAAACCTAGCAAAAAAGTTTCAGCAGGATAAACTTTAATCAATTATTTTTTTAGAATTATTTGGAAGAAAATTATCAAAAATTGTAATAATATGTTACATGTATTTGAGTGAAAAAATAGATTACTCCAATGAGAGATGTTGATCTTGTTTTGTATTCTTTGGTGATAAAGCTATACAGTGAAGTAATATTTTGGAATTGTTTTATTACATCTAAATCTCAGAATTAGTTTTTTTTTAGCCCCGTGAGTCCTATAAATCCGCACGTGACACCCGTGCAGCGGGGGGCCTGATGCAGTGGTTAAGGGCCTGTTTCCATTGGTAAGATTTAACCCGTGCCGGTGGACCCGCGCGGGTACCCCAGCGGGTGCCATATTATCAAGCATTCTTTAAATCCATGTATCATTTCAATTCATGCGGATTCCGCGGGGGTGATTTGCCGTCTGGGTAGAAAATATAACAATGTTGGATTTTTTCCGCACCGCATGGCAAATCCGCATGGGGAATTTTGGAAAATGACGTGACACAGATGGGCTTTCTCGTGTATCGCCACGTGTTTTGCAAAATCTGTGAGGATAAACCTAGCTAACTAATCACCTGATAATCTGCAAATATAGCAAATAAAAACCCCATCTTTAACACCATTAAAGATGGAGGAGATCATAGAGCTTGTTCAGTCGAACCACGGCTTGTACAACCAAACGAAAAAGATACACAAAGACTGAATCTTGACAAGAAATATGTGTCAAAACATTTCTAAGAAGCTAGACGTAGAAAGAATGACACGTAGGCGTATTTATAACGCTATCCCGTGGCTGAAGTGCTATTCTCGCTAAGGGTCAATTGCAGATAATATGACACAGTATCCAGACACAACCACCACTATCATCATCATCACCTACAACATTATCGCCACCACTATCATCACCAACACCATCATCAGCGACACCATCATCACCACCATAATCAGCACCACTATCATCATCACCAACATCATCATCAACACCATAATCATCACCACCATCGTCATCACCACCACCAACAACACAGCCACCATATCCACCACCAACGACACTACCACTATCATCACCATCTACACCAACAACACTACCACCACCATCACCACTACCCTCACTACCATTAAATCAACGACCACACACCATCATCACTACCACACCACCAACACACCATCACCAACACTACCACTATCATCACTACCACCATCATCACGACAACTAACACCACTGGGCACTACCTCACCACCAACAATACCACCATCACCACTACCAACACCACCAACACCATCACCACCACCATCACACCACCAACACAACCACCGCCACCACCATCACTACCAACACCACCAATACCATCACTACCACGATCATCATCACCTGGTCCACCAACAAGGAGATTATTATTATCCGTGTAGGTGTCACATGAGGATTCATCTTTAAACCGCACCAATGGAAACAGACAACCCTCACGTGTACCCGCACAAGATCCGTGCGGGTCCACCCGCACGGTTAAAAAAAACCTTACATATGGGAACGTAGCCTAAAGCTGCCTGCTTTGATAGTCTGAGATTGCGGGTTCGAACCTCACTCTGGGTTCAAAGAAACAAAATGTTTCTTCCCCGCGCACACGTAAAGATTAAATATTGTGGAGAGCCTTTGTGACCGAGAGGTAGCGTGGTCGGTCTCAGATCGCCAGGGCTCGAATTTCGAATCCTGTGTCTGGAGGGCAGTGTCATCTGATTCAACTTACCATCCTCAGGAGGTTCTCCTGTCCCAGTTTAGCCTATATGTACACAAAAGCGGCCTAAAATCCCATTAATTTCATTTCATTTGTGACACCCGCGCAGATAATAATAATTTCCTTGGACCAGGTGGTGATGGTGATGATGGTGGTGGTAGTGATGGTGTAGGTGGTAGTGATTGTGGTAGTGATTGTGGTGGTGGTGGTGATGATGACGACGACGACGACGACGCCGAAGATGATGATGATGATGATGATGATGATGATGATGATGATGATGATGATGATGATGATGATGATGATGATGATGATGATGATGATGATGATGATGATGATGATGATGATGATGATGATGATGATGATGATGATGATGATGATGATGATGATGATGATGATGATGATGATGATGATGATGATGATGATGATGATGATGATGATGATGATGATGATGATGATGATGATGATGATGATGATGATGATGATGATGATGATGATGATGATGATGATGATGATGATGATGATGATGATGATGATGATGATGATGATGATGATGATGATGATGATGATGATGATGATGATGATGATGATGATGATGATGATGATGATGATGATGATGATGATGATGATGATGATGATGATGATGATGATGATGATGATGATGATGATGATGATGATGATGATGATGATGATGATGATGATGATGATGATGATGATGATGATGATGATGATGATGATGATGATGATGATGATGATGATGATGATGATGATGATGATGATGATGATGATGATGATGATGATGATGATGATGATGATGATGATGATGATGATGATGATGATGATGATGATGATGATGATGATGATGATGATGATGATGATGATGATGATGATGATGATGATGATGATGATGATGATGATGACACGTGTAAGTGTCTTGCAGTGTGGGTGCACGCCCCTTTATTTCTGCAAAATTATTTTTAAAATGCCCCAAATTCGCCAAGATATATTTTGGTTCACACTGGATACTGTGTCAGATTATCTGCAATTCTGTGAAACTCAATGCCCTCGACCGCGCTGGCTAATACAATGAAGTATGGGAGAGGGTTCTTATATAACCTTGTTTTCACCGAGTGACGTCACTGGGTTTCACAGAATGAAGTATGGGGGAGGGGTGGTATATAACCTTGTTTTCACCAAGTGACGTCACTGCGTTTCACAGAATAGGCTTGTACCGAGAATAGCACTCCAGCCACCGGATAGCGTTAATTTCGACCCCTGCCCACTAGGGTAGGCTATATAAATAGGTCTACCTTTCATTCTTTCTACGTCTAGCTTTTTAGAAATTTTCTGACTCACATTTCTTGTCCAGATTTGGTCTTGTGTATCATTTTCGTTTGGTTGTAGAAACCGGGGTTCGACTGAACAAGTCTATGAGCTCTTCCATCCTTAAAGGGACTGGCCCAAGCTAAAATCATAAAAAAATCGGTGATTTTATTTCCGCTTCTTAATATGACCATATGATGTTAACATGTTCATAGACTAAAACTGCAAAAGTTTTTTTTTTAATTTTTGGCTGCGCATTCACCAGTTAGACTAGATATAGAGACGAACATTAAGCAGTATATATATATATATATATATATATATATATAGGCCCTAGGCTCTATTGTAGCAAAAATACTTCTGTAGATAGACAAAAATTAACTTATGATTTACCCGGTACTGATATATAACTAAAAAAACAGTATTAATAAAACATGTGATTGTTCCTTAAAATATCTAGATTTTATTTACTATCTATTTTAATGGAGGTTTGTCTGGCTGAATATATAGGCCCTAATCAAATTCCGCGACACAGGTTTGGCAGAGTTGTTAAAATATCCCACGACCGGCTTCACACATATCAACCGGATTTTTCGGCTGTATTCACAACCATGATCTGAAAATAGAATACTTTGAAACTTACCAATTGTTGTTTTACTTGGCTTTTGAATCACAGGGCACCTTATCCCAAACACACCAGGTCAGACATTTTCAACTATCCGCCCCCCCCCCCCCCCCATAATCAATTAACAGAAAATTGTGACTTCTGAGAGTACCTGACAAGAATTCTGGTGACATAATTAATTTGTTCATGCACATGATATTTTTGGCCTGACAAAAAATCTACTTTTAAAAATTCATATCCAGGTAAACCAAATATTACTCGAAGCCTTCGAGTCGACAAAGGGCTATTCAAACAAAATCATTAGGGGCCTATATATATTTTTGAAATATAAGTACAATCATTGGAAGTGTATTTGATTATTATTTTAATTAGCTTTGCCAACGGCACAGCTTATGTTATCAGTTCAATCTGTTGTCGCTGTGATTTCGACATCTTCATCTTCTTGTCTCAAACGAGTGAGCTCAGGCACTCTACATTAAGTGATTAATGTCCACCTACCTGGTCTGAACATTAATTGTTCATGAGAAGTGCGAGACTCGCATAGTTTGCAGAAAAATGACTTTTAAAACAATCCTTGTTCCGAGATTGGTTTGTACAGTACTATAACATTTCACGGGTTGTGTGTATAGAAATGTACACATTAGAGACTGGCTGTTCCGTCGTTAGAACGCCCCCTGCCCCCATTGCATGACTGAGTGCCACAGTAAGGAGGGGTGGCGAACAATAGATAGGCCCTTTTCTCACATGATCCCGCTCTAGCAGACATTTTTGAAGGTTCACTTCCCCGGATGAAGAGTTGTTCACAGTATTGTATTTCCCCTCTGACGCATTTCTTATGACTTGACCCTGAAAATTATTCACCGGCCTCAATAGCACAGGCATGATGGTCACGTGACTAAGAACCTTGGCCAATACCCGGCCATAAATGAAATTGGCCGGGCTCGCCAGGCAAGAGGTCAACGTCCTATGAGTTTAAAATTACAAAACCAGTTATGCAAAGCACAAAACCGCAGGGTTCTCGTTGAGACAAAAAACAATAACCTAATTTTACTGACAAGTAGGCCTACATATAATAATCAAGTAAATAATATATCTTGCATCCATAATATATATTTTAAACTTGATGAAAAAACAACCTACATAATCAGGCATGCAAGATTATCGTATAATGCGCATTTAGTCCTGTGAAGTAATTTTAGTAATATGCCCTCGTTCCAGTAGGTTACTTCACTATGATAAATATGATATGGCCAGAAGACAAAATAGAAACAATTATTTGCTGAAAAAACATATATGTAGGCTAACAGTATCGGTGTATTAATAAGACTCATCATTATAAAAGTGAATCTAGCTAAAGACGATGTGTATGGAGCTTTGAATACAGATCAACAATCTCGCCTACCTCTCAGAATAATACCCCCCTTTTAAACATCTGTATGCGATCCTCCCAGAATGTAGGCCTACATCCCCCTCCCAGAATATACCCTCCTTTTAAACATCATATGCGACCCTCCCAGAATCTACCCCTCCTTCCCAGAATATACCCGCCTTTTATATAAAGCGAAACTCCTAGAATCTACCCTACCCCTTTTTTCACAACTATGTGCGATACTCCCATGATGTACCCCTCCCTCCTAGAATATACCCCCCTTTTTTAAAACATCTATGCGAATCTTTACATCCTTTTAAACAACTTATATGCGACACTCCCAGAATCCACTCTCTGTCCCGAAATATACACACTTAAAAAAATATATATTTGCCACCCTCCCAGAATCTACCCCTCCCTCCCAGAACACGATGTATACCGGTACCCCCCTTTTCTACAACTATATGTGACGCTCCAAGAATCTATCCCACCCGCCCAGAATATACACGCATAGATATGCGACCCTCCCAGTATCTACCCCTCCCTCCATAATATAGGCCTACCCCCTTATTCACCACTATGTGCGACACTCCCATAAGCTACCCCTCCCTCCCAGAATATACCCTCCTTTAAACATCTATATCCCCGACAGCAGCGTAATGGTGAGCCACCGGTGGCCCACCACCAAATGCAACCTTTGGCCAGTGGTGGCCCACCACAGGGATGTCCAGCTGATAACGGGTGTCCCACTGGGGTGATGTAGTCTGGGATGTGACACTCCCGGAATTCACCCCTCCCTCCCAAAATACTGATTACTCCCCTTTTAAACATCTATGCACGAGAATCTACTCCTCTCTCCCAGAATATGCCCCTTTTCTACAATGTGATTCTCACAGAATCTTTTCCTGCCTGGATCAGTGTGCATGCATGCCCTAGAAGGCATATATATGTTTCGTGGTATTTTCTGTTTCTTTGGTTCACCAGCTTTCATTTTCAAAACAGTATACCTCTCTTAAAAATTGCTATTTATGGTCCACACTTGCTATCTGACAAACCCATAGCAAATCTGACTAATTTTGTCTGCATTATGTTGTATAATTATACATAGGCCTGTGCTAGGCCTACCATGCAGAAAACATTAGGCATACATGTGTTTTAATTGCTGATTAATGAGGCATATATTAAAAATAAACGCTAAAAATGCCCACAATAATTCCTTTTTTTTCAAAACGAGGACCTAAAATATTATATCATTTAAATACATAATTATATACCGGTAGCTAGTATAGGCCTACCCGAACCGGGTAGTAAAATTATCAGCTATAGGCCTAATAAATATTAAGTCATGACTCCTATGTGAATCACCAAACTAAACAAATGTAGAGTAGTCGTTTGAAGCTCATTTTACTTGTTCTAGGCCTGAGTAACATTTTGTTAAATGATTATACATAATGTCCTCCCGATGTTCCCCAGTCTCTATGTTCCCCGATCTCTATGTTCCCCAGTCCTATGTTCCCCATTATCTATGTTCCCAAGTCTCTATGTTCTCCGGTCATATGTTCCCTGATCCCTATGTTCCCCGGTCCTATGCTCCCCCGTCCCTATGTTCCCCGATACCTATGTTTCCCGGTACCTATCTCGCCCGAGTTTCTCAGGGGGAGAGGGAGATTTGAGTGTTGAAAAAATTAGAAGATTAGCTTCCTTTTTCAGGATGGTCGCCGCTGCCACCTTAGGGGCCGACCATTTAATATCAGGGGGGGGGGGGAATTTGTTCACAAAATTGGCACAAAAAAATAGTTTGCTCTATAGAGTGTTGAAAAAAAATATTTGTTCATTTATCTGTAAGAACAAAATAGATTGTTGACAGCCAGGCCAGCAAATCTTTCCAAATCTGCCGAAACTGCCAAAGAAAGGCAAAAATTCCCTCGCTCCGCTCGGTCAAACATCTAATGCTTATAGGTAATATACCAGCCCACTGGAATGAGCATAAGAAAAAACACCTGCCTTTTAATTTATGGAATCATAGGTCTAGGCAACTGCTAAAACTTGCAGGACATGGGTCCCCCAGAATCCAATATAGGCCGTGGGTAGGCCTATAGGCCCTATATCATAATAATACTAAGATATGCGTTTCATACCCACCGCTGCATTAAGAGCAAGTTCCCAAATCGTAGCAAGTCATTATATACTTGAGCGACATTTATTCATGAGTTCATGAATTCCACCAGTTCATGAATTCCACCAAAGCTTTTAGACCTGGCTCTTAGCTGGGTGTTGGGTTTGCAAGCTAACTGACTTTAATACTGCGGGGATTGCGAAACAGCTGACCCCCAGAATGTTTATTGACAGGACAGCTTTTTCTCAAACATTGTACACTTCGCCAATGTTGGTTCAATGTTGGGCCAGCGTCGCAGACGTTGGTCTAACATTAAAACAGCATTGGGGCAATGTCTCGTTTGAGTACCCAGCTAGCAAGCTGACGTTGGCCCAATGTTGGGACAACGTCAGTACTTCCGTTGGCCCGACGTAATTTTGTCCATCGGCCCAACATTGGCACGCCATTGGCATGGCGTAGGCAAACCACCGCTGGACTGACGTCATTTTTTTTAATTTGCCCTACATTGGCACAACAACATCATACAAATGTCTTCCTTGAAGTGCTACACAACTTTTAAGGTTAAATTAACTACATTTAATTCGGGCAAGCTCCAATAAATTGATATAGGCCTACAGGGGGGGGGGGGGGGGGCAGGCTGAATGAGTCCTGTCGCCACTTTAGTTTTAGGTGCTCTGAATGGTCATTTTGTAATAGGCCTATTTACATTACAAATATTTTGCTTCTGTCGCCACATGTGGTGACCACTTGCCCACCTCTGGTCTACCTTGAGGTTTAGCCTACAAATATCGGGCTAACTCTACATAAACTGGATTGAAGAGTCGTTATCATTGACATCATTCTGCCTTCAAATCAGCATAGCACAGTGCACAGCTCTGCTTTTGTCCACACTGGGAAATCCAGAGATACTATCACATGTATCAGACTCTAGATGGCTCTGGCTTACTATGACGTAGGCGCCGGCCACTTGGACCAGCCAGCCACCTCCAGATTTTATGCTTTCTCTAGGTCTGAAAATTGTACAAAACTCGAATTCAATCAGCATTGTATGGATTCCATGACTTCACTAAGGTACTTTACAGCGCCTGCTCACTGGCCTATACATAGCCCGTTTTTTTCGGGTGGGTGGGGGCGCACCCCAACTAGGAAAGTTATCAGGGGCATAAAATTTAATATTGCTGAATATTTTTTGCATTGTCCGGTCAGCTCTGGATTGCAATGTCACAAGATTTTGTTAAATAGATATAACAATATTGGATACTTTCGTAAATTTTGTGCCCATTATAATGTTAATTTTGTGAGAGAAATATAAAACCAGGACTATCATGTCAGTTATATGTGATGGGAAAAACACTTTTGTTTTTTTTACTTTGAGCCAACGTTTGCCCAATGTCGGCAAATACACGGAGGATAGACGTCTGTAGCTGACGGTGGGCTGACGTTGATAAAATGACAGTTGTCTTTCTCACCTTGAGCCAACGCTGGCCCAATGTCAGCAAATACACGGAGGATAGACGTCTGTAGCTGACGGTGGGCTGACGTTGACAAAATGACCGTTGGCTTTCTTACATTTAGCCAACGTTGGCCCAATGTCGGCAAATGCACGGAGGATAGACGTCAGTAGCTGACGATGGGCTGACGTTGACAAAATGACAGTTGGCTTTATTACCTTGAGCCAAAGTTGGCCCACTGTCGGCAAATACATGGAGGATAGACGTCTGTATCTGACGGTGGGCTGACGTAGAAAACACAACTGTTGGCTTTCCTACCTGTAGCCACCGTTGGCCAAACGCATATGCCACTGCGACCATGCCAACCATTGCCAACGTTGGCCCAACGTCAGCTTGCTAGCTGGGTAGTATCTTGTAATCATTTTTGTTGCTATATTAATGTGTCAGCCTGTACTTTATAGGCCTAGGCTACTGTATCATCTATGCCAACACTTGACCGCCCCACGCATGCCCATTTCGCAGTTGAATGGATCTTTAAACATGTCCTAGAAAAAAAGTTTGTCTGTGACATCTCAGGAAAAAATTGTTTGTTTTTGATCAGAGAGAAAAAAAAGATACGTTTTCTTGTTGGAAAGAAAAAAATAAATAAGAAAAACCATACACCCCTTGGTATTAAATGGTTCGCCCCTTAGACAGTTTATTTATAGTGTTCCCTTTTCGACAGAGAAAGGTGTCAATTTTCTACGGACGGAGCATTGAAAAGACATGACAATTTTTTTTTATCTCGGTATTATAACGACTAATAAGCCGTTATAACGACTTATAAGTCGTTAAATCGACTTGGTAAGCTATATGTCGTTATAAATATTTACAAGTCTTTAAATCGACTTACTATAATCAACGACTTAAAAGTCTTTATAACGAATAAAAGTCTTCATAATCACTATAGCGATTTAATGACTTATAAGTCGTTATAATGACTTATATTAAGTTGATTTAGCGACATATAATAAGTTGATTCAACGACTTATAAGTCGTTATAACAAGAATTGTTGAAAAAATTGTTTTGTCGTTTCAACGCTTCAGTACATTTGTAAGTACATCTTGCATGAGAGCGTTATTTCTGACACCAGTTTTTTACTTATAAGTCGTTATAATGACTTATCTTAAGTTGATTTAGCAACATATAATAAGTTGATTTAACGACTTATAAGTCGTTATAACAAGAATTATTAAACAAATTGATGTGTCGTTTCAACGTTTCAGTACTTTTGTAAGTAGGCCTACATCTCGCATGAGAGCGTTATTTCTGACACCAGTTTTTTTATTTATAAGTCGTTATAATGACTTATAATAAGTTGATTTAGCGACATATAATAAGTTGATTCAACGACTTATAAGTCGTTTTAACAAGAACTGTTAAAAAAATTGTCGTTTCAACGCTTCAGTACTTTTGTAAGTACGTCTTGCATGAGAGCATTATTCCTGACACCAGTTTTTTATCCCCTGTCCGACAATGTTGTGGAGGATGTATTGCCGTCGCCTCGTATGGCCGCCCTGCTGTCCGTCCGTCCGGCGGGCCGCACGTCCGTCTGTCAGCGTTTTGTTTCCGGAGCAGATCTCGGAAACCTGTGAATTGATTTCCTTAATTTTACACACACATTCCTTAGAGGGTTCAGATGTGTCTTTTGAGGCTAATGTAGTCTGGCCTACTCAAATGGCCGACCTCCTGCCATAGCTAACTTTAATATGCCTGATATCTGGCAAACCGTTTCTTGTTTTATTTTGAGGTTTTGTTCATGCATAAATCGAAGATGGCAGCCATGCATGGCCATCTTGTAATTTGTTTCTTCTTTCGACAGAAAACGATGTGTAATGCCCTTTTCGAAGTATGCCCTATATTAAAAAAAATTCACATCAGAAACTCATTTCCGACATTATCATCTTATTTTGAGGTCATGCTCGAACATAAATGTCTTGTGAAACAGTGTTTTCGTCTTTCGACGAAAAAAATCCATAAATATTACTCAACTGGCTTCTAGTGGAGCACCGCATAAATTCATTTTTCAATTAAGATATCAATACACAAGAAAACACTCGTCCATACGGTGGGAAAAAAGGTTACAAAGAATATACAAAACTCCAAAAATCTCTATGATACGTCCGTCTGGGTGTTGTTGGCCTTCTATGAAGTTGCCCAGGGGGGACCACGAGGACTTTTGACACCCATCCCCCCTAAAATGTGTTGTGGGAGGGGGAGTATTGATAAAGAAGTGTTAAATAACAATAGACGTGTGAAGCAAAAGATTGAGAAAAAAACGTACAAAACAGCTTGAAGTACGAAATAACAAAAAGTACAAAGCAACGAAAGTATAAAACAACGAAAGTGAGCAACAGCGAAAGTGAGCAACAGCGATAGTTTGAAACAACAAAAGTGCAAAACAACGAAGTACAATACAACAAAAGCACAATGAATCCAGGGAATATCTGAAGGACAAAATATTTGAAGTTATAAACAAGAAAAGTTAAAAAAAAAACAGAACTTGACATAGAATCCTTCTAGCTACACATCTGATTCAAATTTGGTATGGAAGTAATTAGAAATCACCAAGCAATCACATGGTGACAGCTAAATTCGTTTTGTGAGCCGCCCCCTGTGACCTTGAGAAAATCAAGATCATCTATCAGCAACGTTAAATCATGAGATCAAAACTCACTAACCTATCGTGATAAAAACCTTAGTGTAGACACCAAAAACACCTCTGTGGGTGACTTGGTTGAAAAGTAAGAGCATTTTATAGTTTTTTTGCTTAAAATATGTTAATTATTGTTAATTTATGCAAATTAGGTTGTCCTGTGGTCTTCAAAATTTAGTGAAACAACTTCCATGGGGTGAAAAACCTTAGTGTAGACACCAAAAACACCTCTGTGGGTCACTTGGTTAAAAAGTTAGAACATTTTATAGTTTTTTTGCTTAAGATATATGTAAAATTATGTTAATGTATGCAAATTAGGTTGTCCTGTGGTCTTCAAAAGTTAGTGAAACGACTTTCATGGGGTGCAAAACCTTAGTATCGACACCAAGAACACCTCTGTGGGTGACTTGGTTGAAAAGTTGGAGCATTTTATATATTTTTGCTTGAACTATGTTAATTTATGTTAATTTATGCAAAATAGGTTGTTCGGTGATTTTCAAAATGTAGTGAAACGACTTCCATGGGGTGAAAAACATGGGTATAGACACCCGAAACACCTCTTTAATTTACTTGCTTGAAAAGATAGAGCATTTTTAAGATTAGTGGCTTTAAATATGTTAATTGATGTTAATTTATGCAAATTTATGCAAATTAGATGGGTTAGTGAAATTTTAAAATTAAAAGTCAAAGACAAAAGACAAAGTCCACGGAATGTCAGCCTGGATGGAAATACAAAAATGACATTTTCAAAAAGTGTGTCAAAACGTTCAAACCTGTGTCGAAATGACTCCTCCATTTTTGGACAAAAACACGTTTCTGTGTCGAAATGGCACTGTGTCGTAATTGTTTGTGTCGAAGTGACTGGCACCCACATAGAGACCAGGGAACATAGCCTACTGAGGAACATAGCTAGATGCCGGGGAACATATGACCGGGGAACATAGAGACTGGGGAACATAGGACCGGGGGATATAGAGCCTGGCAACCATAGGCCAAGAGACTGGGGAACATAGATACGCACCCGGCCCTACCGGTATCCTAGTTTTCAACTATTCATCCATTCTAAGTTACCTGTAGGGCCTATCATAAGAAGAAAACATCATATCGTAAACTTCATCCCCCCGTCGAATCGACGGTTCTGAATAACTCACAAAACTCCTCTTCTGCTTATCATATTTATTTGTCTAGACATTGGATAATAGCAACGTACAACCCCGCGCACGACACGTCTAGCTAAACTCCGAGTGGGCGACTCGCGGCACGTCCGCAGTCGCTGAGAGTTCTATCGTAAGTGCGTGAAAAGTACCACGGCCGCATGGGATTCGGCCCCATGCACACGGCACCGAAGTACCAAAACGAGGCAGTCATCCACAGACTCACCGCGTCCGGGAGGGTGGGGACGACTGCCACAGTAAACAAGCGAAGTAGGGATCCTACAAATGTATCATTTCAAAGAGTGTGTATACTGTAGGCCCTATTTGTCTTTGTAGGGCGGGGGCCCTAGGGTGGGGGAGTGTGGGGCACCTTGAGACAAAAAAAATTTAAACCCCCAAACATAGATTTAATTTTCCAAATAAAATATTTTGACGACACATATGGATACAGCATCCAGTGGGGTATATTTGAGCAAGAGATGAAAATTTTCAGAAATGTGTAACCTTACATTTTTTAACAAAACAGATTTTCAAAAAAATGTCTCAATGTACCCCGTACTCGGGCACCTTGAGACATCACCCGAGGTACCTTGAGACGCCAAATTAGGTGCCTGAAAATAACGGAGATTTTACTAAAATCAAGATTTGAATACTAGGCCTACATATACCTGTAGCTAAAGCCTGCAGTTGGCTAATGTTAGATGTTGCAGTAAAATATGTGTCATCCCAAAAAATACTTTTCATGTAAAAAATGGACCCAAGCTTACATGCATGTCACAGATGTCCAATAGCCATTAGAACTAGGGTGGAAAATCGAAATTGGTTAGTTTTAGTATCATTTACAAGATGGCGCCAAATTTCAAAATAATTTCTGTGTCAAACAGGCCTGTCTCATGGTGCCCCATGTCTCGATCAAGTTGCCCCAGTATCCTAGTGATGAGCACCGTTGTCTTTCATGCCAGAGTTCGGGGTTCGGTTCCCGGTCTTGGCGGTTTGAAAGAAACAAAAATGTTTCTTCCCCATCCACGTGTGAAAGTCAGTATTGTGGGGAGCCTCCGTGACCGAGAGGTAGCGTGCTCGGCCTTAGACCGCCAGGGCTCGAATTTCGAATCCTGTGTCTGGAGGACAGTGTCATCTCAATAATCTCACCATCCTCAGGAGGGTCTCCTGGCCCAGTTTAGCCTATATGTGCACAAATGTGGCCTAAAGCCCGATTCATTTCATTTGTCTTTGTAGTTCTTTTTTGAGGACCCCGTTTTCTTCAATAGCCTATCTTGAGTCTAGCTTTAAAATCGCGTATAGGATCTATAAAAACGATAGTACAGGCTGTGTTCGTTCGACATATTTCGTGCATCTGTGGTGGCTGAGGCAGTGTCTAGATTTACAAACACGGCTGACACGATGCATGAACAAATTCTCAAAATACATGAAATAGCCTCCCAGATCTGATATGTTTTATGTTTGTTTAAAATAATTGAAAACCAGTCTCGAATTAGTTTGCAGTTTATGCCAGGTTTTACGCTGAACACGGAACGTTGCAGCTACTTTTACGTTCCGTTATCTTCCCCATTTATTTTGGGACCGCACGGCCAGTGCTGCTCGAGTGTGATTCACTGATTGTGTCCAATTCTTCATTATATTCAGTTTGGTTTAGACCTAATCATCCTAATGACTAGTTAAGACTAGAGACAGACAGTCCCCACTTCTTTCACTAGGCAGTGAAAGCTTAGCTGAAAGAAAGACTGAAAGAATTGTTAGTAAATAATAATTATTGATTGACACAGTCAGTCACAGACAATAACGTACGGATAGATCTTATTCTTAGTCTAACTAAGACTGCTTCATCTTCATAATCATGGCGAATGTTGTACCACAAAAAATAGTCCTCAAGTCGACTACAAAACTAACATTAAATGAAAGGTAAGTAAACCGTAACATAATTCAGATTTGGCTAGATGATGATAGAGATGAATCGGGCTTTAGGCCACCTTTGTGCACATATAGGCTAAACTGGGCCAGGAGAACCTCCTGAGGATGGTGAGATGATTGAGATGACACTGTCCTCCAGACACAGGATTCGAAATTCGAACCCTGGCGGTCTGAGGCCGAGCACGCTACCTCTCGGTCACGGAGGCTCCCCACAATACTAACTTTCACACGTGGATGGGGAAGAAACATTTTTGTTTCTTTCAAACCGCCGAGACCGGGAACCGAACCCCGGACTCTGGCGTGAAAGGCAGCGGTGCTAACCACTACCCTAGGGCCCCCGCCCAGATTTGGCTAGAGCCTATAGTATACTATATAGGATCTCCAGTCTGTTCGACGGTGGAGGATGGTCCAAAATGAAAGTTAGCTTATCAGTATCCAATCTGTCAATTCTCAAGGGATTGTCATGAAATTTTGTAACCATTATTATCTAGTCATTTGGCAACAACCCTGAAAACAACCCTGAGTATTTCAAAAGTTAGACCATTTGACATGTAACGCAATTCTGAGAATAAACCGGAGTGAAAGTTAACCCTTCAAGTCCTCACGATGCATTAAAGCATCATTTTACATTCCTGAAAACAGACCTAATTTTCATACAACCAAGGGTTTCAGAATGGAAATTTCCATGAGACTGGTTTACCAATAGATCTACATGGTAATTTTCTTTATTTTTTACATCACGTCAAATCATCTTCATTCACTACAAGTCGAGAATTGCGACAGCAATTCGCAGCTTATAGTGGATGAAGATGACAATGGAAAATTCAGGCCTGAAAGGGTGAATGGGTTTATACATGTTGTAGAGGAGCGTCATAAATGGACATTTACTACATGGCAAATGGTCTAACTTTTGAACTATCAAATTTTTTTTACAAAATTTTCAGTCAAATGGTCCAACTTTTGAAATATTGAATATAATTTCGCGAAATTTTTATCGATGTTGGACCATGTAATAAAATTCCAGATTCAGTGTAATGGGTTGATAGAGGGACGTCATATTTTCAATTTACTACATGTCAAATGGTCTAACTTTTGCAATTCTGCTTTAAACTTTGCGAAATTTTTACCGATGTCAGGACATGACTTAGAAATGTCCTGTGCAAAATTTCAAGGAAATCGGTTCAGAATTGATGGAGAAATCAAAGAAAAGCATGTGCTCCAGATAATTGTGTCATAGACTAGAGTCAGATTCACATTAAATTCATCAACCAGGATTTTTAAACTTCGCGGATTTTTCAGTCAATTATCAACCAATTTCCATGAAATTTTTATGCACACTATTTTCCGTTCATGTCGTGACCACCCTGAAAGTTTTGATAAGTATTTTAGAAGTTAGACCATTTGACATGTAATAAAATTCTGAGACGAAGCTAATGGGTTTTTAGAGGGAAACATTTTTATTTATTTACTACATGTCAAATGGTCTAAGTTCTTAAATACTTACCAAAACTCCGCGAAACTCTCAGGGTAGTCAAGACATAAATGGGAAATAGACTATACACGCCGTCAGATTAACTTGTATCGCATGTTTTTCGCCGATTTTTCAGTCAATTCTTAACCGATCTTGATGAAATTTTGCAAGGACTATTTTCGAGTCCCGCGGCGACGACCGTGACATTTTCATCAAAAAATATTCTATAGTTCAAAGGTTAGATCATTTGACATTTAGTAAATTTGTAATTACGACGTCCCTCTATAAACCCATTAAATTGGTTAAACTAAAGTTTGTTTTTAGCCCTGAATTGCTTTACATGCCAGATGGTCTAACTTTTTAGCTATACAATATTTTCCAATGAAAATTTCACGATAGTCGCCTTGTGACTCGAAAATAGTCCTTGCAAAATCTGAAGAAAATCGATTGAGAATTGACTGAGAAAAAGGCGAAAAATATGCGATACAAGTTAATCTGACAGCGGGTATAGTGTGTGTAAAATTTCATGACAATTGGTTGAGAATTTTGTGTTAATGTGCTATTTAAATGTGATCGGCAGTAAAAGGGTTAACATGTGATGACCTCAGGTACATTATAGATCTATTAACAATAATATCTCTTTCATAGATTTTCATGCTACAAGCCTACCACACCACAAAGATCCACAACAACAGCTGCGGCTGCTGCTGCTGCACAAGCTACTATGAAAAATAGGAGGCTTGCACAACAGATGGCTAACCGGCCAACTGTTCAAGCAGCTTTAAAAGCTAAGAGGGTGAATATATTTTGTTGTTGTCAATGTTATGAATATATTTAGTGATGGGAATTGGTTGTAATTTCATAATCCACGATCACTTATTAACCCTTGTGCTGCTGGAGCCATATATATCCAGTTTCGAGTAAGTTTCAGAGGATATAAAATAATACTGAAATCCATAAAATAGTTTGTGAAAGATGCTCAGTTAATCATAATGTTAAATTTCACACATATCTATTTTTCATAAAAAATAATATTTTTTCGTCATTTGAAGCTGGAAATTGTGTTAGCAATTCCAGCTTCAAATGATGAGAAATATAATTTCTAAGAAACAATTCAGCAGGACAAGTGTTATAATTGTTTGATCTGACCAACCGATGATCAAAGTTAACCCTTTGCCTGCTGAACACAACTATTGGCGTTTTTAATCTATTTTATCAGTCAACCAAATAACTTACTGGGAATGGAATGTGTGTCTGGACATCAAGATTTACAAATATTTGTGCGCAAATTAAACAAATATGAGTAACTTTCAACCACTTGAAGTTGTGGGTCACTGTAGCAGGACACAACTTCAAATGGCTGAAAATTTAAATAAATGAACTTAATAGCAGGATAAGGGTTAATCAGTTGAGTGAAGTTTTCATGAGATTGATACACACATGTACAACGTGTAAAACTGCTATACATTAATATGCTATATTATCGCCTATATTTCACACAAACTGTTCACTTTCTGAACAAAAAACAAGATGGCGGATGGTCGCCGCATACTCCTGTGATCTGCCTTTTTGTGGAAACTGCTTTATGATATGCTTTAAGTCATGACAAGCTTTAAGTCATGACAAGCTGGGTCAAGCTGGTTGTTTTTGTCAGGACAACCAAAATTTTAAGCAGACAACTAGAATTGTAGGGCTTGGTTGTCCACTGGACAACCTATATTTCAAACCTTATTTCGAACGCTGTAAATTACTATGTATGCATGTATTGCTAAATTATTTGTGGTAGCCCCACAGAAAATGAACCACTGATGAACGAAATACCTTACCCCTTTAATATGGACATTCTTGAAAGTCCAAATAGGAGTGAGGAAAACCCTGATATGCGGCTCATCTCATTACAAATTTCAGAAATATCTGACTTTCTCTCATAATTATATCCATCAAAAAAGCTTCCTCCAAAATTCAGGAGAATTTCTAACAGCTTTTTTTTATATTATAATATGCTTAAGTTCAGATTAATAACTTCCAGGTTTTAAGCTGATTGATATCTATGGATACTTTTTTTTCCAGAAGTCACTTTCACTTAAGCAAAGGCTTGGAGCTAACAGTGTGAAATCTAGATTAGATTTGCCTGCATCTGCGACCATACGTGGGCGGGGAGGTTCATGGAGAGCTCGTGGTGGATTCGTTCCTGCAACACAAAATTTGCGTGGCTCTGGTAGAGGTAAAAAAAACATTTAACTATAAGGAAACCTTAGTCAGTTATCCAGTGTTTATGATTTTCTTGAGCTTTAAAATATGTTAATTGGATTTTTTTTTCACAGCTTATCTGTGATGATTGATATTAACAGAATTTAGGAAGTTTCCGATTAAGTGTTCTGTTTTTGTTTGTGATACAAGCTTTTTTGTGATCTCTATAATATTTTGGTATGCTGCCAAAATCAGATTAGTCATTTCATTGGCTGGCAAATGTGGCAGCATACTGGGTTGGGCATCATGTCAAAATTAAACTCTGTATTTATCTATAATTTATTCAAAGATTGAGGGATAGATCATAGATTTCATGTTGAAAACAAACATTTTTTTATTATCAAAGCTATTCGGCTATCTTTCATATACACATCAATCCAATGCAACTAGTAATGGTATGATCATATACATGTGATGTACATGTATTTTACGTATAACCTGTCTTGTGAAATGGGAAATTTATTTTTGGAGGAAGTGGAGTATTAGATATAGAGCTTCTCAATGGGGTTTATGTACGATAGATAAAATTTTGTTTTTTAAGAAACAAATTTTCAACACCCCAGCCTAATTTTGAAATTATGGTCATAAATTATATTTATGATTTTGTTATATATAAAACTCACTGAATGAAACAACAAGTTATACCTGTGCCTGAAATCGTACATTTTCCTAACTTCATTTTCAAAGGTATTATACATGTTGTATCTTCATTTGCTTTTTATCCCCTGTCTGTAGGGGAAGGGGGATTTTAGTCGAGCCAGGATTCCGTCAGGCGTCACGTTTTCTTGTGGGCGCAAAAACTACTGGTCAATTTTAATATGACATTCCTAGCAGCATTAGGGTTGTGCAAGTGATTTTTAGCCCGCCTTTTAATTTTAATTAAAAAAGGTGGGCTATTGCAATTGAAGTTCTGCGGCGTCGAGTCGGCGTTAACATTTACTTGTGGGCATGATTCATGTTTCCTTCCCAAATTTGTTATGCATGTTACTAATGACCAGTTCTCGGACAAGTTCGATAATAGCTGAA
Source organism: Flabesymbios commensalis (assembly GCA_964017125.1). Lineage (NCBI taxonomy): Eukaryota > Metazoa > Annelida > Polychaeta > Terebellida > Flabelligeridae > Flabesymbios > Flabesymbios commensalis. The sequence continues at coordinate 81,386,661 of OZ024902.1, forward strand.
AAAAATTTCAAAATGCCCGATTTATTGCGATTTTTCGCATTTTACGTCAATAATTTGACCTTGTGGGCGCGATAACTTGAAAAGTTTTTTCACGTATCCTCTTCAAATTTGTTATGCATGTTACTAATAAGTAGTTCTTGGACAAGTTCAATAAGGGCTGAAAAAAAATTCAAAATGGCCGATTTATTGAGATTTTTCGCATTTTACGTCAATAATTTGACCTTGTGGGGGCGATAACTTGAAAAGTTTTTCATGTATCATCTTCAAATCTGTTATGCATGTTACTAATAACCAGTTCTCAGACAAGTTCAATAATGGCTGGAAAAAAATTGAAAATGGCCGATTTATTGTAATTTTCGCATTTTACGTCAATAATTTGACCTTGTGGCCGCAATAATGATTTCAAGTTCAATAATGGCGGCTGGCTATTGTTGAGTGTGCTCTTGTTTAATGATGCTACCAAAATTTAAAATGGCCGCCAGAGGTCAACTCCAAAATATTTTGTGGGCGCAAAAACTCTAAAACTCCACGATATGAAGATGTGCATATGGCTTTTTTTAAGGTTTTTCTGCCAAAATGGCCGCCACGGATGAACTTCAATTTTTTGGGGGCGCAAAAACTAAAAAAATTAAAGGCGGAAATTATTCTAATTTTACAATCACATTCAACACGCTGGGGAGATGTGCAGGTGATTTTTTTATGGTTTTACTGAAATTCAAAATGGCCGCCATAGATGACCTTCATAATTTTTTGTGGTCGCAAAAATTCAAAAATTGAGGTCAGAAATTATTCACATTTTACAATCACATTACCCACCATCTGTAAGTGTGCAGGTGATTTTACTGAAATTTAAAATGGCCAACACAAGTCGACTTTTTAAATATTTGTGACCGCAAAAACTGTAACCTGATTTATGGCGGGGGATCATGATGTAGGACATCAGGCCTCTTGTTTTAAACAATGCTTAGTGATCACTGTTAATGACCATGATGATCACCTGGAAAAACGAATTCATATTTAAATTGTATATTGTAGCCTGTCATAGATAATCATGCACTATTGTTTCTGTGTGTGTAACCATTCAGTAACTGAGATATTGAATTTGATAGGGTTGTACATTTGTATGTATCACAGGAAGTCGGTCTTGGGAGTCTTCACTGTATCGCAGGGGTCGTGGAGTAAGAGGAGCGAGAGGTGGTGGGGTGAGAGGGATGAGAGGTGGTGGAATGAGAGGAGCAAGAGGTGGTGGAGTGAGAGGTGGAGGAGTAAGAGGAGCGAGAGGTGGCAGGTAAGAACTCTCTAAATAATGTATGTTATGTAAGCTTAATTTTTATGTAAGGCCACACCAATTTGTGTTTAGCTGAAACATTAAATATTTGAAACCATTCACGCTTTTATTGATAAATTCACATAAATAATTTAAAATATATCCCGCCCATCTCAATTGATCAGTCCAATAAAAAAAATACATACAGTGTGATGAGTGTATACAAAAATAATCCCACCAGTCTTTTTTTAAACAATAAAATACTCCATGGAATAAACATAGGCTCCTATCAGCTTATAGGCAAGGAATGGCAGGCCACTGGTTCAGCTTTACATATCATATCAGCACACTATGAAAATTCACATGCACCTTCAAGCCAAAGACAGCACTTCCACTTCATTGCTTGACCACCGTCGCCAGTTCTGGCCCAGCATCCAATTAACAACATTGGTCAGTGCAGTGTGCTTGCTGGGTGGGCGTAGTGTGAGCGTTGTGGAGGGTGGTTTTGCTAACTAGGTAGGCAGGATGCAAACGTAGGCATACACACAATAGTCTACACTCACCCAATGCTCACTCAATGCTGGGCCAGCTTCGCAAACAATGGCCAAACACCTAACCACCATCGATGTTGACTTGCAATAATTGTAATATATAAATAGGCCTGATAAAACCTTCTAAGTCTGACGTCATACACTGACTTTCCTTATTATTTGGCTCACGATAGAGGTTCTATGGGCCTACTTACTAGCTTACTAGCTTTCACAAGCAATCTACTGTATATCAGTATAGGGCTACTAACATGTCTTGCTCTATGTCTTTGATGTTAGTCCAACATTATTCTTACTTTTTTAGATACGCACAGGCAGATGTGTCCATAGAACTAAATGTCAGAACAATAGTACTTTTCAACATTTTCATGAGTAAACTGAAATCGTGCCAAATTGATTAGGATAATTAATTTAAATTAACCCTCTTAAACCTGTGCCTAGTTTCTTCTAATTGCCATTACCCATGTTAACATCTGCCGTAATTTTCACATCCAAGTGAATAAAAATCACCAGATTTTATACATTGCTCAAACTGTTATTATATTATCGATAAAGCTGAGAACGTCCTTATTATGATTGATTCCATCATATTTTCTTTGATGCATATTTATTATTGAATATATAGGCTGTATCCCGGTGCGACATATGGTACATCGTTGATGTAGCCGAAACTGTGGTGTGACTCGCTTCTACAGCTCAATTTATCTGGTGTTTTTTCACCACCCATAGTGTTTTTACTATGTAAAGAAGATAATTAAATAAAAAATAATTGCCCTCCCGTATGTCTTCAGCTGTTCCAAGAAGAAATATAAGCACCACCCGTATGTGTTCTGCTGGTCCAAGTAGAGAAGTTACTAAAAGATAAATTTCCACCTACCTAGTATGTCATGAGGAGAGCTCCAGGAAAACTCCCAAAGAACAAACATTCGTTAGGGAAAGAGAGAAGCCATCAATCGTAAAATTGAATTTTCGAAATACCCACTAGTCCAAGAATTTGATCACTACCTTGTAAAATGGTCATAGACTAGTAATCATCATAACACACTACCCCGGTCGCTGGTAAAAAATGCTGTATTGTGATCCATAAACATAGCAGGCTGTCCAGGCCTTCTCATAAATATCAATCGCTAATGCTGGCCCGCCGTTAGTTTCACATCATGTCTCAATGTTTCTGTTTGATGGGATACCACCGACGTCACCTGATCGCTAATGGCAATACCGATTGGTTGGAGGCTTAACCACAAACCAGTCGGGGCCTGCATTGCATCTACTCATGATTCCCACTGTCCACCGAGCTGCTCAATGTTATTCCGCATTGCCAAATATTTAACTACTTTCTTTATTTATATAAAACTAGTGTGGAATATAATAATCTGATAAAGGAACTCCAGTTTCTGTAGATGTAGAACCTTTTTTTTAGCTATTGAATGAATGTCTTATCCTAGAAATATGTTTTCTTTATCAAACTAAATGTACAATTATATTTCCAAAACAAAATAAAACACTGAGATTTGGTTGGCTATGGTATTTTTATCTTCATTTCGACATCGGTAGTTTAATATGTAAACATGTCTATTGACTAGAATTGTCTTTCAAATTTTAAGCAAGTGTAGATTCTACCGAAAACCCTGTTTATCAGTTATTCCTATATTTCTTATTTTGGACATGCATGTCTGAAATTAAATCTTGTCCTTATTTCTCTTTAAATTGGTGAATGTGCAACACAAAATTTTTAAAAAAATGCAATTCTAGTCTATGGACATGGTGACATTATGGACATATCAATGAGCCAAAATAAAAATATGATTTTAGCCTGATTGTGTCACTTTAATAAAGAATGCTGCTCAGTTTTAAAAAAAATATCATTATACTGTGCATTGTTGATAAAAAACTGCAAAAATGCAGGACTAGTAATAATGGTGGTGGAATATTTGGTGGTGGAATTATTTTGTTATTACATGTACTAGTCCGGCTGTCCAGTGAAAAAAATTATTTTAAATCCTGCAGAATGTTTTTTTTTGTTTTAGAGCACGTGGGCGCAGAGGTAGTGGTAGGGGTAGAGGATCAACAAGAGGAACAAACATGACAAGGGAACAGTTAGATGTACAATTAGATGCGTACATGACCGGACCAAAGTCACAAACAGAACATGATATGGAGTCCTGAAGGGGTTGTATGACAACCTTGTTGTGGGTTTTGGACGTTATTTCACCCTTGCATATCGCCCGAAGTACTGTGATTAACTCTTGAACTGCTTAAACTCACAGAAGACAAAAAAAAATTAAGTACTATTTTTGCAAAAATGTATTATGTGTATCCTTCCAACGTTTTTTCTGCAAGACATTTTCGATAACTCCCTGATTTGTATGTATTTTCCTTTGTCATACTTTTAAACAGCTATTCTATACTCTGTAATCACCACGATAAGCAGTTCAAGGGTTAATATCCCGTGTCGGCTATAAGAACGGGGACGTTTGAAAAAACGTTATCCTGCGTTGCCTGTGTTCGAAATACATTGAAACTGATTGGTTAATACTGACTGCATTGAATTGTTAATACTGACTGCATTGAAGTATTAGTAAATGTGTGTTATGTAACCAACGTCGCTGTGGCGAAAAGTACACTGAAGTTCCGCACCGCGTTTCTGAACACTATTAGTACATTTTTTTATTTTAACGACCTTTAAATTTGCTGTTGCAAGACTAAGAAATAGTGGATAATTGTATAGTTTATATTTGTTTAAAAAAATTGTTTTTATGTAGAATGCCAAACAACTACTTACTATGTAACTGAAACAATCTAGAATCATTTTTAGCATTCAGTTGATGAAAAGGAAATTTTCTGATAACTGCTAATGCTTAAATGCTGGACGCTGTCTATTATCTTATGTTTATTAAAATGATGACCGCGTATATATCTATGTTTGTGTTTTATTATGACCTACTCCAATCTTTTGACATATGGGGAAGGCATAGCGCCAGATGAGGCATGCACACTGGGGATAGGGAAACTAGCCATGGGGAAAAAAATTGGTGAATTAAAACAAGCTCGCAGGATGTGCAACAACCACAGAGACTGAATGGATTGGGCGAATCTTCAATACGACACCATAAAGAAAATTGCAGCGGATTAGTTAGAGAAAAAAAGTTCTTGGCTAGTGAAGATGTATTATCGATGGGGATAATAAAAAATAATATGAGAAATATTTTGACGAAAACTGAGAACAAGGTTATGGAAAAGATAACAGAAGGGATAAGTCCTTAGTAACAGATAGAAGCAGGGCATAAAAATAATAGTAATAACAGTTTAGGTCCAGGTAATATAGTAAAAAAATACCTTTACACACCCCTGGGCTGATGCAGTGACTCAGAGTGACCAGAAATCTGCTTCCAATATGTTATGCCAAAAATCGAAGATCAATGATTAAATCAAGATGGCCACTATAGCCATAGGTTTGGATCGCACATGAAAACGGACAGTGCCAATAGACTCGCAAACTCTGAAAACACATATGCCAGGTTTCAAGGCATTTAACTGAAAATAAGCACGATTTATTAAAATTGATAAAATAAAGATGGATGCCGTAGCCTCCTTTTCCGTCTCGCATGAAAACGGACAATGTCAACAGACTTGCAGACCCCGAAAACCTATATATACCATGTTTCAAAATTGGCTTCAACTGGCGGCCATTTTAATTATCGGTGGAAAGCTGAAAATCTAATCAGGTTATCTTCATACTCGTGGGTAACTTCACATAAAAAATTAGAGAGATCCAATAAATATTTTTCAAGTTATCGCGTTACCAAGAATTTTGTTTGAATCTTTGAACTATAACCTTGACCTTGGGTTAAAAAAAATTGTGGGGAGGTGTTGAATGTTTACATGAATTATGAATTCAATCTGTTGGACTATGTTGGCGTAGTAGCCAAAGCTAGCGAATAAGGCTGAGACAGCGACACACGAAAAAGACGACAATACCCCTTTGGGCGCAGCGGGCCAAGGCGAAAAAAATAGGGACAATTTGAAAAGTAGGCCTATAATAAGGTAATTTAGAAAAAAAGGAAATAAGAAAGGGAAACGAGGAGAAAGACAATGAGAATTATATTTAGAGTGTGTGATCCTGTTTTCAGAGAACACTAGAGCTCCTGTATTAACACAGTGATTATAATAAGGAAAACGGGGATAATGTATAATGTAATAAAAAAAAGGGAAATAAGGAAGGGGAACAAGAAGAAAGACAAGATTATATATATTACCATAGTGACGCCGTCGATAATCTGAAAGGCTGGTTGAGTTGAAATCAAATCAAATCAAAGCACGTGATCAACAAGTTAAGTTGATCGAAATCGCAGCTCATAATATGAAAACTATTTATCAAACAACCTTCATTCTATCAATGTCCATATCAAAACGTAGATCTTGGACAAATTAGCACCTGGTCAACAAGTGAAGTTGATCGAAATCGCAGCTCATAATATGAGAACTGTTTATCAAACAACCTTCATTTTATCGATGTGCATATCAAAACATAGGTCCTTCTGATAAATGAAGGGCGGGGGCCCTAGGGTGGTGGTTAGCATCGCTGCCTTTCACGCCAGAGTTCGGGGTTCGGTTCCCGGTCTCGGCGGTTTGAAAGGAACAAAAATGTTTCTCCCCCATCCACGTGTGAAAGTCAGTATTGTGGGGAGCCTCCGTGACCGAGAGGTAGGGTGTAAATTGAAAACGACTACAATTTGAAGCAACAATTTTCATTACATTATTGGGACTCATTCCAAAAATATATTAACATCAAAACGGGTTTCAGCGTCTGTCCAAACTTTCAAGGACATCTTGTCAAAAACGGCAGCATGCATAAATTCGGTTTTCTGTCATACATAGGCCTACATACGTTATGCCCAACAAATGGTGCTTCTGAATAAGCATTCAGTTCTATATTTGTTCAGTTATTGCGTTTTTTACCCGTTGAGCCCGAAGGGGTATTGTCATCCCCTTCGTGCGTCGCCAACTTTGGCTACTGCGCCAACAGTGTCCAACAGATTGAATTCATAAGTTATACATACATTCAACCCCTCCGGCAAATTTGTTTTACCCAAGGTCAAAGATTCCAACAAAATCTTGTTAATGAGATAACTTGAAAAATAATTATTGGATCTCTCCTAATTTTTTTGACTATTTTTTTTGAAACCTGGTATATATAGGATTTCGTGGTCTGCGAGTCTATTGGCATTGTCCGTTTTCATGTTTGACAGAAAACGAGGCTGTGATAGATGGCTAGACAATTACTAGAAAACAAAACGTGAGGTTTCAGAGGAGGATGAACCCTGAACAATTTAAACTTGATCAAATTCAAAATGGCCGACTATCGGCCATTATTTACTTCAATATGCCTTCATCAAATTCAAAAGGCCGCCTAAAACCGTGCTAAATATTACTGTAAAATAAAATGTGAGGTTTCACTGGTGGATGCATCCTGAAAAAAATTAACTTAATCAAGTTGTAAATGGCCGACCATTATAGGCGATAGGCTACTTATGGCTACTATGCACCCCCCCTCACCCCCGTATCTCAATGAAACTAAGTTTTTTTGGAGCGCTGGGATATACTGAACACGAAATCGAATGTTAACAACCCTATTATTACTTGAATGTATGTTATTTATGTTCTAGTAAACTGATCTGCAACTTCTATTTTACATACATATTCAGATTTGGGCCACGGTTTTTCAATCCAGATATGCTTATAAATAAGCCTGGATGCTATCTGTGCTTCAAAATTCACATAATTTCGTGAAATACAAAATGGCCGCCATCTGTTTAAAAAAAATATAATTTTGTGCATTTTACCAAGTCCTGTAACAATTGATTTTTTTCTTGACTCTGCATTGAAATAATGGACATCAATTTTAAATTTAGAGTAAAATTTATAGCTATATTTTAAAAAAAAACTTACATTATATGAAAAATGATACAAAATTACAAAATACAAAATGGCCGCATAGATTCCTAACAATATTGCAGTGCGGTTGATACCGCGATATCTCCAAGATAACTGGGATCAACCGATTTTTTTTAACATTAGCATTAAAATGCATATTCAGATCACACTAGGTTTAATCAGATTCAGAGTCTGAACTTATCGCAGATTTGACGAAGTAGGCTCTACGCTTTCTCAAGATCAGTCAGTTGTGTGACAAAGATAATGACACATCTATTAAAACATAATCCAACATTGATATGGAAAACCTACCAACATGCCGGAGATCATCAGAATAACACATCAGGAGAGTGAATTACCAGGTCAGGCCGCGGAATATGGAAAAGAGCACACATCCCCAATCCTGATATCCCTATGGCAACTGATACGTTTGGACAATAGCTGATGGCAAACTGAAGCCTATGGTATGATGGAGATGTGTTGCCACAAAAAGGTAATATATATATGTTGTTCTAATGCTGGCCCGCCGTCTTTGACGTCAGCACAACATTAAAACAACATTGGGTCAATGCCTCGTGATAGCTGGGTAGGTGTTCATGAATGCCAGCAGTCTGTCGCGGGAGGGCTAGCCACCTTCCCCCACCCCTCTCTGCCTCACTTGACACAACCTGTTATGTTACGCAATATAACATTAGGTCTTGGCTAAGATATTTATCTCCAAAAATTGCAAATTTTGTATTATTAAAAAACCGATTTTTGGACTCGGCGGTAAAAGGCATTGCACATTGATATAATTTATACACTTCTGGTGTGAAAAATGACCGAATAATGTAATTTATTGCCATGCCCGATCATGTGGTAAGTTAACCCTTTCATTACTACCATCTGACATGAAAAGGGGACAAAGTATGGTGAACTATACATTTTTATTTATTAAGTTTATTTCGCCTGAGTTTGTGTCCTATTTAGGGGAAATAGGGGTGCTGTGTGTGAGAAACGGTTGACATTTCTGTACACCAGTCCTTTTGAATATGTCCAATATAACGTTTGGGGTCCCTAGGTTAGGTAGGCCTACTTTCGTCTTTAAGAAGTGTTCAGATAAAATATATGTTCATAATTAAATATAGTGATTAGACCGTAAAGGGTTTTGATTGGAATAATATTGGCCAAGCGTCGCAGACAGTGGCCCAGCATTACATCAGCATTGGGCCATTGTATCGTTATCTGGTGTTTCTGGCGCCTGATGTTAAGAATACCCAGTGCCTGACTTATAAAGAGTAGGCCTAATTGTGGGATTCCCACAAAAAATAAAACTGGCCCAACATCATTCTATTGCTGCGCCACACTTTGAGCAATATCTTTGTTTTTGATGCAACAAGTTAATTTTAGTGGGCAATAGGATTTTTGAAGATAAAGCCCTGCCTGCTGAATTAAAGGGACTGGCTCAGGCTAAAATCATAAAAAGATCAGTGATTCTATTTTGGCTTATTAATATGACCATATAATGTAACCATGTCCATAAAATAGAACTGCAAAAGTTTTTTAAATTTTTGTGCTGTGCATTTACCAGTTAGGCTAGATATAGAGACGAAATTCCCGTATTTCTTATTTTTAGACATGGTAGTGCCGCCAATAAATACAGAGTTTTCGTAAAATGAAAGCTCTTTTTATCGGACACAAAATAGATTTTAATCTTAGGTGAATCCCAAGCTATGTAATTCGTGGTTTGTTCGGATCTCGATTTGTTTGTAACAGTCTCTTTTAGCAATGAAATCTTGAGGGTGGTTCAAACCGAAAATTAATCCGAAAGAAATATAAATTTATATAGCAGATTCTATGTCTATCAAGAAAATCTTGTATTTTAAATACGTTTCAATAGTTCTTTTATATGTTTGATATAGTTTCGCATTGTTTTTGAATATGTTCAACCATATGTCAGTGGTTTTTTAGATTGACTTCGATTGATCATCGCCGACATAGGTCCAGTCACATGGTCAACTTCAAAAATTCTGATATTATCGCTCACGTTGAATTCGTGTTTTTGTTAACTATTAATAATAGTATTATCCGTACGCGCTGTTAATTAAATGTCAAAGTTACTCGAGTCTATTTATAGTCTAGTCTCGGCTCTAACCGTTACTCTTAACTGTTACTGTTAGTGTTAGTATACTCTATAGACTATACTCTATTATTGCCATAGGCTCCTGGCCTAGCCGCAGTAGGCCAGGGCTAGGACTAGACTTTGGTCTAATTAATTTTAAGTCTAATAGTCTAATTCTAGACATTGCACATTAAAAAATTGTATGTCTACAAAAACGTATATAGGCCTAGTCTAATCGCTTTTTGTTTCATTTCATGAAATCAAAAATTAAAATATACTATGTAGACTAGTCTACCATTAGACTGGTTGCAGCGTCATTATTAGTGTAATAGTCGGCAGCACTTCCAGTCTCTGACAGTGACATATTTTTGGAGTGACAAATTCATAATACAAAATTCATCCGGATTGAATTTGGTTTGGACTGTACTTTCATGATTTCAATAAAATGTAGAATAAAAAATATACAATCTTAGGAATTTAAGCGCTAGTGTTAACTTTAAATTAAGTTAAAAGCACAATGACCATATGATTTTGATTTAATTTAAATCAATGAGAGTGGTGATAGTTGTTTTGAAATTTGATTTAAAATAACAAGAATCGATGAACTTATTGGGGCGATAACCAATCGCACATTTAAAATTTTCAGCTGTCTATACTTTATTTTATATGACTATATGATTCTATAAAGGAAATTTATGTTACAAATAATTTTAATAGTTTGTGTATATATTTGATAATAGCTTTACGTGGTTATTATTGAATCTGTCTGACCAATTATTTGGATTATGACCCTTATCTTTGTCACATTGACATTGTTGTCTTTTCATGTCTAGTCAGTCTCAAAACCTTACATTATCGTTCACTCATTCTTCGTTTCAATCGTTAATTTCCGTTGTTATTAAATTATCAAATTTAACAAATTGAGCATAAAACAAGAACTCTTATAACTGCAGAGTAACACTGGTCGGTTCCTCATTTATCAAACATTTGCGGAATGACATAACGAAAAAATCATTTGCATTTTTGCATCAAAATTTGGATAACTTTTAATATGTCAAGGGGGATGGAAAATGTTTCATTTTGTCACATAAAAATTTTGGTTTCATTCAGTTGAAAAAGTACTATGTTAACTTGTTGTGATTCGCTGAGTAATCATTTGAGATGGCGTTCACTTTAATGCTATAGGCAATATTTATTTTATAAATCAACGATAATTGTGTCAGAAAATTTGTTTAACAAAGATTGATTAACTCTTGAGGCGATAACCACTTTGGCTGCTTTTATGCATTTATGCTAGTTTGTGGTTGACTCACTGATTCCTTTCAGGAACTGTTTTTCCTGTGGGCCATTCTCTGGCATTGCCACTGCGGCCTTATGGGGTTTCAGATAGGTCTTGATGTCAGGAACATATGTTTTTGGCCTTTTTCCTCGTGGTTAGGAGTTTCATCTTTGTTACTTAAATTTTTTGGGGTACATTTTATTGTGTGATTTGCTTGGTCAACTTTATAAATTATCTTGTTAAGAAGATTGATTCTTGTTGTGATTCGCTGAGTAAACATTTGTGATGGCGCTCACTTTAATGCAATAGACAATATTAATTTTATAAATCAATGATAATTGTCTCAGAGAATTTGTTTAACAAAGATTGATTAACTCTGGAGGCGATAACCACTTTGGCTGCTTTTATGCATTTATGCCAATTTGTGGTTGACTCACTGATTCCTTTCAGGAACTGTTTTTCCTGTGGGCCATACTTTGGCATTGCCACTGCGGCCTTATGGGGTTTCAGATAGGTCTTGTTGTCAGGAACATATGTTTTTGGCTTTTTTCCTCATTTTTTGGAGTTTCATCTTTGTTACTTAAGTTTTTTGGGTACATTTTATCGTGTGATTTGTAGGGCAAAAATTTACAAATAATATAAATAAATAAGAGGAGCAATTGTTGTTTCTAGGATTTGATTTAGCAAGAATTGATAACTCTGGAGGCGATAATCACATTGGCTGATGCCAATTTGTGGTGGACCCACTGATTCCTGTCAGGATTTGTTTCCTGTGGGCTATTTTCTGGCCTCGCCAGTACAGCTTTCGGTTTCAGATAGGTCTTTGTCAAAACTATGTTTTTGGCACCTTTCCTCTTTGATTGGAGTTTTCTTTTTTGTTACTTTTGGTCAATGAAGCATACATACCAGCTACTCTTAATCTCAAATTAAAATATACAATATTAGTGCTCATAAGGATATTTGAAAATAATTCATGTTAGGAAGTTAAGATTTAACGTTCTCATCAGTAATAATTTAAATTAATGAGAAGAGATATAGTTGATAATCTCTTGATTTCATTTTATATAATTAATGCAATTATGCCAATTTGTGATGACTCTGGAATAATCCCAGGGGCTGGTTTTCCTGTAGGCCATTCTCTGGCTTTGCCAAAGTGACCTTAGGTTTCAAGTGGATCCTATGAAATTATGTTTTGGGTCACCTTTTTCTTTCTAAGTTTTCTTCTTCGTTGCTTGTTTTGTAAAGCTTAGTGATCCAGCTGCTTTGAAATTAAATAATAATGAAAAAAAAAAAAAAAAAAAAAAAAAAAAAAAAAAAATGGCCACAAGAATTAAATCTTTCATCATTCTTACTTATATATATATATATATATATATATATATATATAATAAATAATTTGTAAATTGAAATAATTCTGAAGAGTATCCAAGTGTAGGAGTGTAAGGTAAAAGCAATATAATTATTCAATTAAACTACTGCAAGAACATATTATTAGTCAATAAATACAAGGTCAGTTACAACAAGACTTGGCCAGTTGTTCCAGGCCGCAGTAATGATTGCATGCCTTATACGCCAACTACATGATGCTCTATGTCTAGCTTGATAATTCCAGCATCAGGACTTGCGCCAGCTGCTGAAATCAGTGCTAGTAATGATAGACAGGATGCATCCGGACTTGCGCCAGATGCAATGAACTACATGAAGAACCAAACATATGATTTTCCATTTGTTAGTTCGGCAGGACTTGCGCCAGCTGTTCTAACAATGGAAAACACGATGGGGAGTGATTTGCCAACCCGATTTCGGCTAGTCGGGTTTTGATACAATATCCACAAGCTCATTCTTACAGGTGGAATTAGTTTAATCTAGCATCAGGATTTGCGCCAGCTGCTGAAATCAGTGCTAGCAAGGATGGGCAGGATGCATCCGGACTTGCGCCAGATGCAATAAACTTTGTGAAGAACCAAACATATGATTTTCCATTTGTTAGTTCGGCAGGACTTGCGCCAGCTGTTCTAACAATAGAAAACATGATGGGGAGTGATTTGCCAACCCGATTTCGGCCAGTCTGTTTTTGATACAATATCCACAAGCTCATTCTTACAGGTGGAATTACTTTGAATGTGAATGATTTATGTCCTTTTTCTTCTCCCGTAGAAGAGAAGAAATTTTTTTTGCTTTTTCGTCAATAACTGCGTGAGTAAGAAATTATTATTATGATTTTTTTTTATTTTTTTTTTTTTTAGAATTCTTTAGATCTTGCTTTTGAATGTATATATAAACAACATTTTTAGTGAATACAGCAATACTCAAGATGTGGACCATTTCCTCATGTTCCTAATTTGCTTAAAATCCTTCTAAATCTATGTTTTGTGGTCTTCTTATGTTTTCAAAGTGTGTCTGCAATACCAAGGTCAGCTCAAAATGAGGTCTGTATACTTCTGGGTCAGATTTTACACTTACAGAAAATAAAATTTCACTGACATATAAATCCAGCCAGTCAAAACACTACTCAGACTTGCTTCAGGAATTATAAATACAGTAGATGTTATGATAATGTGTCCCTTATTATCTACATTTGGAAATATTAATTATTTGGTTATCTATTCATTACATGTAAATTTCAAGTTTCACTTCTGTAGACATCCTAATTTCAATTTAAAAACTAAATTTCAGACTATATAGCACTTCACTATTTAGAATTAGTGTTGTTTCTGATGCCGCAAGTAATGGTGGATTAGACAGATGAGAGGAATTCATATGTGCTCTTACGATGCATTCGTAAGTTTGTGTTGTGGGGGTCAGACACTTTGTGTCTGTGTGCCGTTTTCATACCCTCCTCAACAACAGATAATCTTGTTTAATAATGTTATTGATAGATTTTGTCAATATTATGTAATTTGTATGTAATGATACAAGAGTCAATGTTCATTAATATATTAATGTGAACAATTAGTAGATTGTTATTGATAGGTTTGGTTTTGTGTGAACAATTACTAGATTGTTATTGATAGTTTGGTTGATATTATCTAATTTGTTTGTAATGATACAAGAGTCAAAGTTCACATTTAAATAGTGGATTAGATCAATCAGAGACATGTATAAATATTCATAGTAGATTAGATCAATCAGAGACATGTATAAATAGTCCTAGTAGATTTGATCAATTTGAGACATGTATAAATATTCATAGTAGATTAGATCAATTAGAGACATGTATAAATATTCACTGGTTAATCCTGTTAACTGACTGTCAAGTAAATTTATACCTATTTTGGTCTTAGGGCTTCACTCTGTTACAACCACGTTTACATTAACAACATTTGAAGTGAAGCCATTTTTATTTGTAGTCGTTTAATTTGATGTTTATTTTTAATAAACAAATTTTCCCCATTTGATGTGTCTGTTTTTTGTACGATAAATACAGAGTTTTCGTAAAATGAAAGCTCTTTTTATCGGACACAAAATAGATTTTAATCTTAGGCGAATCCCAAGCTATGTAATTCGTGGTTTGTTCGGATCTCGATTTGTTTGTAACAGTCTCTTTTAGCAATGAAATCTTGAGGGTGGTTCAAACCGAAAATTAATCCGAAAGAAATATAAATTTATATAGCAGATTCTATGTCTATCAAGAAAATCCCACCTCCTCCCGCTTCCATCCGCTGCAAGTTTTTTGTTCATTTTTCTTCTGACCGTTTTCATACCCTCCTCAACAACAGATAATCTTGTTTAATAATGTTATTGATAGATTTTGTCAATATTATGTAATTTGTATGTAATGATACAAGAGTCAATGTTCATTAATATATTAATGTGAACAATTAGTAGATTGTTATTGATAGGTTTGGTTTTGTGTGAACAATTACTAGATTGTTATTGATAGTTTGGTTGATATTATCTAATTTGTTTGTAATGATACAAGAGTCAAAGTTCACATTTAAATAGTAGATTAGATTAATCAGAGACATGTATAAATATTCATAGTAGATTAGATCAATCAGAGACATGTATAAATAGTCCTAGTAGATTTGATCAATTTGAGACATGTATAAATATTCATAGTAGATTAGATCAATTAGAGACATGTATAAATATTCACTGGTTAATCCTGTTAACTGACTGTCAAGTAAATTTATACCTATTTTGGTCTTAGGGCTTCACTCTGTTACAACCACGTTTACATTAACAACATTTGAAGTGAAGCCATTTTTATTTGTAGTCGTTCAATTTGATGTTTATTTTTAATAAACAAATTTCCCCCATTTGATGTGTCTGTTTTTTGTACGATAAATGCCCATTACGGCGCAAACTGTCAAATTGTTTCGGTATTAGTATTCAGCGTTGTTAGAACAGAGTCAAGGTTCGTCATCCCATGATCTAAAACATAGGCCTATATGCTTACCAATACAATTTAAACGAAATATGGGAGAAAACGAGCTACTGAAACTAAAATGTAGTTGAAATGTTGCTGATTCCAACGAAATATTGGACTGTCACCTGTAACCTGACTGTAACCTCGCCACAAGGTAACCTCGCCACAGGTAATCTCGCCACAGCTTTGGTAACCTCGCCACATGGGGCTAAGTAACCTCGCCACAACTTCGCCACACCTGTTGTATCCGCATTTATCAATGTATTTTCAAAGGGAAATAATCTCTACCTTGAACGTGGTGTAGATGTCTATATAGACTTAGACTATATGTGCCATTCAAATCAAAAGCAAAAAAATTCTAAAAAAATGGACCAATATATAACGAATAATAATAGGCCTACAAATTTATTTTGTACAGCAAATATTGTAGAAAATTTGTTCATTGTGACTAATAATAATAATATATCAATCCTTAAACCGCTGAATTAAATAATTTAAATTTTCACACACTTGGAGTTGTGTCTCACTACCTTGACCCACAACTTTAAGTGAGAGAAAACAACTCGTATTTGATTAATTTGTAATTTAAGACTAAGCAATTTACAAATCTTGATGTTTAAACGGCTAATAAAACGGATTAAAGCGACTACAGTCGCGCTTAGCGGTTTAAGGTGAATATGTGTAGGCCTAGCGGCAACAACAGAGGAAGTTGATGACACTGCCCCAAGAAGAGATCCGACAGCACCCGAGGAAGACAATGAGTAGCACTCAAGCTATGTGATCGACCCCAATAACACTCGATATTGTTGACGCAATTGACTGACACGAGTGATATTAACTCATGTGAGTGCGTGGTGACGTGAAGTCTACTTGCAAACGCTGAATGTTAAACCATTTTTTCTTCTTCCGATTTTAATAATAGCATAACCGCCAATATGAATCTTTGATATTTCTATCAGCATGAACACCTGATGAACGTTTAATATGGGATATGAGGTGATATGAATGACCCTCAAGTGTTTTATTTGTTGTTGGGAAAATGCCCCCCTTTTGAAATAATAATGGGTCACATGCCCCATCGTCTAAGGTCAATGCCCCCCCCCCCCCCTCCGAAAAATATCATGGGCCCCTTGGCCCCCCTTTTCCAATTTATAAATCGGGCACTGAATATGTAATAGTACCAATCTCATACATATCATTTTAACTATTTATATTGCCGTATATTAACCAACTGCGTCCCTATGTTTGGGCTATATTCAAGTTAAAGTGAACGTAGATTTTAACCTAAGTCTATGCTAAAAACACAAATAGTAGGCCTAATTTATGTTCTTGTATTATGGACCCTATCGATGGAAGCTAATATTCAACATCACATTGTAATAAAGGCCTAAATATGACGCTAATAGGGATCTAATTAGAAGTTACTAAAATGTGTGGTACCAAAGCCATAACTTTATTTTTAATTGAATTTACAAATAGTAATATTATTAATAAATGATGTTCCTTTAATGCTGGGTAAACGATGTGGAGGGCGGCACAACAATAAACTAAATATCCAGTTATCCCTGGTCTAATGCTAGTCCACCATCTGCACTGCTGGCCCAACATTAAACTAACATTAAGTCGATGTAGCTTCTGTGGAAAGTATAGCGTATATAGCAAGTGTAATATATTATGAGATTATGCTTTGTACGCATCGCGTTGACTACTACAATGAGGCAATACCGCTGGAGTACAATCACACGTGTCTTGCCATAGAGTTAACTCTATATTTGGTCTGGCTAAACTTCTGAAATTCGAAACCTTTGAGTGTTGATCCACTGTTCGCCGTATCGTATTTGCTGGGATGCACCTAAAAGTATGCATACTTTAGAAGTGGATATATGTATATTAAAAACATGCCTCGAAGTAATAATATGTAGGGTTATAAAGTGTCTATAAAGCAGCTGGACCAATAGTGTTTTTTTTAATGACACAGTATCATAGTTGAATTCACGCTTTCCCATTCGTTGATTGTTTTCTACCAATTACTGGCCAACCGTCAATGATGAAGACGAGGACCAGCCGTGTATGTGGATTATAAAACTTTAAAATATATATTTTTCATTTTTGCAATAAATGAAAATCAAAGTGTAACAGGGAACACTATTATGGCAGAACCAGAGTAAAAACATACCTGTCAATTATAACAGGTAAGGGATAGCAATGACATGACTAATATATATTATGCACATTTAATATGTTGTGCAGAATAAAATATGAAAAATGCCGGGCAGCGCCCCTGACGGTGAACCAATATTAAATCCACAGGTGATGTGTTTGTATATATGTAATAACAATACCGAAGGGCGGAGGGGAGGGGGTCCTGGTGCCTGCTAGGAAAGTCAGAGATCGCGGATTCGTCTCCTGCTCTGGCATTCAAGTTTCAAAGAAACAAAATGTTACCTCCCTGTTCAATTGTAAATATTGAATATTGTGGGCAGCCTCCGTGACCGAGAGTTAGGTGTGCGCGGCCGTAGACCAACAGGGCTCAATTTCGAATCCTGTGTCTGGAGGGCAGTGACACCTCATTCATCTCACCATCCTCAGGTTCTCCTTACCCAGTTTAGCCTATATGTGCACAAATGTGGTGTAGAACCCCATTTCATTTCATAGCATTTGATACAGCCAACTAACACCTGATTCAACGTTGGCCTGACAACATTACAGCAACATTCCAGCAAAGATCGTGTGAGTTGAGAAAGCCTTCATGGGTCTTAATCCTTAGGTCTACTGTGTGTATAGTGATTTCCATAATTGGCATTACGTAAGAGGGTGCAGTGAAAGTGCATTACGTCCACATGTGATAATGATGGATTAGGGCTACTGTATATTTCATGGCTGAGTAAGAAACATTAAAAGCTGATAATTTACAACTTTGTTAGGCCTATTTTAGACAGAAGAATTAAAATTGAAAATTAAAGATTTCGTGAAAATTTCTGGCTAACTGGGGCATTATAAAAGTCCCAGAAGAAGTAATAATTGCACTTTTGTAATATTAACATTGTAGTCCTGTGAAATGATTCTTTGTCAAGCATATTTCATTAGGTGCAGTGCTTCAGAACGTGTGTAAAATCAGCAAAATGTATTATGGGAACCGAACATAATAATATAAATGCCAATGATCGATATAAAGGATATACATCTTTTCATGATAATGCATTTTAGAGTATAGATATACATTCCCTGACACATTTATAGCTGATTTTTTTGCAATGCTGTTTACCCTGGGCCTCTTGTTCTGTTATCAGATAGTTACTCAGACGCGTGTCCGTGACTGTCACAAAGTGTCCCGCCCTTCGGAGAACTTCAAACTGACTATCTGGCTACATAATAAAATAATGTTAAGAAGCGCAGGGTTATCGCATGTTTATTTAAATCACCAAGTGTTATTTCTGTTTCCAAGCTATTATAGCCATGTTTCTTGGGGAAATATTGTCCGACATAATTGCTTTAATAGTAGATTTAATTCCACATTCTTGTAAATAGGACACCCTATCCATGAGTATTAAACTCTCAAGAACTGGCTGTATGACAACTTGAAGGCACTACAACAGAAAAATATTTGATGATCATCATTTCATAGGGTATGCTAAATTAACAAAATCATGGGATGTATGGATGATTGGCATGTATATCAACATTTGATAGAATCTTCCTATATTAATTAATGAGTTTGTGTTTTTAATGATTATAATATAAGAACCAAACATATTGATAGAAAATTAGAACATATATATTACTGTCCTCTTTAACACCCTATTTTCTTTGGACGTGGCTGCAAAGAGCATTCAGGGGGGGGGGGGGTCTGTATATATTATTATTTTCACTGACCATGCTAGTTGTAATTATTGATGTATTATTATTTCTTATGATACTTGAACTGAGTGATCAATACGCCGTGATTGGATTATATGTATTTTAATGGCTTAAGTGAGTATAATTGACATTGAGCAAATAACATACCGTATGAACTTCAATAAAGGAGAAAAACGGTTTGTATTGCTGATGCAGTTCACATAATCTTTCCTTAACGCCTTCATTTCCTAATTAAAAACAGAAAATAAACACAATGTTATGATCTGCTTGGCAAAAACCAGCCTTCAGAATTAGAAGCTTATTAGGCTCTATGAGTGAATTAGATATTGGAATATCCTCCAATTGAAAATATAATTATAAACATCACTGAAATAACTCGTCTTTTGAATTTAGATTTGGAATACGAAGAGATTTGCAACATTTGTTTGGTATTATTATTTATACATATGGCATTCAATACATAATATTCGGCTGTCGAAACTAATAGCTAGAATTGAACCTTTCTTGCCATCCCCTTCTAGGTTTATCCTGCCCATGACAACATCGATATAATCTTCAAAACATTTGTATGCATCACGATGAGCAACTTTTCTTTTGTGTTTCTTAAATAATTGATCACCTGTAAATAACAAAAATGTTCAAATTGACCACCTGTAAATAACAAAAATGTTCAACAGATCACAATTGTTAAGAAAAAGGCAGTAATTGCTCACGTTTCAAGTACGCAGCTACTGCTTATTTGGCTTCGTCTGAAGTGCAGCACAGTGGCAACAACATGATATGCATCAAAACTATTGATACACAACTACGGTAATATACGTATTTTTAGAATAATTTTGTGATAACTGCCTAAAAATGCCGAAAAACCCAACCCCTGCCCCCCCCCTTTCTTCAGATCCTGGATCCGCCACTGATAAGTGTAGCTCGGCTGCTAAGTCACTACATATGTAGGCCCTATAATGGCATTGGTCATATTAATCTTAAATTTTAACACTTTAAGTTTAACTACCAGATAATTTCGTCATATTTTCTGTCACTTTGATGTGTGAAATGCTGCCACAATTCCAGCACCTCACAGTGAATACAAATTTAATGGGGGCATTTAAGGGTGAAGTTATTACTTTCGCAGGGTTGCATCATTTTCTATGAAATTACATTTATTTATTTACTAAAATATGCCATCTGACGTATGCGCCATGGGTAGTTGAATAGTTTTACGGTCGTCTCAGAACACGACTCCAGGGCGAATTAGCAGACTGAGGCAGTTGGTGAAATTGTGGCATATGGATTGTTATGGCCAGATGATTGTAATCACCTAGGGAGGATGATGTCCAGACAAGTTTTGTAATTCCGCTTAAAGTGTTTAAATTAGATATTAACTGAATATAATAACGTATTGATGCAAACCCACTTACTCTCTGTAAAAAACACCTCTAGAATTGATCGATACGCTACGTTTTTCATGTGGAAATTGTGATCAGCATCGGTTTGTTGTTTCCAGCGTGACCTGCGACAGAGAAACGTTACCTTAGCTACATACAATTGTGTAAACAAGGTGTACTGGATTGAATAAATTAATCTTCACCCTTTTGAGGATCTAGCTTATATGGGGAGGTTGGACAGAGCGGCTCATCTGAGCATTTTCTATAAAGTTCAACTGTGGTCATTAATTATTGTCGCCATTTCAGTATGCAGACATGTCATACAAATAAGCAGTGTGAAAAAAAGCACTGCCCAGTAAACACAAAACAGTTGTATAACATTTATTTTAAAATTTAACCTGTGGAGGCCCAATGCTGGGACAGCGTCGGAGACGGCAGCCAGCATTGAGCCACCATAGTAGCATAGGGCCAATGTCACAAGTAAACAGGGTAGGAAGCATCCTCGAATAAATGGCGGGTTTCCATACGGGCCCGGCCGTTTAAAAAGGGCCGGTGCCGTGTTTTAATTCAAGGACGTCTTTATTGTAATGGACGGCAGAATGAGCTGATGTTAAATAAATAAATAAGGTTGTAGAAATCACAGTTATGGCTATAAAAACTGAATAATTAATTACTGAGAGTGAATTACAATATATATTATACTTTTTAGTGATCGCATGATCACACTTATTTTCACTTCATCAAAATGTGATGTAATAATATATTGTAGCTATGACCTCCACCTTAACTGCTTTCGTCATGCGGAAAAAACGACACAGCAGAAAAATATGTATAGATATATGTTCAGTGGAGCTCAACAAATATCTATAACTTAGCCGCATCATTAATACATCGGTCGTAGCAATCATATCTAAAATGACAAAATATCCTTTTTGACCCTCGTAATTAGGCTGGTCAAAATAAAAATTAAATACGCTATAGTTGAATATCTTATTATTGAATTAATCACTTGAAATTATTTTTTTTTTATAAAAAACATGTTTTTCGGAGTATAATGACGACGGTGTGCAAATCAATTTTGCTACACACATGGCTGTTAAACCGTTGCGTTTGTCAATGTCGATATTCCTCTGTGATCAAAACAATACAAGTGCATTTTAGTTACTATAGGGTAATGATTGAATATGCATAATAAATCAAATATTAAACAATGTATATTGAGAA
Organism: Flabesymbios commensalis; assembly: GCA_964017125.1. Lineage (NCBI taxonomy): Eukaryota > Metazoa > Annelida > Polychaeta > Terebellida > Flabelligeridae > Flabesymbios > Flabesymbios commensalis. Next base: position 81,408,626 of record OZ024902.1, read on the forward strand.
CCGAATTCATTTGTGATTTAAAAGTAGAACGTGTTTCTGGATGGTTTCGCTAAAACAGGTAAACGTTATTTGGTTGCATAATTTTAACAATGAGTGTACGGAAGCAGACGCTCTTTCAGACCCTCACAACAGCTGTCATTTTTCTGTCTATTATATCTAATTTATCAATTATATCTTCGGCCGTAGTATTTATTTTTTGCTCTATTGTATGTTTATATCACTAACGATGATTAGTCAAACCCAAGCGTGACTTTAAAAAATTGTATTTAAATAAAACAGTTAATGGAATCACTCATGCATGACGTGATTCATGTGTTTTTAAAAGGACGTCCGCTAATAAGCTCACGGCCACATCGACCCTTTTAGAGCGACCGGATCCGTATAAAAACCCACCCTTTATTCGAGGATGCTTCCTACCCTGGTTAACACGACACATTATTAAGCTCAGCATAATCTCTGTAGCTGGAGAAATGACTTCGTATTGGGGGTAACGCACGTCCCCTTCTCCAACTTTATTGTTTACATACCTTGTTTCTTGTGAAGCCAATCTGAGAGCCACAGTGCCTAAATACCAATCTTGGTGAGCTCGTCGGAAGCTTTTATATATTTCCTTCAACACATTGCTTATTGGGAAGTTATGGAATGAGTTATCTATGAACAAAATAAATATGCATTGAAAAAAATACAATTTCAGTCGCTGGTATTCGAAGTCACTACTGTCAGTCATTAACATAAATTATGTCCATTTTAAGAGCTTTGTGCACGGATTCAAGATCAAACAAAATCGAAATAGCTGCAAAAAATATATACCTAAAGTGGGGTAGAAAATCTCTACTATCCTGTTCTGGCCGTTGACCGACTCAGCAAACGTGTTAATCTCGGAAGAAGTGACACACCCTTTGCACTGTTTTTTTTAGATTATAACATTTTCAGCTATTTTTGTGTTTATATCAACTGAAACAGGTGTTTTAAAAGACAGTGGCGGAGTCGTGAGCTGTGACGCGAATCTCACACAAACATGGGTCTTTGGATAATGTTAGCTTTAATTAAACGCAAACAAGTATGGGGAGGGGGAAGTGACAGGAGATTGTTTTCACTGAGTTCACCATATCTGTTCAAAATGCAGAAAATTAAAGAGCACTGTAACGTCACTCGGTTTCTGAGAGTATCTGATTTTTTTTTTTTCAGAGCTACCTAAATTTGAGCGTATATATGTTGTTACACCAGAATGAATACTATAACTAACAGAATTACAATTACTCCTGTATCATTTTCCACATCATGTGCAACATGAATAATTTTTGTGCCTGCTTCGTCATGCTAAAATATATGCGAGCATTTTTCTTTGTTTGCTATGTGGTGGGTGATCACAGCTTTAATGTGGAGAGAAACAATTTTTCTTTATTAGTCAAAGGAAGGCGGTCATGTCACGGCGATATCTTCCTTCTCGATTAACATGATGGCAAACGAAGCTTCTCTAAGATGTTTCGCCATATGCACTGTACTTTACAGAGAAAAATAATAGCTGATCGACCGACATCAGAAGTATATAATTATATTTCTAGGATTCGACTTCTCTGTGAGATCTTTTTGTGAATCATGCCATATCACACCTTTAAACCTGAGGGAAACACACTGATCAGCTCTGTGCTCTTGGGCTGTCTAATATAAAATGGTGAGATCCCCACACAATGTTGTCGGCATTGTTATATCATTATAATACCTATTTTAACCCAACTGTCATTTCTTTGAGGCAACTCTCATAGCAATAGCATTCTAGATCGTACAGCCATACTCGTAACAGGGGACAATTATGTGAGTTGGTTTTCAGCTGTTACCGTCAATGTCAGAACTAATGCTAGGGTAAATGTGGGGTCTGCTTATTGTTCCACTGAACGACTCTGATATGCGGCTGAAGACACGTTGTTGTCCAGCGTCTATACTATAAGACCATCGTGAGCTTGAGGAGAAATACGGCACCCATCTGAAAAAGTTGCTACTTTGACGCAGTGATGCAGTTTTTTTAGGCATAGTTATAATTCACACTCTAAGATCATAGGTACGCCACCACTTTCTTGCTGTGGGTTGGTGTGTGCACATTTAACCCTTTTAACGCTGAACTCCTGGGCACACTTGCATTCCCAGAATATTTTGTAATGTCAGATTTGTCTGAAGACACCAGAAGGATCTTAGCTTATGAGCAAATAATAACATGAGAGGGAGTTGTGCTTTACTAATGCATAACACCAAGGTCATGTCAACGTCACATCAAGGTCATTTCAAGGTCAAACTCAAATACTCACTTTTCATGAATTTTAAGCTGTTTAGTGGAGCAGTCATTTCAAGGTCAAACTCCCGAAAAATATTGAAAATATCCACTTTTGATCAATTTCAAGCTGTTTGGTAGTGCATCCATTAGAAAGGACTGATGGTGTATCATCTCGGCACACATTTTTAGGAAATCTAGGGCAGTGCTGATATTGGGAGGGGTAATGCCCCCATGTATGTCCTTATTACACCCCATTCCCCAAGGCTCAAATGAACAATCAAAATTACAAATATGCAACAGCGTGTAGCATCAGCTTGGGCTTCCATCGCAAAAGATTGATATATAATTGGGTATGGAGGTTGACATGGGTTGAGGGTGTGCTTTACTGCATGAATACCACCAAAAAACCCGTGAGGGTAATATCAAGGTCATGTAAAATGTCAGGCTTATCGGTTTATGGATGGTGTGTACTGAATGCGTAATGATTAGGTGTGCAACTATGCAATCCCCACTGCTGCGATATCTGTCATCTAAGTATTAATATAATATTTTACGCATGATGATGATGCCAAAGGAAGGTATGGTTTGTTTTATTGTATTCCTTGATAACAAAAATATATGGTTTCGTGAAAAAAATCAAGTCTCTATTTCAACTATTGGGAAAGTTATGATAATCTCATTGATTTTATGGCGGCCATTTTGGATTTTTCGTTCTGAAAAAATCTTTCAATATTGACAGTTTTACATCGGCCCAGATATTATTATGGGGTGCTATCCATGCACAATCAAATGAGAAACAAACTTTTATCAGCAAAAAAAAACAAGGTTACCCCCATGATTGCCGACCACATTGATTTTACAGAAAAAAAAATACTAAAAATACACTCTGCCCCGAGATATCTCGGGAACCGCGACAGCTGGACATTTTTTTATCCCATGATATCTCGGAACCCGCGCTAAGAGGGTTAAAGCGATTTTGATCGGAAGTTGTGGCATGTATTTGAGCTTCTGATTGTTCCACTTTGGTTTGAATCATATGGCAGATGGTAAGATATATCTATTCTGGAGATTCATTATCTTCCTTTGATACCAAGGATAAGACACTAGTTTCGAACTGAATTATTCTTCTGAATTATGATCGTAAACAGTTAATGGTCACTGGCTCTATGGGATAATATTGAGCAAAATTGAAATTCAAAAATTGCTGACAATAGGCTATTTTCTAGTCAGAAATATTGTCATCCTTCAGAGACACACTGTGTCTACCTTTGATTTTAAACGGACAGTTTGTTTACAAGTGCTAGTTTCAACGTCCATATTGTGTGTGATTAACATAACAAATACAACCAAACAAATAAATGAACTATACATCTGCAACATATTATTTTTAAACTGATATACCTGATATTTACCGGGAGGGGCCGGGCCTACGATTTAAAAGATAATGCCTTTCACATAACCTCTGTAAAATAAGATACATTTGCGATAAATATTTACGATATTTGGTAAAGCGTGCTGATTGTCGATTGCCTGAAATATTTTAAAATTGTTATTTTAGTATTAAACAATAGTGTATATCATGTGCATATATGCCCCTTAAAAGAAAACATAAGACCTTTTATTGCCTGGCTGATGATTTAGTTCCATAATTAAACCAGGAGTAAGCTGGTTAGATTTCCCCTTTCTTCAGGCAGATAAATATGAAATTAACACTTACTTTCTTGAGTCATGCGGTGGTAGCAGCACCCTACACATATTAAATTCTGTAAATCGTGAGCTGATGTAAAGAGACGCATCATAGTTGGTGTAAGGTCGCCACAACAATGGAGACCTACAAGTGAAGTCATCTCAGTGAAATGATCTGTCGTCATATTACTGGCTGTATCTGGTGGTAAGTCGAAGGCATTCGTGTCTGTTTCGAGTTGATCAGTGTCAACATCTGATTTATCAGAGTTCTTTTTCTCATTTGAAGATATGTTGGACATGCCATCAATCGTCCCAAACTCGCTCATATTATTTTTCTTCGATGTTAGAAGATGTTTAAATGCAGAAAAACAAGGTTCGTCATTACGAAGTTGAAAAGAAACAGATTCATAGCCAGGGCCTGTAACATCTGAAATGCAAAGTGGATATTGAGGTATAGATAAAATGGTCCCAGCACGCCACCTGGTGGCGCGGAAAAAAACTGTATTTCACTACACATTTATAAATTTATGCATAACTGGATCAATCCAGTTTTCCCATCATCATCGCAGTCCCCATTATTTGACCAAAACTATAAAAAAAATACACGTATTTTTATTATGGAAACTTCAGAATAGACCTACAGAATATGTTGAGAGTCTGCAATGTGCTTATTATTGTACATTTTCTACATATATTTGTATTTGTTTAATTTACTATAAATGAGTCTTGGTCCAGTTGTGCATAAATCAAAATGGTCATTCTTATTTATGCACAGCTTAGTTGAAGCAGGGAGGCTCGAAACCGGAGATATCTCAAGATGTGGGTATTTCCCATGAATAGATAATCAAATGTGGATGACGTGTGTTAGTTGAACAAAATATTTTCCTCATTCGCTTTCTAGAATTTACAGTAGACCATAAACTTCAACTGCATTTATCTTAAAACGAGCTTTTTGTGTAAAGGTGTCCAAATTTTACTGAAAACTACATGATGTTAAAAGCGCCACAATAATTTTTTTATAAAATTATTATTATCAATAACTTGACGATTCATTATACACCCTCGTCTGTAGTCCGCTAACATCACCGCTGCTGTTTTTTGTCAACAATTTGTCTAGTAACGAGGTTTGTGGCGAAAATAGGCCTCCAGCCTCTAATCATCGTTTAGCAGCAATAATTATTTGAACATATAAAAAAACAATACCCCACGTGAAGATCGCAAAATATGTGATTACCAGCACAGGTGTTATACATGTAACTCGTGGTTTTATTCGTGTCTTATGTATAATACTTGTCAAATCTTGACCTTACTATTTACAAATACCATTCGTTTCAAATAACAGTAGTCATGATTTCAGATAATATTAAATGAAAATACAATTATGATGTCTTCGACCAAAAATGCATAGCTTAACTATTTATCAAGAGCCAATCAGCCGCAACGTAATCCCCGGCCCTGCCCACGCGATAGAATTTTTTCAGGGTGCATCGTTCCATGCACGAACGCTCACGTTTTGTTTTCAAGTTTGCCATGTATATTGCAGAATTGTTTTATAGCAATGGTCTAGCCATCTGGCACGGTTTTCAAGATATTACACATATTTAAGTCAATAATGGCCGCAAGTCGGCCATTTTGAATTTGATCAAGCTGAATTTTGTCAGGGTATATCTCTCCCTGAAAACGCACATTTTGTTACATAGTAATGGCCTAGCTATCTGGCACAGTTTTCCAGATATTACGCATATTAAAGTCGATAATGGCCGCAAGTCAGACATTTTCAATTTGATCGAGCTGAAAGTTGTCAAGGCATATCCCTACATGAAATCCTGAAATCGCACATTTGATTTCATAACAATGGTCAAACTATATGGCACGGTTTGCCAGATATCATAGATAGGCATACTAAGCAAAATAATGGCAGACTAACGGCCATTTTGAATTTGATCAAATTGAAATTTTTCAGTACATATGGTCTCACCACTCCAAATGCCAGTCCCATTGAAACACATGTAAACTGCCCTAATTCCGCAGGCCGAATTCACAATTTTTCGATCTATTAAACCTTTAGAGTAACATATCAGGATAAAGCTTGAAATGTCCTTGTTCAAAAACAGGCCCGCTATGGGTACGGTTACCAGACAGATTTTGAGCCACGCCCCCTAGTGTGTAAAAAAGTAAGCACAGTTCAATTTGGGCTAAAATCTGTACCCTCTTTCACAGACCAGACACACATCATTTTAACCCTCTGCATTCCTACGAGATTATCCGAGATTATCCGAGTAGTCGCAACTTCAACCTTTCTTCTCTCGCAATATTGGCGTGATTGTGTAAAAAGCAATACTCACTCACTCACTCACTCACTCACTCACTCACTCACTCACTCACTCACTCACTCACTCACTCACTCACTCACTCACTCACTCACTCACTCACTCACTCACTCACTCACTCACTCACTCACTCACTCACTCACTCACTCACTCACTCACTCACTCACTCACTCACTCACTCACTCACTCACTCACTCACTCACTCACTCACTCACTCACTCACTCACTCACTCACTCACTCACTCACTCACTCACTCACTCACTCACTCACTCACTCACTCACTCACTCACTCACTCACTCACTTTGTGGGATTAATTTCAGGTGAATACAAACAGATGCCACAAACTGACTCTCAGCCTGCAACATTTTGTATTGTGAAATAAACACCCGGAAATAAACACCCAAAACCAACCTCTAGTCTTTGTTCTTGTAGCAGCACCATGCGAATACTTGTCATTACCTTCCAGTCCTAATGTCTTAATTCCACAGTGACTACTCAGCACTTGACCTAGATAGCCCTAAAAAAGAGCAAAAAAATGCTTACTCTGTGAATGATGAATAGAATCCATGAATCCAAGATTGATATGCCAACTAGCATCTTTACACCATATCCATTAAATGTTACAGTTTGCCTTTAAAAACAGACAGGGCACTTCAAAAGTGTTGATGTACATTTGCTCCTACAAAAAAATCGAAAATAGAAAACGTAGCATATCGTTTCACAACTAATAGCTTTTGGTCAACGGGTTTTACCTCTCTGCTATACTCTGAAAAACTATCTAGCATAACTAACTGTGTTTCAATTTCCTTTATTTTTTAGCAACGTCTCCCTTGTCTCAATGAGTTTTTCGACTCACCTACAGATATACAGCACCACGCATTAGTTATTTGTAAGCAAACAATGTTGAAAAAAAAAAACTTAAAAATACAATCATGTTTGGTGTTTATTTATCCGTATGTCATTTTACAGTGTCAGATGCATCCCTTCAACCCTTAAAGCGCTGATTTTGTTGTATATGAAACATGGAGACCAAAGGCCTTTTTCAATTTGAAATCATCATAAATGTCTTAGTTAGTTCTTTCTGCTTCATTTGACTATACCTATTTTATGGGTCTACGGCAATAATAACGTCTACCCACGTCAGATTCTGGCGTCTAAAGTCGATCCCCGCACTGAAAGGGTTAATAACAATGAGGTTATAATACTATCTGTGTATTAACAAGAATAGAAGCAGCATACCAGTCCTGAGCCGACATCAACTACAAGAGAAGAATCCTGTCCTTCGTGCTCTTCTGCTATCACGGCCGCCATGTGGGACACTTCGTGTATTTTCTTTGGGTTCATACCCATCTGCAGCGTCTTAGATATTGACACTGGTACTGTCTCAGAAAGAGGCTGCTGCTGCAGCAGTGTCAGCTGACTGGCTTCACGAAGAAAATCTCGCAAAGACTCAGGCCAATCATCCTATGGTAAGTATGCAGGACATGAACGGCGATGTCACATATACATTTGTGTTACTAGCCCTTCCATGACGGCTATAAACAGCTTTATTAGAAGGTTAAATTACAGTGTGTTTAAACATCAAGATTGGCAAATATTTGTGCTCAAGTTAAACAAATATGAGTAATTTTCAGCCACTTAAAGTTGTGGGTCGCGGTAGCGAGACACAACTTCAAGTGGCTGAAAATTTATATAAATTACTTTAACAGGATAAGGCTTAACATATAAGGATAGACCCAGAAAATCCTATTAAGATCGTTAAGGCTATATATTCATGATATCAAATACTTGATTCTTGCCTGTATATGGCCGAAAGGAACAGTATTCAATTCTTCAATGGAGAGAGTGTCAATAACTTCCTTCCACTAAAAAAAACAATAAATAATATGTATATATCAGTTCATAAAAAAACATTTGCTTTAAAAATAAAATATCAAATAAAACAACACACAAATATTAAATTATAATAATACTACCCATGTTACATGCGTAACACATGTTGCGCATGGCTGGTGGCCTACATGATGGCTATCAATACTTATGTTAATGCAGGTCTCCGGATCCCTACAACAATATATTCAGGTTTCAAAGAAACAAAAAAAAAATATTGCCCACGAATTTCAAATCTTGTCAGCATGGTCAAGACAGTGTAATCTGATTCATATGTGATGTAAAGCTTCATTCATTCATTCATTCATTCATTCATTCATTCATTCATTCATTCATTCATTCATTCATTCATTCATTCATTCATTCATTCATTCATTCATTCATTCATTCACATTCATTCATTCAATCAATTTAAGCCATGCCATGCAAACATGTTGGCAAGCAGGAATTAGTATAAGTAGGTTGGCTACAGATTGCAGTACAGCGCTACAGATCGACTTATAGTTTAATAAGGGGGTGACTGGAGCCCCATCTGACGATAAAGATACCTTTATCCTTTATACTTTTTGTTCAAAAAAGCGGAAATTCGGCTAATTAGAGCAAATAATTAGTAACAAGAGCGCTGACGCTAACGATATCCCCCCATTAATCAAAGTCAATAATGGCCGCAAAGTCAAAGGTAAAAAATAGGTCACATATGCACCACCCTAAGGGATGTCTCCGTGCTATATAAAAACAATCCAGCAATCGGTTTCCGATATATTATCCGGAAACGGAACCTGAATGCATAACATTAATTAAAGTCAATAATAGCGACAAAATCGAAGGTAAATAAAATAAGTCACATTATACACCCCCTAAGGGATGTGTGTGTGCGATATAAAAACAATCCGGCAAACGATTTTCGATATATATCATCCGGAAACGGAACCTGGATGCATAACATTAATAATGTCAATAATAGCCGCAAGGTCGGAGGTCAAAAATTAGGTCAAAGGTCATGAACCACAGAAAACACATCTACACCCCTAACGAATGTTTGTGTGCAATATGAAAACAATTTAGCAAATGGTTTCCGAGATATCAGCTAGAAGCAGATCATATCCCCGTCATTAACTAGAGTCAATAATGGCCGCAAAATCAAAGGTCAAACATTAGGTAAAGGTCAACACCACCAAAATACACAACTACTCCCCTAAGGGATGTGTGCGTGTGCAGTATGAAAACAATCCAGCTGATGGGTTCCGAGATATCGTTCGGAAACGAGACATGGACGCCAAACTGGTGGATGACAATATCCCTCGTACTACTTCTTGGGCAGGGGATAAAAAATGAGTGAGAAACAACAACAGTACCTGAGCTGGTATTGAGAGCCAAGCTTTCTTCACAAAGTATTGTGTTATTTGAAAATTATAGATCCATTCATATTTTTCCAAGAAAATCAGTGTCTTTTTAAAATAAACTCTCATATTCTCAGGATCAGGAAGAGCCATTTCATTAAGGTTTCTCTCAACATTACTGTAAACAAGCAACATAATCAGATATTTACATAACAGACATATTAAATACAGTATATTATGTTTGGAATCTTGAGATTCCAAACATTTATAATTTTTCTTCAGCACACCATTGAAAACCATAGGCCTACACTTAAACATAGTAGTCAGTTACATATTAGACCTACACTAATTGATATAATACTCGAAATATTCGACTGGTGTGGTCAATTCACCACAATTAAATTATTTTTTAATTTGGCTCACGTAATAAGTGCAATCTGTAAATGAAACCAATCACCAGATAAGAGGTTCTGGGTATGCCTGGCCAATTTACGGTAAACGCAATTTAATCCCTCCAGACTGATTCGGACAGTCGAAAACATGAGTTTCGCCGTGCATATTAAAGTCATAGTGACACATGAGGTGTTCTGAAATACTTAATGGTGACCGCTTAGTCAAGGAGTGACATCCATCGGGAAGTTGAGAACACCAGTCCTCCACACGTCCTGATACCAACAGACACATGTTTGTACCAGACAACAACATATCTCCAGATTTAAGATGTTATTAAATATATATTACAATAAAATGGTCGACTGTGAAATGTGAAATCATTCTCAGTGCTGATCCGCGGTGTTGGGGGTTGGAGCTAATGCTTGGCTACTCTATCCAATATGATTTATCATTACCAGATTACGATGCTGAAATTGTGACATTGTTGTTTAGTAATTATTAATTCTTAATCGTCATCTTCCCTTTGGTCCTTCAGGCGTTAAGACGCTCCTAAAAACAAAGCCTGCATATCCATCGGTGACAGGCAGCAGGTGATATCCAGCTAACAAGAGACGTTGACCCAATGCTGGAGTAGGCCTATTACTGGTCCACCGTCTGCGTGCGCTGGTAGGATAGATACTATGTTAGACGACATTCTGTTACCACTACCCAGCAAACACGACACGTTTACACAATACTAATTCAATGTTGGATCAACGTGCACGACGCTAGTCCAACATGAAGCCAGCTGAACGTGTCGGTATTTGCTGGGTACATCCGTCCTGTGTCAGATATGTGTGTGGCTGTACGGGAATTAAAGTCACCCATAGAAATTACTTCGCCTTTGCACTGATACTTTGCCAGCTGATCTTCTAAGTTTGACAAATTAAATCTGCGTCTTTAAGTACCTTCAGCCAGTTTCATATAAATACTTCTGCCTCAAAAACTGCACATACACATGGATTAACCATATTCTCTCAACCTCCTATGACTGTGATGATATCTCGACCTGTCAAAAAATACCAGAGGAATGTGGTAATGTTGGTGACCACCTGCCTCTTCGAGTAGAGTTTGCCATTAAAGAGGTTCACTGTATCCCAGGTATTGGTGACAGTAAATTCGTTTCTAATCCCCGTCCACAGTGGGGTGATACTAAGAGGCAATTTGAATATCGAAAAATTATAGAAGATATAGAAGATATAGAAGATCAGAACGATTGCCAGTGGCGCATTGACATGCAGCTTATTATTAAAGCCATTCATTCGGCAGCTGAGGAAGCTGGATGCACACCTGAAGTACGCTTTAAACCAAAACCTTACTGGTGTCCCGAATTAAGTAGGCTGGGGGAGAAAAAACATTTCTGGTGGAATTTGTGGGTGCAGAATGACCGGCCTCGTACTGGTGAAGTGTATCGCTGCTATAAAGCTGTGAAAAAACTATTTCGTCAAGTGTGTCGTCGTAATGTATCTAACCTACAAAAAGAGGAGTACTGTAGTATAGTATCTATAACTCTTATAGAACCCAGAATTTGAATAAATTCTGGAGTACCGTAGTATCAAAACTGGGCTAAACGCGGGAAGAAAAATAACTCCTCTTCACAACCAAATAAACTGGCAGATTATTACAGTTCTATAATGCAGAACAACGCCGAACTCTCGGAAAAGCAGCAACGAATATCAATAGATGTGCATAATAAATATAAAAATAATGAACTATATGTGACTGAGTCCTGTATGATTAAGCCAAGCCTCGTTAGTGATCTGATAAGTCGCCCCAAACGGGGCTCTTCTCCGGGGGTCGATTGCATATGTAGTGAACATTTCATCTATGGGAATAGCCCCACTCTGTGTGAGATACTGTCATGTATCTATTCAAGTGTCCTCGTACCTAAGTCCTTCCTGACAGGTATTTTAATTCCAATTAAAAAAAACCCACTCTCAATCCGAATGTATATCCGAAAATTACAGACCCATAATAGTCCGTGGTACAGATAGCAAAAAATTGGGTATCGGTACCAAATGGAGGTACCGAAAAATTGTTTGCTTTTCGTTTAGTCATACATCTGAGGAGTATAAAATGTAATGATGGACCTCTGTAAGTAGTAGCTTAAGGTTAGAAAAATCACTTTGTTTATATGTACTATCGTATTATTTTGATGATTTTCTCGCAGAAATTCTACCATTATGTCATGTAAGTGATGAGTATTAAGATGCCTGTGGGGGCATATCAATGTCGAAATTCATGCAATGGTGACTGAGAACACAAAAACATACTTCGATTAAATTTAAATCAATTTTTTTATGTGAAAATAACCCTTTAAGCACTGAAAATAAAATAAAAAACAGACGGATCAAGCGACATGGGACGATTTGACTAGGAAAATAATCAAAATTTTAATGAAAAATCAGTCGAGATTATATTCATCATATACACAGTTACGTCCTACAACAACAGTCACTATAAACATTATGACATCAAACCAAAAAATGTATGAATGTCATTTATACACAAAGGCTTAGCTTACTGCAGACTGAATAAGGCAGTTATTAAGACACATTTTACAAGCCGATCACATTATTATATTTTTAAAGATATGTCAAAGCAGAAATGCATGCAATTGCAACTGAGAATACACACAAAAAAACAACTTATTAAATGTATTTTAATATGCGAAAATAACCCTTTGAGCACTGAAAAATAAAATCCCGATGTATCAATCGAAATTATACGATTTAACTAGGAAATAAGCAATATCTTGATGAATAATTATTCCGGATAATATTCATCATACACAGCAAACACGACACATCCACACACTGTCGTGCCGACGTCATAAACGGTGGACCAACATTGGGTCGATGTGTCATGCTTGCTGGGTATACACAGTTAGATACTACAACAACACGGTCAATATAGACACTATGGAAAATGTATGTGTGTCATTTATGCACAAATGCTTATATTGTAAACTTCACTGAATAAGGTAGTTATTAAGACACGTTTACAGTTAGGTGATGATATTTTAGTGATCATGTACTGAAAAATGTAACTGCTATAATTAAGTAAACACAATAACTATTATAACTTGGTTTGAAACAGATAATATCACATACTAATGATAAATGACTGGCTTCAAGTGACATGACACTGTTTGACCAGAATCAAACCAAAAAAATGTGTGTATGTTTTATGCAGATAGAGTAAAGTTTACTAAATAATGTGGTCATGGAGACAATTATTACAAGCCATATGATTATATCCTTACATGATTATATATTAGTTATATTATAAAAAAAGCTGACAAGTCATTTAAAAAACATTACCTAACTGTACTTCAATAATTGCAACAGAGATATATATTTCCTACAAGCGATGACTGACTTAAAACTGCAAATGACAAGCAACACATGACTAGCTACAGACGATGGTTTGCCTAGGGAAATATACATTTTAATGAGTAATCATTTAAAGACTAGTTATTATATAGACAAATTACATCAGCCTATGATCATTTCAACGACGCAATCTTTGTCTTCTTGAATATACGTTTCAATTCATTGCTTACACATTGGCAGAATGACCCATGGCAATCCCGTTTGCAGTTACAGGACATACAATTGAGGACCATATCCTGAGCTGGAGAGCCACTCATCCATTGCACTGTCAAGTCGCCATTGTCTACTGACCAACCATGCCCGTCTGCAGGGTTTGTTACCCGAGGTAACTTTTCCAAACAGTGTTGCCATATTGCTGCTTGGTAGTTCTGGTAGCTGGCTCTTTTGTCACGAAGACAGCTGGAGGCAGTCACTGCAGGGTGGGAGCTCTCCAGAAGCTACAGCTCCTTTCTTGGCTCTGAATAACTCATCACAGGTTGTAGACGACAAGGAATAGAGACGGCAAGTGAATTATTGTAGTATGTCAAAAAGATCGCCTGGAACAGTCCATTGATGACCAACTCTGGCAAAAACATCTTGGAATTTCTTGTTCTCAATCAGAAATTTCAAGTTTCCATGGCCAGAAAATGAACTTACTGTGTCGCATCCTGTAAACGAATGCATGCCAATCAGTGAGATGCATACCCCTCTCCCTATTGCAGATGCCAACTTTTTTACATTTATCAGTCTGATCCGTGACTTGCTGGACCTCCGTATGTAGATATTGGAATCTATGTCATTGCAAAATCGCAGGCAGAGAAGCAAAATGTCAGTGTCATCAGTTACTAAAATAATTGATTTGTAACACTAAGCATACTTGGCATGCAAGAGAATGCGAGTGTCTGCTTCTTCTTGAGAGGTTTTCTACTCTAAAACCTCTACTGCGGATTTGTGCGTGATTCTGAAACACTTTTCATTGCATTCTAACTCTAAAACTCTAAAACTTTCGAGCCCAATCGTTCTCGTATGCGTAACTGCTCCCAGTCAGCAGCAATGAATTTGATAAGTTGTTTTTTGCTTGATTGTGAGGTCAAAATTCGTATCGAGTTTTTTATTCTGTGGGCAGGCAATATTTGAGTAAATTGTACAACATCACTGGAGCCTCTGCTCAGTCTCTGATGACACACTTCAGAAAATGTACGATTCTCACCAGGTAGTTTGTGTATTAGTGACATTTCATCAATGATGGTCAGTGATGGCACTGAGACAGATTATGTTGCAGACACCTTTTCTTCAAGTCTTTTAGCTAACACAGTCTTGCTAGTTTTCTTCATAGTAGGCCCTACCATCATAGTTGGCTGGAGACTATGTTATTAGACTCAGTGGGCGCTGCAAAACTTCACGGATATCTAATTGGATTGCATTGGCAATCATAACCATCTATTCAAATAGTTTGTGATCAGCATTTAAAACAGTATCTTTGTATTTGTGAACAGATTTAACTTGGTGCTTAGGATGACTAAATGTTCTTAACTTGGGCTTAGGTAGTCGGTCATCAAACTAATGAGGGTTAGCTTCGATGCGTTCAGACTGAAATTTTCATCAATCTGCTGAGCATCTAGAAGATCACGCGTCACATCATTCGGGGCCACTCTACCAGTTGCAAGTCCGGCAAGATCACCTGGTGTCTAAGAGAAAGGATTTGTCCAGCTGTTTTCTAATAAATCAATGACTATCTAAACATCTGACTCATCTTCTTAAATGCCAGTTGTTTGACTCTGCTGCTGGTCGATAATGCTACGAAGTTGTCTCAGATATGTGCTACGGTATTCTTCATTTAAGTAGTATTTTGTTAGCGTTGGAGGTTTCAAGGTAAAGCCTTTAGTTCCGCCAGGGGTCTGTGTGTCCTTGTTCACAGTCCCTTCAATAATGTTTAATCAATAGGAACTTCACCAAAGGGGTTGTGCTCTGACCTCTGAACTGATGGCCCTCCCTGCTTAAGGTGTTCATATGAAAATGGATGATCTTTAGGTAGGCTTGTCATTTGATCATAGTATATTGGAAGATAACGTGCATGGTTTTGTCGATCATATGCAAAGCACCAAGGGATCATACAGTGAATGGCGTTCAGATGCAGCTGCCAATTACCCTCTCTTGAGGTCCTGATAAGACCTAGAAGTTTATACAACATGTCAAGGTGAGACATCTGGAATGATGCTATTTGGACACTTTGTTTTCTTACTTTTCCAAAATACAGTGCTGTGAAGCATACATATGCGAACACAAGATTCGTTTTGGATGACTTCATTCAGACGACTCTGACACAGGTCATCATGTAGTTCTTTCATTCTGAAGACAACCACGTTCAAATATGGCAGGACATCATGGTGATTGTCCTCCAGCCATGAATGGAATCGTTCCCACATGATCCTCCTCAACTGCTTTATATATTATTTTGTGCAGTCGAACACCACGGTTGTATTGTTTGCCATCTACTACACTACCAACTGATTCTTCTGCAACTATACCAAATTATATTGCTACATCACGCAAACCTGCATCTCCGAACCTCTTGCCAATAACTGCTAATAAATTTCAAATGGTGTGTAAGACACTAAAACGAAGAACTATGTGGCTAAATTGCTGTGGCTGTTCCCATATCACTTCAGCTGTTTTCGCATACAAAGCCTGATCTAAAACACATAGCACTTCTTCAATATGGAGGGTTTTTGTGATGTACTGTGCTTGGCACAGTAGCTCATACACGGTAGACATGTTAGTAGCAGGTCCATGGACTGCTGGAAGGTAGCTCACATGAACTCACGATCTGATTGTTTGTATCACACTGACGCGCCAGTACTCGTCAGCATACTTGCGACCACTGCAAACGTAACTATTTTGCTCGGACGGACAGACAGAAGGACGGACTGACGGTGGACGGACGGACGAACAATGAGCGGGCAGACAGGCAGATGGACGGATGGAAAATCCGTCTACATGATGTTTCTGGTCGCAGATAGGCTGACGAGGCATACAGCTGTGTACAAACACTTTTTATTATAGATTTTTTATATACTTAACAGTGGCGAAAGTTACAAAATGATAAAATCGCTATATTTAAAAAAAGCTACTCCTTTCAGATGTCCATCATACATTTTTGACATGCCCCAGGCATGTCTAAGAAGGTGTAAAATTTTTGTTTGGTACCTCCGAGTGGTACCAACTTTTGGTCTGTATCACGGACTATAACGCTAAGTTCGACTCTAAACTGATTGAGATGTTAATAATACCGAAGGATGAGCTCTATGTTACCCAATTCGGATTTAGTGAATCCGAGAGGTATCTCTATGCCTTGTGTTCTTATCAATGACATAGCGTCGTATTTTAATCACAGGGGCTCCCCTTTATATTACCTCTAATAGTGTGTGTTATGTTTCGTACATACATTTGGTGATGGATGGAAACACAGTAGACAAAGTTTTTTGTTGATGCGACACCCAAATCGGTTTTAGGTTAGGAAAAATGTTTAAAATAGTTATGTGACTTCCCTAATTTGCCACAGTAATTTTACTGCAGAAACGCATTGCAAGATATGTGTTTTTATATATTGATTTCCATGTCGGAATGTTTCTTGAAAAATAAACAATGCATGTCGGAATAATTTTCTGAACTTTCGCTATAACTGTTGTAGGTGTGCAAAAAAATGAAAAAAACGTGACACCTTAACATGAAGGTATAATGTATAACCCATGAACACACATAATTTCGGTTTATAATGTGTATGAAAGTGTAACATACATGTACGTAGATGTAAAAAGTGATTTATTTTATATATAGCAGTAAAAAAATGCATTTAAATTCACAGAATGGCATATGTCTTACAGTGCTATCGCGACAGTGTCAAATCTCTAAATTTATTTAAGTCCATAGGTGGTTCGAGATCTGAACGATATTCTTCCTTTCAGACTATGGTAAACGACTTGCCGGCCTGGAAACATCTACAAGGAAAACTAGAGGTGAATTGTGACTTTTCAAGTAACAATAATGTTTGCACTAGGTTTTATGAATTTTGTGGCGGCTTTTTTTAATTGTGTTGGGTTATTTTTATTATGACAGATTGATTGGAATTTTGGTAATATTGTTTTTGGCGACAGATTGATTGGAATTTTGTTAATGTTTTTTTGGCAGCCATTATGAATTTGAATTGTAGACTTCAGAATTCAGACTTAAAATTTTAGAGATGAGAAGTCCCCACTGAGCTTTTGTACTTTTAAATGCACTCATATTTGTTTGTCAAATGGAAAGACATGGCCCAACATTTAAACAACATTATATCGACGTTTCGCGTTCGCTAGAATTACAACTGTTATTTTAATTGTCGAATCTAGCACATAAAAGTTTACTACTGACCATTGTGAACAAGCAAGGTTGGTTCAATCAAGGAGGTTATATGGATAACTTCCTTGGTTCAATGGTGGACATCCGTCTGCAAGACTGACCCTACATTGAAACAAACAGCATTAGGCAAATGCAATTTAATTATTAATTCTAGCATTTAAAGGGTTAATATGGCGATCCTGCCAAGACACACTGCCCCTATTTCACACTGAGTCTATTGATGCAAGGAATGGATATCAGCCAACATGTAATGCTTTCACCCGCTATTCAAATTACATGAAAATTTAGAAACCCTTCGCCTTCAAATGTAATTAGTGCAAAATCTATATTAGGTAAACATATCATAAAAACATGTGGCTAACGTGTTTGTGTGATCAGCCTCTGAAAGTGGAGGGAAAAGCTAAAATGACATTCCCTCATTCAATAGAGATACCTCTTTTTGGATTTATACCTCTTCTCTTTGGGGACACCAAAATCCGGATTTGATCCAGGTAAACTATCCCTATTTCCCAATAAAAGTCCTAGCATGAAACATCAATACATAAGGTTTGAAGTCGATGGGATGAAAAAGTGAGGGAGAAATAACACTATAAAATTTGAATCAGAAAAAAAAGTAGCAAGAATTTGTGCAAGCTCAATACGGTTGGGCTCATAGCTGAATGGGATAGGGTTGGCATGCTCTTTGGTTTTCTATAGAAGGTCGGTAACTCGCGGAAATGTTGGAAGCAACATCGCAACATACTAGGCCTATTTGTTCACGCCCGCACACACGCACAGCATAGGGGCTATTCAGCTCCACTATTCGATCGTGTAAACCCAGAAGGCAGTAACTTCTCAATATAATAGTAAGCTGAATACTGCAGTGTATTATTCACTACATGTCTTATTTTGTTGCAAATAGTGCTTCTGTCAGAATTGAGCTCGTATAATGTGTATTAATGCACGTAAATTATGAGATTTCCGTTTGAAAATTCATCAATAATTTGCTACAAGAACTAGGTATGACATGGTAGCATTTGTTTGGTAGAAAACAAAAGTCTACATAGTGAATTTCTCATTTTAAAATGACGAGGACTTAAAAGTTTCCTTCCCTCACTAGAAGTATAGACATGGTAGTGATTGTCACCGTATAGACACATCCCAATTTCCCGTGGTTGGGCTTAGCCCAAACATAATAAAAGATGAATACGAAGCAATTTAAAATGAAACTTCTGAACTTGAAGAATTTTGTGGTGATTTGAAAAAACAAGTGAACAAAAATGAAGATTATAGTAGACAGAAAGATTATAGAAAACAGAAAGGAAACATGGGAGCAGTGCGAGAATACGGTGAGAAAAGATTTAGCATGGGAAGATGCCGACGACGAATCAAGACTTATTATCGAGCGTCCCATCGTCTGGGCGTACCACGTGCAGATGGCCTCCGAGCGTGACCAAGACCTATCATTACCACTTCTCTCGATGGAAACTGAAAGACACTGTATCACAGAAAGCTCGATCGTTGCATCGACATCATCGCAGAGAAAACGCCAACACATCTCCAGTACGACACCAGATCCGCTTTCGTGAAAATTTTGCGCCTGCCGTCAGACAAACAAGATGACAATCAGGGAAATACTTATTTAAGGCCCGTAAAGACGGTAAACTGTTTTATTAAATATGACAAACGTATAATCGATGATGATACTTAATAATTTGATGAAAACGCTGATAATATAGTGATAGTAGACAGACATTGAAGGGGATGCCGCGGCTCGAACTGCCAGGCTGACAGAAAGCCAAACATCAAGAACTGTTCTTTATCTCGTAGAACTGTGATGACATTAATCGCCATTTAAATGATACTGCGCCTTGGTTATATTTACAGGAGCATCATGTCATTGCTATTTACGAAATTTGGATTTCTAACAATGATAATGCGAGCCTTAATTTATTTTGTGAAAGTCATACGTATGTGTTTTAGTGTTCCTGCATGCCGTCCGAACAAGTCGATTTGGACAAGCTTCTGGTGGTATAGCTGTTTTCGTACTTAATGAATTATTGCCATTTATTACACACAATCATATGAGTCAAAATGCATGTACGCTTTATTAATTTTATTTGATAAATCAGTTCTCCAACATGGCAAAGATTCACCAGCATCTTCCGTGTATCGACCACCAGAAAGCTCAACGTCATATCGTGATCAAAATAAAAATAATGGAGTTTTTCTGTGAAACGCAGTGACGTCACTCAGTGAAAACAAGGTTATATAACGACCCTCCCCCATACTTCATTGTATTAGCTAACTCGTTGAAAACAAAGAAGGTCGAGGTCATTGAGTTTCACAGAATACTGTTACAAAGCAAACTAACTGAAATATTAGCCACTCTACCTGACGTGTCTTTACTATTTGCAGTGACTTCAATGCAAGAACTAAATCATTTTCAGACTATTTGGTAATTGGTCAGCACAATCCGGTTATGATCGTTATGAGACAAATCATTTCTGTATTGAAAGGGAATACAAAGACCCGATCTGTAATGCATTTGGAAAGAACTGTTAAATCTATGTATTAATACTAATGCTCATATTTTAAATGGTCGCAGTCACAAGATAAGGGAGGCGAGTACACTTGCAAAACGCCTAGTGGTACAGGTGTTGTTGAATACATTATAATCTGATTTGTTTGATGTTGTATCCAGGTTTAAAATTTCAGCCATTGATTGCTCGTATCATTTCCCTCTTGTACTTGTACTAAAACTCCTCCACATAATATAACATTATCAAATGATCCAATAAGACCCAATGATGTGAATGCAGATATAAAATACAGATGCGGATGTGTATGAAATGTAACTCTCAAATATATTGAATTTAGAATGGGAGACTGAGTTTAAACGATGCTGTTAATACAATGAATGACGCATTACTTAAAGTAGCTGAGTTATGTAGTAAACAAAGAGGTAATATTGTCAAATCGGAAAGGACTGTACCGTAAAATACAGCCTATTTGGCGGGACAATGAATGTAAAGAAGCAACAAGTCTACATAAGTCCAGGAGCTCCCGCTCCGAATTAGAATTTGATTTAAGCAATTTTGTGTAGGGTTATTAATGTAGTCCTAGGCTAGGTCAAAAATCAAGACGCAAGAAAACTAGGTCTAAGAAGCTCAGTCTAAGAGTAAGATAAGAGCTAGACAGTCTGTCAGAGATTGCAAACCTCCATTGAAATTAATGATCCTAATCAGTATCCCAGTAATGGTCTACCTATCTGGCACGGTTTACCCGATATCAGGCCAATCGAGGTAACTAATAGCTGATTTACGGTCATTTTGAATTCGATATAAACTAGTTAAAAAATTAGGGTGCATCCTCCCCCAAAACCTCAAATTTTGTTTTATAGCAATGGACTAACATATAACACAGTTTGCAAAATATATGGCCTGTGAAAGTAAATAATGGCCGATAGGGGGCCATTTTGAATTTGATCGAGTCAGAATTTTTCAAGATGCATCCTCAGCTGAAATCTCACATTTCATTCTATAGTAATCGTCTAGCTATCTAGCACGGTTTACCAAATATCGCCCATGTGGAAGTGAATAATGGCCGATAGGAGGCCATTTTGAATTTGATCAAGTCGAAATTTTTCAAGATGCATCCTCTCCTGAAATCTCACATTTTGTTTTATAGTAATGGTCTAGCCATCTAGTACGGTTACCAAATAACGGCTATGTGAAAGTGAATAATGGCCGATAGGCGGCCATTTTGAATTTGATCGAGTAATTTTTTTTCAAGATGCATCCTCTCCTGTAATCTCACACTTTGTTTTATAGTAATGGTCCAGCTATCTAACACGGTTTACCAAATATCAGCAATGTGAAAGTAAATGTGGCCGATAGGCGGCCATTTTGAATTCGATTGAGTCGAAAGTTTTCAAAAGGCATCCTCTCCCGAAACGTCACATTTTGTTTTATAGTAATGGTCTAGCTATCTAGCACGGTTTACCTGATATCAAGTCTATCGAGGTAAATAATGCTGATTGTCGGCCATTTTGAATTCATAAGTTAAACATTTTCAGGGCGCATCCTCCCCCGAAAACTCACACTTTGTTTTATAGTGATCAGGTAATGGTCTAGCCATCTAGCACGGTTTACCAAATATCAGCCATGTGAAAATGAATAATGGCCGAAAAGGCGGCCATTTTGAATTTGATCAAGTCATTTTTTTTTCAAGATGCATTCTCATCTGAAATCTCACATTTCTCACATTTATAGTAATGGTCTAGCCATCTAGCACGGTTGATCAAATATCGGCCATGTGAAAGTGAATAATGGCCGATAAGCGGCCATTTTGAATTTTATTGAGTCGAATTTTTTCAAGATGCATCCTCTCCTGAAATCACACATTTTGTTTTATAACAATGGTCTAGCCATCTAGCATGCTTTACCAAATAATGGCCGATTGGCGGCCATTTTGAACTTGGACGAGTTGAATTTTTTCAAAATGCATCCTCTCCTGAAACCTCACAATTTGTTTTATAGTAATGGTGTAGATATCTTGAGCGGTTTTCATGATATTCCACAGTATCAGGCCTGTCGAGGTGAATAATGGCCGATAGGCGGCCATTTTGAATTTTATCAACATGAAATTTTTCAAGATGCATCCTCTCCTGAAACTTTACAATTTATTTGATATTAATGGTGTAGCTTTCTTGAGAGGGTTCGGTTCCCGGTCTCGGCGGTTTGAAAGAAACAAAATTGTTTCTTCCCCATCCACGTGTGAAAGTTAGTATTGTGGGGAGCCTCCGTGACCGAGAGGTAGCGTGCTCGGCCTCAGACCGCCAGGGCTCGAATTTCGAATCCTGTGTCTGGAGGACAGTGTCATCTCAATCATCTCACCATCCTTAGGAGGTTCTCCTGGCCCAGTTTAGCCTATATGTGCACAAAGGTGGCCTAAAGCCCGATTTATTTCATTTCATTTTTATCTTGAGCGGTTTTCATGATATTCCGCAATATCAGGCCTGTCGAGGTGAATAATGGCCGATAGGAGGCCATTTTTAATTTTAACGACTTGAAATTTTTTCAAATGCATCCTCTTCTGAAACCTCACAATTTGTTTTATAGTTATGGTGTAGCTATCTTGAGCGGTTTTCATGATATTCCGCAAAATCTTTCAGTCGGATTTACCGATGTTATAAATTAGGGCAAAGTGCTGGGTCAACTTCAAGGTCAAGGTCCAAAAACCTGAAAAGGCACAACTAGGGACCTTAGAGAACATGCATGTGCAATATGACTGTCATCGGCCCAGTACTTTTCGAGATCTGCTCCGGAAACAAAGTGCGCGTTAAAACGTCTAAATAGGTCATAGTTCTGAACCAAAAGTAGGTCAAAGTTCAAATGCCCCAAAAGGCACAACTAGACCCCCTAGGGGTGTTGTGTGTAAAATTTGAAGACAATCGGACAAGTACTTTCAGAGATATGCTCCGGAAACGAATTGTTTACGGACGGCCCAACGCCGTAACATCATCATTTTCTCCTCTGCGACCTTGCGTATTGAATTCAGATTAAAAATATTTTAACCTGTCCATTATCCACCTGGAAGTAACCCACATACCAAAAATTGTTATCCTAGCTTATTTTCTTACAAAGTTATAGGCAAAAGAAGAGGCGAAAAAAAAACGGAGGCGGAATCCATAGCTCCCTCCGTCTCACCTACGGTGACGGCGGGAGCTAAAAAAGGGATAAATATATAGCTCTAAATGAATTTCGCCAGATGAATGACAATTAATCTTACGAAACATATATTTTAAAGAGAATTTTTTTGAATATTGTAGCAGATAGAATAAACTTAGAAAAACAGAATTTTCGAACAAAATTAGAGCAGCTACTGACATTTGGAATATTCAACAGGTGGATAGGGATCATGGAAAGGCTTTGTCATAATATGTAATACCACAGCGAATGAATGGAAAGATTACTTTGAAATGCTATTAAAAAATACACCAATTTGCGAAAAACAGCGCAATACTTCTGAAGAATATATTCATAAACATGATGAAGGTTGCAACCTATGTCTTGACAATAGCATAGAAACTATCAGTTGTCGCTTTACAGATAATTAAGTGCTCGTGTGTATTTATAAATTACCAAATAAAAAAAGTGGGGGATGGAGTACTGTATGAAATGTTAAAAGCAGGGGCGCCTATTCTCTCGCCACTGCTATGTATTCTTTTTAATATAATCCTAGACCGGGGCGAGTTGCCAGAACAAATTACTAGATCTATCTTGTGTCATTTACATGAAACAAGTAGTACTAAAAAACGGACAACTATAGAGGTATTTCGCTACTGAGTGTCACGGGTAAGCTGTTCACAAAATAATAAATAACAGATTAAATACATGGGCTGAAACACATAGACTGCTTAGAGAAGAGCAGGCTGCATATAGAAAAGGTTACAGCACCTTTGATCAGATATTTGTTTTAAACTGTATTGCCGAAAAATACGTCACAAAGAAAAAAAGATCGTTTTGACTTCTCCAAAGCGTTTGATTCTATGCCACACTCTCTGATGTTCTACAGGTTGTTAATAGACATGGTAAAATATTAACCGTTCTAAATTGGCTGTATTCAAATCTTAACGTCTGTGTTCGCACCAAAGAGAGACTGACTGATATGTTTAAGTGTTATGATGTTGAAATCAGACAAGGGTGTATTCTAAGCCCATTTTTATTTGCCATGTATATGAATGAATTTATGCTTTACAAAAATGGCTGCAGAAGTATTTTTTTTCTCCTAATGTTATTTCTTTAATGTATGCAGATGATCTTGCACAATGCTCCGAAACTTGTGGTGCCTTACAATGTATTTTAAACACACTAGAATAATTATGTAGTCATTGGGGCCCTGTCGCTAATATGGCTGAAACAAAAATAATAGTTTTTTCGGCATTGTGGTCATCTCAAACATTGCACACGCTGCGTGAATTACACTATAGATGTCTTTTAAACTTTTTGATACCACAATTGTCCTGATTCTCACGTATGGGGTTATTGTCGCCATGAGGAAATGGAGAATGCACAAACAAAATATTGTAAATTTGTCTTGGGAGTGAGAAGTACAACAAATAACTGTGCAGCGCTTGGAGAATGTGGTAGATTGCCACTATCATGTATTTATCAAGTAAAGTGTATAACATTTTGTTTGAAGTTACAGCGATGCCACGTAGTAGGTATATAAGGTCTTGTTATTTGATGTCAAAATCAATAGCCGATAACGGTCATTTCTCATGGGCTTGCAATATTAAAATGTTGCTTTATCAATTAGGTTTTAGAAATGTCTGGACTGAGCAAGGTTCGGTGATGAGGATTCATTTATATTAATGTTTTCGCAGCGAGTGTCGGACGTTTCCTACCAGAATTGGCATACTGAAATAAGTAATTCCAGTAAATTGACAACATACTGTCAGTTCAATAGTGTATTAGAAAAAGAAAAATATTTAACGAATTTAGACATTTTGAAGTTCTGAAAAGTTCTTACAAATTTTCAAGATTTCATGCCATAGTCTGAGAGTAGAAACTAGTAGGTATGACAACACATCCATACACGAACGTATTTGTCATTTTTGTTTTAAAGAAATAAATTGCTAATCGATGATGAATACCACCTGATCATGGAGTGTGAACAAGTGAATGATATCAGAAATACGTTATCCGTGATTATACATTATATATTATATACGACCTTTGCAACCTTTTTGGATTTAATAAAAACAACTAATACATATAAACTCAAACAACTGTCACAATTCCTGTTTTATGCTACATCTATAAAAAAAATATTGGAATAAAATTGCACAAATGCACATCAACTGTAATGCACTGCACTATGGGCCGTTGGCCCCATTGCAAAATAAACAATCATGGCAGGGTACAGGAATTAACGGGCAATGGGAAAATGAAAGTTGCAGATTAGTTGGAATCACCTGTTGTGCATTTTCGTATGGTCAGATGAAGTCGGTATTAATAAAGGTCATAGCGTTAGCATAGTACAGTAAACAATTTCTTATGTGAGGAATGGAAGATACTGTGCATATTAATGTGCATGGTGCATTCACACAATTCACTCTGGGCTGCATTTTTTCATGAGCCACGCCAGTCCTACCAAAGTGCTAACGTGAGACAAATTTAGACACATTACATTTTGTTGTTAATGTGAACATATACTTCACTCATATTTTTGTATCGTGATATGTTCTTTGATCCTTCATATATCATCGTGACAATTAGTGAAACATTGGAACTGTCTATGTGACAGTGCCATTCACAAGTTCGTGTTTGATTCAATTGTGTTTAGAAACGGTTACAATCATATTTAGTATTGTATCAGTGCTTGCAAAATATACTTTACTAGTATAATATTTTGGGACGTGTCCTTGGCATCTGTCATGTTATCACTTGCTGTTGTTGACCTGGAAAAACAAATATTTAGCCATTCTACATCGCAACAATCCGAAACCAGCCTTTTAAAAAAATAGTCTAACTGAGTGGATATAAATGCTGAGTGCGACTTCTAGTAGCACTGTTGCTAACATTACATTAGTAAAGTAGCATAACTAACGTCACGTTAGCACGCCTTAAATACAACGAAAAACACACTTAGCATTAAAAAACCTCCTTGTCATCTGTCGCGTTAGCACTTGCTGTTTATTGCAAACCTGAAAATACAGATATATTAGCCATTATACAATGCAACAAACTGAAACCAACCATATAATCACTTATTTCTGAATTGGTGCAGATAAATTTTATCTATCTGAACACAGTTTTTGGTTGTTTCATTGTTCTTTTCGGTTGTTTCATTGTTTCATTGTTGTTAAGCGACTTTTCGGGAACGCTGGACTGCCCATTGAAAATACATTGCCATGCATAGCGCTCATTGACGGACTTTAAAATGCCGAATTAAGCAAAATATATTTATTATTTTTTTCGTAAAATTTGGTATATACCGTGTGGGATGTACTAAGCACGATACAATGTGAAACATTTAGCTTCTATATCATACACCCCGTTATTTTGTGTCTTTTCGTGTCTTTTTTGTATAGACCTGATGTCTGGCTGATTAAAATAGGTCTATTTTTTTTAGACACTGGTCAGCACGGGAAACACGCCCGACCTGTCCGCTCCCACAAAGGCCTCTGTAACTTTAATTTACTACAAGTCATGTCAAATGGTCTAATTTTGAAATACGCTATATAATTTTAAGAAATTTTCAGGGCTGTCGGGATTCTTTTAAAAAATAGTGTTTGCAAAATTAAATTCATGAAAAGTTTAAGAAGAAAAAATAGCAAAAGCATCGAAATTAGGAAAGATAGAGATAACAGGAATTCCTTGCGCTGGATATAACAAGGTTCTTGTAAAAAACGAGGTCAATTTTTTATAGGTCGCTCAGGGGAGAGTAGGTCAGCACTGGAAATACGCCCGACCTGTCCGCTCCCACAATAAGGATGACGGATGTTACCTATAATATACAAGGTCGGCGCGAGTCTCAGTGAATATCGGCCAGACAAACTGACTGTCGCTTAATTTACTCACCCCAGAATGAAAAAAGGTAAAAGAAAATCCTCAAAAAAACAGAAACAAAAACAAAGACAACAGATGCGTGACAACCCTGAGAAGGTCATATATGATTACAAATATGAAGCGCTGGATAACTCTGGTGTATTATCTCTCAATGAGCCTTGGACTGATCGCCCAGACTTATGGCTGAATGCCGGTAACACATACTACATGCACTTGTATGACAAGAATATCATCAAGAGTAAACCGTCTATAAAAGCGGATAGATATGGTCAACAACTGAAGGTGAATGGTGAAGGTGATATTGAGTGTTACATCAGTGTATATTGCATACAACACTGTACAACACCGGAGTAGTGTTGATACAAGGCTCTAGTTGTGGGCAGTGGGAACACACAGATATGAAAGCTATTAAGACATTACTCACTAAAGAAGAATGCAATATAACAGAAGCATGTTCTATGACGGACGAAAATAACCAAACAGCTGAAATGGAAAGTTCACAAAACTCAAATGATTCTAACTCTCAAGAAAAAAACAGTATCTAAATCTCTGCTGTCCCCAGCTCGTAGGCTTCTAGCGGCCGCTGGATTACGTATATCTAGTCTACTTAATTTGACATCCACCAGTGAATCAAAGGAGCTGGATATACTGGAGATAACAAACATAGTAAAGGAAGACAGGGGTCTCCCTGTCTCAAGTACACCTAATGTGTTACCAATGGTCACAGCACCTGTTGTTGTTGACAAGTTGTCGATAGCTACTTCGCCTATTGTACATGATAATCATGATAATGACAATCAAAGTGTAGCTACATCTGGCATCTCAAGTCCCAACCAGCAGTTGCTATAGGATTTACTTCTTTGTGATCAGCGTAGTGAAATCAGTTATGTTCCAGAGTACAATTCTAATGTCACTTCTGTCCGAGGATTGCCTGACTGTGACAAATGCCAAACGGGACAGGAATATATTAATTATTGTGAAAAATCAATTAGCTCCCTTCAAGAGAAGGTAAGCCAGCTGAAAGCTCAAAATAAATCTCAAACCACCTGTCTTAGTCAACGTGATGTAAAAAAGGCAACTATTAAACCGATGTGTGATCCTGTTAGTGCCGAGACACCTGTAGCCAATCAGGTACTCAACAACAGTAAAACACCGGATTCTAAGAGGAATAAAGTGATGCTCATATCCAGTTCCATGGGTCGTGGAGTATCTAAGCTGATCTCAGATCAATCTGGAAATAAATGCTATGGTTCAGTGAATCCCTCTGCTACAGCTGATTATCTGTCTGAAAACATTAATAATATTATTGGCGATGAGCAGCCTGAAATAGTGTGTTTAATGGCTGGAACAAACAATATCGGCAATGGTGAGCGACCAAAATCTGTTATTGGAAAAATAGACAATCTGGTTTCTGCAATGATGAATAAATGTCCGGATGCGAAAGTGATCGTTTACCACAATGCAATTATGTCATCTAATCGTGAACCTCGATTGAAGAAGGATGGACTTCATTTAAATATGACTGGTAAAAAGCTGATTGCTAAAAACATGTTGCTGCTTTTAATCAGCGTCACAAATCTTTTTTTCACAACGGTCACATAAAAATTCAAAGACTACCCGAAGACTACGCCGCAACAGATCAATGTGATAAATGTGATAACAGGAATGAAACCTTGTCGTCCAGCAACCCCGATGAACCCATGGTGGTAACTATAAGCTGTATAGAAACAATCAAAAGTAATAGTACCTTTCGCGAAGCTGGTGAATTGGACATAATTAATTCATCTAGTGATCACCGCTGTGTATTTCCTCTTTTGAAGAAAGGGTTACGTATTGCATGTCATAACATAAATCGATTGATCACTGCTGATCATACAGACAAACTGGATGAAATACGTATACATCTTGAAAATGTTCAGTACAATCCGTTAGATGTATATGGTTTATGTGAAACATTTCTCGACAAGACAGTATTAGTATTAATATTTTTCAACTAGAGAGAAAAGACCGTTCTTATAGTGCAGGTGGTGGATTATTATTGTACATTGCTAATGGTTTAAATTACAAGCGCAGTTGAAACAATATGGATTAAATTAAAGCTGTCAAGTAAGCCAATACTAGTATGTCTTGTTTATCGTCCACCTAAATATAATCAAATGTTCACGACTGAATGGCTCAATTCAATGGAAGAACATATTAGTCTAGCATTCTCAGAAAACAAGCCAATAATTTTAATGGGTGATTTAAATACAGACTTTTAATGTGACAGACAGTAAGAAAAATCAGTAAAAACCGCATGGCAAGATCTTGTTTCTAATTACAATCTCAATCGAATTGTTCAAGAACCCACCAGAGCAAACTCAGAGTTTAATTGACCATATTTATGTTTCAAGTGAAACCAATATAAGTCATTGCTGTGTAGTTAAAAGTGGTCTCACTGCAGTGACCACTTTGCTCCATTTGTTGTCCTAAATACAAAAGTCATGTACAAAAGTGGTAGTCCCACAGGAATGCATACCAAAATATTATATTGTGATTTTTAAAAACTTAATTTTATTGATTTTTCTAACAATTTAGCAAGTATCACATGGCCCGATGTTATTATCATTATTATTATTATTATTATTATTATTATTATTATTATTATTATTATTATTATTATTATTATTATTATTATTATTATTATTATTATTATTATTATTATTATTAATAATATTAGGGCCAGAGCTTATTCTGACCTGAGAATAACAGAAAAGCAAGCAGATTCACCTGCCTTTTTTATTTAGTATATTGAAAGAGATTGGACGGATGGTTAAAATGATAGGCCCATACATGTATAGGGTTACTTACATTTCTCCACTTTAAACTGCTGGGAGGCCTGAGCGTATGGGTCATAATACATGTAGGTCTAAATCAATGGGACAGGTATTATGTGTGGTGAAACGTTGAAGCCTTTGTTCTAGTAACCACATTTTCGCGCCTATAGAATATTTTATTGCTATTAGACTATTCAGTTTGCTCTTTTATTATCACCAGGCAGCCAAATCAGCGAAAAAATGTTACAGACCAGACACACATCCTTTTAACCCACTGTACCCCTGCGAGATTATCATGAAACAGTTATATCTGATATCCTGCATGACAGAAACAACTTGTGTTTATCAAATATTCACAAAATTATAGCCTGTTTATATATTTTTTTAATTCAACAGAGGTTAGAACAGAAGCACTAAAAATATTTTGTGTTATGATTCCTGGTCGGATTTCGCCTTATTTAGGGTGGTGAGACCATATGCCTACCAAGCCTTCGTCAATATAGCACTGAAACTGTTGTAAGTTCGACTTGGAGCAGCTACTTCCCTGCATTGCTTTTCTTCTCCTTCGGTATTTATACTTCTTTAGTTTGTGTGTATAATGTCCGTACATCACTATTCTGAAGAAATGAAATCATTTATAGCCTAATTTCAAGATGAATCGCTGAAAAATAGACAATTCCATACTTCCTGAAAATGGAATATTGTGGTGTTCTACAGAAAAACAGGTCATTTATCGAGATCTAGTAAAAAACAGGGGCAGTTCAATTTGTGTTCGTATGCCTTCTGCTCATCGGAATTGAACAAGGTTTTCTTTTGTGATTTCAGAATAGAATGTATTTTCTTGATCACTCAAAAAAATGCTCCATAAAAATGTGTGTTTTCTCCCTTAAGGTCTCACCACACTAATTCAGTTTAGGATTAAGAAAGTTTTAACTTTTTAAAAATTGTAGCCTTTGCAGTAGCTCCAGTGGTGAATATCACTTATATCATTTTGATACCAATTTAATGGTACAAGATATTTTGTTGTAGCAAAAGCTTCGAAATTAGGAAAGATAGAGATAACAGGAAGTCATTGCGCTGGCTGTAACAAGGCTCTTCCCAAAAACGAAGTCCATTTTTTTTCTAGGTCCCTCAGAGGGGAGTGGGGCAAAAGGTTATTTTTTTCTAAGTCTCTCAGGGGGAATGGGGCAAAAGGTTAACCTGAGATAATATGAAAGCAAGCAGATTCACATGCCTTTATATTTTGTATAGGCCTATATTGAAAGAGAACAGTCAGAATCTGATGGTTAAAATGATAGCCTAGGGTTATTTACATTTCTCCACTTTAAGAGTGCTGGGAGGCCTGAGCGTATGGGTTATATTAATACTTGTAAGTCCATGGGACGGGTATTATGTGTGGTGAGACGATAACGATATTAAAAGTGCCGACTGGCCCCCGAGTGCGCCAGCAAGAAACATCAGCTATCATAAATCCACTTATTATCACCCACCCAGCACCTTCGACTTGGCGGCTGGTCAGACGCCATTTATTGTAAACTGCAAGTATGAGTCTATATTTATCGATTACAAAATGCATTATTTTTATATAAACTTACGTTTTCTTATAGTTTCTTGTCATAAAAAAACAGGGTATATTATAGTAACGTTAGAAAGGGTTGTTGCAGTTTGTTTACATTTATTTTACAGTATGACATGCCAACAATGATACAACATTTATTTGAAATCAAAAGTCCAGAAGGTCCACGGCCATTTCAATTAGGGGAGCGCCATTCAATTACCTGGGTCTACGACTGGAGGGTGGGGGGGGGGGGGGGCTGGAGTTTTTGAACTCGACAAATTATTTATTTCACTTCCTGTCTGCAATACTTTATTTATTTCACTCCTCCTCAAGCAAAATATTTATTTAGCTTCCCTAAAAAAATCCTTTCTAACAAGGTTGGGTTCCATTGATGTGGGGGTAAGGTGACGAGCGAAGCGAGGCCAGTTCAACTCTACTACCAATATCTACAACTTCGGAGATTGGCAATTAACTCCCCCAAGTCAATGATACCAAGCAAAGCGAGGCAGAATTTTTAAAGGGCCATTAAATATTTATTTACAATATATGTCCTTCTGACAATTATTTATTTCATGAAAATTCGTTCGCAATATATTTATTTCAAAAATACTCCAGATGCCCCCCCCCCTGTAGATTAAATGATGGCCCCCCTAAACGAAATACATTTTAATCGGATCTGAATAACAAAACAGTGTAGGCCCAGCTGATTGGGTTCGGGTCATCCCTTTCGATTTTCAAGGGTAGGGAGTAGGGGCTGTGACAGTTGGAGTCAACTCACGATAGGCTACGTTGTTGCAAACACTAACGTTAAGCCTACCACTAGAAAGATAATATGGTACGGCAAGCAGGGGGGGGGGGAGGGGGCTGGGTAACTTTGTTTTGGCTGTTTATGTTTCTCCTCTATTGATTCTGCACTATGAGAAATTGTATAAATATAGGTGTTAACATAACATTGTTCTCCCGATAATGATGTGAAAAATATAAGTATCGTGTATTTTATTGTATTCTCAAACATATGG
Source organism: Flabesymbios commensalis (assembly GCA_964017125.1). Taxonomy (NCBI): domain Eukaryota; kingdom Metazoa; phylum Annelida; class Polychaeta; order Terebellida; family Flabelligeridae; genus Flabesymbios; species Flabesymbios commensalis. The sequence continues at coordinate 81,441,297 of OZ024902.1, forward strand.
CTTGTCAAATAATTTCATTCCTATCTCAATTATTGACGAAGATAATAATTTCAAATATAGTGATTTCATGGCGGCCATTTTAAATTTTTCATGGTAATGATGTAGAAAAAGTTTTCATGTTTTTTATTGTATTCCTTGATACCGAAACACCTCACATATCGGGGCAGATATGATAACTTTGATGATTTATGCCTAATGGCGGCCATTTTTAATTTTGCATGATAATGATATCAAATTATTATCAAATATATCATATTATAATTAAAAAAAATCCCTGAAGGGTGAGAGCCCGCATCCATCTAGATATATAGGCATGCTAGAGATGCATAATCAAAAGACAAAAAATTATCAGCCAAAACAAGGTTACCAAGTGCTCTATTTCCCCATATCACACTCAAATGAGCAACTATTGCGTAACTTACTTTGAACCCTAATGCTAGTAGGCCTATTCAATACCAGTGGCGAATAACAATAGAAATACTAATAATAAAATATTCTTATATAGAGAAGTTTTAGTACGTGGGTCTGCTTAGTGCGCTTTGCAGACTAAACTTGACCCACAACCCTAGACCTTCGACCAACAACCCCTTGACCCACAATCCCTCGACCCACAACCCCATCCACCCGCAACAACAACAGTGTCGTAGACGCTGGAACAACATTGAAACAGATTGAGGCTAACGTGATTGTGTATCTCAGTGGTGTCACAGCAAGTAAGACCCATTGACCCAAAGCTGGTTTAAGGCTGGTCAAGCGTCGAACGGTCGAAGACGGCGGGCCAACAATAAAACAGCATTCAGTCAATGTATTGTGTTCGCTAAAGTGCATTCTGTGGAGAGGGGGACAGTGTTGTCCGGGGGGGGGGGGGGAAGCGATCCTACCAGCATAACTGCATCAAACCAAGGGGGAGACACTGCCAGCATAAGCCGTGTACTGTCCACCGTGGAAAGTGGGGTGCCCCTACGTAGGCCAAGAGGCGGTCCACAATATGCGGGTATAACAGATGCCAATTCTGGATAGTTGTTGGTCCAGTGTTAGAGATGTTCATCAACCTTATGGCAACATTGGTTAAACATCCACCCAGGAATTATGATGTAATTATGGCACAATGTTCTTTGTTGTGAGCCAGACTAATACACAACAGAAAAACATTTTTAAATAGTAGAAATTGTTTTCATGCCAAGAAAACACTAGACGTTGGCCCAGTACTGTGTTAATGCTGGTCCACCATCTGGGCTGCTGGCCCAACATTAAACCTGCATTGAAACACCCTGTGTTGTTTACTTCAAGTTCCTGCTTTTTACGTTTTTGATTCATAATTTTCTGCTAAAATATTCGAATATTTTGTGATAAACAACATATAATCTATTTTTTTACTTTTAATTTTGTGTATCAAAATTTTGTTATACAATAAAACTAGTCTATTATTATTATTCTTTTATCGCCCCATTTAAAATTGTCCTGTCACTTAAATGCACATTGTCATGTCAAAATAAGCATATTATGTTAGCCTTAGCTGGGTACATCACAAACAGTCATTTTGATGGTTTTTCTTGTTGTTTTTTCTCAGCATTTATGCGAATTTGTGAGACCCTGCAATCAAAGACATATTTTTCTCGGTTTGTTAGTTTTTTTGCTCTTCATTAGTGATAGAAATGAAGCTATCATTTTCAGGATTGTAGAACTAAAAGCATTATTTGTATTGAATTGCACTTTTAATACCTTTTCTGGGTGTTCCCATCATTATATTTCTCTCAATTACGAAAAATAGTTCCAGCTTTCACCTTTAAATTTATAAATGTTGCTTGAAGAGGTAACTAGAACAGGCATGCTCTGGTCCCTTCTGATATTTTTTTACATTAGTGCCATTTTTTTAATTTTGGTAAAACAAATGCAAGAAAAAAAATAGACTATGTCCACCGCCCTATGAGGAAGTTCTGGAGGCCATCATTAAGGCCGTTTGGAAAGAACAATGTGGGAATCTATATGAATTGAGATACCGGGAGGCGGCTGCACTAATTCGCCCATGGTAAAACCTGGGTGAAGTTTTGTTTGCCGGCCCTACGCTTCCTCATGGGGCGCACTGACGGTAAAAATGGGAATTTTGTAGCCATAAGGATGAAAATCCATCAAATTGTTTTCTTCTTCCATGACTCCTTGGACTTAAAAAAACGCAAAGAGGAGCTGGAGGCTATGCCCAAATTCCTGATTGTTATGTGTATATGTCATATATTTGCTACTGTTACTGTATTGCAAGGCAGTCATTTGGTGCCCTGATGTATCTAAAAATTGAAACTCTCAATAACGTTCATCTCAGTAGTTTTCTTCAGCTGCTTTAAAAAGTTCAAGTGTCTGAGTGATGTTTTGGATTCTGTATCCTTTCCGCAATTTGCAACATTGAGGTCACAATTTTTGTACTTTTTTTAATTTGGCTAAGATTTTGATCTAGCACAGCATTTTTAATGCTTAGTGAAAACTGTGGAATGTGGTCAAAGTTTTATTTTAGCAGGTAGACAGTTACGATAAAAGGCTACGGTGTAAGTTATTTTGTCACTGCTAAAGGACATGATTTATTTTGCACGATTTCTGATATAATATATAATAAACTAAGATCTTCTACGAATACAGCAATCACTCTTGACACAGAGTATTATTTTCCAGTAATAATGGTTGCGCAAAATAAAAAATGAAAAGGTGAAATTTTTGCAGTTAACTGTGACAAAAAAAATTCTCTTGTGCAGTGTGGGTTGGGAGTTAATACCTTGCTCGACTTTGTAAATCATGCATAGCTTAAAGCTCTTTCTCTCCGTCTGATAAAAGATTCCCAGCTCAGCTCATGTAGCATTGCTGATACACTGCTTTTGTTGTGCCAACGGTTAATCACATAGTGGGCAGCCCTCCTTTGCACAGAGTCAAAGACTCCTGACATTCACTTGTGCATGGGGTTCCCACACCGTGCAGGCATACTGTACCGGTACTCCACGTGTGGTCTAACCAATGCTTCATAAGCTTTTGTTTTCACAGTTTTTGAAGCTGTCCTGAGGTTCCTTCCCAAGAGCCCTAACACAAAATAAGCCTTAGAAGTAACCTTCTAAATATATGGCTATTCCATTTCAGATCAGAGGTGATGGTAAGTCCTAGGTATTTTGTGGTGTCTGTAATACAGAGCACCTGGCCTTGAAGTATGACGTGGGTCGATCCATTTTTGATCTACCGGCCCCCTCCGGTTCGGCCATTTACCCGTTCCAAAGAACCTATACCCTGTTATCTAATTCTTTGCCCGTTCGGCTCCTTGCCTGTTTCGCCCCCTAATATTCAATGCTTTCCCTGGCCTGTCAGTCAGCATGGTCAGAGCGTTACCCGTTCGGCCCCCTACAGTGGTATACAGCTATACTATAGGCCTACTACTGCTACTCCACTCAACAGCCTATAGGCCTACAATGTGAAAACAGGCTGAAATAATACCAGCTACCTACATTGTTACCGGTATTTAATCTCTTTTTTTTCGGAACGTATCAGTAGTAGCTGGTGTCTGTGACTATATAAGTGGTAAGCGCGCTGTTGACTACCAAGGTGTGCTGAATTTTTTATGATTTGCTGAAATAAAATAATTTTTAATATAAAATGTTCTTTTTTTCTAATCTCTTTAAAATACACATAATTTAATCAATGCCCGATTTCAGGCATGTATAATACCCGTACCGACTCTGAATTGTCAATAGCTTTATACAGTATGATTAGTTGTTAGTTGTCAGCTATACACATAGGCCTATGTGCCGCATGACCCTTTGTCTGCTGATTTACATAATTATAGAGCCTATTGTAATATTTCACATATTGATCATCACTATAAATAATTGTGCTACTTTTTATTGACAACAATGTGGCAATGTTTTATAACTATAATATTTTAATAAGGGGGCCGAGCAAGTTAACAAGAGAGTGCCAGACAGCTTAGCGCACTTAAACACATAGCTGGACAGAGGGGCTATCGCTGATGGGGGCCGAGCAGGTCATCTCACTTACAAGAGGCTAGAGCGTGCCGGACAGCGCACTTGTAAACTCACTGGACAAGGGTCCGAACAGGTGATCGTTGGTGGGGGGCGAACAGGTAATCATGTTATGTCACTCACGCCACCTATGACCTAATTAATGTATTCTAGGGGGCCGAACGGGTAAGGGGCCGAACAGAAAAGGGGCCAAACAGGAAAGAGGCCGAAACTACTGGTATTCTTTCTGGCGACCAGTCCTCATTGCAATACATTTACCGACGTTAAATTTCATCAACCAGGTCTCCTCTCACTTGGCAATTATGTCAAGATCTACTTGGAGCCAATTGATGTCGTTCTTGTCGGTACGTAGGCTAACATATGTCTATACAAAATACAGTCATCTGCGAACAGGCGGACTGTAGGCTACTGTGGGTGACGCCATCATGGTAATCGTTAATGTAAATGAGGAAGAGGATGTATATATAAATGCCTCAGAACTGAATCCTGAATTACTCGTGATAAAACAGATCCCGGAAGAGACTATAGCTGTACTACCAACAACTACCTTCTGGGTTCGATCTGTCAGGAAGCACTCGATCCTGCCAAGAATCCCACTCCTGATAGTGTGCGTAGCTATGCTCCCCAATCTCTATGTACCCCAGTCTCTATGTTCTCCGGTCCTATGTTCCCCAGTCTCTATGTTTCCTGGTCCTATGTTCCCCGGCATCTATGCTCCCCAGTACCTATGTTCCCCGGTCTCTATGTTTCCCCGTCCTATGTTCCCCAGCCAGTATCTATGTTCCCCAGTAGGCTACCTATGTTTTCCGGTACCTATGTTCCCCAGTACTTATGTTCCCCAGTATCTATGTCCCCCGATACCTAAATTCCCCAATTTCCACAATGAAAGTCTATGTGATGCAGAATCAGTGATTAGTGCCATTTTAGCCTGCTTTGTCGTCAGTCCGTAGGCCCTATACATTATGTCCATCCGTTTAAGGTTTTCACGATAGCTTGGCGAGTTTTGATCTCATAATTTAGCCTAATGTTGCAGATAGATGATCTCGAATTATTTTCAAGGTCACGGGGGGAGGCTCACAAAATGAATTAAGCTGTCACCATGATAGCTTAGTGATTTCTAATGACTTCTATACAAAATTTGTATCAGATGTTTCTTGGTAAGATGATCATTAACTGTTTATTCTTTTATCGCCGCAAATATTTCGTTAGCTTTTTCAGCTGTGCTTGGTTCTGTGGTTCAGCAGTGCAAGGGACGGATAAGACAAAAAGTAATGTTTTTTAGCATTAGAAACTGTTAGAAAAAAGTAAATTACCAGATTACATCAAAAAGGAGTGTGGGAGGAGATACGCGCTATCAGCGACATTGCGCTGATACTCTCTCACATGGCGCTGATCGTTGCGGCGGTCGCACTCCCACTCCACAGTCCCAGTCACACTCACAGTGACTTGACTGTCTTGACTTGAGTCTGAGACTGAGACTGAGAGTGAGAGTCTCGCCTCTCGGACTGTCTGCCGACAGTCAGACTCAGTCAGTGACAGTGTGCAACAGTAGTGACGTCCAATGATTTTTTTCAAACTAGGTCAATTGTCATGTGTAATATATCAAAATAAAGGTTGGGATAGATCTATGTCACTATGACACTATGTCATTGAGGAATACAGATATATCATATTTTTTGTCCAACCACAACAAAGTGAATTTTATTTGGCATGAAAAATAGGCCATTTTATTTTTAGTGATAATTCAACATTTTTCTGACAGAAAAAACACTTTTCTTCCCAGTAACTTACTGGGCAGGCCATTTTTTTATTTTTAAGCTACAGACCTGATTTTTTTTGTCAGAAGGGGCTGTTCCACTATTACGTAACGCTTTTTTGAGAGATTTTTGACAACTCCCTCCCCCCTTCGTAACGCTTTTTAAGGTTGTGTTGACTACGGACCGTAACGCATCGCTTAAAGCCCCCTCCCCTCCTCTAGGCGCTACGTAATTGTTGAACGGCCCCGAAGAGTCAGTGTTCACCACAGTGCCGGAAATGCCGGCTGCCCGACCAGATGAATACCCGGTACTCAAAAAAAAAAAAAAAAAATAATAGAGGTCTAGACCTAATTGAATTTTATTTTTTTTATTTTTATTTTTTTTTCAGTTTTGTTTTGTGGTGTCCTTCCATTTGCGTTTTAAAGATGGCTAGCTGACAGTGACTGATTTTGTAATTTATCGGCTTTCAGTATCAGTAGGTCATCAGATTAACATTTTTTAAAAAAAAAACGTGTCAGGTATTACTTAGTGGGCAACCACACATGCTGCAAATTTTATGCAGCAGTGTCAGGGTTAATATTTTTGAGAGAACAACCAGATGATTTTTTTTCTGTGGGGAACCCTGGAAGAGTAGACCTAATGTTATATTCATGATTCAATAAAAAAAAAATTGACTAAGTTATGGCACAATGAATATGACACCCGTTTGAATTCCCCCCTCTAAAAAAACCTGGAAAAACGCCGAAAATGGCATATAAAATCTATCAGCACTTTAAATATTTTTCTAATAGCCCAAATCACCTGATTTTCTTCAGTACATAACCATAAAAGTTACCTTTTCTGATGCTAGAAAGAAAACTATTTAACAATAATTGTTTTCAAACAGTATTTCCAGTGATTTTACAGAGATATGTACAGCAAATCTAAGATGAAATTTACATACATTTTCACTCAAAATGATTATGTGCATTAATACATTTCAAATAATTATATAAATGACTGTTTGTAGGAATAAAACCCTTATGATTTATGTGATAGACAGTCTGACTAGGCTACAGTACATGCAGTATCACTGTAGTCTATTATAGATCTAAAATAGATGAGGTATTGTAATTTATAGGCCTATTTTTTATATTGTCAATGTGTCTGTAAATATATTTATGCATTTATATGGTTGAAATTATAATTGATCAGCATGTAAACTATACAAGTAGACTACTTACCATATATTAAATAATTATTTTGATGGTGGAAGCACAAAACCACCTATCTAACAGGGAGATAATGAAAGCGCAAAACCTATCTTTTTGATGGATGGCGAAAGCTCAAAACCACCTATCTGCAAAATAGGTGTTTTTCGGGTTTTGCATTTTAAGTGTAACTGTTGCTTTGCCAATTTTGTATTATCTGTCAATTTTTCTAAGGGACACATCAATTGATGAAAAATAGCTTTTAAGCGCATTAGTTAAAAACACCTATCTTTTTGGGTGCGAAATTTGACAGCACAAAACTTCCTAACTGTCAAGCAAAACATTTAGCTGGGTGTGATAGAGAGCAACTGAGAGCTGGCTTTGACGGAGAGCTACTGAGGGCGAGTTGATGGAGAGCTGCATGTGTTGGAAAGCTGGGTGTGATGGGAAGCTACTGAGATCTAGGTGTGATTGAGAGTTGGGTGTGATAGAGAGCTACTGTGGGTTTTGTGTGATGGAGTTACAGAGAATTGACTGTGATGGGGAGCTGCTGAGAGTTGGGTGTGATGGAGAGCCACTGCAGGGGTGATGGGGAGCTACAGATAGATGGGTTTACCGGAGAGCTACTAAGAGCTGGGTGTGATATAGATCTATGGAGAGCTGGGTGTGATAGAGAGAAACTGAGGACTGGATGTGATGAAAAGCTGATGGAGAGCTACTGACGGCTGATGTGATTGAGAGCTACTGAGGGTCGAGTCTAATAGAGAGCTGAGTGTGATGGTGAGATACTGAGAGCTGGGTGTGATGGAGAGCTACTGAGGGCTGGGTGTGGTGGAGAGCTACTGAAAGCTGGGTGTGATAAGAGAGCTGGTTGTGATGGAGAACCAGGTGTGATAGGGAGCTACTGAGGGCTGGGTGTGATGGAGAGATGGGTGTGATGGTGAGCTACTAAAGGCTGGGTGTGATGGAGAGATGGGTGTGATGGAGAGATAGATGTGATGGTGAGCTACTGAAAGATGGGTGTGATGGTGAGCTACTGAAAGATGGGTGTGATGGAGAGATGGGTGTGATGGAGAGCTGGTTGTGACGGAGAGCTACTGAGAGCTGGGTGTGATGGAGAGTTGGGTGTGATGGAGAGCTACTAAGAGCTGGGTGTGATGGTGATCTACTTAGAGATGGTGTGATGGAGAGCTGGGTATGATGGTGAGCTACTGAGAGCTGGGTGTCATGGAGAGTTGGGTGTGCTAGAGAGCTACTGGGGGCTGGGTGTGATGGAAAGCTGTGATGCAGGGCTACTGAGGTGTACTCCAAAATTGACTCTGGCTTTTTTATTTCCAGCCCTCTGATGCAGATTTATTATCTTAGACTATCAAAGAGACACCGCTTTGCCCCGCCGCCTACAATTCCCGCCAATGGGCCTATCCGTGTTCCTTATTAGTGTCAGCAGAGATTACTTCTAAAAGTAAAATTTATCATTAAATGTCAATTAGTTTACGAAAAGATGGTTTTATGTTGATCAGATTGATAATTTGTTTGAAATGAAATTGTACGTGAAATGCAAAACCTCCTAGCTGTCAAATAAATTCAGAAATTGGAAAGTCAGAAACACTTATCTCATCTGATTAAGGTGTCATTTATTTTTTTATCCATACATTTTTTAAAAGGAGCACATAATAATTATTTATTAAACATAGAGAGAGAGAGGAAATATTTATTGACACAGGTCACTACCTCGACCCACAACTTTGAGTGGGTAAAAAATCATATATATACTAACATATATGCAGGAGATACCTCCAGCCCCCTTGGGCTTACATGTCACATAGGATAATAGACATGTTCCAAAGGGCCAAATTAAATTATTTGATTGACTTAGGATCTGTCACAAAATTTTAAAAACATTTTATTTTTGCGGAAATTTGTTTAAAACTGCATAGACCTATATATACGGTTTAAGCAGCACAAGGGTTAATAATGAACAGTCAATAAGCTTAGATTTAAATATCTAGTCTACTCAATACAATAGCGCCAATAAATAGTGATTTTATTAGCAGAGTTTTAATTAACTTTGTTCCGGGTGACTTATTCTTAGAGTAATTTTTTTATTGTCACTGTGTGTAGGCTTATACATGATTGATAAATGATAATAATAGGGTGGATACCAGATGTTGAGCCAATGTTGAACCAACGTTGCCGGCGGCTGTGCGCGTGGACATGCTAGGCCTAGATGTTTGGTGCGGCCAACGTGGCCCCAGCCAGGAGCGCCCGCTCACAGCAGCACGCTGCCGAAAAACGTGCTATCCAGACAGGCGGTCCCGCTAAACTTGTAGCGATTGCACAAAAGCGCAGCAATGACATGCATTGTAACAAATACCAGATGAAAGAACATATTTAAAACATATAACTTTCATTAACTGAATTACCATTGTAAAGGTTATATTTAAAAACTTGGTAACTTATAGAAAGACGTAGTTTAGTTGAAAAACATGCAATTTTTATCATTCCAGGCTCAGACCAATCAGCGATCATTTTAGAAATGGATCCTCACAAACCTCGATTTGAAACCAAATTGTTTGGCCACAGAGAGTTGATATTTGTAGGCGGGACCGCATGGGCAAGTCATGTTTTTGCCAAAGCTTATCATCGCTGGCTCAAAACATGCGATAAATATTCCACATTTTCACATGTAAATTTTCTCTTCCGTAATTTGTGCTCGCCAACAACAAACGTTGTTTTAATTTATCTTTCTAATAATGCCTTTAAAATTTAATTTCGCCGGTTACTTATTATACAACTGGCTATTTAAAAAGAGTCCTATTTGCATGTAGCATAATGGGCGCCATTGTGCCAGACGATGCCGTGGACGTCACTAGTAACAGTCATCACACTCACAGATGGCTCCAGTGGCTGAAACCTGCCAGTGGCTGAAACAGGTTTCAGCTCCTGGGGAGCCCTACAGTCTGTCCGACGGTGTCTGGCACTTCGTTTCTGGATTTTGTTTATAGACTCCAGAAATTCAAACAAAATGGCTGCCGTTTATACTGTTCATACCAGCTCGAAACGAATTTTTTATTGTTTTCCTAACACGACCTTAAAAACTTATTAACGGTGGCGGCCATACATTTTTTCAGCATCACAAATTGATTGTACACCACTAGAAAGGCAGATGAGGGTGTGTTTTCTCATTAGGCAGCTTGTCAACCGGGGGCCGGACCGGTTGACAATGTTGACTAGTATAAACTAATCACTCGCGCATGCTAACCACTCCCTGGAAGTGATACGCAATAGGCGTTTTTTTTCCAGTATACATGTACATCAAGATCAAACCAATCAACTTCATTCCAGTTTATTCTCAGAATTGTGAGCAATACATGTCAAATAGTTTAACTTTCGAAATGCTAAATGGGTCATTCTTTTTCAACAACAGCAAAGTGCAGCCCATAATATCAGCAACCTGATACAACTATCTGCAAAAAATTATAAAATTTATAATAAATTTTACTGATTTTAAGTTTTAGAAGCTGAAAAAATTGTCATTTTCTGGGACTTGAAATAAAAAAGAACTATTTTCATGGCTGATGAAAAAAAAAGTTTGATGCGAAATGACAGGATTTTCATATATGTGGCATCCCCACACCTGTCAAAGGGCGGGAATCAAAACAAGATGCAAATTAACAAAACCCTTTAAGAACTAGGGCAAGAAACAAATGAGGTGCGAGAAAATTCCCCCTGCTATTCTTTGTTTATTTCCCAACTTCTTGTGACCTACTTAAGTTCGCTTAAGAGATATATTTTCTCGTTGATTTCCCTCCTATGTCACCCTCTTTTGTTACAGTACAATGACCCCCTGCTACTGCTATCTTGGGAATGAAGTTTTAGCCAAAGTGGAAATTAAGTCTAATTCCCAGTCCTGACCACAAAAAGTAGATATATTATCAATGGTACTTTTTCTAAACCCAGGCTGGCACCCTGTGGTGTAACACAGGGTTCCATCATGGATCCTTTGCTTTTCTTGATATATGCAGTTTAAAATCTGCAGTTTTATGTAAACTCACTTGATAATGCGGATGACTCTGCTCTATTAGTTTCTGGAAAAGCTCATCAAAGTCATTCAAAAAAAACTTGGTGAAGAACTCACTTTGAGTAATTGGCTAGTTGATATTATGATAACAGACTTCCCCTACATATATCTGAGAAAAGCATAATCTATTTTATTTGGTGGTCAGTGACAGTCGGATTGAGGTCAGGCTGATTACATCAGGACCAAGTGACAGGAATTTGGTCTCACAGCCCTGCCAAGTATTCTCACAACTAATACGGACCTGAGTGTGTCAACCCACATGTACAGACTGCACTTGCACAGCACTCGCACTGCATATATATATGTAAAATGAGTCTTTTTGTCATGGTAGACAGTGAAAATATGGTGGATTCGACAACATTTTTGCAGACATAATTTTCAATTATACAATAAATGTGTCCACAATTTGTGATAATATGAGATTCAGGATATAACTGTATAGTATACATAATATGTCCGTGATCATTAAGTATCCACCTTTAGGATGGATGCTTACTGTTTTTGCATTGACCGCCTGCTGCCATGTGCGCCGCCGCCGTGTTTTGTTTTTGCCACTGAGCCCAGATTGATTAAATTTCTTTTAAGGTTTGAATGTTGACACCATAAAAAGTATACTAAATGTATGGACCTAGATGGACTAGATGCATTTAACTGTAGTGTTAAATCACTTTTAATATTTAGCATTTATTAATACTTCTTGATTTATATTTTAGTTTCTTTTTTATATGGTTTCAGGTGACACCACATAGAATGATGAAAGATCAAAATTAGAAAATGCTGATTGGATACTTTCTCATAGATACACCTTATGCATGATAAAGAAGATCCTTCATATTTTTCTAGATAAATGAATACATATATTTTGTTACTGATATGTTAGGATAACTTGGATAATATATAGCCATGGCTTCAATTGGTATACCTGATCCAGTTGGAGAAAACTCTGATTCTTTTCCGCCAACATTGGGATGTCAAAAAAAATCTTGGGAACAACTGAGGCAGGCAGTTAGAAAGTCCAGGAGACTAGCATGTTTACTGCTCAGTCGTGTACCACATTCATTTACATTTCAACAAATTGATACAATTAGCGGTCCCAGAGTTCGTGCTTATTTTCTAGGTGTTCCTTCAGGAAGCAGAGAGAATACCTTGTTATATGTGGACATTGATTTAGACAGTACAACTAATAATTTGGAAGACCTTCAATGGAAATTGTTGTTAGACTCCTTTACTGCAACCCCTTTACATGGACAATTTTCAAAAGAGGAACAGCTTCTAAGAGAGAGGAAAAGACTTGGTTCCTTTGGTATAACATCTTATGACTACAATGATTGCGGACGCTTTATTTTACCAGCATGTGGTAGTTTATTCATGTGCACTGACTATGTGGAAGGACATGGGGTGAGTTTCCAGGTTGTATGCTTTTTATCCTCCACCAGGTCATGGCGTCACCTCAGATGTCAGTCTGTCCATCTGTCCGCGCTTTATTTCCAGATCACGGAAACCCATGGAGGATTATATATCTGCCTTTTGGGGTTTATGAAATTAGACCCACTTAAATGACCGACCATAGGCCATGATTAACTTTAATATGCATGCTATCTTGCAAACCGTGCCAGATAGCTAGGATATTACTATAAAACAAAATGTGTGGTTTCAGCTAGGGATATGCCCTAAAATATTTCAGCTCGATAAAATTCAAAATAGCCGGTTTATCAGCCATAATCAACTTTAATAGACTGCTTGCACGAGTTTGCGCGTGAACAGTTTGTCTGATTAAAACAGTTCGGCGTTGCTCACTGTGTGGCGTGTTGTCATTGAACCGTGTGTAACAGTTGTCTGATTAAAACAGTTCGGCGTTGCTCACTGTGTGGCGTGTTGTTATTGAGAAAGGTGTATATGGTCGATTCCCACGAAAGTGATGCATATCAGCAAAAAAACGACTTTGTTGCGCAGTCCTGAATTCTTCAGTTTATATCGCAGACATATGGAACTTTCACAAAAAATATATGCGAGCTCCTAATATATGACAGTTGCAACAGGAATGGAGTTCATTCTCATTATTGAACACCAGAGTAACCCTACGAATGCATATTATGTAATATGTAAATGCCACAATGTAACTAAAACTTTGGTCGCAAAGAGTACAGCAGTTCAGGTGGTAACAATTAGGTGATAATGTTTAGAACAGTTTAATAACAGTTGCGAAAATTTGATACTGCACATAATGATTTGTAGCCAACTTCTACTCTGCTGCAAATAATCAATATTCAGAAAATATACAAAAAAAGACATGTCAAACATAATATTTTTTTCAATCCAAGGCTTAGAGTGGAAATATCAGTTGAATATTAAAATATAAATGGAGCATCTTGTTTAAAATCATGATTTCATAATATTTGTTGATCTAAATGTTTTTCTCATAGGTTTTAAAGGTGTATTCGTTGGGTTACAAATTTATATTTTATTGAAAAATAAAGCTATTATTAACATATTTGTTGTGTTATAAACGATTTGTATCGATAACTAACATTACTTTGTCTGCCACATTAATAAACAATCACAGAAGGATGGAATAAAGAGTTTATAGCAACAAGGTGCGCGAGAATTACGAGAATAATTTATTTATTGTTTGTCACTGAATTAATAGACAACCTAAAAAATATACATACATATATACATATATCATTCACTTGTGAAAGGTATTTGACAGATAGAGATACAATGAACAAAAAGGGTAAAACTGGTTGCTCCACGTCGCTTCAAAATGCTTATAACAGCTTTGTTTGTAGGGTTACGCTGTCATTTGTAGGGTTACTCAATCTAGGTGGCCTATGAAAAATCATCACAATACTGCAATATTGACGGCTCATTATATTTTTTAAACACATGTGTGTTCTCCCGTATGATACTGCTCAATATCCAATAGATTTACCAAGCTATAATTAACTTAACATAGACCGTTGAACAAAATATCTAATTTGTCAAATAATTTTATTTATTCCCAACTGGTGAAGTCAGACAGTGATTATGTCGCAATTGTAACACACACGTTTTAAAATACCACTTGTTTTGGCTTGCTTGTATATATTGTTTTTGAAAAATTTCGTGTTTTTAGATAAAGGTCTTGCAATGCCAATTAAAAACTATTGTGTTATACAACATAGCAGCTATTTGTGAAATTGGTAACCCTACGAATGCAAACAGTGGTGAACTCTTTTAGATGCTAGATATGTTTAAATTATTATTTCAAATATTTGTAATACACAAAAAAATACACGTTACATATAATTTTAATATGATTTATAACAAAGTATATTAACAGTAAATTATCCTTTCCATTCGTGAGTTAAAATAATTTTCAAACGTTTTAAAAACGTGTATTTTATTTTTTTGATAGAAATATTTATTAGCTTGTTGAGTTTTACACCTTCTAAGTGCTCACTATGATGTTAGCTTTATTCTTGGCCTGTTTTGCAATGAGAACAATATATATTTTTTAATTATTTAACGTTTATCTCTTGCAGATAGTAACCCTACGAATACCGAACATTTGTGTAACCCTACGAATGACAATATCATCAGTCTCTGGTGGCTCTTCTATTACATAAGAATATTTTAAATGATATCGTCCTCATATTGCCATGTCATGATATCATAATGCATCATAGATATTCAATTAACTACTGTATTCTCCACACCTACACAGCGAAATATAGCACTGTGATAATTTGTAGGATATATTAAAAATTCAAACATTGCTAACGTTTCAAGATATCTATGTTAACCACTAAAATCTGACTGTCACATACACTGTACCTTGGTTAATTTGTTAGACAAGGTGGTAAACCCCATGTCCTTTCATACAATTCCACACCTGCCATTTCTTTATTTAAAATTCGTAGGGTTACACATAATAAAAAAACTCGTAGTGTTCAATAGAAGAAATTAAAAAAATGGTATAATTTTCCGATACGTTACCTTGCCGATATTATACATTGGTACCACAAGTGTATTCAGAGAAAAGAGCTTGTGTTAATCTGTAGTAGTATTCGTTTTATAGAACATAAAAGCGCATTTGTATGGTTACAAAAACGCACTTTAAATTATTGCACCTATTTTGCTATTACCAACCCTATTTTGTGGACATGCTCCACAATGAATTCGGTTCAGCAAATACACAGCAAGCACAGCTCAGGTCATATATATAATGTGTAAAATATTTATATTGTGCAATATTGATTTACTCAGATATCATAACATAAGCTGTATTCGTAGGGTTACACGAGTTTTAGATTTTCAAAAAATATGGATTAAAAAAATTCAAATTTACAAAAGCAAAAAAAGTGATGGCTATTGATTAGGTGCAGGTGCCGCGCTTCAGAATGCGTAATATAAAGGCGCTGTTTATTTTGAATATTGAGAGAATGAACTTTTTCAAAATAAGGTCCAAATGCATCACTTTCGTGGGAATCGACCATATGTCTGATATATCTGTCAAACCATAGATAGCTATGAAGACCATACTATAAAGCTATATGTGCTGCTTCTGGGAGGCATAGGCCCTGAAAAATTTGAGCTCGATAAAATTAAAAATCTAGTTTTGGCTGAAAAGGAGTTTAAAAATTCAGGGATTATATTTTTCTTTTTTTGGAACGGATTTCAATTTTTTTTAGTTATGTTATTTGTTTCGGAATTCCTTTTTTTAGAACCAAAGTTGTTATATTTGTGAGTTGTGTAGATCTGGTTCAAATTGATTGTCTACTGATTGTCTGACACAACCGGTAAGGCCTTACATGTATTTTGTGAACTTAAATAATCAAAAATGTAAAATTTATCTCACTAAACTTAAATTTTCTTGTAGATTGATTTTTGTAATTGAACTGACCCTGTTAAAGCTGGCACAATCACCTTATAGCTAATACCGACAATTTTCTCCCCAAATCAGACCAGGACATAATTTGTAGAAAACAGTGGCTGAGAAAGGATTGTACTATCATGTGCAATTGACAACACATTTTTGTCATATTGTCTTATGGGGTGTTTGGTAAATAAGTTCTATTTTGTCAATCGATTGTCACTTTTTCAGAACACAGTGCTGCCATCAGAGGTTAAGAGTAGTCAAATCTCACCACGACTAGATCCCAAACTTTGTCCGATGAACCCTGACTTGCTGGCTTGTGTGTGCAACAATGATTTGTGGCTGACACATACACTAACTGGTCAAGAGAAAAGACTCACCTATGCTCACAAAGGTATATATTAGAATACAATTGCACACATTGTATGTGATGTTGTTTAAATATTTTATTAATCTGTTTTAATCCTTTTAATTTCCAAATTATTGAAAAATTAATAATCCGACAAGATGCTCACATAAGCTGTGCTGGCTTGTTTTAAAATATTATTTTACATAAACTGTAGCCCTTATCATGACACATTTTTCCAGTAGACATAGTAATTTTATACCAATACCTCCATACTAAAATATAGTCCTGAAGGAAATGAATATCCAGATTAATGTTTACATCAAATATTATATATACATATACAGTAGAACCTGCTATGAGCAGCCACCCTTGCGACACAAGAAAAGTGGCCTTTCAAGACAGGTGGCTGCTCATAGGAGGTGTATACAAAATGGGGAATGACCAAGTGGCCTCCCGTATGAGGTTGGCTGCTCATAGGAGTGTCTGCTCATAGCAGGTTCTACTGTATTGGAATAATAAAAAATACACCCAAACGACAAATGCAACCATTGCAATGTGGGGTAGTTGTTACATTTGTCATATGTGAATAATATTGATTTTTCTCTCATTACTTCAGTTAATGACAAGCACTTGCTGTATTTCAGGGCTGAAAAGTTTGACTGAAGACACCAAAAGTGCTGGTGTTCCTTCTTTTGTTGTGCAAGAAGAATTTGATAGATATACTGGCTTTTGGTGGCAACCAAAACATTCTAATCACTGTAAGAATTTAACCCTATTCACTGCAACATTGGTGGGTTTACTCTGGGTCGGAATATAGTTTTGTATGGTTTCATATTCTCTCATTATAAATATTAAAATTTGTGCTGAAACATTTACTTATTATCCCTGGTGACCAGGACCTAATTTGTAACAATCGGCTTGAAGTTGTAGGCTAGGTTTGGCGATTTCTACTCTTTAAATGTTACTGAATATTTTCTCTCAAATTAAACAAATATGAATAATTTTCACCCAATGGAAGTAGTGGGGTGTGGTTAAGAGGGTGAAAATTTAAATTTTATAATGTAGCAGTGTTAAGTCCCGTTAACTGAAATATAGAAGCAATTTTTCTTTTTAATTAATATATTTTACAAACAGAATTATGCTTTGACCAGGTGAGCCAAATATATATAGGATTCTGTATGAAGAAGTTGATGAGGCGGAGGTGCAGCTACTTCATATTGTTTCAGCAGCAAGTGATGGGTCAGATTATGATGAATACCGATATCCGAGAGCAGGTGACTATCAGTATCATAAAACAAACATTTTGCTATTAATCATGACATTCATCTGCTGAGTTGAGATTTCTATCATAAATTTAAAACATTGTCATTTAGATAATAAATTATTTTCATATACCATGTATACTGACATGTGCTACTTTAAAATACAAGTCCCATATTATTTGCATATGATACTATACAGTACTCCTTCTTGTATGATGTGATTACGAAGGATAAATTAACGTGTTGTGTCATGGGTTCTTAATGCCTGCAGCCTGATTAGGGGTCTGGCCAAAAATCGATTTCGGATGAAAACTTAATTTGATAAGATTTATTCTCCTGGTCCTCTCTTGATCAGATTAAATATTGATATCATAACAATTTTGCATGTTTTTGACGGCAAATAGCAATATCGCTCTTGACATAACTTAATTAGTTCAATTGTTTTTTTAATTTGGCCTGTCCTCATAGGGGATAGGGTCTCTTCTGGCATGCTGTACAGGTGATGGCAGTAACTAATTAATATAATTTTGTAGCACCACTGTCAGCGTCTGCACTATTCATTAATGTGATGATAATCCATACAGAATAACTTTTCCTATATAGCAAACAGAAAAGATTTGTCACACTTTTAAAAATTGGTCTTTGTAATACAACTAGATATAGCCATTGAATGTTTTAGAAGTTTTCATTTACTTTGATTGGATAGCATATGGGTACAGGGTAATACTGATGTGTGATACTAATTATATTCTCAGGTACAGAGAATGCCCGAAGTACTCTACGGTTATTGGAAATATGTGTAGATGAGGATGGAGTGGTAAGCCTGTTTGCAGATGATTTTAATAGACAGAACTTTCTGATTGATAGATCTGTAGTCATGATACTATTTAACAGCTAATTTGCAGGGACTGGTTCAAGCAAATAACATAATTTTAATATATTTTTTTCATTTTTTAAATATAATATATATTATTAAGTTACTTCTATTGCCAATGTAATCTATACTATAACTTATAGCAGACCTTGACATTCATGTGTTTGAAATACTGGCTAACAAGGCTAGTGGATTTTAAAAAGTACTGGCCCTGCATACATTTTACTGGCCCTTTATTTTCTGTAGCCTGATTTGTGTATTTCACGTAAATATAGACCATAGTAAAATGAATCTCGGTAAAGAATCACCAGGCCAATCAGAATTACGAACTACTGGCCCAGCCTTGCTAAAATCATAGTCTGGCCCACGGACCAGTGCTAATGTCAAGCCCTGTTGCAGTATAAGACAATAACCTAATTTAAGCTTACCAGACAGTTTAATGCTCATGCTCTTCATCATGATGCATTGAATCAATTGTGGGCCATTGTCTGCGTCATGCTGCCCCAACATTAAGTCAACATTGGTTAAATGCTTTATGTTGAGCATTGACATGTAAATGCTGCTTTAATGATTGTGAATGCTACAAAATGAAAATATGCAACATCAGCTGAATAATTATTTTTGCTGGCTCCTACAATGAAGAATGCATGCGAAAATAAATTTTATTTTATTTTTTTAATGACAATTTTGTAGATTACTGATGTCAGCGACAAACAACTTGTGGAATCCCTGCAGAACATGTTCCCTTGGATGGAATATTTAGTGAGAGCAGGGTGGACTCCTGATGGACAATAGTAAGTTCATTTTGTTGTGGTTGTTATGGGTAGATTTATCACTCTGTTTTTTGCTGTTTTGACTCTAGTAACCAGTAATATACACAGTCAACATTCTAAGAAATATTTATAGGTGTCACTAATCCGTCATCGTATTATAATGATATACATGTATAAAAAACAACAAGCAATGTTGCAACCCTTTAATTAAGCACTAAGCACGACTATATTCATTTTCAACCTGTTTTATTAGAAAATGAAATTAGGTCTCAAATTAAACAAATACAAGTAATTTTCACCCACTTGAAGTTGTGGGTCGCGGTAGCAATTTTTGTCACATTCCAAGTATCGAATAAATATATTGTAAGCTGTTTATATAATAATATATGTTTAACAGTTTACATATGCAGTAAAGTCACTTATTTATTTAACCAATTGTGGTTATTTATTGTGTGTTATTGTTTTTCATCCAAAAGTAATTCCCAGCTGTAAGGGAGGATTTTTTTAATAACTACTCCATTTATATATATATTTATATATATATTTATATATACAAGTAGATATATTACTGTAGCTCTGGTAATATTCGCAAGGTTTTATTTTTGCAGGTTTCGCGAATTTATAAATCTTGTGAATATTATTATTATAATAGCTCTACTATCATCGAAATTGATAATTCGCGAATTCTAGACTTCGCAAAAGGTTTAAAAATCATAAATTCCTGAAAAGTCCAATCACACGAAAATTAACAGATCTACACTATATAATTAACCACTAATATCGATATGAGGTGGTAAATAGGTTTCTAATCAACCCTATAATAAAACTCTTATTTACACCTTGTCTTCTCAGTTATGTAACATATCCAGGCATGAAACCTAATGGGGTGGCCACTATTTGTGTAGCCTTCTGGCATTTAGTGGTGTTGATATTATTGCCGTATATCCCCACGTATAGTGCGACGCCATGTATAATACGAGTTAAGATTTGAGGCCTTGGATGACCTGAAAAATGCCTGCCCCTCTCTATAATACGACCTCGAATTGTGGATGTCGGCAACGTCCCGGGCCATCTAAATGTGAGGCATGGATATTATCCTGTTCTACTAAATAGCGCCGTGACACAGGACAGACACACGTCTGCATACACGATGCTCAATGACGGGAACAGCGGCAACAGTGCAGCTCTGCAAAACCAAAGGGTAGTCATTTCCTTACTTGTATAAGTAAGCAGATACTGTATTTTCATTTTTCACGACAGAGTTGATGTTGTTGGGACTGTCTGGTTCGGGGCAGACATTCTGAGGCCTGCATAGGCTACATATACACCCCGTTTTTTAATATTTATATTTCGTCGACAAATTTATATTTTTTTAATTTATTTATTACAAAGACCATATTTTTGTCTAGACACTAGACGGGCCTGTCTGACATTCGGGCTTTGACCAGCGACCTTGTCAGCTGTCTAGACACAAGATGTTTTAAGACTGAGACATTTGCTTAGTACTGTATCAGCAGCGGGAACAGCGGCAGGCGTTAATGTTATCCCAGCAATGTGGATATTCTGAGGCCTACATATATAGAATTTGCCATATGAAATATAATCCGTGATATCTTGTTATATTTCGTGAAGGCTTTTCTCTCATTTCAATACATCTTAGTAAAAATCATGTTCAGATAGGCCTACTGTCGTACACAATAGAACACTCCCATATATGAAAGACGATCTTAGATTAAATCATTATTAATATAAATGAACAGGTCAGGAGTGTGAATTGGTTGCAGACTAACAGCGTCATTTATCTGCCCGTGGTTGTCAAAGGTGCCACAGGTGTCGGCGGGAATGTGAGACGGGGTGCTCACAACAAAAATGACTCAATGTCCTAACTTTGACCCAACATTGCGTTAGTGTATTGTGCTCACTTGGTGCATTATCACAATTGTCAGGAGGCGGCTGATCTGCTAATATACGTGGTCCGTGAAATACAGTAAATTACATTCTACTAGTTGGAAAGGCACAGTCTAACCGTTGTTCTTGTTGTATAGGCCTGCTTACCAAACACGCTGACTGTTCTACGTTTACAGATACGTTTTACCGCTAGAGAACTTATCACTGAACTTATCGCTAGAGAGCTAAAGAAATGTATTAAATTCTACCTTCATGTATAATACGAGGTGCCTTTTTGTGACATGAATAGCTAAGAAAAAACATCGCATTATACACGGGGATATACGGGATATAATATTATTTCAAAGCCTCAAGTATGAGCACACATGATACTGGTGAGTTGTTAAGGGGAAATAAAGCAGAAAAATCAAATTTAGGCCATCATTTTAATGTGTAAATTACCCTCAAAAGGTCCTAGAACAAAAGGGGTGGTGTGAATATTATGTCATGGGTAATGTGCGCCCCTGACTGACCAACTGTTTACACATTAATAAGGCGTAACTGCTAATTGACCACGCCTTCTAGAGCCAACGATATTCTTGATTAACAACAAAGAAAGATAAATGTCAGTTTGGTTTTGGAACTCTGTCATTGTTTCTAAAATGATGACAGGGTTCCAAACCGAAAATTTTTTTTTTTGTTCTGAAACCGTTTAATCCTGTTGATTTGAAAACACTGACAGGGTTCTGGAACCCTATCAACCCGGTATCAACCTGTATCAAGTCCGTCCACATTAAGCTCTGTTTGGCTACCACTACCCACAACTTTAAATGGGGGAAAATTACTAATAAATATCTCATAATTTGAGTAATCTTTCTCAATGAGAACATTAATGACCTTGAAAGTTATATTTGAAACGCTAAAAAATATTGAAATCACCAATACTATTAACTTTGGAGAATAAAATATGCAGTAAACAGTTTTGTGTCTTGTGAATTACAAAATATTTTTTTAAAACTGATTCAATCTGTTTTAGTGTCTATACTCAGCTGCTAGACAGGAAGCAACAGAGGTTACAATTGGTTTTGCTTCCACTGGATGCCTTTGTAACTAGTCCTCCCGAGGATAGCGATCTTACACCAATCCCGGTACCTTTCCCGACAGTACAAGTCATATATATAGATACCTCAAATGTCTGGGTCAATGTAAGTAATTACTTACACGTGAATTTTTCCTAAAATGTGTTATCATTTTATGTTACGTGTACTTTCATTTCTTGGGTAGTCATCATAAATGTGAATGCATACTGTCTATGTAACTGTTGTATAGATACCAAGTTTAAACTGACTTAAAAGCCCTTATGGGCTGGGTACAAGGAATTTAATTTATATGCTGTGCTTGCAAATATGATGTACATGGCAGTATAATAAATAAAAGATTGATTGTTTTGATTAGCATAAAAGTTAAATGTGTTTTGCGGTGCAAAAATTACACACATTGTGACAATTTTTCTGTCCAAATAGGAAAAATAAACATTGATTTTAATTTCGTTCACCCTTTTTGTAAGCTAACTTCTAAGCTGTTTTGTTATATCACTGCAGGTACATGATATTCTACATTTCTTTCCTCGGGAGAAAGATCATGAAATATCTTTTGTATGGTCCAGTGAGAAGACCGGCTACAGGCACTTGTATTTGGTTACATGCCGTCTTCACTCTACCACTGGCGCTGCCATGGACAGTGATATCAACATGTTTGATAAACCATATGGTAACAATAAATGTGAAGTAAAAATAATTTATCACCCAACCCTTCGAACACTGACCTATTCAATTTAAATTTTCAGTCACTTGAAGTTGTGTCTCGCTACCGCGATCCACGACTTCAAGTGACTGAAAATTTATGTTTTTTGTGAAATTAAAGTCCCAACAACTAACAGTGTGTCAAAATTGGAAGCACATTTTACTTTTAGCAACTGATTATACAGGTGCCAATAAAACACAGAATATCTACTGTAGTCAACATCAGTGTTCTAAGGGTTTACCTCTTCACTGCCAGTATGGCGACATAAATCGTCATACTATTGTAATTCTCCTACGCCGTACATCATGTTACCAAGAGTGGGCTGGCACAGGGTACTACAATAGTCCTGGCAGTGAAGATGTTAAACAATTATACACACATTTTTGCTGGAAACTATTGTTCAATGCCATGAAGTGTTTTTATTTTTATCAATATATCAACATAAATACTTGATATCTGACAATTCCTTAAAAATCTTCACAAAATATTCTGAAAACGTTCTTTCAACAGATTAGTCTGGACTAGTAATCATCTCTTAATTGTCTGGTGTGGAGAACAGATTGCTTGTCATGCAGATATATCTTCTTGCTATGTGCGGTTTTAATGTCATGTGAGCATAAAAATACACACATATATATATATCATATTTGAAAAGTGATATAATATGTATGTCTCCATTACAAATTTATAGGGTCATTGGAACCAAACATCATAAGTGAGATAGCACTGACACACGGAGACTGGGAAGTGGGGAACAAACAGGTAACCACTTGTTATTTACACCAATCCCCAGATTATTCATATTACACTTTAATTTTATGTTCATCTGTATTTGAATGGAAGATATTTGTCTTGCAGAATTGTTAATTAGAGTTTCATTCATTTGAAGCTGGAATTGCGGACACATTTTCCAGCTTTAAATTAAAGTTGAAAGAATAAAAGCTAAAAGTTATTATAATAATGTAAAAATTGACATCTGAGATCTCCCAAGTATAATTATTTTATTAACTGTTCACCTACCACAAAGTATTTCATGAATTTCAGTGTGAACATCCAGCCAATACCTGTGTTTTCCACCCTGTTGAACCTGTTGAATTTGGTCGACCAATTTCGCTTTCAAATGGATTTAATATAGTCTACAACAATTAGCCTTTAGAGCTCTTGAAGTTGTGGCTCACTACCGCGATCCACAACTTAAAGTGACTGAAATTTACATGGATTTGTACATTTTAAGTCGCACCCATCTCAATGTCACATGCTTAAGACAAAAAATGTTCTATTCGTGTATCATCTTTATTTATGTTTAATGAAGACCTTTTCTATTTAATATACAGATTTGGGTTGATGAACAAAAGAAAAAACTATATTTCATGGCCACAAAAGACACCCCACTTCAGACACATTTGTAAGCTAAACATTTTTTATTGTATCACTATATAATTATACAATTATACTCACCGACTGTTATAAAACTAGCCTGACCAAGACAAATAGTCTTAAAAATAGTGACATACTAAAACAAACTAAAACGGACCCTATTCTATTCACAAACTGTGTTCACAAGTTAAAGTTTTGATTGTTATCTTATACATAGGGGGGGGGGGGAAGTGTTTCTTTGATGGGAAAGTGAATTTATCAAATTTGTTACTTTAATAAAATTCATTTTTTAATTTGAAGAAGACTCTATGTTGGAAAGAAATGATTTTAGTGAATTTTCAAGTCCTATTTTGTATCATGGTTGTTATGCATGTTGTGGTACACTGCATGTATTTTAACCATTATAATGCTTAATTGTTTGTACAAGTATTTTTCATTCACTTGAAGTTGGAATTGTTTTAATGGAATTTCTAGCTTTAAATAAATGAAAAATAATAGTATTTATGAAACTTATGACAGTCTCCCAAATTGAATTATTTGACTAACCTAATAAGGCTTCTACGACAAGAAATATTACAAATTTTAGTGGTGTTCATTTAGTCTGAAATGTGCTTAAAATGTATATATACGGTTCCCGCAGCACAAGGGTTAATTCATTTGAATAAATCGGTCTCTATTCCTTTTCTGTTTTGATCACACAATAACACACCATTCTGTTATATTTCAGATATACAGTATCTTTTTCTAATCCAGCTTCCGTAGTTCGACTCACAAAGCCAGGCCACTCTCATACTGTCTACATGGATAAGGTGGGTTTGTATAACATCTTTGTAAATATTGTTTGTAGTGCTAATCTTAACCCTGAAGCCCTATTCAATCCATTGCTGGGGTAATGTTTGGTCAACATCGCAGACGGTGGCCCAACATTACACCAACGATGGAGTAATCCACTATACTCCGACACAAAATACTTTTGTACGTCATTTGTTGCTTATTTGTTGAGTTCAACCAAAGTTGCCATTTGCACATCCAACAATTGAAGACCCATGACACGATTGTCACAATGTTATTCTTACTGGAAGAATTATAACAACTCTACCTTTGCTCATCACAGGAATGTCGTTTATATGTCACCGTCTACAGCAGTATTAACCAACCACCAGCCAGTGAAGTGTTTAGAATAGATATGGATCCAGAAGTGAACTGCCTTTTCCTGGCTACTCTTCAATCCAGTATAGGTAATATCATTTCTTACTCATATTTACATAATATATAAACTGTTGTATACGAAGTGGTTTTGTCTTTTCCACCGCAGTTCTTCTGTTCTCAGCTTATTCTACTAACTTTATATATTACATTCTTATCGCTACTAATTTCTGGATAATTATTTCTATTGACCCCCGGTTTATCTTTCTTAGTTTATTCAATTTTATTCTATGTTGTTTTTTCACTGACTAGTACATGCATTGAAATAAGAACTAAAATCACATTAAATGTTGTTGTACCCAGCTGTGAGACTTATTAGTCAATTAAAGATAATCAATTAATATGCAGGAACGAGGAATTGGGCAATTGAAGCAAAATTATATTTATCAGTAATACAATATCAAACTTTCAACTTGATTTAATCTAAAACTGTTGATATTAGTTTTATTTTATCTTCTATTAAATGTCAGAAACAAACTACTCATTAACCAGAAGTAAATAATCCAACCCTGCTGTAGTGTTTAGTCATTGATATATCCGTTCTAATAGCTATGGGAAGCAACCCTCGACAAAGCTGAGCCAAAAGATATATTTCTTATATTGACTCAATTATGTTAAATAAATTAAACTAGTTTTATTCTAGTTTGTGTTTGATATAACGAAATTTATGGACGTTATCGCGCATTGGTATATCTGCGCAGAAAACCAAAATAGGCCTTTGTTGCTTGAGATATATTTTGCATTCACCAACTGAGTACTGCACACTGTTTTCCAGTTCTAAAGGTATATTAGCAGGGTGGATTTGTGATTGTTGGGGCCCAATAGATCATTTTTATTTTTATGATTATTCGTATGACAACAGAGAGTGATTAAGGCCAGCATTGTGAGGACATTTCATAATTATAAATAAAACATGTTGTGGTTTAACGTCCATAGTACCAAAAGGGAATAGAATGGCATAATTAGCATTAGAATATAGGCATGTCTGATAGCATGCAACTGTTATATACCACACAGATGCATCAATATAAAAAACAAGTTCTTCTATACATGTACATGTATAGTGCGGCAAGTATTTTAAATATGTTAGTGTCTTTAATGTATATCCGCTAAGTGTTTTATTATTATTGTGAAGTGTATTAATAATATTAAATTCTGAAAATAATTATATATATACATATATATATAACTCTTGATTCCTAAAATGGTTTAATATGTGTTCTTCATTGTAGCTGTTCCGGAAGAATATATATCGCCAGAACTGTTTCATTTCAAGAACAGAGAAGGATATGACACCCATGGCATGCTGTACAGACCAAAAGACCTTGAACCTGGAAATAAATATCCTACTGTTGTGTTTGTTTATGGGGGTCCTCAAGTTCAACTGGTCACAGACTCTTATAAAGGCATGAGGTAAAAAATGCACATCTTGTCAAGTAACAGAGTTGTTTCATCATCCGATCATTGTCTACATAGAATATAAATAATAGTGATAGGCAAGAGCACAGGCGCCAAATGTAGAACCCCAAATGTAAAATAATAAAACAAAGTCTAGATACAAAAGAATAATCCCCAGTATAAAATATGAAATATATAATAATATCATAACATGTTTTTATGCTGTTGCTCATATTATTCACATTGTACTCCAGTGAGTGACTCTCACTGTCACAAGATCCTTAACCTTTTACCCTCCAAGCTATCTAATTTAAATTTTACCACGTCCGACAACTTCCAAGTGGATAAAAATTACTCATACTTGATGTTTAAACACACATTTCATTCCAAATACAGTGATTTAGTCAGCTAATAAAACAGATTAAAAACGATTATAGCCTAGCTTAGCAGGCGAAGGGTTAACTGTGCCTAGCAGCACTGAGATTAACTTGCCATGACATCATCTCTTTGTCCGTTCTCGATACCCATTGTCCTTCTGAAATTGGTTGACAAAATGAAAATGTTTTCTCATTGATCATTGTATTCATTTTTCCCCTGCAGATTCTTGCGTTTGCACACATTGGCTTCTCTTGGCTATGCTGTGATTGTACTGGACACGAGAGGATCCTGTCATCGTGGGCTACAGTTTGAGGGCTACATTCGTCATCGACTGGTAATTTTTTTTCTAAGTTTATCCTATTAACTCTTTAACACCTGGCTGATTTCCACTCTGTGTGGCCGATTTCCCTGGAATGTGTTGGAAAATGTAGAAAATTGCAAATTATTTTGTTGTTTACCCTGATACGTTCGATGACAACATGGGGAAAGCTGTTCCGATTAGTCTGGCATGCTCAGATTTGGACATCCAGGATGTGGTAAACAATGTCATGTGCAGTCAAATAGGGCTGTTCAGGCAGATAAGCCACTGTCTGATTCGGGCGGTCTGGTGTTAATCCTTACAGTGCGAGGATCGACTTTAGTCGTCAGAATCTGAAGTCTGTGGACATCAGATTTTGACGTCTAATGTCAATCCCCGCCCTGTAAGAATAAAAATATTTATAATGATCGTAGACCTATAGCATAGGTGTTCAATCAGAAAGAGCTAACTAGGCCATTTATGATGATTTCAAATTGAAAAAAACCCTTCAGTTGCATTGTTTTTTACAAATTGATTCAGCGCTTTAAGGGTTAAAGGGTAATGTTATTGAGTATGAAATCTGTGTCTATGTACTTGTGATGATAAAGCCACACTTCAGCTTGGATTTTTGTCGCTGCAAACCAAATGCCTTAACCCTTAGCACACTGATTTTGGATAAAGTAGACATTCTGTCCTTTTATAAGCACCTGTATGACCAGTTTTTAAAAGGAAAATATGTTTCCAATCTTGAAACACAGATATATGTTGGGACTTAAATTTCTCAAATCACACAAACTTTCTGCCACTTGAAGTTGTGTGTCGCGTTAGCGAGACACAACTTCAAGTGACTGAAAATATAAATTGAATAGCTCAGTGTTCTAAGGGTATTTCTCATATTAGGAGCACATGGTGCAAATTGGAATTGAAAGTAAATTTCAGATTTTGTA
Source organism: Flabesymbios commensalis (assembly GCA_964017125.1). Classification (NCBI taxonomy): domain Eukaryota; kingdom Metazoa; phylum Annelida; class Polychaeta; order Terebellida; family Flabelligeridae; genus Flabesymbios; species Flabesymbios commensalis. The sequence goes on from OZ024902.1 coordinate 81,469,745, forward strand.
ATAATTATTTTGTATTTATAATTAACAATACATCATGAGTTTTCCGATAAATCTGTGTCAGAAATCTAATAATTTTACATTTTCAGGGGGCTGTGGAAATGGAAGAGCAAGTAGAAGGTGTTGAATGGGTAGCTCAGCAGGTTGGATTCATTGACATGCAAAGAATAGCTATTCACGGCTGGTCATACGGTACTTTAACTATAACTTGCTTCTTAGACATTGTCTCCTTGAAGTTGGGTGGGTGTATCTTCCACTTTGCAAAGCAGCAGATACCACCCTTTCAATTCTAAGGGGATGTTATATAATGTAAATTCGAATCATACAAAAATTGTATAACCTCAAATTTTCAGGCATCATACTATATTTCACTTGATTAACAATTCCCCCCCCCCCCCCCAAAAAAATTTGTCCTCTGGCATCAATGGTTCTTTCGGGGTCAGTGAACTTGATCCATATTTTGGATACCTATCACCACAAATACTGCATGTTTTCACTATTTTGTGGCATAGGATTTTCCCAACTCAATACTTGCCTCTTTGTTTATTCCATATTGATGTATAATTTGATCAGCTCTCCGATTTTGACTGACTACTAGAAAAGGGAATTTTATTTAAGACTAATATTACAATGCTCTTCATGTGTTCATGCACTGAATGTTCCTTCTAATTTAATACAATTGACACATTGTTTAGTTGAAGAAATTAGCCAGCCCTCACTGAGGTGTGCTGCTTACTGTAGCCGCTGTCATTATTTGGTTTTCAAAACAGCTACGAATCTATCAAATTCTGCTTCCTCATACTTCACATAGCCATCACATGCCACTGAGGAATGTTTTGGTGATATTTTGATCCCCTTCTCATCAACCCTTTAACTACTATGCCCACTAAGGAAGAAATGCTCGTTAGCAAGTATAAAATTTCCATCAGATTTTCTTTTAGGTAATTTAGTAAAAATGCTTAGCAATGTCAGCCAATGACCTGATTAACTTTTGGGAGCAAACAATTTCAAAATGGCTGCTCAGCGGCCATTTTGAATTAAGTAATTTTGTGATATTTAAGTAGCTGAAAAATAATATAAAATATCTGGACCATGAATATAAGACAAAATGTAAGGTCTCACACAAGGATAACCCATGACAAATTTCGCAGAAATAAAATCCATAATGGCCAACTGGCAGCTATTTTGAATGTTTTTTTATCTTTATCTCAGAAATCTAGCATTATAGCTGAGGGGTATTATAAAATAAAATGTTCAGTGTTACACAAGGACAACACAAGACAATATATGCAAATATATAATCCAAAATGGCAGATCGCCAAGCATTTTGGTTTAATTTTGCTCATTATCTCGGAGTTCTTACATGATAGCTAGACAGTAATATTAAAAAAAAGTGTTCAGTGTTACACAAGGACAACACATGACAAATTTTGCAGATATGAAATTCAATTGTTTGAACAATTTTGCTTATTAGCACCGAATCCTTGCATAATAAACTGTCCTGTGTTGCATAAGGATAACCCTTGATGAAGTTTGCAGATCGATATGAAATTTTAAATGGCCGACTGGCGGTAATGTAGGGCTGCTAAACAATTTTTAGTTAAATTAGTTAAATATCTATACATCATTGGTAATTTTACAATACAGATATTTCTGGTGTCTTCTGATAAATTAAGTTTAATATCGCAAAACACATCATTGTCATTTCAAACTTTGTACCTGTTTTTTTTTCAGGTGGATATTTGTCTTTGATGGGTCTGGTTCAGCGACCAGATATTTTCAAGGTACCAGTTATTTCCTATGTGGTTTTACAAAACTACATATTATCTCATACAATGCTATTCATAATTTACCATGCTTATTATTCTATTGAGTAAGAAAACCTTCCACAGTTTTATATTTCTTTGGCAATATATACAAGCGTTAAAGTAATCGAGACATTGAAATACATATGATGTAATTTAAAACTGATTTAAACAACTGAGTACAATCAAAGGCAATGTTTGTGAATGGTACTGTTGTAAACAAACTTGCGGATACTCAAAATGTCTTCTGCACCTTAATTTTTTTTATTCTCATTAAAGGTTGCTGTGGCAGGCGCCCCTGTGACTTCATGGCGGTTATATGATACAGGCTACACAGAGAGATATATGGGTCTGCCTGAAGAAAATGAAACGGGATATAAAATGGGCTCTGTTTTGGAATATGTTGATAAGTTCCCCTCTGAGTTAGTATTGCGTTATCTATTTGCGATAATTACCTTGAAATTATTATCCTGCTTAGTTAATATAGTTCAATTTTCAACCACTTGAGGTTGTGTCTCGCTACCGCGATCCATAACCTCAAGTGGTTGAAAATTACTTTTTATCATATTTGTTTAATTTGAGACCATTTACAAATCTTTTCGTTTAAACAGCCATTTCATTTCCAATAACAGTGATCTAATCGCCTAAAAAAAATGATTAAAAATGACTATTGTTGTGACTAGAAGGCAAAGGGTTAACTGATTGGCTTTGTCATGTTTTTTAAGATATAAGGTTTTCTATCCAGTAAAAAGTTTACTAATGAATTTTGGTTATTTGAATTCATATTCATGTATGTGTACATATCTTACTTCACATTACATGTATGTGATTGGGAAATCACTCACATTCACGTGGAAAGGATAAATCTTTCGAAGGCTTATATCAACCATTACTTTGTTTCAGGGAGAATCGTTTGTTAATAGTACATGGATTGATAGATGAGAACGTACATTTCTACCACACAAGCATGTTAATAAATGCACTCATTAAAGCTTGTAAACCCTATCAGCTTCAGGTGAGGTTTGTCATGTTACCACGTGTAGACTAACCATTAAAGTACGGAAATATTTTTATATAACCCGGGAGACCAAGGGGTTGTTTTCAATTTGAAATCATAGTAAATATCTTAGTTAGCTCTTTCCACTTTATTTGAATACCTACCATTATAAATGTTTTTATTCTTTCAGTGTGGGGATCGTTGACATCTATAGTCGCTCCCTGCACTGTAAGGGTTATATAGATACATGATGCCTACTGTTTTCTAGTACTAGCCAGCACACATGGCAGTAGCCTTATGTTATTTTGTTGTTTGGCCAACTTATTATACATTATGTATTAATATCTATATAATTACTGGTGAAATGTTTTTCATAAATATGTTTCTTTATTATTAGTGGACTTTTAATCAGAAATTATAACAAAATATTGTGATATTTTCCTTAAAATGGGGTTATAGGAAATAGATGAACTATTAAACACCATTATAACGACTATAGAGGGTGTTGTGCTATCATACAATCCCAGTTGATTACGGTAATAGACCTAGTCTAGATTGTAATGTCATTTAACCCCATTCAAGCTATGTTAGGTTATCAGTTTTATATCCTCGGTTTAGTCTGAAATTCTATTGGCACTAGGAATAACTTGACTACGTTATACATATCCGCCCATTCTATCAAAGCTGAGGCTATGTATAATGTGGACCTGTATTATCCACTACAGTCTATATCTCTAGAAAAAAGCATGTCTATATCTGAAATAGCTCTCCCTACCGATCTAAAATAAATAGCATGAGAAAAGACGTGATTGTATTTATCATATTGCAGACAAATTAATTATCAGAATTAAAACTTTTAATGAATGCTTACTAGTGACATTGATATTTAATTGTTTTAGATCTACCCTAATGAAAGACACGGAATCAGAAATCCAGATGCAAGTGAACACTACGAGACACTTTTGCTTAGTTTTCTGCAGAATAATCTATAAGTTGAAGAAGACCGGTGGCTTGGATGTGAATTTAACCTCTTGGTGAATGCAACGATTTATTTGTGCAGTCCAGAGTCTGTTGCATCAGTATATTCAGATGATGAGCCAATGTTTGTTAAATGTAAGCCCGTCGTCTGTGATGCTGGCCCATCAGCAAAATAAGATTGGTTGAACGTCTAAGATGACAGATTACTATCGTCCCATAGTGTAGTGTGTCTGCCAAAAATTAATTGTTTTATACCATACGTTAGAGTCAACAGGATACTATGTGTATATACACGTCGCTATGACTTTTTCACGACCATGCAGTTTCGAAATGTATGGTGATTAAAGCAATGAGTGACAATGAGATGTATTTTACTTGATTTGATATATATATATATATAGATATATACAAACAATAAATTTATATATTGGCTGTGGAACGTGCACTTGGGTAAAAAAAGAGTCGCTGCTAAGTTTGTGCCTATGAGAGGTGGAGAAAGATGTCTTAAAAATTAGATATGTAATTATTATTTAAGCTGCTTAGTGTCACATGAGTTGAGTTTGTATGTTATGTATGTTAGCTCAGCAAACACAAGCTGATCCGATGTTGTTTAAAGTTGGCTACTATGACGATGGCCAACATTAAATAAACCAATGTTGTTTTAATGCTGTCCATCGTCTACAACGCAAGTTCAACATTAAAACAGCATTGGATCAAAGTCTACAGGCTATTGCATTGCGAAATCAAAACACAGTATATTGTACCACTTGAAGCTGGAGTGTTGTATACTTCTTTTTGGTATAGCATGCTCTACAGCAAACACTAGATGTGGACCCAATGTTGGTTTGATGTTGGCCCAGCGTTACAGAAGCTGGACCAATAGCAAACCAACATTGTCTCCTTCTTCCTGGATTATACTACATCAGTTTGTGTTTGTTGTAACAACCCCCTTCAGTTCTTGTTATATCTGCAGTCCAATTTGTATGACACATTTGTTAGGCTTTAGTAATTTTCACTCCCAATTTTAAGTGGTCTATTTATATTAGCACCTAAAATAACGTTCTATGATTTATGTCGAAGTTGTGGTTATTACAATATTCACAGAGTGTGATTTCAAGACAGCGTTGAACCTATCATTTGTTGGACCTCAGCATTTTTTATTCCTTTTTCTTGTGAAATTCAGATGGATAATACCGGTAAGTTATAGAATTTGAATTTTCACCCACCTGAAATTGTGTCTTCTACCCACAACTTCAAGGATTTAAAAATTAATTATATTTGTATAATTTGAATAAAAATACCGGTATATGCCAGTTTTGTAAGTTTAAATGCACGTTTCTCTTACAAATTGTCTAAACGTGATTATCAGTTAAAGGCGTTGTTTTAATGCTGGCCCACCAGCTACGATGGTAGGGCAACATTAAAACACTGGTTCAAATTTCCTGGTAGGTGAAAAAATAGAACTGCCCACCTAACAAAGTTGCAGATACATCTTTTTAAATGTGCTTCACCACTCGCACACTTATCGGACAGATAAATATAGCTATCAATGTCATTTAAAGACACTGTTTTCTTTTATTTAATCCCATGTTTTGAGGACTCGAGCCCGTTGCCAGCAACGTGATCCATATCGTTCTATGAGAGTATATTATAATGGTCCTCTATTTCTCTATTTTATGGATATTTAATTCCTCATTTCATGAGCAGTCACTGTGACATTGGTGATCAAAATTGCCATCGCTAACCTGTACATCAATTGGCCAGGCTTCGTAACATGCTTATGGTGTGTGATTTTTTTGGACTTCTATTTTTTCCACAGCTTATGGAATTTCTGTGAACCATGTGTGACCAGTATTTTTTGTAATATATACATATGATGACTTTTATTGCTTCGTATGATGTCTAAGTTATCCGAGTCAGCCATAATATTATAGTCACTATGTAAACTGTGCTCTTTATATGTATGTATATATCTATGGGTAAAAATTTTTTTAATCTTCTTCTTTGAGGGGATATGAATTTTGTTGCTGGCAATTATATTATTTGTGTCTGCAAAGTTCAATAATTGTCGTAGATAAATGTGCACTATGTGGATTAAAGCATCTGTGTCTGCATATGTGGCCAACTGAACAAGACTTAGATCATCATTGACCCCAAATCATAATCTTTACACAGAGATTTACCCCTCCATTAAGGTGGGCTCACAACTAAACATGCGTACTGAGGTTGACGTAGATGCTTTAATTCTTCTTCCTTTGAAACAATTTTGTCTTTACAGGTAAAATTACGTCCCCTTTCAAGGCTGAATTTATCAACATAATGTTCATCCACTGCAAGCCGTGAACTGCTATAGCAATTCTTGACTTGTAGCGGAGAAAAATGACATGAGTGGGTGAAGATGACTTAAAGTGGGTGACAAATGAAATAAATTTGTCATAAGTGTTGAAACGGTTTTGTGAATGTTTTTGTTTTAAAACATTGGGTGTAGGAAATTAATGGATACAAAATGTTTTGACTGTCACGAATGTGCATGGGTTGAACTGAAATAGATGAGCATGAGTTTGATATCAAATTACACAGGGCAGAGAAATTTTCAACCACTTTAACCCTTTTCCCACGAAGTTATCATACTTAAACTTCGAAGAGCTAAATTTTTTAATGAAAACCTTGGAGACCAAAGGGTTCTTTTCAATTTGAAATCATCATGACTGTCTTTAATAGTTGGCTCTTTCCGATTCATTTGAATACCTATGTTATGGGTATACAGCCATTAGAAATATTTTCTTTACTCTTACAGTGCAGGGATAGACTTTAGACGTCAGAATCTGATGTCTGTAGACATCAGATTCTGCCAAGTAAAGTCTATCCCCGCGCTGTAAGGGTTAATTTTCCACCCACCTAAACTTCAAGTGGGTGAAAATTACTTCCTATCTGTTTAATTTGAAACCAAACATTTGCAAGTGTTGGATGTTTAAACACACATCGTTTCCAATAATTGTGATTGAACCTGCTAATAAAACGGATTAAAACGACTGTTGTCGTGCTTAGTGGTGAAAGGGCTACCAAGTAAACACAAAACATTTGTATAACTTTTAGACAATGTCTGCTAACGTTTTCGACGTTGGTCAACATTGTGTAAATGTTACTCAAATGTTTTGTTTTTACTGGTTAAGTCCTGTATTTATTGAAGTTGTAGCACATATGTATAATGTAGTATTCACTATACAGTGAACGTGAATATTTTGTCGAAGCGTATGATGTTTGGCGAACTGCCTTACTCCTTGCCACATACTGTATATAACCCACTATAACTCAAATTACGTATTATAGTAAGAGGTCATCTGCACTTATTTCAGTGTGATGATCCCAATAGAAAAACGTTCCTGGCAAAATACTGTGCACCAGAAAATAAATGTACCTTGACACGAGTGAGCTGGGTTAAAATTGTTCCCACGAAATGGATACATGAATTTCGCTTTGGTGCAAGGCCCGATGCAGCACCTTGGTTAATTTATTATGATTTGTTTCTTGATCAGGGCCGGTTTGTATCACTCTTATTTATATGAACCTAATAAATTATTGCAGTACATGTAATTTACTGACTCAAGTCATTTACTGATGCAAGGTTTTACTTAATGCTTAATTTGGTTTAAACCAGGTCCTTCTGCTCCACTAATCCTGCATTGACATTGGCTGAAACCGACATTTTGTGGAGTTTTTTTTCTCTCACCAATGTCCATATATAATTATGTGAAGCATATTTGTTCTAATCGTAGACCTATGTAAATCATCTTTTCTCAGCGAGACTCGACATTGTGAACATTCATGAGTGTCAAGACTTGCTAAGATGAATGATGTAAATATGCTCAATTTCAATCAGTATTTATTTATTTATGTTTGTGAGTGAGTGCATATTGAAGAGCACCACTCATCTTGCTAGCAAAATAACCAATCGTAGTAACCAATCATATAGATTCAAGTGTAGTATGTCACACATTTCGAGAACCATATCCCAACAAACACGAGACATCAACCCGATGTAAGACCAATGTTGGGCCAGAATCGTAGACGTTAGACCAACATTGGTTGAAAAGGTCTCGTGTTTGCTGGGATGGTGGTACATGAATAATAACCAGTACCGTAAACACAACTCGATGACCGAGTGTTGGTTTGATGGTGGTCCAAAGTCGCAGACAGTGGGCCAACATTAAAGCAGCATTGAATCAAAGTCTTGTGTTTACTGGGCCTGAACACAATGAGAGACGGTTCTCTGAAATATAAACTTGTGCACAGATTTGGCCTAGATTAACTGCTGTTTTAATTTCATCCAGTAATTGTGTGACGTTTTTATCTCATTTCATGTTCCTTAATTTCTTAAAATAAATGAGCAATGTTTTAATATGCACAAGATAGCCTACCATTAGTAATTATTTATTTTATTCACGGCAAATAATATTTATCTATGACTGATTATTAATGAAGGGTTGTTTTAACTTTCGTATATACGTTAATAATCATAATTGTTTAATAAAATGGTGATATTATTTCTATTGTTCTTATTTGATTTGTACTGATGGCTTTGTTTGATCGGCCCACCCTGTAGAGACTTCAGTTGTATTCGTTCTCACTCTACCCCTGAATGCGATGAGGCCTTTTCCACCTATTTGAGCACCCCTCTCCACGCGCCTCCCAACTGTCGGCCCTAAATTTCAAACTCTGCCCAAAATTGTGAAAGTGGTACATGTAGAACAAATATAGCTTTTATTGCAATAAATATGTTACCCTTACATTTCTAAGTCAAGTATGTCATAGCATACATATTGTACCATAAAAAGAGACACATATAACGTTCTGAATTATTTTCTCGACCTTATATGTGTACATTTAATTTCGAAATTACGTATTATTTTTCAAAATGAAACCACATATTTTGCGTGCGTTTTCGTTCATAAGTAGATAATTAGGGGGATTATGTCGACACAAAATCACAAGAATAAGAGTTTAGCCACTGGTTAAACTGTTTTTGATTTATTAGCTGATGTAATCCCCCGTTTTAGGCTCTAATTATTCAATTTGTAATCAGAGGTGGCAATATTTGACTGTATAATCCAGTTGTACACACTCTATAATTGTGTGATAGGCTGTACAAATAACATTTCGCAGATGGCAAGGACACATTGCTGCCTCAATGTTGGGCCATTATCATCGACGCTGTCACAACGTTGGAACAGCATCGGCCAAGTAATCGCATCGCTTCGCGTATACTGTCACTTGGCTTAATGTTCCCAGGCCAGACAGTGCCGTCTGATTGCCGGCGCGTTGCGATTAGCTTTGATGTCTAAGCTTGGGGGGGGGGGGTGTCGCACGAGAGGCACGTGTGTCCTCCTGGAGTCCCAAATAGGTAGACACAGGTTCATATCTGGCAGGGTGTAGTGGGAAGTACACCCTGCACGCAGGTTAGATCGGCCTAGTCTGGCAATGAGAAGACATATTAAATCAAATGGTATTTCTCACTTCTCTATTGTTGTTTCTCTAATTTATGCCTCCCCTAGTCTGCGACCAGAATTATTATGTGGTCAATTTGTCCGGTAATCTATCCATAATTTGTTCTAAATGTAGAAGTGACTGCTCCAGCCAATTGTTTATTGATCAATAAAGACAAAAATAGATTTATTACCAGTATATGACTTTCAAAGTTAGTAGTCGAGACTCCATTTCCGAAACAAATCCTGTAAAACAGTCCAGGCGGACATAATGAGTAGAATATGGAGACATCTTCATTCTTATAGGGAATTTCCTGTAGAATGTGAAAATCACTGAAAAGCTGAAATATGGTCCGATCATCGTCAAATTAGCCATTTTCAAGATGGCCGTCACAAGGTTGCAGTAAAAAAAATCAAATCATAATAGCCGGCCTTAAAATACATTCAAACGCTATAATATTAGTAATCTGTTGGTGCAGAATTTATTGCCGGCACAAATTTTACTTTATTGCTCAGATAAATTGTCCAAATTCAAGTGGCAAAATTGCTGCAAATTGTGTCTTTTGTCATAACTTTCAAATCAAGCTAACAGTTAAAGGTGTTCTCACTAAGCCAGCTGACCATGTGTGTGTTTCGTAAGGTTATCTATCTGAGAGTATAGCAAATAAAAGCTGGGCTACCTGGGAAGATCATCATCCAAGGTCAATTCAAAATATAAGAGTGATTTTAATATTTTTTGCAGGTGGGAAATGTGCTTGCCATTTACGTGTCACTAAAATGGTAACTAATAGCGTGTAACAATTACCCTGATGACATCGCAAAGCTCTGACACAGTGACCTCCATTTTTAAGTGTAACAGTTCCAAGTTTTTGGTAGGCAGCGCGAGTGTCGTGTTTACACAGCTGGCTGTGTGAACAAAATGGCGGTCAGTGTGACTAAGCCTCGCGCAGTAATAATGAGCTAGGCGGCCCAGTCATACCGGGTATGTAACAATATTCTCCAGTCTACATGCTGGGTACAATCAAACTTACCAAAGTCATAAAAAACAAAGTAGGATTGAATGACGACAGTGAAATGGTATCTCAGTTCTACTGATCCTTCACTAATTCTCCTAAATTTATCTGAGGCACATCAGTTTCCACATCTTGATTCTGGTATAGTCAATAATACAGCAAGATAATGAGTTGGGCGCACTCCACTTTGCGATAAGATGCATCAAAGAATCTGACTCTCTAATAATGACTACTGTACAACAGCAACAACTGATGATGCCTTGAGGCGCTGTACTTCACTACATTAACATCATATTATATTACCATACCCGGTACCTATATGGCTTTAGGATGTTTAATTCATGTTCATTTTATTAATTGACTATGAAAACATCATGTTAAGACACTAATTTCATAGATCTAAAAAAAATATTGTTAGTTTTTTAGATATTTGTACAAGTTTGTTTTTAGGTAATGTGTTAATTCTTTGCATTTTTTTTATAAAATACCGGAAAATTCTCTAGCGCATTTAAAAAACATAGCAAAATAAAAACAGATTGATTTTGAAATTGTATGCACAGTACTGTGCAATTGAAACTGGTCGGGCGGGAAGGTGAAATGAAATGAAAGGGAAAGGGAATTCAAGTTTTCCGGTGAATTCCCTTTCACTTTTTTCCAATGGGGGAACAGAATTCCCTGGCGGGGAAATCAATTCCCCGCACATCGGGGAAAAAGTGGGAAAATGAGGAAAAACTGTTTCACAAAAATTTGTGTGAAACAGGTGGGGAAAATGAAAGGGAATTTTATTTTAACGACCAGTTTCAATTGAAAAGTAATGTATTTAGTGTTTAAATGCAATAGCGAGTCCAGATTTTGTGGCTGACGTGTGTGATTCGCCGCCCCAAAGATTTTCGTTTGTGTATTATAGCCAGGTTAGTGCACATTTTATAATAATTTGCAAAAAAGCGGTGAGTGATCCCCCCCTCTCCAAACATCCGCCTCTGTTTTTTATTAAAAGAGCTGCGAATACCATTAATAATATACGTTTTGTAGAAAGATTAGTAGAGACATAATTTTTGTTTAATAATTACTCAATTTGTTTGAAAAAAGGGTGAGACTGAATATGGCCTGACTGAAAAACCCTAAAACAGGTACAAATTGGTTCTCCTTCATTTCTGCAACTTTTATCACATTTTGAATCATTTTACTTAATTTAGGGTACATATTATAATAATTTGTCGAAAAAACGCGCAATGGATCTACCACTGCTTTGATAAAATAAACTGCTAAAAACGATAATAAACAGTTTTGTAGATATGGTGACACATAATATTTAAAATTCTTACAGCTTTTTTGAAAAAAATAAGGATGGGTGAGAAATGCCCTGGGCGAAGTCTTTACGATACAGTTACTAGGTTATTCCCCTTCCACTATGGATTAGTATACCATTGTGCAGCTTTGTGCCAAATTTAGTGCTTTTATCACATTTTGAACTATTTTACTCGATTTATGGTACTTTTTTAAAATAATTTGTCGAAAAAGGGGGTGCGAGTACAACTCCCCCCCCCCCCCGTATTATATATCCGCCCATGTTTTGACTAAATAAACTGCTTAAAGCTTTAATAAACAGTTTTGTGGACATTTCTGGAGAAACATGTATATTTTTAAATAATTACATGTACTAAGATTGATTGAAAAAAATAAGCGGGGTTGCAAATTCCCTGAACGAAGCTCATACAGTACAGCTACAAGGAGGTTGCGCTTCCAATATGGATCAGTATACTCTAGTCCAGCTCTGTAACAAATTTGGTGCTTTTAACACGATGAGAACGATACTCACAGAATATTAATCAAATCATTTTGAATTTTGACAATTTATATGAGCAATAAAGCAAAAGTAATTCCAGCGATGATTTGTGCATCCTTAGAATAGTAATATTAGAGAGTATGAATGTAATTTTATGCCGTTTATTAAGATTATATTTTGTTACGGTAACCTCTTGGCGGGCATATTGAAATTGGTTAATTTGACTATGAGCGGACAATATTTCAGCTCGGAGACAGTGATTTCCGAAATCTAAGGAAAATTTCCTATTGGAATGATGCTGTCTCCTAATTCTACTCATGATGTCCGACTGGGCTTTAGTTTACCAAGATGTTGTCTCGACTATGTTATTTGGCAAACCGTGCCACATAGCTAGACCATTACCATAAAACAAAATGCGCGATCGCATGAATTTTTTAAACTCTTTATCAAATTCAAAAAATTGCTAATTTGCAGCCATTATTGACTTATGCGCAATATCTGGAAAGCGGCGCCACATAGCTACCCCATTACCATAAAACAAAATTTGAAACATGCAGCATGCACCCTGAAAAAATTCCAACTCGATCAAATCCAAAATGGCAGGCTATCGGCCATTATTTACTTTAAAGAATGATTCAACTGCAAAACGCGCATGCCTGGGACGGTCAAGTGTAGGCCAACAGTATCCTATTGAGTACAGATTGACGGCATTAATATAGCCACTGAACTAATTACAAGATACTACTTAAACGGGACATTGATCCAATGCTGTTTTAATGCTAGGCCAGCGTCTGCGACGCTGGACCAACATTGAACCAGCATTGAATAAATGTACAATGTTTGAGAGAAAGTCCTCCTGCCCAACAAGCACAAGACATTTGTATAACATTTATACAACGTCGGCCCAACGTTTTCGACGTCGGTCCAACATTGCATAAAGTCATACAAATGTTTTGTGTTTACTGGGCATGTCAATACAAGCTTGGGTCAAGCAGTTTCAACATCCCGCAGTAATACTAGGCCGGGAATTTTAGGCATTTTTAGGGGTAAAGATGGAAAAAAATAATATAAAGCTGAAAATTTCAGGAGTTGTTCAGATGGTCACTCATAATGACCTGTAAAAAGTCCCAAAGTTTCCCAGGAGCGGAACATGTTTTTTTCGCGAAAAACCAAATTGGCCGCCAGAGGCTAAACTGAAATTGTAACATATGAAGAATTCAACGTATATTCTTTTGTAATACCTCTATTTCACATGTTTTTTCAAGAACAACTCATTTTTTTGCTTATTTTAACATTTTAAAGCCTCATTCGTGTTTTTTTTTTGACGAAAATCCAGTATGGCCGCCTCAGGCCATATTGAAATTGTAACTTAAGCCTATAAAGAAGTTCACAGTGTTTTTTTTCCAATTGTCTCACGTAATGCCGTTTTTTTCTTGAGAAACCCATTTTTGTCTGGCTTTTTTTTACGTTTTAGAGCTTTCTTCATGGCACAAATCAAAATGGCCGCCATGAAGGATGCAAAAAAATCGTAAATTATGGGATATATCATCTTTGTAGTCTACAAACAATTTACTTTTAAAACACAGCGGCAATAAAATATCTATCCATATTATAAAAACAACATTTTGAGATGCAGATCGCATATTATTTAGGCATCCACTAACAATAGGTATGGTGGTAGACTACGGGTGATGTAGGTCTACATATTCACTCGTGTCACCAGTGTCTCTATCTCTACTTCAGACACTGGTCATCTTCCCCAGATCAGCTAATATTAACCACCAGGGGACAGAGATTTCACAGCCACTCTCTGTACTGCCGCATCTAGGTGCGTTAGAAAAAGCCCGCTTCTTTCAGAATGATGGCCTCACAGAGTGCAAAATAACTCGATTCATGTTATTACAATTGACGCTTCTGAAAATGAGATAAAAATATCTAGGCTGAATATACACTGATATATACCGTATGTAGTAAAAATTGTGCTTAGCTCATACTTTTAAAAACTCCATTAAATTAATTATCAATAAATATAAAATTGAAAGTGGAACACTCATGGATACCCTCAGGTTTGTATGACGAGCACTGCGTGCACAAATTCCCATGTGTTGGCAGCGGATGGGCAGGTGTGCATTGAAACACAACTGGCCAATCACGATCTACCTCACCGCTGGTGGCTCATTTATGAACTGCTGGCTGCTGGTTGGCAGACGGTGACGTAACAGACGACAGAGACCGCTGGTGTTGGATATGTGTAAGTGCCACACAAAATCTCAGTGGGTGACTGTGACACTCACTGATAGCTGAGTGTAGTCTACATATAATAAAGGCCTACTCTCAGTTCACATAAAGTTGGATTAGCATAAATATCTCGAAAATTAAGCAGACTAGGCTACTGTAATAGTTCCTAAACTCTGATGAGGTAGCCTATGTCAGACACCATACACGTACAAAAAGTAATTTTATATAATAGGGCTAGGGCTTCCAAATGATGTGACCTAGATCTACCAGAAGTGAACAATAGGCATAATAGCTTCATTAGGCCTATTAGGCTTGCATTTTTGCATAGTCTACACAAATTGAATCTAGTCTGCATTACACCTGCTCAGTTGTGAAATATATCAGAGACGAATCTACAACTCTCACATCCGGACATAAATTTATACTTGGTAATTTGGTGTTTACGTAGGCTACATACCTACTATAGCATAGCCTACACGAACTATCAAAGCACATGCTACGTATTTATATATAATGAACTATTGACTGGTTTAAAATCTGTGGATGATGCACTCAAAAGCGAGTGGGCACAGAACATAAATACGCTCCTTTCACAGTCTTGTGAACAAACTAAAACTGTGAGCAGGACTGCAAAACTTTGGGCTCAATACTTTGATCAGGTGAATATCATTCGCCTCTTTGTACGAGCAGAAAGAACGGGCAACTGGGAATTACACCTTTTCTGCGTGGAGAAAATGCTCCCTTACTTTCATGCCGCTGCTCATCTCCCCTATGCCAAATCAGCGCATTTATACCTGCAGCAGATGAGAGAGCTACCCACAAAAATGTCTGCAGAATACTTCAACTTGTTCACACAGAAGGGTTTTTTCACCATATGCCGTACTGATAAGTTTTGGTCGGGTATTTGGTCAGATATGACCATCGAGCAAGTGCTTATGAGGTCACTTAAGACATATGGTGGATTAACTCGTGGACGTGGTATAACAGACAGCACGTTGGTTAAGTGGGTGCTGGCAATGCCATTGTGTGTACCAATGTGCAGTGCTCTTGAAAAGTTCACAGGAATTCATGCAGCCAGTTCCGAGCAACATAAGGAACACAAAGAGCTAACTACAGTAAGACAAACCAGAGATTGTCGTGATCTTGATTGCTTTCTCCAATGGTTGAAATGTCCCCCTCCATTTGCAAATAGACCATCTGATCTTCTTGTGTCACTTTCCACTGGTCTTGTTGCAGACATAAGTGTGAACTGTGACCAAGCTGTCGATATTGGTTTGTCAGCTATTGAGGGTATGATTGGTAAACCATTTGCTGACTTGAAACTAGAACGTAAAAAGAAAGTAAAGACATTTTCGTCTATGAAAAATTCAATGAAAATATGTAATGATGAAATAACTGTCAATCCTACTCAACTATTCAATAGGATAGCGTGTACTATAGAGTCAAGTACTCAATTGGAAGGATATATGAAATATGAACTGGCTCCGCAGTGCCCTTCCTTGTTTGATGCAGTTTCAATGAGGAAAGGAACAAAGTCAGCATTGGCCTCTATTTTATTGTCCCACACACCTGAAGGTACCACAATACCAGAGCATTCACATTTTGTTGTCGATGGGGGGCACCTACTCCACTCAGTTATTTGGCCACGGCCTGCTACCTATGGTGAGGTGTGTGATATGTACCTCAAATATGTTGTGAAACATTACCAATTTGCTGTTACTGTTGTCTTTGATGGTTACACTGAAGATCAAACCACTAAATCAATAGAACAGAAGCGACGGGCAACACGAGGTGAGATGGAAGGAAGCAGGTATACACGTAAAACAGGCTCATGCTGATGCAGATAGACTTATTGTGACCACTGCATTGGTAACTGCCCAACGTGAAGACAATGTGGTGTTAGTAGATACCGACACAGATTTGCTAATAATGCTAGTAGCATGTGCTTCTACAACATCCAAACTGTTGATGCTGCATCCAAGCACATCTAACAGACCCCAAACAATATATTCCATTAGCTCAATACAAGAATGTCTTGGTCCGACAAAGCAAAATATGTTATTTTTACATGCTGTAACAGGTTGCGTGTATTTGGGCTTACTCGGCAGTGTCTACACACGAGCAGGCGACACTGCTGAAGGAGTGAACAATTGGTGTGACCTGAAAAGTTTAAACTCTAGCAAATTTAAAATGGCCGATTATCATCAATGATTTACTTTAAAATGCCTGATATTTGGCAAACTATGTCACATAGCTCGACCAAAGTGTGTGGTTTCAGGAAAGGATATGCCCTGAAAAATTTCAACTCATCAAATTCAAAATTTGAATTGCGGCCATCATTGACTTTAATGGCAAACTGTACTAGATAGCTAGACCATTATACTCCATTTGCCAGATTGAGTACCTCGCGGTAATGCGTTTTGTTTTTTGCTGATTTCCCACTGACACAGGTATTAGTCCATGGGCCAGATAGGGTTACCGTGCACCCCCCTCCCCCAGGACAGTCTGAGACCAAGTTTTTTTGCTCCTTGGACCTCCCCCGATATCAAAAGTCGATGCCATCAAAAAAAGTTAGGATGGACTACCTGTTCTGGGCTATTTTCAAAATGGCAGCCAGCAAAATCTGGAAATCACATTTTGTGCCATAACTTGAGTTCCAAGGCAGTTAGAGTCACAAAATTGGTGTCTATACATATGTTTTTTGGAGCGAGAAATTTAATTATGCCAATAAAAAATGTTTCTGTTTTGTAGAAAATTTATAAACAGCTATTCAAACGTATTTTTCGTACATTTTCGGTCATTTTTTGTGTTAGTCCATGGGCCACAGAGGGTTACACCCTCCACCCATGAAAGTCTGAGACCAAGTTTTTTTTGCTCACTAGACCTCCCCCAATATCAAAAGTCGATGCCATCAAACAAAAGTTTGTTTTAGGCCATTTCAAAATGATCGCCATTTAAATTTGGAAATCCTGTTTTGTGCCATAACTTGAGTTCTAAGGTAGTTAACTTAGAGTCACAAAATTGGTGTCTATACATATGTTTTCGGGGGCGAGGAATTCAAATATGCCAATAAAAAATGTTTGGCAAGTTGGGCAACAGTTTTAATATCTTCAGACTGAAATGTCACCTTACAACAACTGTCATTCACTACCCTAACTGGCCTAAGATTATGTATTAACCCGTTTGTGACGAACCCCGGAGATCTCCGTGATTCATAAAGACCATTCAGATACGAGGCCTGGATATCTCCGGGTCTGATTGCATGCGATAACTATGACGTCATAAAATAATCTCGTTTCAGAAACAGAACGGGTTAAGCGAAATTTATTATTTCGTTTGTTAACCACGCCGATGTGCTAGACACAATGTGGCTTGTTTACACTCCCAGCAAACACGAGACGTTGACCCAATGCTGGTCCAATGCTGGCCCACCATCTGCGACGCTGGCCCAGCATAAAACCAGCACTGGTTCAAAGCCTCGTGTTTGTTGGGCTGTGTTCAATAGGACGCTGGTCTCGCAGTGTATACTGCTGACGGCGAGTACAAGCCAACACCGTCCCAATGTCTGTTAAATGTTGGGCCAGCGTCGCCAGTGCTGGCCAGTATCCATTCAGCATAGTCAGTAGGCCTACTTCATGCTGGCGTGCGTGCTGGCAGTGCGTGCATAGTATACAACGACCCAATGCCGTCTAAATGTTGGCCAGCGTTATACACAATGGCCCGGCATCGGACTAATTCACGTTACACAGACACATTGCCGGGTCAATGTTGGGCTTGTCTAGCATATACCGACATGATGTTTTGAACTAAAGCTGGGTTAATGGTGGCCCGGTCTCTGTGACGCTGGCCCACATTAAGTGTGGCGCCAAGCACGACACGTGACGGTAACTCAATGCTAGGCTAATGTTGGCTCAGCGTCGTAGACGGTGGGCCAACATAAGCCCATCATTGGGTCAACAACTCGTGTTTGCTGGAACGACCTCCGCCTGCACGCTAGAAACCGCTGGACAGACGGACAGAACGCGACAGATACACTGAGCAGACAGAGGTAAACCATATCCCCACTCCTGTGTCCAAAGGGGGAGACATAGGCTAATATTATAAGCTCGACCTTGGACTATTCGAAGTTCTATTTTGCTACAGTTAAAAGCTGTGAATATCACATCGAAATAACATCAAAGGGTTATGTCAAATCTTAATCCCATAATAAGCCCATACCAAGTTGCCACGTGTCCTGCTGTGTCCATAATATCAGAAATGCATAATTCTAATAATATCTAAGGTGTGTTTATACAATAAAATAGAGACTGTTTGTTTGTTTGTTTGTTTGTTTGTTTGTTTGTTTGGGTTCGCTAACCATGCAACCAGGCTGCCCGGGCCTTCCGACAAATAGCAATTGTGCACAATGAAACCAAGACACGAGACCACGAGCTACAATCAATCAGACCCCTGAACATCCAAGTTGGAGAAGCCCAGGATGGAGAAGCCTTCAAATCATAGACTACTATGCACTGTTTGCACGATTCTGCGCGTAGACACCCCTTCAGATACCCATAGATACAGGTTAGGGGCCTATAGGACCGATTCACCACAAAACATCGTTCACAAAGTTACAATACTAAGACTGTCAACAAGATCCGGCTTGTATGACGCATCTTTATAATAATTCTAGTGAAGCTACGTATATTTCTGAGAATATTTGAATTCACATTTCAAATCACCCGCTCGAATCGTTTGCATTTCATGTTTGCATACTGACAATATGAAAATATCTTTTAGATATAATTCTGCTGCGTTGCGGGAGTAATAAGTTTTTCAAGCATGAGCGAATTCGGTCAGTGGCCATCAAACAGGAGACATTTACCCAATGCTGCTGTAATGTTGGGCCAGCGTACGTCGCAGAAGATGGGCCAACATCACATCAATATTGTGTGTATCATGTCTCGTGCTTGCTGGGCCTACCAAATATTGATGCTTATTACGTAATGAATCCCCATTCCCAACAAACTCGTCTAAACAATGTTGGTTCAACGATGGTTCAGTGTTGTGGAAGGTTGGCCAACATTTGACGAGCATTGGTTTAAAGTCATTAATCCCATGCTGATTTTACATTAACCATGTAATCACTATGTACGTCTGTTACCGTTTGAAATATGTTTCAGTAGGCAAAAATATAACTGTTATTGGAATTAAGTGTGTGCTTACATCAAGTTCTAATATTTCGTCTCCATTTAAAAAAACATTACTAATTTTCATCCACTTAAAGCTGTTGTGGATCGCGGTAGCGAAACACAACTTCAAGTCAACATTGATCAACATGGTTAAGGGTGAAAGCAGTATAATGGACAATGCATTTAATGTATGCATTTATATTACCGGGTACTGTACATAATATCGTATGCCATAGAGAACATAAAACATGCTATCTAGCTGTATACGCGCACTGATGAATGAAATCTAAAATATTGAACGAGACATGCACAGTTAACAATAAAATGTATGTGTCACCATTCAATCTCCAGGGGGGAGAGGTGGAGTATTTTTGGAATAGATAATTTGGGGACCGCTCTATAGTCCGACAGCTCATTAGTCCGACGACCCATTGGTCCGACGATCCATTGGTCCGACGGCCCATTAGTCCGACGGCCCATTGGTCCAACGACCCATTGGTCCGACGGCTCATTGGTCCGACAGCTCATTGGTCCGACGGCCCATTGGTCCGACGGCCAATTACTCCTACGCTATAGAATAGCTGTAGATAATAAATTCGTCTTTCAATTATTTTACAAAAAAAAAAGTCAAACGGTGTGTAGACTAAAAGTAACCAACATCAACTGAGAAAAAATATTCTGCTGGGCAAAGGTCTTCCCGGACCTCTTTCCAGGATATCAAATGGTCGCTCTAGATCTATATATTGGTACGATTTTGTAAAAAAATGAGGATATCAGTGCATAAGAATGGGTTGTGTATTAGGCTGCATTATTGCACATTCATACTAAACTGAGGTGAATCAGACGACGCTGTCATCCAGACATGGACGGAAGCTCCCCCAATAGGGGTGGATGGGGAAGAAACATCATGTCTCTTTGAACCTGAGTTTCAGAGCGGACTGGCGTGACAAGCATTCGGCGTAAGGGGGGCACCATCCAATTACTATTTTTTGAGCTGGACAAATTATTTCTTTCACCTCCGGTCGGCAATATTTTATTTATTTTCTCTTCCGCAAGAAAAATATACCTTATTTATTTCACCTTTTTAGATTTTTTTCTGATGGGTACCACACTACAGATTTTTGGAAGGTGTGGGCAGAATTTTTGTTTAAAAATATTATATAATATAGTCTGTACTGCAATTTATTGAAGCCTATTTTAGGTATGGGCGCTTATAATTTTGTAGCATAAAAAACGGTTTTGCATTTTTAATGTGCGGCGATTCCCATGAATTATAATGATCATACGAAATCAGGTAAAACTGACCTCAATAATATAAATTTAGGCCTCGCTTGGTGTGAATTGTAAATAAACTTTGGTGAACTTAATGGTAAAACTGTATAATGTACTTGGGTTGCAATATAATGCATGAGAACTCATATTCAAACTCATCTCATTCACCAGGGAACATTTTGTTCAGTGTTGCCCAGCGGAAAACTATGTAATTCGGACAATATTCTACGAATTTTAGGAATGTCTCATCTCTGACAATTGAGATATTTTTTTTTATCCGTCTGCATTATACTTTTTGTAGAGGTAGAGATGTTTTTCGAGCCAAGGCATAATCGATTAAATTTTGGTAATGATCCAGATTAGTCCCTACGATCCGAATCCAGAATTAAAAAAAGGTTTAATAAATAACATAAATGATCATTTGTGAATACGATTAAATATATTGTCTTAAGCCCTTTCTGAACTAATTTTTATGAAATTTTACACACATTATCTTCTAGTAATGCGGTGACTACCCTGAATATTATGAAACGAAATTAAAGGGTTAATAGAGGGCGACATTTACTACAATCATGTTAAAGATATTAAACTTTTATACTCCATTTACACTATTTTTCAAGGACAAGTATGCCCCTTGTCATCACTAGAATGAACATAGTGCTTGTAAAATTTCATGAAAACTGGTTGATAATTGACTGAGAAATCAGCAAAATTCATTTAATATGAATCTTGGTAGAGGCCTAATTGCGACTTTCGTTTCTTCTTCCTTTGTTTCATCTCTTCCCCAGATCGCAATACAGAAAGAAAGAATAAATCAAAATGTGTACTCACTACTACTATTATACATGTAGGCCTATTATTACCAAGTGTCGTGTCAAGGCAAAATGCCGTAATTGCAATATTTAAAAAAAGAAGTTTACATTATCAAAAACTAGACCGTGGTATCACTATTTTTCCACCCTCAAAATATTGTAATAATATTTAATATAAAAACCCCCAGCTATAGCCCTATGATATTAAGAGAAAAATAAGAAATAATTGTATCAATTTATTAAAAAAAACTACTGCATATGGTGCAATTACCCTTATTCCCGTTTATTCAGTTTCGCGATAAAAAAGGCGAGAATCATAATTAAATATATAATATTATATTTATATTCTAAAGCGACACAATCAGGCCCAAATCGTCATTTTTTGCTTGGCTCCTTGACATGTCCAACATTAACTTTGTGTTGCGCATTTAGACTACCAGCTAAAATAGAAATAAGGACGATTTTTAATTGCAGACATGCATGTCCAAAGGAAGAAATATGGGAATAACTGATAAACGGGGTTTTCGGTATACTTGTTTTGTTGCCACAGCAATTCAAAATTTAAAAGACTTCCGCAATTTTAGTCTATGGTCGTGTTCACATATTATGGACATATCAAGGAACCAAAATGTTGCCCTTTGGATGATATTAGCCTGATTGTGTCGCTTTAATTATTTTTGTTGTCCCTTAAAATCATCCTATTATAGCACAGGTGACAGACACGTAGAATAAAGTATTCAATAATCGAAGTTTAATAACATATCATTGATTTTTTCTCATGAAAAAAATCTAATTTCCTTCATTTTTAGAAAATGTCTGCATTTTTACAATAAAAATCAATTAATGTCTCACAAAAGGCTACTTCAGAAACCTCCCTATGTTATGAGATTGAAAGAAGATAAAGACAACATCCACATAAATATAATAAAAACTGAATAATATGTAGTTACACTTAAACCAAAGTTTGCCAGTTTTAGCAACGCAAAAAAACATACTTATTAATATATTTTATATCCTGAGACCATCACAAATGATAAACATATCCAGAGACCATTACAAATGATAAATTTTGAACCGTAATTTAGTAACATATTATTTTATTTTAAAAAACTCTGGTAATAGGCATGAGATACTTATTGTTATACATTATTTCATGCTTAGAATTGCAGTATTGTTTTACTTATCAACAGCTATGAAACTGCTATTGCAATTTCTACTTCACTGTGACTGAAAATTACCTTGTTTAAAAACTACCTGTGTACGTGTAGGCCCTGTAAACAGTTTAAATAATCTCAAAACTCAATTAAATTCATTTATTTAACTAGGTGTCTTGCTTGAGATAATATACTTGTGCAAGGTTGGTATTTAGAAAAGATACGTCGGACCAATGGGCCGTCGGACCAATGGGCTGTCAGACTGATGGGCCGTCGGACCAATGGGTCGTCGGACCAATGGGCCGTCAGACCAATGGGTCGTCCGTCGGACCAATTGGCCGTCGGACCAATGGGCCGTCGGACTAATGGGCCGTCGGACTAATGAGCCGTCGGACTATAGGACCTGAACCGATAATTTCGGGCGGACCCTGCATGAAATAAATAATTTACTTCAAGAACTGTTCTATTTAGACAAGTAGGCTATTTCCATTTAAAATTTTCAGCGCGCCGCCGAGTTGGGTTGAAATATATAATTTGTCCGAGAAAAAAACTCCAGTCCCCCCCCCCCTAGAGATTGAATAGTGGCCCCCTTAGTTGACAACAAAAATCACAACGTTTCACGAAATAACTCTTTCTAAGCCGGGAATTCGTGCATGGATCCGCCAATGACTATGTCATATGTCGGCTGTTTAGCCCTTTCACTTTCACGCCGTGTAGCATAGCCACAAGCGAGATGAGGGCAAAACAAAGGTAACAACCATAACTTGACAGACGTGTCTTTTGATTCAAACTTTTGCTATTGTTTGAAATCTATTTAGAACACTTGAGCATATTTTAAAATTATAATATGTAAGCCTCTTCCCTCGGACCACTGCCATAATTTTCACCGAGTACTGGAGCGTTAACAGTATACCGATATCTTGAAAACAAGACACGTTCATTTTTTATGACACAATTTACTCATGGTTGAATTTTAATAATTTTCTATTTCTCTTTCCATTACTGGCAATAATGTGTTCATTGTTTTCCCGCAGTTGGCCTACATGTTGTAGCCTACATGTTGTAGCCGAATGGGGACATAAATATGCGATATTAAAGTGGAACATTCGCAGTTTACATGTGATTTAGTAAGTTTTTTTTATGAACGTACAATGTACGTGCGGTGAGAAAAAATATAACAACACGCTTTTCTCAGACCAAAACTGATTTAATTGTTCTATCAGGTACATATTATAGTCTTTGCGAGCGATCTCCTAACGGATCAGCTGTGTGAACATGTTCAGTAATGGGCATGTAAAAAGTGGCAGGTTATGCCAGGGAAGTAAAAAGTGGCAGGTTAAGCCAGGGACAGTACTGAGGATGTTTACGGAACCTGAGAATTAATACTTAACGACAATCTGGTTTTAACATGCGATTATGTTCCGACATGCCACGACTGACTAGTGCATAATAATATTTATTAATAACAGGAATAATATTTATGAATAACAGGATAGTATTTGTTTTCCCACTCCCGTTTCGCTTTGCGTAGATATATATAAACATTTTACCATGTTTACAGGATTGTTATAATTATTTGATGACAAACATTATCACTGAGCTACCTTTTTCTGTTATCATGCTCTGCCCAGCTGGTGAGATCCATCCTGTAGTCGTCTGGTAGTGTAGTGGAGACTACACCTGCTAATGACGGGATGGCGAGATCCTGCTCTGCTTGCGGAGCGGTATATCGCGATCGTTCCGTTATCGTAATCCCATTAGCTAACGGAATATCATGATCGGTGTTCGCATCACAATCCGATTAACTAATGGGCTATTACAATTCACCTGCTGTAAGCATTTTGAGCAACACTTCTATTCCATAGCTCACACGTAAGTATTCTAATATATTAAACACACTTTGGATCAGAATATTTAACAATTTGTTTTGTTGCTTGTAGTATGAAAAAATGATCATTGAATACCACGGTATTTCACCTGTCGACTGCACACCCATTTTGGCAATTTCTATACCCGCATATGCACTGCTGTTCGACTTGGTGATTGTGACCCACATTCCTCAATAAAAACACGATACGAGATGCTGGGTGAGTGAACTACAATGGGACTGTTATGATCCTTGTGTACTGGATACCTCGTGACAAAGGTCAAGTGGTAGATCAATGCGGGCCAACGTCTCTGACGCTGTCCCAGCGTTGAGCCTCCACAGGTTCAATGTTGCCTCTTAACTGAATATATATTTGAAAAACCGTGATAAACCATGACCGAGTTCACCCCTATTATAAATAGAGCACACAAATTGTGTGACTATGAGCTTTTTGACAACGTGCATCACTCCCTGTCTGAGGGGAGGAACATCAGTCAATACTGATCCAAAGAGAGAAACCCGGTATAATTTTTCAGAACAAAAACAAGTTTATTATCCATTATCCATCAAAGGTTTATTATCCATTTATATTAAAATTCAACAAATATGTAGACTTGCCCTTAGTGAAACAGGCCCAGCCCCAGGGGAGCGATGAACTGATGAAGCAGACAGGACACCCTTTAGTCTAGTAAGAGGTTTTTTGATATCCTGTTATCATGCCAACTAAGAAAGAAAACATCTTGCAGCTAATTATTTCTGAGCCTGTTTATGAAGTTCCTAAATAATTATTGACAGAAAATATAAATCTGTTCTGATTACAAATTTAAATTGCTAAATAAATATCAGCTTCAGTTTCAAGCTAAAAATAGTTTTCAAGTATGTCCAGAACCGCAGTGTTTGACTTGCGGATCTAGGATCTGAAGAAATGGGGTACCCCTGGATCCGCCACTGACTTCGACGTTGGTTCAACATTGTACTAATGTTATACTAATGTTTTGTGTTTGCTGAGATGCCATTCTTTGTATTTATTGCGTTTGTAAACGCTTTGTATAATTAAATTGTGCACAAAACCATTGCAAAGACAACATAAAAAATTATAGCAAATATGGTTCAGCCCTTTGAAAAATATTTCAGCGCTTTAAGGATTAAAGCTGTCTGCTTGGAAAGTCGGGGATCGCGGGTTCGAACCGCACTCTCGCCTTCAAGTTTCAAAGAAACAAAATGCTTCTTCTCCGCTCACCTGTAAAGATTCAATATTATGGGGAGCCTCCGTGACCGAGAGGTATCGTACTCGGTCCTAGACCACAAGGGTTCGAATTTCAAATCTTAGTCATCTCATTCATCTCACAATCCTCAGGAGGTTTTCCTGGCTCAGTCTAGCCTATATGTGCATAAAGGTTGCCTATAACCCCATTCATTATCAAGTAAGGTGTCACAGAACCCTTTTCTATTTCACCACTTTGTTGGGAACTAATATTTCATTGAGAAGGCCCCCTATAATTCATCACGTAAGCCCATATATGTGTTTATATTATTCAACGCTTATCCTACAGGGTCAGTATTCTCGTACAAGTTACGATATATCATAGGCTTCGGATTGGTCTCGACCAATCCAAAGCCTACGATATATCGTAACTTGTTCGAGAATACTGACCTACAGTAACGTTACCGGGGTGTACTGTACTCAGAAGTTTACACAGGTATCCCAGCAGGCACAATATGTTGAATAAATATTAATGGTTTAACGTTGGTCCAACGTCGTAGACGGTGGACCGACGTTAAGCCAACATTGATTCAACGGCTTGTGTCTGCTAGGATATTATTCCGAATGATAGCGTTATGCATAATAGGTATTATGTTTTACATTATTACGTATGTATTGCTTATTTGATTTCACAGTATGCAATCTGTACCAACAGCACCGGCAGGCCTTACAGGCTCCCATTGAGGAGGAGGACTTAATTTCGGTAATTTCGGTTAAATGGTGCACTACCGTCCTCGACGCGCGCCCAACATTAACCCAGCATGCAGTAGCGTCTCGTGTTTCCGGTAACGCAAAATCCTGACTCGATGTTGGTTTAATGCTGGGCCACCGTGTCCGACGATGGATCAACTTTAAGCCAACGCCGGGTAAATGTCTCGTATTCGATGGGGTTGGTTGTGGCCTCATAGTTGAGGTCACGCTTCGTCTGAAGCATGCAGTCGACGGTCACTGATGCGTGACGCCCCCACCTCTCCTGTACAACAGGTTTGATGCATGCACCGTCAAACCTCTCGCAATAACATTGCATGGTATCTCTCAGTGTAGCGGGATCGGATTTAATTCGTATGTGTAGCTGATCACAACTGCCACACATGAAGACATTGCCTTACATGTGAATATCAAGCCTTCCACAGAAATTTGTGCCTTGAGTTGCGACGAGGGAAAATGATCAAACGCAACTAGGTGTTGTTTTACAGATAGTTGCAAGATTCACTCGTACACTTGATCATGATTGCAGGTGGGTCTAAGCATAACTGGCCTTACGTCATGGTTAGATTACCACTGGTACTTCTCTGTTGTCCACTCTCTCTGTTGTTTTCTTCTTCTGTGTCTGCCGAGACGAGTCAGTGTCCTGTCACTGAAGAAAATAAAAATCGGTGTGTCTGCGATACACTGTTTTCATGGAAAAGAATAATCAAATGCACTCAAATGGGCCGCCTGCAAGTCATCCCCGACTTTTCAAGATCAGAGCGGCTTTACCATGACTTTACTATTGAAGATAAAACAACCGTAGAGATGGTACAAGAAGAAGCATTTACAGGATTGAACATAGAAGTTCTGAGACTTCAGCGTCTGTCTATTAAAGTGGTAGATGTGAACGCCTTTGAGGGTGTAATGGCGAGCTCACTACTAGAGATTTACCTTGATCAGAATTACATCACAGACATCCTACCAGGTACTTTTAGAAATTTAAACAAATTAACCTATCTAGGATTTCAAAGCAATGACATTAAACATATCAACCAGGAAATGTTCAAGGGATTGAGTTCTTTGGAATATTTATTTATGTTCAACAACAAAATTGCATCAGTTCCTCCGGATTGTTTTCATGGATCACCACACCTATACGGGATTTCTCTTGAGAGCAATGATATCCGTGATTTGTCCCCTGGTGTTTTTGACCAACTTCCTAAACTTGAAGATTTATTACTGTTCAATAACAAAATCAGTAGTATACCGAACAATCTGTTTAAAAATAACACGCAAATGGTCACGTTGAAACTCGGTAGTAACGACATAGAATCCCTCCCTGAGGACCTGTTATATACGCTGCGTGGTCTGAAAACACTTGATTTGTCTAACAACAAAATCAACACTATTCAAGATGGATTTTTTAAACACCAAACGATCATGAAATATCTGCACTTGCATTCAAATCACATGTCAGAGATATTTGAAAAAACATTTGATGGACTAGAAAATCTCAAGACATTAAATATCGCTCAAAACAGATTGAGAAAGCTACCCGAAGGAGGATTTATGTCGCTGAACAAACTCGAAACTCTTCATATTTACCAAAACGAAATTACAGAGCTTAATAAAGATATGTTAAATGGTCTGAATAGATTATTACATTTGAATTTGCATGATAATATGATAGACCGTCTTCCTCACGATTTTCTGGACAGTTTAACAACACTGCTTACATTGGAGATATCAGGTAACTACATTGAAGAGCTGGAACCCGACTCATTCGGAGGACCGCCCAATCTGTATGATATAAAAATAAGGAACAATCTTATTCGGAACATACAAACAGGCGTTTTCTCAAACCTACTAAGCTTGAAGAATGTGTATTTAGGAAAAAATCACATCACAAAATTAGACCCCAACACCTTCAAAGATCTTCCAAAGTTAACTTATCTAGATTTCCAAAGCAATTCGATTTCTGCTATTGCCCAGGGCACGTTTGATGGAGTTAGCAAGATTCAGACCTTGGATCTTTCGGAAAATAAACTTAAGAATATTCCTGACGCCTTGGTTAATATTGCAAGCATTCAAAATCTACATTTGGATAGTAATCTAATTGAAAATCTGGAAGGAGGAATTATTAATCGCCTAACGGCAATGGGTCGGCTGCATTTGTTCAACAACAGCATCAGTGTGATACCTAACAATCTGGCAAAAACCCTAGGAAATCTATACAGACTGGACCTTTCAACCAACAGAATACGTGATATCCCAGATTTTTGTCTGAAGAGTGAAAAACTACAGGACGTAAACATTAGTCATAATTTTCTTACTGATTTACGTGAAAATATGTTCAATGGTTTGCCTGGATTAACTAATTTGGCACTCTCACACAATCTGATCAGGACTATTCCGTCAAATTGTTTTAAAGGGGCTCCAGCACTGTACAAATTATATTTACATGACAACATGATTGAGGTGCTTAATACCGACAGCTTTCATGGACTCGTAAAACTACTATCCCTCGATTTATCGCACAATAAGTTGGATGATGGTGATCTAGGAACATTTAATGGAATGACTCATTTGTCAGAATTGAGATTATCTTCTAATCTGATCAGAATACTTCCAAATCAAGCTTTTACAGGCTTGACAAACTTAACGTTACTTGAACTAAGCAGTAATGGTCTAGTATCATTCCAGAAGCCAGTGGCTCAGCATATTCCAAATATAACGTTATTGAACCTTGGTAATAATCTTCTAAATGATTCTGTGTTCAGCACAATGTCATTTTTTAAAAAGTTAGGAACTCTATTTTTAGACAATAACAACGTATCGACAGTTCCAAGTACTTTTGGTACGAACCTTAAAAAGATCGTTCTTTCTCACAATCACCTAGATGAGAATATAACAAATGTGCTGGCAAAATTAGTTTTTCTTGAAGAATTATACTTGGACAATGTCAATCTAAAAAATATACCTGAGAATATGACAAATATCTTCCAGTCACTTCGTATTTTGTCATTAAAAGACAATTATCTGGATTCTGATGATGTCGGTTTCATTGAACATTTACATCTGCTCGAGAGAATTTATCTGGACAACAATAATCTGCAAAACATTCCCAATGCTATATTTCTGAAAATGCTTGGACTTCGCTCACTCACACTGAGTGGCAACCAAATTCGTACATTAAATAAAGATAGTTTTATTGGTCCGGATGGAGCCTTGGAGTATCTCAATGTCAGAAACAACTCAATTAGAGTTGTTCACAAAGATTCATTTGGTACACTGAAACAACTTCGTGAGCTTGATATGTCGCATAACAGGATTCAAACATTGACCCTTCCTTCGATTATGCCACAACTACGATTGCTAAACCTGCAGAATAATAATCTGTTTGATTTCCCTCAATCTCTTAATCGTTTCGCACTCCTGAACACTATGGATATATCTCACAATTACATAAGCAAGTTACCAGCTATTTCAATAGAAAGCACATCGTTCATAAACATTGTTAACATGTCTTATAATGAAATAGAAAATATAGGTGTTATATCTTTTGTTGGAAAAATTGGTCAGATACTTTTAAATAACAACAGAATAAGATCAATTAGGGAGACAGTGTTGGATAAAACTTCTGAGATAATGATATTGGATCTATCAGATAATCTACTTGAAGAAATACCAATTGCCGTGAAAAAGGCTTCAGCTAGTTTGCTTGATCTGCGTTTGAATAACAATAAGATAGAGGATCTAGGAGAGTGGCTGGACCCCACACAACGACGTTCTCTACTTGTCAGTCTGAAGATTCAGGGTAATCTGATAAAGGTCATAACACCTGAGGCCTTGTCACAACTCAACCACTCACTCATGTATCTGGATCTTTCACACAATTACATTCAAGGGCTACAAGAAGAAGTTGTCGTGAACTTACCTGATTTGAAGCAACTCTCCTTGGCGTCTAATCCATTAGAATGTGACTGTGATTTGGGATGGCTTCGAAATCTTCAAAATATCAACGTGCAACTTGACTGGTCTACTTGTACGAAACCAGAAGAGTTTCGAGACCAGGTGTCAACGTGTTACTCGATAAATACTTGTACGTCTTTGCCAGATTCGCTACGTGAATTCGTACACAATCAATGCAACATAACCCGACCAATAATATCTACAACTGAAAAATACGTGAAACCAACAGTGTATACAGTTTCGTCAGCTTCTGTAACACAAAAGACTACCAAGTCCCAAGCCACATCACCCACTACAAAACCAACCACAACGCTCACGACCACATCCACTACCACACCAACCACAACACCCACCACCACACCAACCACCACAACACCCACCACCACTACACCAACCACCACAACACCCACCACCACTACGTCAACCTCCACAACACCCACCACCACTATTCCAACCACAACATCCAGCACTACTACCTCAACCACAACACCCACCACCACTTCGCCAACCACAACACCCACTACCCTACCAACAACAACACCCACCACAACAGCAACATCTACCACCACACAAACCACAACACCAACCACCACAACAGCATCCACCACTACACCACCAATCACCACATCAAACACAACACCCACCACCACACCAACAACTACATCCAGTACTATGCGAACAACAACAACACCCACAACTACATCAACAAAACCTACCACCACGACAACCACGGCTCCCATCACTTCGCCAACCAAAACCCCCACCATAACTACTCCCAATAAAAATTCCGGAATATCACCGTCTTCACTTCCTGGTAACCAGGACGAGAACAGTGGTAAAAATCTGTATCTGATTATTGGTGTGGCAGTAGCAGTGGTGGTTGCGCTGGCGATAATTGTTGTTGTCGTCGTCGTGTGCCAAAAGAGGCGAACAAAGGAAGCATACAGTGCTATGGGAGATCAGGCGTCCAGTATAACGAATGCTTCAGAGGTGGGTCCTGCTGGTCATACAAACGGAGACAACCTTAACAGAGGATTTATACTTCACAACAGCACCAGTAATGTCTGAAAAACATATACACGTATTCAATTTGATTATGTTGATTAACACTGAACACTTTGATGAAAATCCGTCATCTCGCTGGAATCCAACGTGTGGTAGGCCTAAGCACGTATGAGCTCATTTAATTGTTATTTCCACACTCATGATAACGTTTGTGCCATGGGAAAATAACATTGTTTCAGTTATGTAAAAATGTGTATTTTGATAAGAAATTAAGCAGAAAAATTATCGTAAAAAGAGGGTAGTTAGCTCTTCTTTGTACGAACATAATATGTGATATTACTAGTGCCTGTCTAAACGTAATATTATGCCGTCTACGACGTTTGAATTCTAGGCATTGTGTATAATTATACTAGGCCTGTATCAGTATATGGTCAGTGATTTGCACCTATGTATGTTTAATCAAACGTTAGAAGCCAGGTATTCTAAACTGGGTTCAGTTACAATGACATTTCATAGAAAACCATGCAGCGAGCTTTGTTAATTGACATTAGCTGAAATTTTGCATCATGTGATGGTGAAAATGTCCCTTAGTGCTTTTCTCTTCAGTCCTTACTTCGTCGTAAGGACGTCGTAAGTGCGTATATTTGGTTGTGGGCCCACACCGATGGACAAACCTCTATAGATGGGAGTCAGTTGGCTGGTCAATCCCATGATTATAGCAAGCGACGATACAACCCCCTTTTAATACTCAGTGTGCACCGCAGCACGTGTTCTTGTGTGCGTTCCGACATCTGAAGATGCTCGGTTGGGCAGTTCTGCTTTTCAAAGCCAAAAGCCAGTATCTGTTTACTTGTAAGGTAAGCAGATATATGCTGCCTCTCGGCTTTGCTCTAGAAATTGTCCAATTTTTTTTGGCGAGAAAACATGCTTACAATATTATGACATGGGGCCTATGACATGTATAACCTGATAACCTATAAATTCCGAGACTGATTTTTAATTGTTGCATACTATAGGGCCTATATAGTATTTAAACACAAAAAAAATATTGTTGCCGTACGATTAAATATTTTTTGATAGGCCTGCAATAATTATTATTACGACTTACAGTATTACGTTTTAGCTAACTGTTTTTCTATTATCATGATTATGTGACCATAATGACTCGTATTGGCCCATGCCTAGAATTCTACCCTACCAGTAACCAACCAAGGACCGTGCCTGGTGACTGGATCGACTTACACGCATAGGCTATATAGTCCCTAAAATCATTGAGAACGCCGCAACTATGTTTCCCTACATCTCCATAGCAATTATCCGTCAATATGTCACTTTTGATCACATTGAAATATGATAAAATCCAGTGTCCACTCTGTATCCCATGGTAATGTTATATATTTTCCATTATTACGCTGGAACGTAATAATGTTTATTTCTATTGTTTATTATGTTTATCTGAATGTCAGATACGTGTATACTCTACAATGTTCTGTAAAAAGCAACATAACATGTACTACTACACATCACTAGTTTATGTGCATTTTGTATTTAGTTGTATGTTTTACTCAATCAGTATAAAATATCATATCAAATTTTAAAGGATACTTTATTTTCTTCCGAATCAAACTTCAGAAACATTTGAAAGTTGTGTTTATGACTTCTATTTTACACATACATATATCCTATATTACACACACGGCTGATCTTTTTCACAAATTTAGCGTAATTTATTACTGAGTTGTGTGAGTTTGTAAGTTAATCTAGTATCTTGTTATCACTGTACAGTTTTCATTTTATTCAGGAATATATTTAATGTTTGCTAATTTGCTTGTATTTTTTGTATCCGGTCATTACTGTTTATGATGTCATACCTTTGACAACAATTCAGATGCATAGGCCTACAAATGTTTCTATGCATTATCTTAAAGATAATAATTATGTATGGTAACACTTCTGCAGCCAAAACGGTGTATGCGCCAAATAAGTGGTACAATCAGATAACGCATGTTCTGCCAAAGGTAGTACACTCCCAGTAAACACAAAACATTTGAATAGCATTTGTACAATGCTGGATAAACGTCGAAGACATTGATCCGACGTTGTACGAATGTTATGCAAATGGTTTGCAAAGCCAAAAGGCAGTATCTGCTTACTTGTGAAGTAAGCAGATACTGCTTATCTGCTTGCTTGTAGAATAAGCAAATACAGCCTTTTTTGGCTTTGCGTGGCAGTAGAGAGACGCGAGGTTTGTCAGCTACATGTAGTCTGTCAGCTGAACTATGTAGGCCCTATATATCGTGCTGTATGCCATAATCTACTGTTTGATATTGTAACACAGAAATATCATGAATATGGTGTCCAGGCACCAATCAAAATTACTTTTATTGGACAAGTGAATACAGCCCGTGTGATGTTTCATGTGCAACCTCATTTAAATAAAAAAATATATTACTTGTTACTGTTAACTCATTGTCATACTATACTGGTGAATGGAATCCGATATAAACATAATATGTGCAAGATGGTCAAACCGACATATAATCACCATACATTGTGTCTCTCGCCGACACCATTATGAAGCAGTCATGAATTGCTGTGAGGTTATAAATGTAGACATACATGGGGTGGATCAAGACGCATAAAAAGGTCGTGATAATTTTTTTCATAGGCCTATTAGTCACGTTTAACTCTTCCTTTACTGACTTCCCCTGATAAAACTACCACCAGAAACCGACTTTTTTTTTAAGGAGGACCCATGAGGTATACTATTAATACATGTTATAGCTATGCGCATGCGCACATCACACAAATTAAAAAGAGAATATTGCGTCCATTACACTGACCATTCTGGTTGGCGATTTTCAACCACACATGTAATATCTCCATTGCAATTAACATGATTAATTCATGTACACATGTGGATTTCGCATCAATGCGAATTTGGTAAAGGAAGGTAGTTTTTGCATAAATGCAATATTGGTGAAGGAAGAGTTGAAACCCATAATTCGATGTATTTAATAAGCAACAAGCAAGTACATAGCTGAGAAAATTGTTTTTTTCCTATCCAGGGCCTGGCAATTATATAGACCTATCAATTATTTTTAAAATGATGGTGCTAACGACAAAAACTCATTATTATGACTGAGTCATGGCAGGGACGGGTAGGCCTACATCATTTGGAAAGTGGAGGGGGTTGATTGGAATTTGGCTGCCCAGCAGACGCAAAACGTTGAGTCAATGTTGGCTTAATGTTGGTCCAACGTCGTAGATGGTGGACCAACTTTAAACCAACATTGATTCAACGTATTGTGTCTGCTGGGGAACCTCCCACCAAAAAGGTAAATTTAGCTGTCGAAGAACTCTTTCTAGTCTTATCTTACCCAGCAAACACAAAACATTTGTATAACATTTATGCAAAGTTGGACCAACGTCGAAGACGTTGGGCCGGCATTGTGTAAATGTTATACAAATGTTTTGTGTTTGCTGGGTAGAAACGATATCCATCTGATACAATTTGCATTGTCAAATACTGATAAAGGCAATAAGACGCCATTATACCGCCCCCTCTGAATCCGCCACTGTGTGGGCAACTACTATGTTTAAAATTGATCTTACAATAATCAAACTATGAGTAATATTACGTTTAAATGATAGATCTATTTGTTGGTAATTTCGCACATCGTTTGGGAAAACGTTGATTTCTAAATTAACGAATCTTAAAAATGATCATTTCAATTACTTTTTTATGTGTGTGAAGCATTCCTATGTTGCTTAAGACCACAAAAATATATATATATATATAGCAGAAAAATCTGACCCCAATAAACGAAGTTCCTATAATTATAGTGACAACGAATACCTTTCTCTGCCACCAATTTACACCTCATTAAACAGACTGTAGAAACCGCCGACTCCATTATTATCCGTATCTACTTACCCACAATTATATTATATATGGGCTACCGGGTACATTATATTTGCTGCCCGAGAAATCCGTGACCTTCGCTGGGCGCAACATTGCAAACGGTTGACTGTTTCCTAATTTAAACCAAAATACTCATGTTAATATCAGCTGTTGGTTGCCAGACCTTTTGTGAAACAAATTTGTTTTAGAAAGAGTCGGTTAAACTTATGCCTGAAACAATATTGCAGAGCGCCACGTAATATTCCCATTATAGCCACAATCGCAGATATTTGCAGAGCTAATTTATGGGACATAAATGCCAGTGGGCAATTTTAGCATATGTGGATCCTACCATTACATGTGACTGGCAATTTGAGAGCGCGCACACGAAAGCACACCAGCCCTGCAATCAATAAGCAACCGGGTAGAAATATGACCTAAATATTTGGTGGTAAAACGCACGCTGGACCAGCATTACTCCGACATTGGGTCAGCGTCTCTTGTTTTCTGGGGTGTTGTCATTCCAGCTTGACCGTATGTGTAAAACGCTTGTCGGCCTGGCGAGGATAATCAGACCGATAATGCTAGCTGGCTCCAAACTATTTTTGGAGATGTTAACCCTTTAACCGCGACGTGATCTTATTTAAAGCGACACAATCAGGCTAAAATCCCGATTTCCGACTGTGGCCCATGGTGGCGGGTCTGTTCAGGTTTATTATAAAGATGGGAACACCAATACCGACTCCTACCGACTCCTACTAGTAGTGCTTTGGAAACTTTTATTACTGTTTATGGCACCGTTTCTGTAAGACAGTTTGGACTAAATGCTCCTGCGCACCGGGCCAGCAGAATTAAAGATTTCCCTCAGAGGGAGGACATTGACCTGCAGCTGCCATGGCCTGCCTATTTACCCGAGCTGAGACAGATTGAAACATGCTGGATGCTGTTGATTCGTGGGAAAGAGCCCAGAATAACATCTCTGGATGAACTCCCAGTTTCTTTGGTCTTGGAGTGGAACAATATTAGTCAGAGAACCATAAATAGAAGAAACACCCATTACTGAATAGACAGAGCTGCCATTTGTAAATGGATATTCAAAATAATTTGAATGAACATAAGCAAGTTATTGTAGATTTTTGTGTTGTTGTTTTCTAATTACTTGAAATTGCTAAATTAGGCTACTATTGTCTGACCTCCTTTTCTCTTTTGCGCATGCACGTAACAATTATTAGTTTATGGCATATTACGGTAAAATAAAAGCATAAGCTCATTCTTTTCTAAAAGTTAATATAACAACACCATTTCCAGAAATATGTATGCGTATCACATTTTCTGATTAACAATAACTTTCTCAATATTCGAAAATTCTCTGGTTTTTTGCATAGGGCCTATATACATACAATGAAACAACTTAATGTGAATCATAATGTGAAGTACACCTCTCGATCAAACGGTTCATTTTGTAAATATTAAAATTGTTTATTATAAAAATATATAACAGCCATGAAACCCAATAAGAACTAAAATAGGTTTACAACAAACAATAATGGCTTGGTGGGACGCAGGCTATATAATAGGCCACAGCTATTTTTCTGAACCACATTCCACATTAAGTTTGTCAATGTGGTTTTCTAGAAGTTTTTCTTCTTACGAGCTGGAATAGCAACTTTTTCAGTGTCACTGTGGTAATAGTGTAGTTTAACCCTTAAAGCGCTGAATAATTTGTAAAAAAAACATCGCAACCAATTTAAAATCATCATAAATGTCTTAGTAAGCTCTTTCTGATTCATTTGAATACCTGTCATGGGCTTCCGGCCATTAGAAATATGTTCATTCTTACAGTGCGGGGATCCCCGCGCTGTAAGGGTTAATGGCGCTTCTGAAGCATGCAGTCTACTATCACCTGCTAGTCAGTGGTGCTCGACTCTCCCCCCCCTCCCCCCCCACCTCACTTGCACAACATATTTGAACATGTATTATGGCCACATTTATTGTCGATATTGTAATAGCGTCAGAAATCTAACATAGTATGTCTCTCGCCCCATATAACGAGATCAGACTTACTTCCAATGTTCATTTGTCAACGATTTTGCAAATTTCTTACAGGATAGAAATACATTCTCAAACGGTGAAAAACAACATTTAACATAAGACTGTGCCTTGCTAAGAGGTTGTGTACTGTGGGAAAGTATGTGTGCAGACGCGCTTCGCTCCAGGATGGTTGCCAAGAATGACAGAGAATTACAGAAAGAGCCAGTCTGAGTCTTTACCTTGAACCAATAGCATCTACTTTGGCCCCTGTTGCCTACGAAAGACAGTATACATTTTTAATATACTGTAGTACCAACACCGGACCAAATCTACTCAGAGGAAACACCGAGCGGATTACAGAGACTGGGGTATAGGGCCTTGCTATAGGCCCTGACTACGCCCCATAACCAGCAACAGGAATATCAGTGGAATATCAGTTCCACGTATATCTTTGCTCGCTATATATAGTAGCCTACACTAAATCATGATTGCAGGTGGGCCTAAACATGATTGGCTAGCTTACATCATGTTTAGATTACCACTGGTAGGCCTACTTCTCTATTGCTTACTGTCTGGGTCTCTGTTGTTTTCTTCTTCTGTGTCTGCAGAGACGAGTCGGTGTCCAGTCACTGTTGAAAATAAAGAGCATTGTGTCTGCGATACAGTGTTTGCATGGAAAAGAATAATCAAATGCACTCAAATGGGCCGCCTGCAAGTCATCCCCGACTTTTCAGGATCTGAGCGGCTTTACCATGAGTTTACAATTGAAGATAAAACAACCGTAGAGATGGTACAAGAAGAGGCATTTAAAGGGTTAAACATAGAAGTTCTGATACTTCACCGTCTGTCTATTAAAGTGGTAGATGTGAACGCCTTTGAGGGTGTAATGGCGAGCTCACTACTAGAGATTTACCTTGATCAGAATTACATCACAGACATCCTACCAGGTACTTTTAGAAATTTAAACAAATTAACATACCTAGGTTTTCAGAACAATGACATTAAACATATCAACCAGGAAATGTTCGAGGGATTGAATTCTTTGGAATATTTATTTATGTTCAACAACAAAATCGCATCAGTTCCCTCGGATTGTTTTCATGGATCACCACACCTATACGGGATTTCTCTTGAGAACAATGATATCCGTGATTTGTCCCCTGGTGTTTTTGACCAACTTCCTAAGCTTGAAGATGTATTACTGTTTAACAACAAAATTAGAAGCATACCAGACAATCTATTTGAAAATAACACGCAAATGGTCACGTTGAAACTTGGTAGCAACAACATAGAATCCCTCCCTGAAGATCTGTTATATACGCTGCGTGGTCTGAAAACACTGGATTTGTCTAACAACAAAATCAACACTATTCAAGATGGATTTTTTAAACACCAAGCGATCTTGAAATATCTGCACTTGCAATCAAATCATATGTCAGAGATATTTGAAAACACATTTGATGGACTAGAAAATCTGAGGACATTAAATATCGCTCAAAACAGATTGAGAAAGTTACCTGAAGGAGGATTTATGTCGCTGAACAAACTCGAAACTCTTCATATTTACCAAAACGAAATTACAGAGCTTAATAAAGATATGTTAAATGGTCTGAATAGATTATTATATTTGAATTTGCATGATAATATAATAGACCGTCTTCCTCACGATTTTCTGGACAGTTTAACAACACTGCTTACATTGGAGATATCAGGTAACTACATTGAAGAGCTGGAACCCGACTCATTCGGAGGACCGCCCAATCTGTATGATATAAAAATAAGGAACAATCTTATTCGGAACATACAAACAGGCGTTTTCTCAAACCTACTAAGCTTAAAGAATGTGTATTTAGGGAAAAATCACATCACAAAATTAGACCCCAACACCTTCAAAGATCTTCCAAAGTTAACTTATCTAGATTTCCAAAGCAATTCGATTTCTGCTATTGCCCAGGGCACGTTTGATGGAGTTAGCAAGATTCAGACCTTGGATCTTTCGGATAATAAACTTAAGAATATTCCTGAAGCCTTGGTTAATATTGCAAGCATTCAAAATCTACATTTGGACAGTAATCTAATTGAAAATCTAGAAGGAGGAATTATTAATCGCCTAACGGCAATGGGTCGGCTGCACCTGTTCAACAACAGCATCAATGTGATACCCAACAATCTGGCAAAAACCCTAGGAAATCTATACAGACTGGACCTTTCAACCAACAGAATACGTGATATTCCAGATTTTTGTCTGAAGAGTGAGAAACTACAGGACGTAAACATTAGTTATAATTTGCTTACTGATTTACGCGAAGATATGTTCAATGGTTTACCTGGATTAACTAATTTGGCACTCTCACACAATCTGATCAGGACTATTCCGTCAAATTGTTTTAAAGGGGCTCCAGCACTGTACAAATTATATTTACATGACAACATGATTGAGGTGCTTAATACCGACAGCTTTTATGGACTCGTAGAACTACTATCCCTCGATTTATCACACAATAAGTTGGATGATGGTGATCTAGGAACATTTATTGGAATGACTCATTTGTCCGAATTGAGATTGTCTTCTAATATGATCAGAATACTTCCAAATCAAGCTTTTATTGGCTTGACAAACTTAACATTACTCGAACTACGTAGTAATGGTTTAGAATCATTTCAGAAGCCAGTGGCTCAGCATATTCCAAATATAACGTTTTTGAACCTTGGTAATAATCTTCTAAACGATTCTGTGTTCAGCACAATGTCATCTTTTGAAAAGTTGAGAAGTCTATTTTTAGACAATAACAACGTATCAACAGTTCCAAGTACTTTTGGTACGAACCTTAAAAAGATCGTTCTTTCTCACAATCACCTAGATGAGAATATAACAAATGTGCTGGCAAAATTAGTTTTTCTTGAAGAATTATACTTGGACAATGTCAATCTAAAAAATGTACCTGAAAATGATACGATACATTTTTTCGATTCACTTCGTATTCTGTCATTAAAAGACAATTATCTGGATTCTGACGATGTCACTTTTATTAAAAATTTACATCTGCTCGAGAGAATTTATCTGGACAACAATCATCTGCAAAACATTCCAAATGCTATATTTCTGAAAATGCTTGGACTTCGCTCACTCACACTGAGTGGCAACCAAATTCGTACATTGAATAAAGATAGTTTTATTGGACCGGATGGAGCCTTGGTGTCTCTCAATGTCAGAAACAATTTAATTAGAGTTGTTCACAAAGATTC
The DNA here is from genome assembly GCA_964017125.1 of Flabesymbios commensalis. NCBI lineage: Eukaryota > Metazoa > Annelida > Polychaeta > Terebellida > Flabelligeridae > Flabesymbios > Flabesymbios commensalis. The sequence goes on from OZ024902.1 coordinate 81,510,430, forward strand.
ATTTTTTACACTGAAACAACTTCATGAGCTTGATATGTCGCATAACATGATTCAAACATTGACCCTTCCTTCGATAATGCCACAACTACGATTGCTAAGCCTACAGAATAATAATCTGTTTGATTTCCCACAATCCCTTAATCGTTTCGCACTCCTGAACACTATGGATATATCTCAAAATTACATAAGACAGTTACCAGCTATTTCAATAGAAAGCACATCGTTCATAAACATTGTTAACATGTCTTATAATGAAATTGAAAATATAGGTGATATATCTTTTGTTGGAAAAATTGGTCAGATACTTTTAAATAACAATAGAATCAGATCAATTAGGAAAACAGTGTTTGATAAAGCTTCTGAGATAATGATATTGGATTTATCAGATAATCTACTTGAAGAAATACCCATTGCCGTGAAAAAGGCTTCAGCTAGTTTGTTTGATCTGCGTTTGAATAACAATAAGATAGAGGATCTAGGAGAGTGGGTGGATCCCACACAACGACGTTCTCTACTTGTCAGTCTGAAGATTCAGGGTAATATGATAAATGTCATAACGCCTGAGGCCTTGTCACAACTCAACCACTCACTCATGTATCTGGATCTTTCACACAATTACATTCAAGGGCTACAAGAAGAAGTTGTCATGAATTTGCCTAATTTGAAGCAACTCTTCTTGGCGTCTAATCCATTAGAATGTGACTGTGATTTGGGATGGCTTCGAAATCTTCAAAAGATCAACGTGCAACTTGACTGGTCTACTTGTACAAAACCAGAAGAGTTTTTAGATCAGGTATCGACGTGCTATTCGATAAAAAATTGCATTTCATTGTCGGAGTCACTCCGCAAATTCGTACACAATCAATGCAATATAACCAGCGATCAGAAGCTGCTTCAGAGTGTTAGTGCAACCGTAGCAGGAGTGGTAACACAGGCGATAATGAATGTTTTCTCTCTCGGAATATTGCCATAGGAAAGTGACGTTCTCGGTGTTTTGATTATGCATGCAGGCAACCGGTGATCTTAACAAAATGACGTCTGGCGCTCTCAAGAGGGCGACCTCACGTTATCTCTTATTTGCCCAAATTCCCCATAAAAAGGTACTCCTCGAACACACGTAGATTTAAAAAAATTGTGATGTTATATTTCAAATAAACCTTCATAGGCAACCCAGTAGACGCAGCATGGTCAAACTTGGCACATAACTGTACTAGGCTTATATAACCATCAGGGCTTTAATGTGACATAGTTTTAAGACGATATCAAGGTCAAATAAGATTAAAAAAATGTATTGTATTAAAATCGCATTATTGCGAACTTGGGCGTCTACCAAGGATTCGCATTATTGCAAAGTTGGTCAAAAAAGGGTTCAGAATGAGATCATTTTTCTGTTTATAAACATGTGTAATTATCAACATGGTTGTTATTATAGTTAGATTTGTTTTATATCTTCATATTAGTTTAGTCAGACTTTATTTCATATCTTTGTCTCCAGAATGACATTGATTTCAAGTAAATTTCACGTAGAGAAAAGTTTTTATGCTTATCATATTATAGATTATAAACAGATAAAAGTATATTTTACATTAACATTTATTGTAAAGTAAAACGCTCTTGTGTTTATTTTTTATTTTTACACATTGACAATTATGGTTAATAAAAACTGTTTCATATCTTACATATTGACAACAAATATCTATTTTGTAACAATACCAAATACAAATAAATCATTTATTTTTCCAAATATTGTTTGCTGTTTCTACAAAAAAGTAATCGATAATCGTAATTACGTGATTTTAATTGTAAATTTATGCGAATAATTCTTTTCACACAAAACGGGTTGTTATGTATCTGAGTTCAATGCTTCTTCTTCTGATAATTGTGAAATTACGCTCAATTCATCATCTAGTTCATTAAGTATCGCAATTATTTACAGGAGACCACCAACTAAAAAACACAAAATCTCTTCTGGTGAATTATTTGATCAATTCAGTGAATTTCTAGAAAAATATGCTGATGGTACTAATAATTGCATAATAATCGGCGATTTCAATTATCATTGGAATAAGCCAGACGACACGAATGCAAATCGTCTGAGACTTCTTTTAGCTAGTCTCAATTTCGCTCAGCATGTGACCGGGCCGACACATACTAGTGGTCATACATTGGATCTTGTAATTACACCAGGCGAGTCCGCATTTCTTCATTCAGTATGCACATCATCGTACATATCTGATCATGCTGCAATACACTGTGATTTAGACATTAAAAAACAACCACCTGCTAGCAGAATAGCTACATTCAGAAGATATAACAAAATTAACAACATTTTTTTCAGAGAAGATCTCGCTGCTTGCTTTCTTGACACTTCATCTGACCTGGATGGTCTGATTGATCAATTCACGTCATCAATTACTGGCATTATTAATAAACATGCTCCGCTCACAACCAGAAAAATTCCTATCAGACAATCTATTCCCTGGTATTCGATCGACAGTAAGCTTGCAAAGCAAGAACGTAGAAAAGCAGAACGAAGATGGAGTCTCACTGGGTTGACTATTCATTGAGACATTTCAAACACCATCGCCGCAAAGTGAAGCAGTTAATAGCTAAAGCGGAAGCAAAATATTATCAAGATGCCATTATTGAATGTTTTGACTGAAAATCTCTCTTCCGAGTTATGGATCACCTTCTCAAGCGTAAATCAGAGCCTAAACTTCCATCTTTCACATCAGCTGAAGATCTCTCAAATAGATTTGCAAATTGTTTCTCGGATAAAATTACTAACATCCGTACAGTGATACTTGAGAAGCAAAAACAAGATGATTATGACTATGAACCACCTAGTGTGAATACACCAAACTTGATCAGCTTTGATACTTTCTGTCCTGTAACAGTTGAAGAAATTTGCAAAACCATCATGTGCTGCCCCACAACATCGTGTGTACTAGACCCACTTCCAACGCAATTGTTAAAAATAAATGTTGATATTTTATCACCTGTTATCACACAAGTAGTCAATTTATCTCTAAACACTGGAAAATGTCCTTCTTCACAAAAAATCAGCAATAATAACACCATTGCTAAAGAAGGCCTCACTCGATCCGGAATCATTGAAAAATTATCGTCCTGTGTCTAATATAACATTTGTTTCAAATTTAATTGTATAGCAAAACAACTGCATGATCATCTTTCACAACACCAGCTGTATGAGAAGCATCAGTCAGGATATCGGAAACGCCATAGCACTGAAACGGCATTAACACGTGTTCAAAATGACATTCTGAGAGCTATGGATAACAGTAAGGCGACAGTCTCGGTGTTACTTGATCTCTCTGCAGCTTTTAACACCGTTGACCATAATTTCTTGTTGGAGAGATTGAAGCAGTGTGGTATTTCAGGTACAGCTCAGTCTTGTTTCAAATCTTACTTGGAAGATAGATCTCAAAAGGTTCACCTTCATGGAAGCAGCTCAGCTTCGTCATTATTAAGATTCGGTGTTCCACAAGGGTCTGTGGTGAGTCAAATTTTATTCACGATCTATACCATCCCCCTGGGTGAGATATGTCGGCGTCATGGTGTCCAATATCATCTCTATGCTGATGACACTCAACTGTATGTATCATTTAAGGTTGGTGATGCAGTGGATCTCTTGGAGGCTCAACGTCGAATCGAGATGTGCATAGCTGAGATAAAAAGCATGGATGGTGATGTTCATGTTAAAGTTATATGACGATAAAACATAATTAGTTATCATAGCACCACCATATTTTCTTCATCACAATAAGGTACCACTGTCTAGTGTGCAAGTGGGAGATAAATTGCAGAAAGCGCAGAATGCTGCTGCAAGAGTAGTTGTAAATAAAGTGTTTACGCAGTGACCATATCACTCCTCATCTCCGTGATCTACACTGGCTACCAGTCAGATTCAGAATAAAGTACAAGATCCTTGTGACAACATACCGTGCTCTTCATAACGAAGCGCCGGCCAACATTTCTGAAATGCTGACTCCACCTAGAGGGCGGGGGCCCTAGGGTAGTGGTTAGCACCGCTGCCTTTCACGCCAGAGCTCGGGGTTCGGTTCCCGGTCTCGGCGGTTAAAGAAACAAAAAATGTTTCTTCCCCATTCACGTGTGAAAGTCAGTATCGTGGGGCGCCTCCGTGACCGAGAGGTAGCGTGCTCGGCCTCAGACCGCCAGGGCTCGAATTTCGAATCCTGTGTCTGGAGGACAGTATCATCTCAATCATCTCACCATCCTCAGGAGGCTCTCCTGGCCCAGTTTAGCCTATATGTGCACAAAGGTGGCCTAAAGCCCGATTCATTTCATCATTCCGATCCACCTAGAACACTAAGATCTACCAATACGTCTCTGTTGACTGTACCAACAACACACACGAAACACGGAGACAGAGCATTCTCCTGTGCTGCTCCCAGGCTATGGAATTAACTGCCAATATCTATAAAAAACTGTCCCTCCACTTCTATTTTCAAACAATCTGTCAAGACTTATCTTTTTAATCGAGCCTATTGCTGATGCCTTATTGTTGACTGTTTAGAGCGCCTGCGATGGCCGAAAAGGCTGATGTATGGCGCTATATCAAATGCTTTACATTATTATTATTATTATTCACACTCGTTTTTTTTCAATAAGCATCGATGCAAAAAATAGAGACGTTAATAGCCTATACTGTATATTATGTGTAACCTTATACAAATAAACGACTGTATATTTCGGTGCTAGACTACTAACAATTCCTTATTCCAAACGTTTATTTAAATTGCTATAGATAGTGTTAGATAAAATGTTACCCTATGTTCCAGTTATACTCTTTAATATATTTACTGAAAAAATCCAGTCTGTATTATTCAGAAACCCCTAACGCTTATCCAGCTAGCAGCCAGCTATTAGTCTCATTTTAACTCCCATTCGTTCACGTCAACAATAATAAATGTCATGATTTGATCAAATACCCCAGTAATATAGGCCCATGCCTAAACAGGTTGCTTAATTAACCCTTACAAAGCTGAAATATTTCTGTATAAACCATGGAGACCAAAAATTGGAAATCATCAGAAATGTCTTAGTTAGCTCTTTCCGCTTCATTTGAATAACTGTGTTTTTGTTCTACGGCAATTATATATATTTTAAATTCTTTCAGTGCGGGGACAGTCTTTGTACGTCAGAATCTGACACATATTATACAGACGTCAGATTCTGGCGCATAAAGACGACCCTCGCACTGAAAGACCTAAAATATTTATAATGGCCGTAGACCCATAACATAAGTATTCAAATGAAGCAGAAAGAGCTAACTAAAGGGTTACGTTTTTGTATTCTTTAAGAGTTTCACGTAATTCTATATGGTGATATCTCAATATATCTAATTAAAATACCAAATTTTCTTATGAAATCAAATTTACACAATGTTATCAACATGTGGAAATTGGCTTTAAGATTACCATTTAAAACCCATTGCCACATATTTTTATTGATTATTTGTAATAAATCTAGCATAATTTATGAATCCTGATTTGTGCGAGTTTGTAATTAAATTTAGCATATATATTTAGTATATATTTAGTATATTTCTAACAGTGGTGTAGGTGCGCAGTTGTAATTTAGGCTATTTTATATAAGAGCAAGCTCACGAATATATTTGATGTTTGCTTATACTGCTTTTCTTTATTTTCGTGTTTTTGCTGTCATACTTTCGACAAGATTTTATTTTATATTACATACTCGCTGGTATCTTTAATAATAAATAGAGGATATTAATTACGTTCGGTTAACAATGTTGCACATGTAGCCCTCCCCTGCGGCGGTTTAATGCCAGCGTCGCTGTGTTGGCCACAGTGTATAGGCATACACATGTACACACAGTGGACAAAAGTTTGTTCATCCCCAAATAGTCAGTCTCTCATCTGGGCTCTTTAGGGAAATGGTGTTCACTTTATGTTTGAAGTTGGTTCTAGACTGAAATTTCCCCAGGAATCGGGTAGTGCCGACCGATTTTTGAAAAAAAGTGCCCAAAGTGGTCAAAATCCAAGATGGTCGCCAAAATACTCAAAAATGATCATACATCCCCAAATAAGAAATTTCTGAGTTCTTTTTCTCCCATAAAAGCAAGTTACTTGACAAGAATAATATAAATAATAATCAAGGGCAAATATTTTGGCCCCAGCATAGTCAAAATGGCCACCAAAAATACAAAATGGCCGCCATATAACGAAATCGCTATAACTATTTTCTATAATATATGGTTTTATTTTCTTCAAAAAATAATATCATTTGCATGAATTAAAAGTGATGAAAATAGTACACAAGTGCTAGAAAATTATCCCTACATGCACCAATGTGAACAATTACGCAGATACAGAGCTCTGTAAAACCATTACCGAACATTTTATTTCTAACAATAACTTTGAAAGCAGATGAATCATAAATGATTTGGCGATACCTATGTTCTTGTGGTCAAGGAATCACATAAAATAACGTATATTGTTGTATTTTGCAAATTTTTAGCTGCTCCAGTACTCTCCATGAAAAAGGCCTACTTAAAAAGGCTAGGCCTGTAGTCAAATTTGACCTATTTTCACCAAAGTCATTTTCTAAATGACCATTTTTGCAAAGCTGCTTTCATAGAGTTGAATACCATTTGTTAATAGCCTAGGCCTACAACTGAAAAGAAATATTTATGTGCTGGATCATATTGAACAAAATATATCTGTAACACTGAGAAATGCTGCAAGATGTATCCAGCACTCTATCATAAATACTAGAAGACATCTGCCGTGGCCTCCAACACTCCAGGACATACTTGATAATGAGCCTAATATTAACAATGACTTATACAATGGGTTGTGCTTGATAATTCATCCTGATGCACGCTTGAATGACAATGGCAGGGTGAATTTAGCGCCATCGAAGGCTTCAAAAGTTAGTCAGATTTGTCTAGATCTCCAAGTGCTACTCCTCAATGCTCAACCATCATTGGTTCAGGTACTTCTGTCACTGACTATGCATGCGAAACAGGTTCAAGTACTGTAGTTGACACACTTCATAACCTCGGATATGGATTATCGTACAACGAAACTGTCTTCATTGAGGACAAATGGGCTGTATGGTCCAAGAAGCAGCATTCAAATATTCCCTCAAATGTGAGAAAGGGCATTCCCACCACACATGTTGCAGACAACATAAACTCACAATACACACTCTATTCTTATCCAACAGAAATGCCCAGTTCATGCTGAGAGTGGAATGAAGAGGAAAGCACAGGTGTCTGTTGTACCAGACTATAATTTCACAGAAAAGAGCACCGTTCATTCAGAGCTGAGCGAACTGAATTGCTCCAGTAAATACCCACTAAAGCAGGTCCTATTCCTCTTGAGTAACACGAAGTTATCAACATGAATAAGAGTTCTACTTCTAGTAGCTTGGGCAAAATGTCGGATGAACACACATGCAGATGCCCCACATGCACAGAATGTACCAGCTTTGAGTGCATTATGGCAGCTGACTACCATGGAATATCCACCCGGAGTGAATGTTGGCTACATGCCTGCAATTACAGCCCCTCCAACAAGCATGAATGTAATTTTGGCAATCCTCAACAGAACTGTGGAATGCATGAATATATACATTGGAGTTAAATTTTATCTTTGATAACATTATAGTCCAAATGGTAGGCTTCCACATGACGATGTGCCTCACGAACACCATCTACAGTCGATTTCAAGGATCTGGACTTGTAGAACTTCTCTCTGAAGCTGGTGTACAATGTAGGGTCAGAGGGCACAATCGAAGCAGGGTTGAGTGGTTCCAATGTCAAACAAGGTGTCCGTTACTACAAGTTGTTGTTTGAAGCAGAAACACTTGAGACTTCGGCGGATGCTTCTGATTGCCAGATAATTCATGATGCAGCAGATAGCTTAATGTCCCATTGTTCAGATGATGCATCAGATCATACTAGAATACCCCAAAGCTCAGATGATGCTTCAGGTCACCCAGCAGTGGACGCTGTTCAAGATACTACATCTTCAACTGGTGATCCAAGTAATTCCAACAGTACACACAGTGATTCTACATGGTTAGTTGAGCAACTGACAGTTTTGCGAATTGAACGGACGGCAGATAATCTTGAAGAGGTAGTGAAACACCCGACAATGACTGTACCACCACTACTGATTGAGGAATTACGGCATGGATGGACTCATTCGTCGAAATGTTTGATCTTCTCCTAAATATGATCCATTTCCAACGCACTGGAAATTTTAAAGGATTCCTGGAAACCGTCCATCAATTTCTGCCACAGTGTTTCGGATTGGATCGCCACAACTATGCTCGCAATATGAGTTATTATTATGTCGACATGAGAGATTTGTTTGAAGAATAGAAACCCTGATGCCTATCAGTTTCTCTGTGATGGTGGATTCACTGGTTCCATCACTGGGGAAATGCACACTAAACTCCCCATGGACCAAATCATTGAAATGACTGAATCGCTTTTCAAAAGAAACTGGAGGACTCTCTGGCAATACAGAACATGTTGGTGCCAGCCAACGATGGATGAGGATAAATCATTACCTTGCAGCTCTGAAACAACATCTGGTGGAACGCACCAAGGGCACGAAAGCAAAATATGTTGAGCTAGGTAGCAATCGCATGCAACAGGATGAGGATGCAGTTGTAAGAGCATTAGCAGGGCTGCAGGCGTGGGTACCAAATATGTGGTCACCAGATCAAACACTAATCAATATCGCTACTGGGGTAATAGCACCAGCTGAAATGACACAGAATGTCTCAACCACCGAAGAACGTGGTGAACAAGCCAGCCAGAACTTCATTTCAAGGATAACCAGGACAGTGACAGAGGGTAATGAAACAACAGGAACTGAAAAACAAAGCCTGAATACTCTAATCCAATTAAGAAGCAGCCAGTATTAACATTTCACAGACTGGATGCAGAGAAAGAGACGATGTCCATAAAAGAAGATGAGGGCCTGTCATTTGCAGCAATCATTTCTGGCTACGCTGAAAAGAAATTAGATCTTCGCTACATTATGGAATGGCCAATCACAAGCAAGCCATGAGCCATATGCAATGAACAAAGTACGAGAAATCTTCCAGCGATTCCTTCTTCTGAAACAAACTTTAACTTCTATCTCTCCAGTAACCAACATCGGAACCACCCAAGGAAATTGAAGCATGCATAGTTGATGCGAGTGGCTCGCATTGTTGGCCTCCACGCTAGCGACCATTGATTGGTCTTAGTGGAGGTCTCCTGATCTACAAAAATACATACCACTGCTTATATATTACTATGTACTTACTCTCAAATAAATGAATCTGAATCTATCCCTATCGATGACCTCAAGCCCCCCAACATTTAAGTCTTGGGCAGATCGACTTGTTGGATACCTAGAAATACTGCCAGACACATTCCTTCACGTTGTCTTTGATGACTACCGATCTGAGGAAGGACAGCTGACTGTATCCAAAGGGCGACCAGACAAGGGAAGAGAGCGGCGCATTGCTAACCTTAGTGAAACACTACCAAAGCTGGGAGACTGGAACAGTTTCCGCACAAATGATGTCAGCAAGTTCTAGGTAATGTAGGTTGCATTTTTGACAATAATGTTGTTTTATGTAGTGTCTGATATCAACAAGTGGTATGTATAAATCACACTATGCTTGCGTCATCCACACTTTTATGCTGTTTATTTTCACTACTTGCGGATTACTTGATATGTGGTGGTGCACACATCAACAATGACATGTATGTTACGAAGGGCAATGCGTGTTTCTATATACCAGTTATTCATTCTAAGTCAGCAGTAGAAATTCCCAAGTTTCATTCATTTCATCGAGAGGCTGACCCGAGACTTGCATTACATATGTTGTCAAATGCATACAGACATATGTATTGTGGCAGCTGATACTGAGAGCCCTGTGTACTTCCGGCAAGGTATAAAGTCATCAAAGGAGAGAATAAAGTATCACAATGTCAAACGCAGTAGTGCTCCAGACATCTAGGTAATGATGTACGTAGATCACTCCCTGCTTTCCATGTAGCCACTGGAAGCGATTACACCCAACCCTTCTACGGACGATTTAAGTTCACGGTTTTCAAGAAAATACGGAAACACGCTGACAAAATCCAACCACTCTCCAGCTTGGGATCCTCTGATGTAAATGTAGCCGAGGTGATTGACTTCATCCTGTACACAGTTTATGGCAGACCTAAAGCCCTGGTCAGCACTTGACTTCTTAATCACGGCCAAAAAACGTCAAAAAGTAGTCTCACATGAAACAGCCGATGTTGCTCGCGTTGAAGACAGGCTACAGCCGCGTTGTAGACGTGGCAGGACGTGGGGAAAAATCGGAACGGCGTCGGACGCGGAATAAAGTTTTGAACTGCTCAAAACTTTACAGCGCGGACAAGCACGGACGGCACACGTAGTAACAACGTGCAACAAACGTGAAACACACGTGATAATCTGTGTTCCGGCAGTAATTAGGACGTGGTAAGATGTGGTAAGACGCCAAGTTTAGCGGTCTGTCATGGTCAAAGCACGGTTATCGGACGTGTAGGCCTATTACACGTTGGTATCGCGGGAAATATCGTGTGTTTAGCTGCTTATCACTGACTAATGCATTTTTCCACGTGCATAGCACTACCTAAGCATGTTTCAAACAAGTTCAAAAGACGATTGATCACTGTCTAATCACTTCTGTATCACTTCTGATTTGCGGCATATAAAGACCGTAATTTTCTGAAGACCTCGGCAATTGCAGTCTAGATGTCAAGGGGTGAACATGAATCCTGAACGCCGTGATGTCCTCTTCTTCATGCTCCAGCACCAACACAACCAACTGATACAGGCACAACATATCCTTGAGAGAAGAAGAAGGAGGAGGAGGAGGGTGGTACAGAACATCTGGGTGCGTGACTGGATTGCGAGGAGACCTCAGCTGGGGCTTTACCACCGTCTGATGGTCGAGCGGCGTAACGAAGATCCAAGAGCCTTTACGAGGTTTATGAGGATGCCTCCTGCAATGTACGATGAAATTGTGCAGAGACTGACACCAGCCCTTATCATGCAGACCACCAACTGGAGAGCACCCCTTGAACCAGGCTTGAAGGTGGACTGTCGAAGCTCTGGATCGGCAAATGGGAAGACTAGCCGTGTGCGGCCGCTTTATGTCGCGCTTCAGACGATGCCGAGCGGCGTTTACCCGTGATAAGGCAGTGCTATGGCAGTGGAACGACCGTTTTACATCCGTGATCAACACGTGTTCGGCAGCCCACCTGGCTTTATATCTACACGTCTGTTAAATAACAGATACTATGAATAAAATATTGTCTATTGTCTATTGTCTATTGGCAGTGATACAGACGCGATGCGGCCGCAGTTAGTCGTGGTAACTTGCCGTTTTTTTCCCGCGCTCGAACACGTGCAAACTTAAATTTAGCCTTACACGTAGCTGGACGTACTTGGTGCAGTAGAGCAGCGGTCGACGGCCACACCACGCACAACCACGTACAAAGCATGCACGGCTAAGCACAAAATTAACCAATAATTACCACGTACGACCACGTCCAACAGATTTTATAACTTTTTGGCCGTGATTAAGCCGTCAAGTCCTGTCTGACCAGGGCTTTAGAGAGAGAAAACACCCAGAGAATGTCGTTATGATTAAGCAAAGAGATTAAGCAAAGAGCAAATTTGCACCGTTCAAGGGTCTTCCGGCGGGCAAGAGCTCACTCACATTTGCCATATTGCGCATGAATCTTGTTGCACATAATATGGTGAACTGCGTAAATCAGGACTACAGACAACTAGACCCACTAACACATGAATGGAAACTTGTAGGTGGCTTAATCGTCCTTATATGCTAGGATGGCACAGCACTTCTAGGCAAAGATGAAGTAAACAGACATATGGACGAGACAGAGCAATCAACTCAGGAAGTCATTGAACCATTTCCAGATCAACTGTCTGGTTCTGAATTTCAGGATAACACTAATTCTGAATCAGAGTATATTGACAACTCAGACAATGAGGATTTTGATAGTGACAATTCAGACAATGAGCATTTTGATGATGATGAAGAGCAGTAGTGTAGTATGTACTTCAGAACAGGTGTACGTGGCCAATTGTACATCATTCTATGGATCCAAGACAAACTGTCTGTTCACCATGTATCGTGCTGCCAAAGATCTTACATTTTAATTTCATTACCATGATTACTGGTAGCTCAAGCTACATATTTATTTTACTACCGCAATACTTATTTCATCTGATTCCTTGACCACAATAACATTGAAAATAAAAACATGTATTACAGAATTTAGTTACAGCGATTTCATTATATGGCGGCCATTTTGTATTTTTTGTGGCCTTTTGACTAAAATATTGACGAAATATTTTTCCTTGATTATTATATATATTATTCTTGTCAAGTAACTTGCTTTTGTGGGAGAAAAAGTACGCAGAAATTTCTAATTCAGGGATGCATGATCAATTTTGAGTATTTTGGCGGCCATCTTGGATTTTGACCACTTTGGGCACTTTTTTCAACAATCAGTCGGCACTATCGGATTCCTGGGGGAATTTCAGTCTAGAACCAACTTCAAACATAAAGTGAACACCATTTCCCTAAAGAGCCCAGATGAGAGACCGACTAAAAGTGATGCCTATTACACCTAATTGAAACACAGCATATACCCTAAAACCCGGATATTTTATCTATTTTATCTAACAGATTATTAACGAAAATATATTTATGATGATATACAAAACATAATTAGTGTCACAATAATATTTAGTAGGGTAGCCATGTGATCTTATAATAGCGGCTGCTCTCCAGAACAACGAGAGAAAAACACTGTTCTGATCTTTGCAGGACGAATTATGTCAGAATTTGTGAATAATGCTTCTTCACATGTGGTTGGTTTGACCTCTCATGCGTCCTTTTTCATGCAACTCCATATGTTTTTGACAGGATTTACATCTGGAGATTGCGGAGGAAATAGCATCTTGCGTTTATCATTGTTTTCGAACCATGCAAACACCGCCATGGCTCTGTGACAAGGATCATGGTCTTGTTGGAACACAAATGGATGTTGCTGGTCCCTAAACATTTGCTCTACTGACTCCAGCAAATCTACATCCATGAGGTCAATGTAAGAATGCTGGTTGGCATTCCCATCAAACCACTATCAAATTGCCAACGCAAAGAAGGTGATCCATCTCCAACCATAACAGAAACATTTCTACGTAGCCGAAATCAGGTTGCGTCTGGATTCAAACTCTATCAATTCTTTCTCCAACATCCTTCACTTCGATCATCAGTGTGTAAAATTACACTCATCTGAAAACACGACAAAAGACCAATTGCCATCGGTAGTCCAGTGCTGATTTTTCTTTGCCTCCCTGATTTGATTCTATCGTTTTTTGTTAGGAAACACTATAAGATGAATATGCCACCTGTATGTATGTCTCCGTCACCTCACAGCTTTTTATGACAAATGTACCTGTATAGGCTTTTATAAGCATTATATTTGAATGCAAAGAAAATTCAACGTTTGTCAGTATTTGGGTTTATTTGAAAATATTGAATTGTAAAAAAAACAGACAGTGCTAGCTGACAGAGTGGGTATTTTATCACTCCTTATTGCAGCAATCAGAGCAGCCAAGAAAATACCAAGGTTTTTTTTGTATAAATGAATTGAAATATGCCTTGTGGCCTACCTTGAAAGAGTCAAGGTGCTGGAGGTTGACCACTCAGCTCTTTCTGTCGTTTCATGCAGAATCAATTTGCATATAAATTCTATGAGTGGTAAATGTATGCTGCATCACCCGATATTAATTGGGCAAACAATTAATAAAACTCAGAAAAATCCTGGTGGGGATGTATGTGATTGTTAAAAGCCACAATGTTACATGTGAGTACTGCAATACATTATGCCTACTAATCTCCTGAGTGCGGGTATTGGGAAACATCTCTAATAGTCTATAAGCTTCTAAAAAAAATATTATTTATACAAATGCATTTTGGTTGTTTCACTTTCTTTAGGCTTCTTATCACATCCTTAGTCGTCCGATTACATCACATTGTAACACAGCAGATAGCTGCAAAATAATACAGGCTTCTTAAAGCATTTAAAACTTGAGATATATTGTTCTCGCACTTATGTTGTTGGATTTCACTACGAGACATATGGAGAGTTCAGCCCATCTCGCACTCTCTCCGGCCGGCCCCGATAGCTCATTCGTATCGACTAGGGCTTGTAACCTTGGGGTACCAGGTTCAAATCCCGATCGGGCCGGATATTTGTCATCGTAGTTGTGCATATACAGTGCTCCAAACTTTTCAAAGGAATGGAGTGTATAGTGCACTAAAAAGAACCCTTGAAGTCATTCAAAATAAGAGTAGGGCAAAGTCCCGGATTTGGGCTTCCGTCTGTCGCGATATTGCCATGATTGTGCAGAAAGCGACGTAAAGCAATATTCACCCACTCCCTCCAAAACGCTTCACTGCACAGTTTCTTTTTTTTCGCTTTAAATAGATATTCGTACGAGAAAATTTGGCATGGACAACCGTTTCCGACCTATTATCAATATTGGAAGGGGAGCCACTGAAAAAAACATTCCATTTGTTGTTTATTTGCATAAATTTAGAATGGCCGCCATAGGCCATCTTGGATTTTTAATTTTTGCCATACTAGCCCTAGAATCTAATTTGAACACGCGGATTTTATTGGAATGGTTTATTCTACGTTTCAAGGTCATCTGGAAGTCAAAAACAAGATGGCTGCCAATAATAGCCCTGAACATGATTTTTTTTCTCCAAATAACACTATAAATGTCCGTGTTATGAAATAGTAAGCTTAGAATCAATCTAATAACATATGTACATCATTTATGACTAAGTTGACTAAGTGGATTTTATTAAAATGGTTAGTCAATGTCAAGGTGATGAAGAAGTCAACGTCAAAATGGTTGCCAATTATAGCCATCACTAAAATGATCTAATTTCACCAACGATTACTATTAATTTCCATGTAAGCCTAAAATATAATGCAATACCTAAATTTGGACTAAATTAAGTACACTGATTTTATTGCAATGTTCCATCATGATAATTTTGCGTTACAATGTCATCTAGAGGTAAACAACAAGATGGCTGCCAATAACCACCATTATCATCTATTTTCACCAACGGCCACCTTAATTTTCATAATAAGTGCTTTTTGCTCCTTAGTATGTCCATAATATCATGAATATTTGAATATGAATCGCATAAGTGTTTTACATTTTCAGTTATTCTGGCAACGTAGCAAGTGTTTATCAGTTATTCATGTATTTCTTATTTTGGACATGCATGTCTGAAATTAAATCTCGTCCTTATTTCTCAACTGGCAAATGAGCAACGCAAATTTTTTTTAAAAATAACGCAATTATAGTCTATTGACATGTTAAAAAGACCTAAAATAAAAGTAAAGATTTTGGCATGGTTGTGTCGCTTTTACATGTTTTAGAACATTTATTTACAGCTAGCGAGAATGTAGGCCTACATACATGTATGTTACAGCAGGTAGGCCTACCGAGTGATATGTAAAGGAGATGGTTCTAAAATGGTCGATAGCAACCACGAAGATGCCGATTCTAGGATTAGGGGGCCACCAATAATTACCAGGGGGAGGGCGGACCGGAGGCTTTGAATTGGACAAATTAGGTATTTTACTTACTATCTGCAGAACTTAATTTTTTTACACTCTGCCCCGAGAAAAATATTTACTTTCTTGGAAATATTTTTTTTCTGTATGTAAAGTTGGATCCAAAACTAGGCTTAGTATTGATCTGCAGGTTAAGGAACCGAGGTATCACAAATTTGTTAGTCGTTTAACTCTTCCTTTACGAATCTCGTGTCTGTGCGAAAACTACTTTCCTTTACCAAATTCGCATTTATGCGAAATCCACATGTGTACATGCAATAATTCTTTACACACTGTTACATGCGTGGTTGAAAATCGCCTCCAGAATAGTCAGTGACATGGACGCACTGTTTTCTTGCATTTTTAATTTGTGACTTGTGCGCATGCGCATGTGCATAGCTATAACCTGTATTGTGCACAGGGCTACATCACGGGTTCTCTTTAAAAAAAGAAGTAAGTTTCTGGGGGTAGTTTTATCAGGGGGGAAGTCGGTAAAGGGAGAGTTAATGATGCTGAGCGAAGCGAGGTACAATTAAAAAAAAATGCCATTATATATAGGCTTTCCGTGTCGTTCTTGGACAATTCGGATAACTTTACAGGATACTTCTCGTATCTGTCGGGAGTTGATTTAATGTGTATCTATTATACTGCATAATTGTTACATTACATATGATATTACCATAACATGAACAATTTATGTAGATAATTGTGAATTTTCTTCATTAAAACGCTCACAATATTCAACATACTGATAATATTGTATTTGTTCATATACAAACTGCATAAAAGTCATAAAAAAGACACACCTTTATTATTCACAGTTGCTCAATGGCTTTTGACATTTCTAAATTAAATAAATATGCGTAATAATAAGAAAATGTAGCGGAAGGGCCACCCAGTAGGTAGATTTTACAGGCTCACATCAATTTGAACATGTTTAGTATTATTGCAATATTTAATCCGACTTTAATACTTATATCACTCAAACGTCGACCTAGGTCTATCCAGAATTCGAAACACACGAGACCGTCGTTTATGGGAGAATTGGGTATAAAATGCTCACGTGGCCGCGCACCTTCATTTTTTAAATTGTGTCATGACATGTCTTTATTATAACAATGACTTTGGCCACTTTTTCGCTACTTAGTTTATCGAAATGCCGATCACTGCAGAGAGCGCCCCCTAGCTGGTATTTTTTTTATTTCTCAGCGTGGCTCCTCTTCCAGATTCCTTCTCAAGTATTCATATACAACCCACATGCACGACTTCCATAGAATTTACACCCAGGAGTCTGTCGTTTTGTGGGAGAATTTCCAGAAAAACGTCACGCTGAGGAAAAAATGACCCAAGTCAGTTTTGTATATTTTTTGGAAAACACGAAAAACTAAATCATTTTTCATACATTTATCATATAAAAAATATTTGCAGAGTTCCACAGCTCCTTCATTTTATATTTCCGGGTATCGCGACTACTACCAAAAGATATATAATTACATTATGGTGAATTTAGTATGAACGACTCATTTTACATAGAAAAATACTTTTTGCCACTTTTTCGTTAGTTTGTGGAAATGCCGATAAATGCAAAAAACTCCCCCCCCCACCCCCAGCGGGCATTTATTAATTTTCAGATTTCCAGATTTTTCATAGATTCATAGAACTTCCACGTATGAACTCTTCAGAATTTGAAAACCACGAGATCCTCGTTTTATCATATAAAAAAATATTTTAAAAGTTCCACAGCTCCTCCATTTTGTATTTTATCGCGCCTACTATCAAAAGATGTATAATTACATTATGGTCACTTTGGTATGGATGACTCATTTTTTATAAAAAATGACTTTTTTGCCACTTTTTCGTTAGTTTGTCGAAATGGCGTTACATGCAAAAAGCGCCCCCTATCGGGCATTTTTAAATTTTCTGCGTGGCTCCCCTTCGAAATTTTTTCCAAGTAGGCCTATTCATAGAACATCCACATATGACCTCTCCAGAATTTGCAAACAACGATACCCTCGTCTTTTGGAAAATTAACTAGAAAATCGTTAAGCTGAAGCAAAAATGGCCCATTTTGGACATTTTGCGTAAAAGAAAAATTATTCAAATTTTGAAAGATCAATCATA
Organism: Flabesymbios commensalis; assembly: GCA_964017125.1. NCBI lineage: Eukaryota > Metazoa > Annelida > Polychaeta > Terebellida > Flabelligeridae > Flabesymbios > Flabesymbios commensalis. The sequence continues at coordinate 81,528,278 of OZ024902.1, forward strand.
TAAAAAATATTTTTAAAGTTGCACGGCACCTCCATTTGGTAATTGTGGGTAGCACGACTACTTCCAACAGATGTAAAATTACATTATGGTCATCCTGGTATGGATTAGTTTGTCAAAATACCGATAAATGTAAAAAGCGACAACCTAGCGGTTAATTTTTATTTTTCAGCGTGGCTCCCCTTACAGATTTCTTCCCCAAGTGTCCGTAGAACATCTATGCCAAATGTTATACTTGTATCACTACTGTCACGATCCGATGAAAATTTGCCCCTGAGCCACTGGACTGCTAGCACGGTTTACCATGCGATATCAGGTATGTTAATGTGAATAATGGCCGATAGTTGATCATTTTCAATTTTATCAAGTTGATTTTTTTCAGGTTGCATTCCCCCTGAAACATCACATTTTGTTCTATACTAATGGTCTAGCTATCTGGCACGGTTTTCCAGATATCACGCATATTAAATCAAATAATAGCCGATATTCGGCTATTTTGAATTTAATAGATTTGAAATTCTTCAGTTCACATTCCTTCCTGAAATATTAAAGTAAGGGCCGATAATCGGTCATTTAGAATTTCATCAAGTTCACTTTTTCCAGAGTGCATCCTTCCCTGAAAACTCACATTTGTTTTGCAGTAATGGTCTATACTAGCTATCTATTAGCTGATATCAGGCATGTTAACGTCGATGGTCGGCCATTTTGAATTTGATCAAGTTCACATTTCCAATGTGCATTCTCTCCAAAAACCTCTTTTTTTTTTTAGTAATGGTCTACCTATCTTGAGCGGTTTTCATGATATTCCGCAAAATATTTTAATTGGATAGACAATTGTCATAAATTAGGAAAATGAAATGGGTTTTATGCCACCTTTGTGCATATATAGGCAAAACTGGGCCGGGAGAATATCCTGATGTATAAATTAGTAGATCTGCTCCGGGACTATTCATCCGGCCAGACCCCTGATTAAATCGTGCGTATTGAACAGAGATAAACATATTTTACCCTGTCGGTTATCCACCCGGAAGTGACCCACACACCAAATATTGTCATCCTATGTTATTTCTTCTAAAGTTATTGGTGAGAGAAAAAAAGAAAATTATTTTTTATACAAATTTGAAGTAAATCGCCAACATATTGTTGAAATTGAAAAAGAACCAGGCTAAATCATTCAACATGTCTCCTGAAACATAAATAGTATCTCTTCATGACAATTTGTCTTTGTTTGTGAGGTTATAATGATCATTTGCCATAATCAGATTATATTATAGGAATAGGGACTAAGTCATCAGCGGTTACCAAAAGTATAGCTACAAAACCCCAGAAATGAATTGCTTACACCCGAATAGTAAAATTTGACTTATTAAAAGACATTTTATGACCATTTGATCAGAAAGTGGATTATTAGATATTTGTGTGGCCATTTAACCCCCCCCCCCGCTAGTGACGTTATGACCCGCTGGTCACGTGTCCACCCTTCATTTTCAAATGCCAATAATCACTTTCGCAAAATCAATTTGAAAAAAATATATGCGGTCTATGACTGGAACTGGACAAACGTAGATAATAATCAAGCTTGAACACGTCAATGATTGAGTTGATTTTTTATGATTTACACGCTGCAATCAATTTACATCTTAAAAATCAAGTGTATATTGCATTGACAGATAGCGTTTGCATTGCGTATTTTTCAGGAATTGTTTCATGCCGTATCAAGTTCACACCTTACATACCAGCATATAACCGCTCAATAGTACAAGTTTGATTTATCCATCTATTAGTTTAGGGGTGGGGCGGGGGCCCTAGGGTAGTGGTTAGCACCGCTGCCTTTCACGCCAGAGTCCGGGGTTCGGTTCCCGGTCTCGGCGGTTTGAAAGAAACAAAATTGTTTCTTCCCCATCCACGTGTGAAAGTTAGTATTGTGGGGAGCCTCCGTGACCGAGAGGTAGCGTGCTCGGCCTCAGACCGCCAGGGCTCGAATTTCGAATCCTGTGTCTGGAGGACAGTGTCATCTCAATCATCTCACCATCCTCAGGAGGTTCTCCTGGCCCAGTTTAGCCTATATGTGCACAAAGGTGGCCTAAAGCCCGATTCATTTCATTTTATTTTTATTTAGTTTAGGGGTGGCTGCGATAAATGGTTAAAAATCACATTTAGGCATAGGCCTAAGCTTATCAGACAAAATGTAACCAAGTTTGTTCTAAAAGCTAATGCATCACTGATGTAAATAAAGTGTCTGGTTCCAAACTCTAGAAAACACGCCATACCCATTGGGACCCATATTTTCTAATAAGCCACTGGACTAAACGCGAGACACTGACTTATTTTTTCAATGTTGGTCCACCGTCTGCGACGCAGGCCTAACATTAAAACCAGGTTGGGCCAATGTCTCGTGCTTGGTGCGTAGGTTGTTGGCGACCGGGGACGACGTTGGTTTAGCGCTGGTTTAATGTTGGTTAGGCTGTGGGGACACTGACTGTATTTATGTTTAGTGGGAACACAGATCTGTATCATGATGATTGTAATCATTAGGGGCCTACTGAAGGATGTTTTCCTGTTTAGATGGAGGTATTCAGTGAATATAGAATCGGTATATGGCAGTCGCACACCAGTGCCCAAAGTAAACACACAGCTAAAATCATGTGGTTTTGTGAAAGCATGAGTCACAAAGAAAGTGAGCGGTTTACCCTTTGTCCTATGCCCAACAAACGCAAAATATTTGTATAACATTTGTACAACGTCGGCCCAGCGTCTTCGACGCTGGTCCAACATTGTACAATTGTTATACAAATGTTTTGTGTTTGGCTGGGTATATATTCATTCGTGTGCCATTTTAACACCATGGACTAGAGAGAATGTATTACAGTCCTGTAGCCATTCCGGTGCATTGAACTTATCGTACATATTGCCATTTCTGTCCTACCCCCTACTCATTTACATCCGAGTCAAGTGAAGCATGTGAGGGTAAAGTACCTTGTTCAAGTGAACGACACAGACATCGAAACAATTTCCCACCATTGAGAGGGAAGAAACATGATATTTTTTCTGAAAATCTGCACCAAGCTGGGTTTGAACCCGAACAGCAAGCAGCGGAAATTGCATTGTGCCACGTCCCTCTCCGCAATATATGAGATCATAGAGCTAGAAGAAACTCTATGATAGGACAAAGGGTGAACTGTTCACTTTGTGACGTATGTATATAGGAAAAAAGCTAAGGTGAAGTGTTCCTTTGATGCTGGAAATTGCGTTATATTAGCCGCAAATGAAAATAAAATACAACTGGCAATTCAACAGTTCATGGTGACCAGTTAGTAGCATAATATCGCTGTGTATGCCTATACGTCGGGATTTTAAAGCGACACAATCAGGCTAAAGTCATGAAAAAATCGGTAATTTTATTTTGGCTTCTTAATATGACCATATGCTGTAAATATGTCCATACACTGGAAGTGCAAAAGTTTTTAATTTTTGTGTTGCGTATTTACCAGTTAAGCGAGATATAGAGACGAAATTCCCGATTTCTTATTTCGGACATGCATGTCCAAAATAAGAAATACAAGAATTCAACACCGCGTTTCCTCACTCTAACCAAATGGCAGTGCATATATGCTCAAACTTTATGATATCACAAATTACTTTGCTATAAAACTCTCTTGTTCAACCTATTTGCATCACAACCATGCCTCGTGTAGGCCTATTTGCAGTGCTTGTGAAAGTCATATCGCATGATATTGCACTACATTGAACGGCAATGCATTGAACTGCATGTACAGTAGTATACTGTATTATCGTTTTTCTTATTGTGTAGAAGTCATTGTGCGGGGCGGTATCAACCTGTTTGAACTCTGTGGGTAATATTAGTTTATCCTGTCACTATTACTATGCTGCCAGACATAGTCACGGTCCGATGAGCGACGACTTGTTACTGTTCACCCTCCGCCAAAGATCCTTGAAACGATAAAATAAATAGGCTAGGAGGCGACTTATTGGCACTCATGGTGTGTCTTAGTCACTAAGTGTCATCAACCCTTACAATGCTCACTTATTTTGTAGGCTATAAAACATTTTTTTTTTTCAATTTGAAATCATCATAAATGTCTAAGTCAGCTCTTTCTAATACATTTGGATAATTATGGGTCTACGACCGTTAAAAATATTTCACTTTTTTCAACGCGGGGACCGTCTTTATACGTCATAATCTGACGTCTACCGACGTCAGATTCTGACGTATAAAGACGGTCCCCGCGCTGAAAGGGTAAAAATGAGTGGCCCATACCACACTTTGGTTGCTAGGGCACCACGTGGAGAAATCGTAACATTTTGAACCTTACACCGCTAAGCCCGACTATAGTAGTAGCCTATTCAATAATTTGAAATACCAGTTAAATTTATCACATCTAAAACACTAGTAACATATATTTTTCAATCATTATGAAAGGGGGTAGTGGCTACATCAGAAATACCGCTGAAGGGACAATGAAATTATGATTAGTTTGTAGAAGGTATTTCAGGTAAAAACAACAAAAACAAAAGTGATTTAAATGAAAGAAGATCGATATTTAAAGTAAAACGATGCCAAAGGATAAATATTGTATTGATAAATATCAGGGGAACAGATCGAATGAAAAATATCGGCTGAAGGGACAAGTAAATTATTATTAAATAAATAAATCGTCATTAATAGAGAAAGAGTAGCCTAGAAGCCTACAAGTAGGCGCGCAAATAATTTTGGAGACGCGTGTTCTATTTTCATTTTATTTCGTATAATTGAGTATTCTAATTTATCATCTTGTTCACAAAAAAATATAATAGATATAGAAAGAGATATTGCCTGCCTTTTTGGTTTTGCTTTGCAAAATTGAGATGACACATTCTCTTCCAGGTATGCCTATATATGTGGTATTCACATTAATTGTAAAACTAATCGCCTACCTAAATATTACGAAGGAAATATATTCTTACGTGATATAAAATCCCCCAGCATGTTGACAACGGGAACATCCCCGTGGGGGGGGGGGGGGGTAAAAACAATACAACAAACTATTTTAATCCGTTGATTCCGTAGCTTCAAACGTCATCTGAAGCGGCCATTTATCATCCATTATAAAGATATCAAGATCGGCGATATGGGGATAAGACCTATTTAATAGTCGATTGTTTAGGGGATCGTTGTCATCCTTTAATCACATAATTAGCGGTTCAAAGGTGATGCACCATTGTTATTGGTAATTGCGCTGATAGAGCAATCTCTGGATGAAAGCGGCCATAATCTGCCGTGCAAAGCCAAAAGACAGTATCTGCTTACCCTACAGGTAAGCAGATACCGCCTTTCGGCTTTGCAAAGCGACCATTGCTAATCTACTTGACGATCTCGCCTCCTTCACGTGCTGACACATAATCACAGCAAAATCTCATCTTCACATCTCCTGGCAGTTAACCCTGAATACTTTTCAGAAATACTTTTTTGAGGATCTAGGGGCAGATCTGAAATATTTTTCTACTAGACTCCTCCGAATGACAATAAATACCAAGTTAACACGCTTATTGGGTGTCTAAAACCAAAAATGTGCAAATAAAATCATGTCTTTGACAGACAAGTATGTCGTCAGTGGAAGTACATTCCTAGTTGTCGGTGCAGCGTATTTATAAATGTGTTGATATAACTTATTTTTTCTTAGCTGACTTATACGTCTCATGTGCTGGGAACAATGTATAACATGACATATAACTGTGAAATATGAACTGTATAATGTCAGTATAAAAAACTAACCAATCAATTTCTCAATTTTCTATCAAGATATCAAGTGTTTTTTAGTTAATACATTTTGTACAAGATACATTTAAAACGAATTCGGCGTTTATCAGGCCTACAGGGTTTAGATCTATATTGTATATTGCTCATCATAATTATTGTGATAAGAGAATTCTAAAGCGACCAGTGAGACTCGTGACACTGTCAGACCTACTTGTGTGGGTAATTCTCAGACTTTATGAAATTAAAATGAATTTGGTAACGTTATTGACAAACAGCGTATAAAATCGTGTAATTATACAACTTTAAGCGGTGTCGTCAACTCGAATGATACTTTTATAGATAGAAGGGGGCTTAGCTAGGAAAGGGTTAATCTCTTGCCTTTCAAAGACGGAGTTGACTTGACTGATTAACATTTTGATGCCGAGGTTAGATAACCTGCGGCCATTTCATCGAAGAGCATAACTTAGGATTCATAGACAAGTAAAAAGTAACATGTATTTCTTGTACAAATTGTACAACAACATCAAATCTGTGAATCATCAAAATCATCCAGATTTTGAGAATTAATTCCCCTCTGAATCAGGCTGTTGTTCGCGATAGCGAAATACAGCTTGATTCAGAGGGGAATTAATCGTCAATCAGCGGTCTTCAAAGCGTTCAATTGGATTGTTTTTCTTTATAATCCGACCGGGATAATCATTCCACGCTGATGAATCAAGATTAGACGATGATAGAGAGATGGCTCAGTGATTACCAGATGCACTCACAATGGCCTTTGATCCATAGGTTGATCACCTGATTATTACAACAAACATTGTGTTTAGAAACATACTCATTTGTTTTGCGTGTTTACTCACACATGCAGTAAGCCTTAGGATCAGACATTGAGAAACAATAAATTTGTATTTATTTATGCATCTGTAGGCTTTATACGTTGTAGGATAAAAAACGTAGTGACATCATGAAAACGCTATGAAAACAATAATTTGCCACACCTTATGCAGAATATCCTATTTAGTCATATAAATTTATAGGTTTTTAGGTCCATATAAATAAATACAAAAGCTTATTATTTTTTTAAACTGTAAATCGTCTCTGGTGGTCATCACTGTAACCGTTGTGATTTATAAAACAATACATTGTTTCGTGCAGTTGTCTGCAACTAGCCTGGAAACTCAGTGGTGTATAGTAGCAGAACTGAAGATCAAGTATCTTCAACAGCCGAAAAAGCAACTTCGTATCACTTTTGTTTGATATAATTAATGACAACTATTTTGAATGAACCCGTTTTGCTCCCAAATTAAAATTAAAAAGGTGTATATCATGCAATACGACGTGCGGCATCTCTCAGTAATTTGTGTATCAGATAGGTTTAGGTATTGCCCCTTCAAAATATCAGTGGCGAATCCAAGGGTGTGGTTTGGGGGTTTTAACCCCCCCCCCCCCACCTCATAAAAAATTGCATTACAAAACCTTCGGAAATCAAACATTTCCCCGGGGGCGGCCCCTCGACCCCTTTACAGTAATATATTTTCTTTTGTCAAATTTCAAACCCCCCTTACTGAAAAGCTGGATTCGCCCCTGAATATATATTAGTTTTTCAAGTTGTGGAGGTTACATTTCAACATGAAATATTCTTTAAAAATTACCTCCCACCCGCCATCGCGGCGCTATTTTTAAGATGTCTGCTACTTAGTATAAGCCATTTTGTTTTCAATAGATTGTTTCCGAAAGTTAATCAGACTGAGAAAAATACCTACAGAATTATAATCTAAAATCTGACCGTTAATATAAGTGAAAAAGAAACAAAATTAAACAAAATTAATTACTCTTTTCTTTAATTGTGCCAACCACACTAATTATTTTACTGCTCCAATAGTAATCAAAATATTTTTAAAGTGTCCTGATCTTGTTGATGATATAGGCCTGTACGAGAAATTGCGACAATTAGTGGCAATATCTCTGATATTTAAATCACTTGTTTGTATATTCTACAATTTTGTACAAGGAGAGACGAAAATAAATATACATTTGCGGATGTTTGTATGTTTTTTCTGTGATCAGTGAAAGTTAGGTATCACAAATCTAAAAAAACGTGAAATCGAAGATCTAAATTGGTTAAATTGTGTGTCTCCAAACTAATATCAATTTATTATTGTCGTTCAGGGCCTTTAATTTTTTATCGATTATCCGAATCCACATCTCAATAATTCTACAAAACGTTTCACTATGGTTTGCAACAAAGCGATGTGCATATGTTTCATAATCGTTTTGTCAAGCGGTTATCTTTTAATCGCAATTAAGCATAGCCTATATTATAAAATTAGGGCGTTGTTGTACTTTAAGAAAATAAAAAAGGATACAAATTAATTTTTTTTGCGCAATATACTTTCAGCGATACAAGTTACAACCACTGAAATTAAAATCTCAAAAGGGTTATGATAGACCAAGGTTAAGTTGACTATTCAGACGACGTGTTTTCTATCTGAACGTACAAATAAACATGACCAGCAAGATGTATAAGCAACCACTTTTGATTTGTGGATAATATTTCACCTAATCAGGGTGGGAAGAGGGGGTGTCAGACCCATTTGTTGGTTGTGAAAAGATAAGTTTAGATAACAGTACTGATGAAACAAAGGTGATAACAGCCTTAATGTGTACCTCAAACAAAAATTTAGCTTGTCACTTCCCCGTAAATGGCAACGTGAGGTTGGCTCAATGTTTGGCCAGTGCCGGAAACAAGGGCCTGCGTCTCCTATTAGCATTGTACCTATGGCGTAACAAAGTCTCTTGTGTAAACTGGGATTACTGGTAACGGAGTAAATCGAGGGGGGGGTTTAAATTTGACTATTTGTTTGACTGTCTGGCAGGCGTGCATGGGCACGGTGGGCGTATCCCAGAAAACACGAGGCGCCGGTCCAATGCTGCGCCAGCGTCGTAGACGCTGGGCCAACGTCACCTCAACATTGGCCCAACTCCTCGTGTTTGCTGGGACATGTGTATAGCCACTCTCCGCCCGCTGAGTCCACAGCAAACAAAAGACGTAGACCTGAAATTAAAGTCCGTCTACCTTCTGCAATGCTTGCTCAACTTCATTCTAACCTTTGTTAACCCTTTAAGCTCTAAGCGACTATAGTCGTCTTGGATCTGTTTTATTAACCGGTTGAATTATGCCTACTGTTATTGGGAAATAAATGTGTGCTTGAACATCAAGATTTACAAATGTTTGGTTACAAATTAAACAAATAGGAGTAATTTTCACCCACATACATAAAATAGCGGAAAAGGGATTACACGTCGTCCACCAATGTGCATTTTTTGAAGAATTACGTCAGCAATTTTTGCGTGCCATATAAACTAATTGTAATATTGTGAAGTATATTAAAACTATTTACGTCATCTATGCTACTTTCAATAATAAATTAAATTGGAACCTACATTTCCATTTCTGTATTACTTATATGTAGCCTAAATTATCCATATAATAAACATGCGCATATGATTTGACTGTGAGACCTGAATTGAATAGAGTGTGTCACTGGCTTAACAGCTAGATGCATTACCGCAAAATAAACTCTATTGTGCTATCGTGCTGTTAACGCCAGCAAGGTGTTGACTCACGCCTGACCGTTTAAACGCATGAGACTAAAAATACAGCTTTTATTATCTAATCATGAAATCAAAAAAGCAACGTGAAACAACCATTCTCCACACATAGATGTCGCTCAGGTCAACCCCGCTCTCTCTCTGTAACCACACGCCATGTTTTGACAAAAACTGCTCATTTTGAGCAGTTTTTGTTGATATAACAACTGTAGGCTTATAAACACGCTTGATTGTCCTGAATATATATGGCAAATATAAAACACCACTACTCCGCCACATATGAGTTTATATTCACATAGAAATAGAAAACATTCAATGGATTACTTTTTCTGCCTACGCGCTGCTGTGAGAAGGTCCATGTTTACGTTTTTCTGACAGAATTTACAATCGGCTTCAAAACACTGGCAAATATAAATTACTGAATGACATGCGAATTGTGCTGGTTCAATTTATCCACTACTAAACAGAATAAATAGCCCTTACCTGTAACAAACTCTAAAATCAAATTAAATATTGAAAAAAGGATAAGTAATGAGTTGAAGTGAACACCAAAATAGTTCAGTGGTTATAGGAATGGTTATAAAATCACGTGGTAACGCTCACTAACGGCTGATAAATCTGGTCAATCGCCATGCGTGCATACGGCGAAATGAGCGTGTGGTATCAGAGATATAATCTCTGAGGTCAGAATGGAAACAACAGGACTCTTAATTCGTATCACATTTTTTGGCAGTACCTAAATATTATAAATTAGTGTCTGAGTTATTTGTTTAGCGCACTGCGACGGTGAGTAAACTAACAATTTGATTAAAATACATTACGAATTTGCTTTATATTTTCACTGTAGTGACACACAGATTTAGAACCAAATTCACTTTTTAAAAACCTAAATTTTTACCCACTTGAAATTGTGGGTCGCAACAGCGACACACAGCTTCAAGTGGGTGGAAATATAAATACTCATAAAAACACAGAATGACTACAAGTACTGTGGTTAACATGAGTGTTCTGGGAATTTAAAGCACCGGGTGATGTTGGTGTGAGGCTGGGCCAGCGTCGTAGACGGTGTACCAACCTCACACAAACATTGGCTGAATGTTTCGTGTTTGCCGGGAGCACAGGCCTGCGGTACGTCAATCGTGATGTGTCGTCTCGTGACTCGTGACAAACCACAGTCATGTGCCGCAAACAACACTTGCCTAACATTGGCTCAATTGAAGTCAATTATCGTCTACTATATTCTTCTGTTTAGGCTATGCATTGAAATAGTTATTATTTTCTTCAAATCTAAGAACATTTCTAAATATTTTTTTGTCGTTGGATATATTTGCAGATGGACCCATGGCGATCTATGAACTGAGACGTTTTATTGCATCGTGCCGATTATTATTATAAAGAACTTAGCCAATCATCAAATACAAACATAATAATAGGATAATTAAATGTTTAATTTATTTCTTTAAATGTATCGAATTTGCATTTTGAGATGATTGCATGTTACATTTTTATTTATTTCAATACATCGAATTGAATCAGGTATACATATCGGTATATTTACACAATGCAATATCTACACATGTCAGGTAAGCTTGTTTTTATTTTATCTCTGTTAGTAACCACGCAACGAGGGCAATTTTCATTAACAAGTTTATTTTGTCCATTGACTGAGGAATGGAAACTATAAACTTGCTCAGTGTAGCATGTTATTACAACGTTATCTTTAATAATCGCAGCGTACGGTATTGTCGTTGTCCGCCTTTGTGCGGCTCATTAATGTCAACTACGTCCATGAACAAGTTTGCTTTCCAGTCGCTTCAGCTCGATTGCTATCCACACACGGATGATGGTAGCAGATTGGACTGAACAAAGCCCGTGCAGGTCCAACCGTGACATGTTTGATCACCACGCGTCACACCTACCCCCCACCCTGACACTAGTTCATTACACACATAGCCCGGTGCTCAATCACACCCGCGGCCTCACCGGCCAATCAGGTGAGGGGGTGAGGTCACACCTGATTGACCCCAGACTCAAGCTGGCCAGCTTGAGCCTGGGGTCAATCAGGCGTGAGTGGTTTCTATAAAGGTTTACAGCACCCCTTCAACTTCATCTCAGTCTGTTCATCAGGTCTTAACTGAAGCACATCTCACCAATAAACACTATCAACTACCACCATGGATGTCGTTGTCATGAAAACACGTTGCGATAAGCAAGTGATGATGAAGGAATCTGCGTGCAGTGACAGCTCCCCCATGATGAAGACATACTACCAGACAGTGAGCGTGCCAGAGACATTAGATTCCTCCATGGACCAGGCCATCCTGGAGCAGGAGCTGGCGTCGCTGGAGAAGAAACTGCACAAGGCTTGCGACCAGCTGGAGTCCCTGCAAGACTTGGAGAACCTCACAGCCAGGCGCCACCAGAAGTCCAATATTAAGCGGACAAAGCTGAGCGGCAGGGTGAACAACAGTCAGATGAAGTTATGTGTGGTCAGAGGGGTGCGCTCCATGTATTACGAATACGCCAGCCGCGTGGCCGCCAGAATAGCAGAAATCAGTCAACAGATGGTCTACGACGAGTAAATTCAGCATGACATCATGCTTATAACTGACACGGCAATACGTCCTGAGAGACGTGCCACAGTTAAATGGCATGCACCTTTCTGTGCAAGCCACAAATCATACCAAAAGATCAACCATACTTGTTGTTTTACACTTGTTGATTCGTTGTTATTAAAAATATTTTAATAAATGAAAATCAAGAAAACAGAAATATAAAAAAAATATAAAATATGTATATTATATAAAAATAGGCCCTAAGCTAAAGACGCCTTCATTTAGAAAACATAATCAGGGGCCTACAATTTAAGTTAAAATCCACTTGGAAATCCATTTGAAATTTAACTCAGTGACGTAATATTTATTCAGCGGGTATACTAAAACATTATTACCAACATAGACCTATCAGTATAGGAAATTGTACAAGTCATGTTATAGTACATAGCAAACTCCCAAGTCCTTACAAAATTAGGTATCTTAAACCGCAGTATTTTTTTGGCAAATCACTCGCGTGAAAATATCTCTGAAATAATCTGTTTAAAATATAATTACGATAATTTTTCAATCATAACCGCCATAATTAAGTTAATATCACATTTAATATTTACAAACTAACTATAATAAACTATTCACAAGCTAATAACTTTTATATTAATCTTTTTTTGTATCAGATAATAACTCCGATATAACAACTAATCTAATGCAGTAAACTTCACTGTGTACGATTGCATGCAGATTCGGGCACAGATCACACATTGCTCCTTTTGTCAACGAAGGCGTTACACACGTGAAAATATCTCAAACTGTCAAAAGAAGAAGTTGGTCTCAGCTTGAATGGACCAAATACACGTATCGTTTATAACAGAAATGCAATAGAGACAACTCTGGTTATATAGGCCTATATATATATATATGAATAGACCATTAATTCAAAGTAATTAAGCGGCATTATCTCCTTTTATTTCACAAGGGTTATGATACATGAAAATATAATATATTTATGTGGACAATAATTTTTAAGATTATAGGCTATTTACCGCTCTATTGAAGTCAATTCAATCTATTTTATAACTATATCATACAGTCAATGCTCTCAGTAAACATATTATACGTAAAGTACTTATTCATAATATGGTGTGTAAGTAAACATTGTGTAAGTAAACACAATTTTATATGATCAGGCACAAAGCATAATATATAATATAGGCTATATGTCGCACACCCGCAGGGGCATATTTATACTTATGCATACTACACAGATTTATACAATCTTGATGCAGCAACAACGTAAGAACATTACGAACACGGTATTAAATAACAAATATAGCCTAATACTTATAATAAGTATAGGACTAGGCCTAGTAAGGGAATTAACAACTCCGAAACTTTAAAAATAAGACTTGTCTTCTAATAGCATTCAGGGTTATATATAATTTTTTGATATTTTTATGTTACAGGTTTGTAAGATAAAATATGTGTAATATCTGATTGACCAATCATTACTGCTTAGATTTCAACAGATGTAACTGATTTTAATCCCACTGAAGTTTAAACATAGGCTATAGCCGTAAATCACATTATATATTAGATTACCGTAACGTTGTCATTAATATATGAGAGCAAGTTAATTACCCCTCCATGACACGTGTTTATTTAACCAGTGTCCAGACTTGATACGAAGGGACTAATATTTTCTTAACTGTCTATTAGCGGACATGTCAGTCATTGAGGGGGCAACCATTCAATCTCCAGGGAGGGTGGGGGGTGGAGTATTTTTGAAAGAAATATTTTGAGACTGAAATTTCATGAAATAAATTATGGTCTGACGGACATGTTGTAAATAAATATTTATAGGCCATTGAAAAAATTTATCTCACTTCACTCGGCATCATTAAATTACGCTTAAATTTGTGGAACCTCGCTTCGCTCGTCCCCTTAACCCCCACATAAATACTAAGCCTAGTTTGTGATCCAGCTTTGTAGACAGAAAAAATATATAAGAAAGTTTTTACAAATTCTTATTTTGTTCGAGGCAGAGTGTGAAATAATTAGAATATTGCAGACAGGAGGTGAAATAAAACTGAAAAACTCCAGCTCCCCCCCCCCCCTAGTGATTGAATGGTGCCCCCCGATCGCTGGTTGAAAAGACATATTCGACCCTCAGCAACCCATGAGCGAAGCCTGTTAGATCTATTAATGCAAAATACATATACTATTGTTTATAGGATTATGCAGACAAGTGTGATGATAAGTTTGTGTTCAAAAGATAATAATTCTATCCGAAGGAAACACGCAAAGAAAACAATGGTATAATAGTCACAGGATTCAAAAGACACCAGAAATGAGTTTCTCGACTCCAAATCATATAGAAACCATAAATTGTGCATTGCTGTGCGACAAACCATAGAAAAATAAGTTTTTATTTATATTTCGGCGGTCATTTTGTATTTTGCTAGTTTGAAGGCGAAGAACACAAAATAGGGAATGTCGTCTGGCAGATACGAATTCAGCACACCCAAATTATGTAAAAACAATTGAATGCCAATTTCACCCAAAAATGCATGTTCAGATATTCCGAAAAGCGGCCCTGACTATAAACAGAATTAACGTTAATGATGTGCGCATTTAACATTTTTTATAGGGAACAAATATTTCAACATCCATGCCAGCGTTTAATTGGGCCTACTCTTGAGTAGGCCTCGCCTATAGGGCTATATAGTTTTGATCTTATAAGACGTACATCGAACCCGATTCCAAACATTAATAAAATAGTTGAACACACGCAATACCGGTATCTGAATATTACTGCCCAGCAAACACGAGACGTTGACGCGATGTTGTATTAATGCCGGAGACGCTGGTCCAACATTAAAACAACATTGGGTCAATGGCTCGTGTTTGCTGGGTTAAGGCTGCTACCTAGCATATAGGGGAGATTGACCATCTGTTGTTTCGAAGTTGGCCCATCGCTTCCGACGTTGGAACAACATTGAAACAACCCATGGTCAATATCCCGTGTTTGCTGGGTAGTTCCGCCTCGCTAGCCAGAAACACTTCCGCTGGTCGGAACGGTGAGACACCATTCAGCGTTCTCGACCATGACGGACAAACGTCGTCTGCATATTTAACTTATGAGTGGCATCTGACCCTCCCACCTTAAGTGCGTGCCATCCGTGGACCTGCGTAATTTATTCATAATATATTCCTCCCCTTTAAAACCAGTTAAATTCCAGAAGTTTCCCAGCATCGACCAGTGCACATTCCTGCAACAGTGTGCAACTCTCACGTAGGCCCACTACAACTATACTTTTTTATTATTGTCAATGCTGATTTAGTAAATTACAGTAAAAAAAACCTCACAGTGATCTACTTAGGCCTAGATCAAAATGAAATAATCTATTAAAAGAATTGCCTCGAATACTCAACGTCACCGACATCATCGATTGCTACGCCCGAATGTTATAGTTTTGGATGACGTCATCTGTCACGTGACCACGAAGTGTCACGCGCTCCTTTGTTTGTCTAGTGGGTGTCAGTTGTCCATTCGACATGATATTAAATGTCTACATTAAGAGGCTGGCAAATAAGAAACGTGGAACCAATGCTGTTTTAATGTTGGCAACCGTCTGCGACGCTGGTCCAACAATAAACCAGCAATTGTTTAGAGGTACTCACTTAAAAAAAATATATGCTCTTTTTGTGTTACTCCACATATCAAAACCGTCTAAATGTGATTTTTTTGTAGTTTTAAACATGTCTAAATTCATCTTTTTATGTGAAAAATTTCTATTTCTCGCTAAATGTGCATAACAATTGTGTAAATAGGGCGTTTCTGTGATAAACGTCACAGATTTCGCTACATTAAATTTACACAAATGTTCAATTATGGTAACATTAAAAGTACCATGTACACACCATTTTCAAAATTAATTTGATACACCACAAAAAAAATTCTCATGAGAACCCGATAACAATTTTCTCACAATGTAAGGATATGGGACAGTATTAAAATAATTATAATACGCATCTGTTAAAATAGGCATAGTAATATATTACAATTGAAACTATTTAGAATCAGGACGCCACTAAGATCATGGCGCCAGCATGTGTGAACACTAACTACGCCGTATTCACCAATCGTACAGACATTGGTAAATTGTTCTCAACCATTATATTCACTCCGGAGATTTATTGCAGTTTTTATAAAAAGAAAACATTGTTCATTTCAATTCACTTCACACTTCAAGACATTTTTCAACATAACCTACCTACTATTAGTATCTGATACTTCTGTGTGTGTCATTCTGGTGATATTTTAGTGGCAGAATATTGTCAAAAGCTCAGGTAAGCAAGAAATGTAGTAGGCCCCCCTATGATGAAATGTGTTCGAAATCACAGTATTTACAGTTAAATACAGCAAAAACGAAATGTTCAGGCGCGCCCACAGGTCTGTTTACAGCTTTGATGATGTATCGCATTGTTAAATAATGCCTTTCCATTTAGATCAATTAATTCATTTTATTCATTATTAACACATATAAAAGTTATAAATATTGGGGCAGCATAAGCTAATATTATTTATTTACAGATAGATAGATATTTATTGACATACATAACTCAGCGAATTGATCATGCAGCTCCGATTAGTAGGATGTATGACCATTCTATTAGAATACCTGTGATGTTTCTATGCTAATAGTTTGTTTACAACATGTAGAAATAAAGTGCTCCATAATCTTTATTAAGCACCGCAATCACGTTTTAGGAGCTGCTAAAAATTGGTTATGAGTGACACTTTTATTCTAGCTTGCATGTTAAAAATTAATGTTAAAAATGTGGGCACCTTTAACGTATTTTTCGTTGGCCAATGAGTCAGAGTGTGCTCTCGTCGGATTATTTCAATCGTTTTATTATTTGAAACATGTATGTAATTAAAGCTATAGTCCCACCATTATGTTATTTTTTTGATACGATATAGTATTCAAATAATTTCGCATGATCATCATTTTAAGTGTTTTTATGTGGATACTCGACAACACCGTGGTAACCAAAATTCTATGTTTGAAGCTAAAAGTAAACAAAACAAAATAATTCTGACCCCCTTTGTCATATGGGAGTGGTCAAAGAAAAAAAAAACTCATTTTAAAGCTAAACATAAAACAAAACAAAATAATTCTGACCCTCTTTGCTATATGGGCGTGGTCAAAGAAAAAATCCTAATTTTGAAGCTAAAATATATCAAAACAAAATAATTCTAACACCCTTTGCTATAAATTAGATTCGACAGAGCAACTCTGTGTGAATGACCGACAACCTCCTCTTGTCCTCAACTGCCTAACTGTTTCATAGGTTATATGTTACATGTGCATATAATCACACACCCGGACTCCACGCAAATTTGGTTAAATTTCTGATAATAGTTCGATCATTTTTTCTTCTAGGAGTCTATATTTGCTTGCTTCAGACCAGGCCGGCTCCGATGGCTCATTTGATCCGGCTGTAGCTCGAAATTCAGCGGTACTGGGTTCGAATCCCGGCCGGGTCGGATATTGTCATCGAGGATGTGCATATACTGATATACAGTGCTCCAAACTGTTCAAAGGCCTGGAGTGTGAAGTGCTGAGCACCATGAGAACCCTTGAAGTCATTCGATAAGAGTAGGGCATAATGCTGACTTTGGGCTTCATTCTCTCGCGAAATTGCCATCACTGTGCAGAAAGCGATGTAAAGCAATAATCCACCCACTCACCCTGTTTCAGACCAGTATTAACACACTATCAACAGAATAATGTTCTTATAAATATTTGCCAGCCCTGTAGGTGGATTAAAAACGTAAAGCTTAAAAGCAACTATTTTTTGATTAACTGATTAATTCTGCTATGAATTTGTTGCGTGAGACCTTGACCAATTGTTAAAACCAAGTTCAGCTTGATGACGTAAAAATACAGTGTAGCCATGGTGATATGATTGTGTAATCAGAATACAAGGGAAAATACAACATGAGGAAGTGATGGTAGGTTGTAACAGTATACTTTATGAGTATGATTATGTTACATTTTGTTGATAATGCGTGTACACATAAAGCGTCAAAATACTAATATTTAGCTACCGGATAACTTGCATTATTGCATGCACAACAACTAACTAGGCCAGAGGTAACATTAACCTACATGATATAGATGTCATATGCCAGATTGTGCAACCACCGATACTAGTCACGTAGCCTCGTGGGCCCAATCACTGGCAGTGGGAATACAACAACGATATGGAAATTATTATTTGATACAACCCAACAGGCAAGTGACACTCACTCGAAGTTGGTTTAATGTTGGGCAAATAACTTTTTCAAGAATGTGTCAAGGATATAAAGTTTTTATTTATTTTGTGTCTGCTTTAAGCACCGTAAAAGGAAATACAGTGAGTTTACTTTACAGTCTTTCTAGTAATCATCATCTAAAAAGGAGTCATCTTTAGTGCTGCTTTCATCTGGTAATTGTGGGCTTTGGATCATTGTAATAGTCCATCAGGAAATTTCCCCGGTCCTTAGATATGGTTTCCAGCAATATTTCTACCAATGTTCCTCGTGGGCACAAAACCTGTTCTTCTTGGTGTCAGTCTCCCTCAACCACATCATGATGTACAGGATCTTCAATAATGACAATATCTACTCTCCTGTATATCGTTTCCGGCTTTATCTCCGCCAATATATTGTGAAGACAGCAACAGGCCAAGACACATTTCACTGCATTTTCACGTCTGAGGTGCATGGTTCCCAGCAAACATCTGAAGCGCTGTGGTAAAATACCAAATGTATTTTCAAGCCTGTAGTTGAAGATCCTCATCCCTATTGACAATTTTCTGTGTGGATATGGTTTCATCAACCAGGTTTTCATAGCAAATATATCATCTCCAACTAGGTGATAATAAACAGGCTGCTGACTATTGGGCAGTGGCTGAGGAAGATTAAGCTTTTTCTTGGTCAAGTAATTTGTACAGGTCAATCCCTTTAAACAAGCTGCATAAGGGGTGGGAGCTACTCTGAATCCATATCCCAATGACACATAGGAGTCACATGTAGCCAAAAATCTGAGTGTAATAGCTAATTAATTTCAATCCAGGCTCCAGGGCTCTCCTCATGTTAGTGTCTTGCTTCTGGATCCTAGGAGTCGGTCTATCCACCATCTCTTCAAACATGTCATGATCCATCCATACAAAATTTACCTCTTTGTTTTATCCATATTAAGATAACCCATCACTTTTTCAAACCAGCCATAACGAGGACTGTCTTTAATTCATTGATGTACCCAGCAACTTTTCGGTTTTATCTATTTTTTTTTGCCTTCTCTCTCTTAATTTAATTTATCCTGTTCGTGTATTACCACAGCAGCAGCTGCAAGGTAATACTATTCTTCTTCTACAACAGCTGCATTATTTTCAACCCACTCCATGTTTGTTAGGGCATCAATCTCTGAAATGATTGCAATGCATTCTAATGGGAGCTTATATAGAGAAATTGGTTCTGCCCAACAGTCGCCAAATTGTCTCACAGTAGTCGCAAGATAGTTGCAACTTGATCGCAAATGTGTGAGACTGACGCAAGACAATCCTAAGACAGTCTTGAGATTGCTCTTTAGTCGCGCGATATTATTGCGACGCTCTGAAAACATTCCTGCGACATTCTCACGGATGGTATGCAACAATTTGGCGAATTTTCACCCCATATTTGATCATATTGGTGAGATAATATCAAGAATGTCTTGAGAATGTCGCAAAATTACTTGGCGACACTTTATTTTGACGACTTTATTGTCGTGAAAAATGTTTGCGAATTCGCGATTTGTCGTTCGTAAGCAGTCGCAGCAATTCGCGACCAATTTCGGCTCGTGAGATACTACAGTTATTCTATATAGCGAATTCAGGATGTGTAAGAATAGGGGCCGTATTTTGGCTAAAAATAAAAGCCAGACGTGTCTGACACCTAGTGACCAATGAATAATTGCTTATAAATACATTGGTCAGAGTTACGGGCCCACATGATGCTAAATCATTTATGTATTGTTTAATTATTATTTTGTAAATTGTATTGAATAAAGCAGAAATAATTATATGACAACAAATTTTTAAACATCTTGGACGCTATCTTGTATTTTAGGTTGTTTTAAACAATTTCAACAGTGCAGGTTTAAATTTTGAATCCTGTGTCTGGAGGGCAGTGTCCTCTCAATCATCTCAACATCCTCAGGAGGTTCTTCTGGCCCAATTTAGCCTGTATGTGCACAAAAGGAACCTGAAGCCCGATTCATTTCATTTTCACGGATATTAATATAACTTCAGGTCATTATAAAATAGTATATTTACATTACATTTGTCATTTCAGTGGAGGGAAGGCCGACCAGGACATAGGCCTACACAGCAGCTTGATCCATGGCGGAGATCAGCGGTAGGACGCAGTTCGGCAGAGCTGGCTCTAATGAGAACAAGCGTTCAGTTTCCACGGCACAACCAGAGCAGAAGGAATAGAAGCTGTGACAGACGTGGTTTGGTAGGTAGCTTGCTGCTGGTGATGTGTGCCTGCTGCTTTCTTCTGTCCGCCTTTGATCTCGTCATGACTCCGCCATACATAGAAGAGAGCTCCAAAAAGTTACTAGACACCAGTTTCACGCTGGTTACAATTTCGGGGATAATTCTCTTCTTTTTTGCATTGTCGTGGCTTTGTTGAAGATGCTTGTTTATAATTTGAAAATAAATTTCATAATTCTTGATAAGTGAAAAATAGTTTACTGGTCTTCAGTCAATTCATAAAACACAAGGCTAATAGTACAATTATTTCGTAAATCACATTCACAGCACCTAATTTATATAAGGGCTATCATGCCTGTAGGCCACAATCATGTATGAGAGCTTTCACCTGTGATACTGAAAATAAATTAGACATGATTGTATTGCATTTTGCAAATAGGCCTCTAAACCATTTTCGTTAGATGTGAGTACATGTATAATATCATGGTTATACCACTCCTGCAGTACAGTTTGACCTGTCCTAAATACCAAGGGCGGGGGCCCTAGGGTAGTGGTTTACACCGCTGCCTTTCACGCCAGAGTTCGGTTCCCGGTCTCGGCGGTTTGAAAGAAACAAAAATGTTTCTTCCCCATCCACGTGTGAAAGTCAATATTGTGGGGAGCCTCCGTGACCGAGAGATAGCGTGCTCGGCCTCAGACCGCCAGGGCTCGAATTTCGGATCCTGTGTCTGGAGGACAGTGTCATCTCAATCATCTCACCATCCTCAGGAGGTTCTCCTGGCCCAGTTTAGTCTATATGTGCACAAAGGTGGCCTAAAGTCCGATTCATTTCATTTTCCTAAATACCGAAGTGTGATTTTTTTACTTTACAGAGGCCTTTTATAATTATTATTTGTACCTCAACCCTTTAAGCCCTCACGATACATTAAAGCATCATTTTACATCCTTGGAAACAGACTTAATTTTCCTACAACCAAGGGTTTTAGAATGCAAACCTCCATCAAATTGGTTTACCAATAAATGGCAATTTTCTTTATTTTTCAAACCACATCAAATTATTACATCTCTAATATTACATGAAAAAGCCCGGTCCATGGGATATTATTTGTGGATTACCCTGTGATGTATGGTAAATCGAAAGGGTCTAGCTAAATTTACAGACTATAAGCTTCTGGGAATACCCGGTAACGAAATTCTGTTAACCCTTTAAGCCCTCACGATGCAATAAAGCATCATTTTACATCCCTGAAAACATACCTAATTTTCCTTCAACCAAGGGTTTTAGAACGGAAATTTTCATGAAACTGGTTTAACAATACATGGTAATTTTCTTCAATTTTTCACCCACCTCAAGTCATCTTCATCCACTACAAGTCGAGAATTGCGACAGCAATTCACGGCTTGTAGTGGATGAAGGTGACAATGGTAAAGTCAGGCTTGAAAGGGTTAAACAAAACTATTGGGCCTATATAAAATCTGTAGAGTTTCACTACGAATTGGGCGACTCAATCACGCACAGTAATGTAGATTGTACCATGTTGTAAGTAATTATTGGTGTTGAGTTCCGTATAAAAGTCCTATTGGATCCAGGTAAATATTTTCTTGACATGTCCATGAAAGATTGGTGAAGTCTCTAAAAATAAAAATGAGTGACAATTTTTTTTTATCACAGATTAACTCACCGCGTAATATTTGTATAAGTAATAATTATTGGCCGGATATTTAATTATTTTAAAATGATGACGAGCCTTTATACCATGTGGTGTTGACAAAATTATATTAAATCAAGCAAACGAGCTAGCATAATGTTCAGCTCTAAAGGGCAAGGCGAATGATAAACATCAGGGGCGTGCACAGGGGGAGGGTCAGAGGGGTCCTGACCCCCCACCCCCGCCCGTCCCCCCCCGTAAGCTGCAGATTTTAAAAATATCCGTTTATGTCCGATCGGCTACCATTTTGGATATGATCCATGTATTTTTTGCACCCATAAAAATCCGAGATACGGCGGCGATACGTCGGACGTCCAATGTGAAGCAGTAGGCCTAAGCATCCACCCTACCGGGTGCATCTTTCCTGTGTCACTGGGATAACCAAAGGAGCAATACCTTTGATAAGTTTGTATATAATACATATGGTTTTGATATGGTTTTGACATATGAGTTTTCATTCACTTGAACTTGTGTCTCGTTGACACGATTTACAGATCTACAATACGTATGTCTATGGTGGCCCATTCAACATACATGCAGGTCACATTCATTTATGCACGTTCCCAAATTCAGATTCTGACGTCTAAAGACGGTCCCTGCACTGGAAAAGGTAATGCAAGTACAGAACACATGTGGGCCCTATGCATGATCACAAAACGTGCATTAATATTTTCAATCGTTCTTGCAGTAATGTTTTCAGCGAATTGCATCAATATTTTGAAATGAACTTTCATAATTTATGTTTCCTTAATTTGAATAAGTGTTGTCCGAACCTGGATATATAAATGTTTTATGAACCTGTATAATAATATTGTTTTCTGAACTTGCATCATAACTGTTTGTCACCGTTTATATATAAAAAAAAAAAATAGAATACAATGCCTTTCTATACTGATTTATCATGTTTATCTGAGATCGCCCATCATACAACTAACGTTACTGCACAAAAAATACTAGTGACATTGTCTACCCAATTCATCCTGTAGTCTTCAGTTGTATTCGTTCTCACTGGGAACTACACCTGTCAAAGACGGGATGACTCCAGAGATGACCCAATGTGGCCTAAGCCCCTTGTACATACGTCACACACAGCCACTTCCAAAAAGTACATTGAGTCCCGTGTGACGTTTTGTGACAAAGTGAATTAGTGTGATCTCCATGTTTTTATTTTTTTTCTGTCATGCATAGGCTTTGTGAATACCTACTTTAGTCCTACTTTTTAAAAAACAAATCACCTACTTTTGTCCTACTTTTTTCCACATGGTGCCATTTGAATAATGGCACCATGTGAAAAAAAGTAGGACAAAAGTAGGTGATTTGTTTTATAAAAAAAGTAGGACTAAAGTATGTATTCACAAAGCACAAGGAGGATAAAAGTAGAATATTCACGGGTTCTAAATCTCCATTTCCAGAGTATGCATGTTTTGTGTAATATGTACTTGTATCAATTTGAGTTCAATGAGAAATGGACACGTCCCTCAGTATTCCTCATTTGGACTTCACAAGGCTGTGCTTCATGACGGTTGACTTTTTGAAAGCAAGCGAGGTGCAATAAATATCCCAGTATGGTGATTATCCAAAAATAAGTATTGTATAGGAAAACAGACATTCTATTTTCCCACGAAACACATAAATAAATTGGATAAGGTGATTTTGATGAAAAAGTAAGTAAAGTAGGTTTTGGTTGAAAAAGTAGGGGAAATTAGGTAAAGTAGGTACGTTTGAATGCCTGCATACAATGAGCACGACAAAAAAAACCATTTATTAAATCTTTGGACCCCTATGTGGCGTCAAGCAAAATTTAATTTCCTATCTTTTAGAACAATTTCAACTATACATAACTCTTTCTTCCATTTCTTATCAGCAATCATCTTGCCACCGCAGTTCGAGAATTGTAATTCACGGCTTGCAGTACAAATGTTTATATTTTGATGTACACGTCTTATACATCATTTGTGAGCGCAATAAATCAACCAAACGGGATCATTTCTAACTGAATATACTCAGTATATATAGCTACAATACAGACAATATACAGTAGGGTGTGTTCATTGTGTTTTTGTGTGTGTTTGTATTTATACAACACATACATGTCATGTATATCATGTATACCTAGTTAGCTACTGATAACCGACATCAACATAGTAGGTAGCCTGGCTGGCAGTGTTAAAGGTGCAAATGTGGCTGTTCTCTATTAGCAGCACTAAGGATTCAAAAAAGAAAAAAATCAATGGAAATAGAACTGATTTCTTGTGGGCTAGCATTGGGTGTTAGGCCTATATATATTACAAAAATCATATTTTACACATGTGACTATATTTATTGAAATGATAAACCATGGTGTCTACACGATTATTATTAAACGAGCTACAGGTGTGTTGATAAAACATGCAAAACGTGACATAGCTTTATTAATATTTCATCAGTTAAGAGAATAATCAGCATTGTAATAAAACGTTTTCATGGCGTCAGTAAAAGTATATATAAAGAAAAAGTCCACACGCAGTCATCACTTGGTGTACAATTCTTGTGGAAACATGTGCACAGTTTCATGAACCTCAGAGTGCATGAACCACAGCCTGACACTTCCATATCAGCTTACAAAGACCACTATTAAGTCTAATTCACACTATGAGCGATATGACGCGGCGCGGTCCGGCGCGATATTTGCTGTTCACATTGCAAGCGTCATTTCAAACAAGAGGCGGGAATTTCGGGACAACATATCGGCAGATATTCAGTGTTTGGTAACAATTAAATGCAAGTGATGTAAATTCTGCTCACGACGCGTCGCACCGCGCCGCGCATGATGTGAAAAAGCCTTACTTAAGTGTTCCAATTTTTTTTCCTCGCGCCGCGTCGCACCACACCGCGTCATGACACGCGCATAGTGTGAACGAAATTTATTTTGAGAGGATGATTAGATGTACATGTGGTATACTGTGTATATCTCGACCATCAAATGGTAACGACCAACCACCTTCCCGCCAAACACTAGACGTTGACCCAACATTAATCCAGCAGGGTCAATCTCTCGTGTTTGCTGGGTAAAATGGGGTTCTCTAGATCGTTTCCAGATTAAATAAATGGTCTATTTATTAGCGCTAAATGATCTATAATATAGAATATAGATAAAAACTCACACGTGGTTCAACATACTAAAACGCAAATTAAACTACCACATCATGTGCTTGTAATCAGTGAAAACTACAAATTATTAATTTAACATGAACGTCTCCCAATGCATCAAATGACTCGATCATTAAAGTGCTACAATGTTTCATAAAGTTTATTTTTATCGACTCACCATTATTTATTTGTATTTCTATAAAATGTATATGTCTTGCTACACTAACAGCAGATTGATAAACACTTCATTCAGGAGTGACTCTGGAATCATGTATGTGACATGTGCGCTACTCCTAATCTACCATCTCCTCACGTACACTGGGTACATCGCCGTTCTCATTAGTGTCCTCATTGTCTGTATATTTCTCCACAGCATTGTTCTCTGTATTATCTGCCTCATGGTGTAGAGGATCCTCCACAGTATCGTTAGTATAGCGGTGATACTGCTCTTCTGGCAGGCTACTGTCCATCACCGCGTCGTGCTCACCTACTCGCCATTTAAGGCCGTCAGAGCCACCCTTATGTCCGGTAGGAATCTTGAAATTGTCAAATGCTCCACCCGTCAATTCAGCGCCGATACGTCCAGATATATGGTTGTCGTCATAGTGTGGGGGAGCTGGCGAATTACTTTCGTCGCTACGTTTCCGAAGAAGCAGCACAATAGCCAGAAGAACGATAAGAATCAACACGGACACCACGGCTCCGATGGCGATCAGCGTTCTCTTCATGTCCTCATCGTCATCAACAGCTCGAGCAGTGGGTTCAGCAGTGGTGGACGTTGTCGTTGACAATGGAGGCACCGTAGTGACAGCAAATGGTATTTTGTCGGAGCGGCATAGATCGTCTTCTTCAGTAGATTCTTCACACTCAGCTGGTGAGAAGCAGACGACAAAATGCCACTTATTTGTCGCCTTATCTTCACACACAGTCCTCTCACGATCACCCAATTTGGGGAAATAGCGGAGCCATTCCAGATCACAGGAACATTGTAGCGGATTATTTCCAAGCAGAAGAATAGCTAGCTCATCTAGTTCACTGATGACATTTTCTTCAAGCGTGGTCAGCCAGTTAGATGACAAATCCAGTTTTTCTAGATCAGTCGTGTCAGACACTATTTTAGCGTTGAATTCTTTTAGGTTGTTCCTACTCAAGAGAAGTACTTTTAGTTTACTTAACTCATCAAACACACCATTTGCTATACGTTTGAGTTTGTTATTCCTGATATCAATATATTCCAGTTTATTAGGTGAATCAAAGCTTTTCTCACTTATCTCTTCAAGACGATTGTTTCGCAGGGTCAGTCGTCTCAGCAGGGGTAATGACGAAAACGTCGAATCCGTGATTTTTTTCAGATAGTTGTTGTCAAGATAAATTTCTTCCAAAGAGCCACGATCGGAATTAATATACAGCTGGTTAATTGTTGTAATCCCATTAAACGACAGCGTGAGTTTTTTAAGACTTTTTAACTGATCAAATGAGTTATCTTCCACTGCGTTTATTTTGTTGAAGCTGAGATCCAGATTGACCAGTTGTGTCAAATCGGAAAAATTATAACGACCAATTCTACTCAATTTATTATGACACAAAACTAATTCTTCCAATGAGTTGCCTTGTTCATTAAAAGTGTTAGCAGATACTTCTGTGAAAACATTACGACCCAAATCAAGAGTTCTTAGATAACTTAGAGGTGTCAAAATATCACTCAAATTTGACAGTCGATTCTGCGACAAATTCAAATGTTTTAAATGACTTAATGGAGAGAATAGATCTACCGGAAGCTTATTAATAGCATTAGTCTGCATTTCCAGATGAAATAAATATTTATTGTTCTGAAATGTTTTTGAATCAATGGAAAGCAAATGGTTTTTGTTCATTCGTAATTCCAGCAAGTTTGTGAGGTCGCCCAACAAATCCACGTGAATAGAAGAAATCTTGTTGTTTTGAATATGTAAGATCTCTAAATCTTCAAGGTGATTAAACGTGTCCCGTGATATTTTTTCAATCTGATTATCATTTAAAAATATCTGCAAGAGTTTCGGATTGTTTCGAAACAATTTTTCGGGAATATCGCTAAGTTGATTATGAGATATATTAACACTGGTCATTGCATCTAGTTTTTCAAATAAATCTTGATCCAGAGTCTGAATATTATTTTCCGACAATACGAGCACCAACAGTTTCTGAGTGGGGTGAAATAAAGTTTCCGGTAGCTCAGAAATAACATTTCTAGACATGTCCAGTTCTTTTAGTTTAGTTTGCCGATCGAAAAATTTATCAGGAATACTTTTGATCCTATTATCCTGTAGCGTGAGTTGCTCTAAATGCCTTAACGACTTAATAGTATCTTGGTCCGGGTAACTGATTTTGTTACTATGTACGTTTAATGTTTCAAGATTTAAGTTCTGCAGATATCCACCATCAAGTTTGTCCAGATGGTTGTATGCCAAGTTTAAAGAGTCGAGACGTGGCAGATCATCGAATACCTCAGGTGGGATGTGATATAGGTTGTTATGATCGAGATAGATATCACGTAAATCATCCAATCCACGGAATGATCTACTATGTATCTCACTAATGGACAAAGAAGACAGATGTATGAAGCGAACATGACTCAAATTCTCAAAGGCCCCTTCTTGAACTCTGTTTATAGCTGATTGGCTGATAATTAACTGTTTGTATTCATCTGATGCTACTCCGAATGCTGGAATCTGTGATTGTTCTCCCATGTCGTGACAGATAACCTTCCAATAGTTATTGTCATTGTCCTCGTCACAGTCACATTTCTTGTGCACGGCTGGGCATTGATCACCACCCATAGCCAGGACAAACAGCCCAAAACACAGGCTCAACAAAAACATGACTGTTCACACAATATCTACATCACATAGATAACACACATTCACAAAAGACGCGAGCCTCAAATTAAAGTGAAGCAAAGCGTTCAAACCAGACTGATCCAAGCTTGCTCCTAATCTGAACGACGTTGACTGTCAATGTGCTCAAACAGGCGCATTTTTTTCAAACAAAGCTCAGTCACGATGCTCCCAATTAGAGGCATAATGATGGTAATATAATCGGCCCTGGACGGCTCGTGTGTTTGATATTTAAGAGTAGGCCTACGGTGCACATCTATCTTGGAGTAATACTACCGCTGATAAAATGTTGTCGGTTTAACGTTGGTTCAGCACTGGCCCAACGTCTCTGATATAGGTTCAACGCTACAACAATGTTTTCCCTTGAAAAGGGGCATGTTTACTTTAACCGATTGACGTTCATCCATTTTGTCAGTAAAAAAACATGTAGCTGATATTAGTGCAAAGTGGTTCTGAAAATAATATTTCCCCCGTTTGACGAGATATATTGGGAATAAGTATGTACGTTTGATTTTCGGATGTATAGGGCCTATTACATACGTTTACACATTTATCTATCAATATTCATAGGGTAGGTATGCTCCCCTAAGAGAGCGAAAGTAACAAAATATCGACGCAAAAATATTTAAAGTGGGGAAAATAATTTGTGACATACAACAACGACAGTACAAGTCAACAGAAAAACTTTAAATGGCAAAATTTATTCTGGCTCGGAAAAAATTGCAAATGAATGAATTGAATTTTCGGTAACACGTATGTAGAAGGGGGTGAGTGAGTGAATATTGCTTTACGTCATCATGACAACATTGCAACAGAATGAAGCCTGAAGTCGGGACTATGTCATTCTCTTATCCAATGATTTGAAGGGTTGTTCATAGTGCACAGTATCATAGAAGCACTGCACACTCTACGTCTTTGAATAGTTTGGAGCACAATATGCACAATCCCGATGATAAATATCCGACCCGGCCGGGATTCGAACCCATTAGATACGTGTTTCGAGCCACAACCGGACCGAATGAGCATGCATCGGGGCCGGCCAGCACAGAAGGAATGTACAATGTATTGCTTTATATTTATACCACGCAATACAAGGAACTTACAATAAATATAAGGCAAAACACCAAGAAAATCTGAGAGTAGACGAGTTAGTAGCAAATGAATGAATGAATGAATAAATGAATGAATGAATAAAAAAATGAATGAATAAATGAATGAATGAATGAATGAATGAATGAATGAATGAATACATACCAGTGAATAACTAAATGAATGAACATGATGAATAATGACATGAATCGATAAACGAATGAACTCCAGGGCAGGCCTACTTTTCGTGCACATGCATGCTAAGCTGGGCAACGAGTCTTCAATATGGTGATAATATGATAATACAATATGAGATGATATATAATATGATATATCGGTTAGATGACACTGCCCTCGTACACAAATGGTAACTAAGTAATGAAATAAGTAATCACAATAAAACATTTTTTATGCGGCGGTTAACCATTTGATGTATAAATTTGAAAAATATAGTACAGAATAAATACTAACATGAGATGATGATTCTGAATATTAACAGATGATAACATTAAAATGTATGCGAGCAAGAAAAACACGCACTTTGATAATACGTATACATAGAACAAAAAACATACATCGCCTCAGTAGGAAGAATAATTGCTGATTCAGCTATTAACAACAATTCTATAGCTACTAAAGTATTAGTGAATTAATCATTCACTTTACTATACGTATTGCAGATGGCAGATTTTCTACACAGGCCTAATCTATATAATATAAATTTCAGTCTATCACTTTATTATCATTTACAATTATCTCAACGCAGATTGATTCGACATTTCCCATCTAGAAATTCAATACATTCTATATGCCGGATTAACTAACATGTGATACAACACAACAAAATATTATTGTTGTATCTGGTTCCCCTGTTGTGTCATGTAATCCAGGAATTAGGGCCTACTTTGCTGCTCTGCAAAGCCAAAATACAGTATCTGCTAAAGCAGATACTGTATTTTGGCTTTGCAGAGGATTCCCTGATCTACTTAAATACCGGACTCGCACAATCGGGGCTGCGGCTCACACTGTCTTCAGATACTGGGGTCGATTTTTCAAATAGCAATAGGGCGTACAATATATTGAAAAAAAATAACAAAGTTTGTGATCGCCATCACGTTTATATACATCTAATGTGGGTGTTACAGTGTGGGTTGAACATTGGGTGTAGGCCTGCCATAATAATACATGTTAAATAGGGGTGACATACGAGGGATATCAACGAGCTTTTTGTATCCTAGCAGTCGTTGAAAAAACCTGTAGGCTTTACATCCCAGCTAACACAGAATGTACAAGGGGTTAAGGAATCGGAGGGGGGGGGGTGGAACGCCGGCGGGGGACCCCTTGCACTGAAACCAATGTTGTTTTGATGTTGGGCCGACGTCAAAGACGATGGCCAGCATGAAAAAACATTGCGTCAACGTTTCCTGTTTGCTGGGATGATGTAGGACTACCATTAACATGATTTATAACATTTGTATACCATACCATTGATATTAGTGTGGTTTGTTTTAATCCTTATAGCGCGCGAATCGACTTTAGACGTCAGAATCTGACGTCTGTAGACGCCAGATTCTGACGTCTAAAGTCGATACCCGCAGTGTAAGGGTGGACATATTTATAATGGCCGTAGACCCATAACATAGGTATTTAAATTCAGCGGAAACAGCTAACTAGGACATTTATGTTGATTTCAAATTGAAAAAATCCTTTTGTTTCCATGGTTTTTACAAAAATAATTCAGCGCTTTAAGCTGTTCTCTTCTCTGTTTTTTGGGCGCATTGCTAATATTATCTGCGACTTGTGTTTGCTGGTATGTGTTCGTGGGCTGTGCCAGGTGTTTTAAATACTGCCAGTGACTTATGTTGTGAATGTCTTGCTAATATTCTACGCCAACGATGGCGGCACTGTTTTTTTCTGAGACCCACGTTTGTGGATATATTTGTAATATTGTCTTGTGTGATTATGCTGCTAGTAGTGTATTTGTCCTGTTGTGTGTATTTAATGGTAATATCATCTATGAACTGTGCTATTGTTTTATTGGCAACATTGTCCGTGACCTGTGTTGCAGGTTTATTGGTACTAATATTATCTGTGACCTGTGTTGTGGGTTTATTGGTAATATTATCTGTGACCTATGTTGTGGGTTTATTGGTAATATTATCTGTGACCTGTGTTGTGGGTTTATTGGTAATATTATCTGTGACCTGTGTTGTGGGTTTATTGGTAATATTATCTGTGACCTGTGTTGTGGGTTTATTGGTAATATTATCTGTGACCTGTGCTAGGGGTTTATTGGTAATATTATCTGTGACCTGTGTTGTGGGTTTATTGGTAATATTATCTGTGACCTGTGTTGTGGGTTTATTGGTAATATTATCTGTGACTTCTGCTATGAGTTTATTGGTAATATCATCTGTGACCTGTGTTAGGGGTTTATTGGTAATATCAACTGTGACCTGTGTTGTGGGTTTATTGGTAATATTATCTGTGATCTGTGTTATGGGTATATTGGTAATCTCATCTGTGACCTGTGTTGTGGGTTTATTGGTAATATCTTTTGTGACCTGTGCTATGGGTTTATTGTTAATATCACCTGTGACTTGTGTTGCAGGTTTATTGGTAATATCATCTGTGACCTGTGTTGTGGGTTTATTCGTAATATTATCTGTGACTTCTGCTATGGGTTTATTGGTAATATCATCTGTGACCTGTGTTGTGGGTTTATTGGTAATATCATCTGTGACCAGCATTGTACGTTTATTGGTAATAATATCTGTAACATGTGTCGTAGGTTTATTGGTAATATTGTCTGTAACCTGTGTCGTAGGTTTATTGGTAATATTGCTTGTAATCTGTGTAGTGGGTTTATTGGTAATGCTATCTGTGACCAGTGATGTTGATTTATCGGTTATATTGTCTGTAATCTGTGTAGTGGGTTTATTGGTAATGGTATATGTGACCTGTGATGTTGATTTATCGGTTATATTGTCTTTGATCTGTGTTGTTGGTTTATTGGTGATAGCATCTGTGAAAAGAGGTGTGGGTTCATTGCTAATATTGTATGTGACCTGTTCTGTGGGTTTATAGGTAATATTGTTAGCGACCTGTGTTGTTGGTTCATTGGTAATATCACTTGTGACCTCTGTTGTGCGTATACTATTAATATCATCATATGTGACAAGTATACGTGAGTTTGCAGTACGTCCACTATTGACAGAGACTTGTGTTGGTGATGTATTGCTAATATTGTCAATGTTCTCGGTTGTGGACAAGTCATCTGCTGTGGGTGTACCATTAATTTTGTCAGATTGCTGTGTTGATTTTTCATACAAAAACTGATTTGTGAAGGTAGACTTAGATGCGGTCATGTAATAACTTTTTGTTTGTGCTCCGATGGTTTCTATTGGGATGGTTTGTGATAAGGATACGTGTATGTCAGTTGAACTGTTTGTTATGTCTAGAGTTTCATCATATGATATTGTACTTACATCATTTGAGACTCCCGTTAACAATGACAGCTCGGTGGTATTACCATGATTACCAAGCGTATGACTAACACCATTTTGAATGGTAGCTGGTACGCTTGTGAATGCAGTTTTGTTAGATGTAGGATATTTTGTTGTATTGTTGAATGTAAATTGACTCTTGGGACTAGAAGTTACTGAAGTACTTTTTGGTACGTGTACGGTGCTTGAATAAACTCTTTCTTCAAGCCCGGATTTTGAAGTCTGTCTTAATGTCCAAATGTCTAGCATGTTGTATGTAGTTGAGGATGGCACGCGTTCTTCCACCCCACCAGTCGTCGATTGTTTTTTAAGCGTAAGAAAACTTCGTGTGAGTCCTTCTTTTTCATCATTTTCAACTGTTGTAAATCGTTTAGTAGTGCGGCTTCTGGTTAGAATCACTGGTGATGGGGACATTGTCAAGGAGGACGAATGCATTGAATCAGTACATATTTCTCTTCTTTTGTCTGATATGGGGGCCAGTAATTTACATGTTCCAACACTGTGACACAAGACAAGTTGGTTTATGTATTGTCTGTCGGATTTCTGACTACAAACAGCATCGTGTGGATCAGCAAATGCTTCAAATAACCGTAGCCATGAGAGATAACACAACTCGCATGTCCATGGATTGTTACCAATGTATAACTTATCCAATGTCAACAGTGAAGTCACTGTTTTACCAGATAAATAAGAAAGTTCATTCCATCGGACATCGATTGTATGTATTGACCATAGATAACTCCAATCATTCGATTGGTAAATAAAATTATGAGACAGATTAAGATATTCAAGGTGAATTAAAGACGAAAAAGAATGTTTTGATAAGTAAACAATTTTGTTCATGCTAAGATCTAAATGTTTCAGCTCGTACAACGGATAAAATGCATACCTATATATCTTTTCTATATTATTTTGACGCATATGAATTTCTTTCAATAATGACATTTTTCTAAAATAATCATCAGGTAATATACCGAATAATATGTTGTTGTCGAGATATAAATAGTTCAGTTTCACCAACCCGTCAAAATCTTCTATGTGTTTCATTTTATTTGAGTTAAAGGATAGCGTCTTTAATTTTGTATTATTAATAAATGTTCCATTTAGTAAATAACTTATTGAATTATAGCTTAGGTCGAGATATGTCAAACTTGACAAATCTTTGAAAATGCCAAAAGGAATCATAGTAATATTATTATTGGCCAAATTCAAATAATTTAGGTGATTTTTATTTAGAAACAATGTACCGGGTAGTCCTGTTTCAGAGAGGCGGTTGGAAAATAAATTCAAATATTCCAAGTTTGATAAAGTAGACAGGGCATGCTCTTCTATGGTAACAATATTGTTCATAGATAAATCCATGTGTGTCAAACTACTTAATGAATTGAAATTTGTTCCCTTGATTTCTGTGATCAAGTTGTCCTGCAAATACAATTTATGTAACTCCTTGGAATGAAATGTTGGAAGTACTAAGATGAAATTGTTTGATAGATGGAGCTGCTTGAGATTCCGCATTGCAGCGAGGGCAAGGTGATTCGGTGAAGTTAAAAAATTATTTGCAAGGTTAAGAATTCGTACCGCCTTCAGGTTTTCAGATAATGAACTACCAATAGTCGTCAATAGATTATAAGATAGATCCAGGTATCGTAATCCATCGTTAAAACCGAATGCGTCACCATCAATGACACTGATTTTGTTATAAGACAGATCCAGATGTTGTAATATGGAAAGTCCAAAGAATGTTCCATTGTAAATATGTTGCAATCTATTTTTCGATAAGTCAATGCGTTCTAGTTGGCTATTATTATGAAAAATATCTGGTCTGATCTCAAGAATATAATTCTCACGGAGATTGATGACAGATAAATCTGCCATGTGGGCCACACTATCTTGTGTGAAACGCACCATCATGTTATTATTGATCAGTAGCTCCATTAGATGAAGATGAGATAAACAAGAAAGTGGTAGACTTCTCAATCTATTGTTATATAAATGTAAGCTTCTCAGATTTCTTAACGAATAGCAGTTGACTGATGACATAGATCTTAGGTTGTTGTTGTGTAGACTCAGGTGTACCAGCTGGTTCAGATGAACGGCAAAAGACGTGGGCAGGAAAAGCAGCACATTGTCATCCAGGTAGAGCTCCTCCAGTGTGCCTTCCATACCCAGAAAGGCATTGTGTCGGATGTGGCGTAAGCGTAGATGTTGAAGTCTCAGAACACGAACGATAACACCGTGAAATGCTGCCGCTTGTATCTCATTGACAACACTGTCTCCTCTGATAACTAGCTCTGAGAATGTGTGGTTGGATGAGATAAACTCAGGCACAACGTCTCTGTATCCTATGTTTTCACACACGACAGTGTCAATGAAGACAAAATCATACCTTCTGATGCAGCAGCAGTTATCAATCACGGCTGGACAATCAATCATGCGAAAACAATCCAGAATACCCTCGCATGATGACAGGAGTAAGACAAGTTTCACAACATGGAAAATAAACATATTTATATGATCTACTAAAGTGCGCTGCACAATTTGTGAATATACAGTCGACTGTAAATCTAGTTTTCAGTGTGAGTGCTCACGAATGTGACTCACGTGTGCTAATGCTAACAACACAACACCGGCCTTCAAGGTGGAATGCTTTGCAAACCCACTCAGTCGTACAAATGTATTCCAAACTTGAATAGTTCTTACTATGTGCTGCCCCCCCGCTATTTCCGTATATAAGCTGTGAGGTTAAGTACTTAAAGGTGTGCGCTCCCTGACACAAATTCACGAATTAATACAGTGAATCGGATCACATGTTTATCAGGACGTTTTGGCCCTTATTTTTAACGCATGAATGAGTTTATATCATTGAGTATTTATTCATATTAAAATTGTCATTTTGCTCGAATTTGCATTACCTATAATGCTATTTCAACGTGAAAACTAAAATAAGTGGTTGATTTCGCAAAATTGTACAAATTGATACAAAATAT
This sequence comes from Flabesymbios commensalis, assembly GCA_964017125.1. NCBI lineage: Eukaryota > Metazoa > Annelida > Polychaeta > Terebellida > Flabelligeridae > Flabesymbios > Flabesymbios commensalis. The sequence continues at coordinate 81,564,013 of OZ024902.1, forward strand.
CATAAGAAATAGGGGGCGGTTTGCCTGAGGTGATTTCTATACGAGGATGAACGTCTGAAAAATACTCACTCTACTAGTATATCATTCTTCACCCCGTTATATTAGGAAATGACAACCTACATGTAGCTCAGTAAAGCTAACTGGATGAATACAATTTCCCATGTTAAAGTTAATCCGATTTTCCAATACAGAGCATTGCTACTTACTGTATATCAAATAATATTAGAAGAAATAATAATGAAAATCTTTGTGATTGGCGGCCATTTCGACTCTGATCCCGGCTATCCATGATGTTTTAAATCCATCAATTTTATCATTTACAGGATGAGCACACGCGTCAAATTTCAGATTATTAGAAAAAATGAGTAATATTTTGACGCTGTCAAAAAAATGACTGCTGTAACCTCACGTATCAGTGCAATACGTATGGTATAAATTTCAGAATAATCGGCCTTACTCTCAAAAATGTTGAGATAAGAACATTTTCTGATAATAAATTTTTTTTCTTTACAATGCACACTGGGACTGCGCTGAGTTAGAAGACTAAAATTAAAGGCAAACATACGAAGATCTGTGCCTAAAGTAATACTATTTCGACCACAAGGTCAACTAAATTTAACATACACTGTATATATTTGGATGGTTTGACGGGTGTATCACAAATGTATAATACCAGTAGTATAAATTCAGATGACGGCAACAGTCACTGATCCAATCGGAAAATAAATATGTTTAAACCAAGTCACTTATATCGTCAAATTTGGAGGAAAAGATTACATGCCATCCGTTAGAAAAACATACGCACATATAAACCAAGTTGTCAATAGCTGAACAGTTAATTTTTTTAGTCTATATTTTAGTCTGTGTCGTAGATTAGAACTATCTACAATAATTGTCAATGTTTATTCCACAAATACAAGATAAACATTTTTTAAATTTAACATGCAATGTGAAATCCCGACTTCTGAGTAACTCAATTATCTAGCTAACTAAAATAGAAGTTCAGTTATGGGTCTTCGTTAATTATTATAGATTAATTCCCACTAAACAGTGTTATATACATTATACACGTAATAAAATATTTAGATCCTGTATAAACGTAGCCAACCCATCCAGCACTCAAACAGTTCAGCTATGTTATTGGCACAAAATATGCTTGAGTGATCTTGTGTAACTGTAAATTAAAGTACAGTCATGTAGTATTGTTTCAGCACAAATTATTAAAAATTACAGCTACAAAGAATACCAAAAACTGACGGTGTTTTAGACCTACCCACAGCATAGTCATCACCAGATTACAGCTATTCTTCATCAACGTCCGGACCGCCGCTGCGGGAGTCTAGATCACGAAAGTATTGCTCTTTTAGAGTTTGCAGATAAGCTCCGAGACTACGCTCATCAAGTCTCGAGTTTTGTGCCGTTTGGGTGAGCCTTTTTATCAGGCGGAACACTGCACACTGCTCACGGCTTCCTTTCGTCATCTTATTCTCATCCTGCAAACATTGAATGAAGGTTGTCGTTCAATATCTAAGATATATGTAGTATCAAATTTCTCTTAAATAAGTGTGAAGACTGTGAATAGCTAATAATGTTATTTATGTCTTGCACGAAATTAAAAAAACCAATATGGGTATTATTTGCCATATATTATTTGCTCCATAGAGGGCGTTTATTCACTATCACAAAATAATGTTGTGTTCTTTTTTATGTTTCAAACCTACATCAGTGTGATAGGCAGAAATGGTAAAAGGTCTGCTACCGAATACAATCCTCAGTCTGGAGGTTGAATGACAAAATCTGACCTTGCAGAAAATGACACCAATCAGGTTTTGGTCGATTTTGACTTTAAAGAGGGTGTAAGCTGAGAAACCAATGAGTACCGGCATTCAAGATGGCGTCCAAAATGACCACACTAAATGCCAATCCCAGTGAAACATATGTATAATGTCAACATTCTAAGGGCCGATTTCAGCACTTTAGTCTCTACGTAACCCCACCCCCCCCCCCCCCCTCCCCCGGCGGGACACACAACAGTAAAGCCTAAGATGTCTTTCTTCAAAAACAGGACCGAGAATGGTATTCCATAACAAATGACATTTCGAGCTACACCCTTGAATTACCTAAATATTCCTACGCCAATCCCCAGAAAAGACACAATGTTTTTTACCCACTGTGTCCATCCGGAAATCTCATAAAAGTTATATCAATGTACCTGATACACACGAAATACCCACCCAAATGATGTTTCAATGTTGTAAACTGTAATTATAGGTAATAAAGGGAACAATTTCTACCTTTTACAAGGTCCTTTCAGTTATTTAGCCTACTAAGATTGCCCCACAATAAAAAAACGTAGTGCTACCATTTCATCATCATTCCCCACCACTACCTCTACAGCACCCACTGGACGGGTTACCAATGTTGCTTTAATGTTGGTCCAACATCTCTGACGATGGCCCAACAACAACCCAGCATTGGCTCACTTTCCCCACATAATGCCCATTTTGCGGCATCGCCAGCAGAGGCCATGCGGGTGACGCCTCCCACTGTCGTGGGACAGGCTATGTACCCAGATAACACGATAGATTGGCCCAATGCTGGCATAATGTTGACCCACCATTTGCAAGGCTTGTAAAACATTACTTCAACATTGCTTTAGCATCTCCTGTTTGATGAGTTAACCTAATGCTGTTTTATTGCTGGGTCAGCGTCGCAGGATGTGGTAGTATTAAATCACAACTAGGCCCATGCCTCCTATCAAGATATCATCTCCACTAAGATGTAAACCCAAAAAACTCTAGTCACAAAGTAATCGTGACTATTTTTTTCCTAACACTTTTGATAACACATTTTCAGGATTGAACGTCGCACCAAAAGTTTCAAGTACACTGTTACCACCATCGCTACCTACATTATAGCGTTTGTATAGCGCTCTTTGTTCATATTGGCCTAAAATCATGCGAATAACTTTCCTGGTGTTTATAGTCAAACAACTGTATGTGCAGAATAATCATTAGCGCAGCGATTAGAATTGCCTTATTATTTTAATTTCATCTGAATATTTTAAAATGAGCCACGTTTCTGTATTAAATGTAACAAAAAACGATTTTTTGAATAAAATTATTGTTAGGAGGAGTATTCTTTGCCAATTTATGTTGATGCAAACTTGTCTTGTGTAAGTTGATTAATATAATGAACAGAGGATGATATACGTCTATGCAATTATCATTGGACGTTGAAACAAACCTTTTTTTGCTTGGTCAATTTGTCTGCCATTTCTTTTGCTTCTATGATAATATCAGATGGAAGCGTAGACATTTCTGCCAGCTGGATCCCTGCAATATAATATTGATAGATATGCTACCTCTGTCAAAAAAAATAACCATTTGCTCTCTTATTACATGCGACAATATGTAACTAGAAGGGTCTAGTTTTTGTGAACAAAAAACTGAAGATGTCTCCCCTCCAGTAGCATAACCACAATACAAAGGTTGATATAGCTAATAGATGTAGTGTCAATGGCTTTTGTAATTAATGTTAATAAATGGCTCCTGTGGACAGTAGAGGCTACCCGGTATGTATTTAGCTGAATTTATTATTCTGTTTCGGTGCGAAACACAATGTGGCTTGTCAACACTCCCATCAAAAACGACGTTTACCCAATGCTGGTACAATGCTGGGCCCACCGTCTGCGATGCTGGCCCAGCATCAAACCAGCACTAGTTCAATGCCTCGTGTTTGCTGAGCTGCGTTTAATAGCAGCTGGTCTGGTATTGCTTACTGCTGGCGGCGATTACAAGCCGACACAGACCCAATGGCTATTTAATGTTGGGCCTGCGTCGCTGGTGCTGGCCAGTATCCATTCAATCCTAGTCAGTACATAAAGCTGCCGGTACCGGCATGCTGGCGGTACGGGCACAATGCTTTGAACCAAAGCTGGGTTAATGTTGGCCCGCCATCTGTGACGCTGGCCCACATTCGGTGTGGCGCCAAACACGACACAGTAACCCAATACTGGGCTAATGTTGGCTCAGCGTCGTGGACAGTGGGCCAACATTAACCCAGCATTGGGTCAACGTCTCGTGTTTGATCGCCTGCGCGGTGGAAAGCGCTGGACAGAAGCACAGAAACGAATGGGACATACAGACGTAGAGAACGCACAGACAAAAACTGAGCGGACAAACTGAGCGGACAGAGGTAAACCAACATGTCCCCACCTCTTCAGAGGGGAAATATGATAATTTCAATACTTCAAACAATGAGCGACAAGCCTATGGTAATTCACATGATTCAGCAACGATGAACGGTATTCCTTAAATCTCTCAAATCTTTTTCATCTGCTTAAACGTATGTCGTGCGGCAGAGAAGCTTAACACGACAATTTGACGGTTTTAATTCAGCACGTTCACATAAAGTTTTATGGTTGTACTTTATTACCGTAATGATTTTCTCTGGTTTTTCCTTTTGATAAGATGTGCGTGAAAGCAACTTTGTCACACTCCCCGGCCTGACTGAACACACGCTGAACTTCGAAGTGATAACTGTAATAAAAAGAGTTATGAGGAGTTTATATAATACAGTGTGTTTTTCACTGAATCACAGCATGGTGGTGTTACAAGATGAAATTTAAGATTTTCCAATTTAACATATCTCCATCTCAAAATCTTAATCGATATAAAAAATAACTTATCTCGCCAAGGTAATTTATTTAAATTTTCACCCACCTAAGGTTGTGTCTCGCTACCGCGATCCACAACTTCAAGTGGATGAACATTACTCATATTTGTTTGATTTGAGACCAAACATTTGCAAATCTTGCTATTTGAGACCAAACATTTGCAAATCTTGCTATTTAAACACACATTTCATTCCCATAATAAAATAGATTAAATGGATGCTTAGCGCTTTAAGGGTTAAAGACGAGTATAATTACGAGTTCGCCGCACGGAAAAGGTTGTATCCTTCAAAGTAATGGCCATGTTCAAAAACGTTTCAAAATATGATCATTTAATATGATCAAGTATATGTCAAGTACTATGAAACCTGCAGTTTCCAGGAAACACAAGGCATTGAAAATAATGTTGGTCCACCCCGCCCAATATTTGCCCAACATTGGGTAACGGGTTCAACCCAGCCTTGGTTTGAAGTATCGCATTTGCTGGGGTACTTTGCTGTGTGATGCCGTGGTACGGAAAGTCTATGAAAAGAGTTTTAATGAAAGGAGCTGTGCCGAAATAGTTGAACAAGTGCCATTAATTATCACCCACTTGAAGATGTGGGTCGCGGTAGCGAGATATAACTTAAAAGTGGGTGAGAATTTAAACAAGATAACTTAGCTTAGCGGGAGGCTAGAGAAACGGACGCCTTTGCACAAAGTGTGCAGAGGGGTTAAAAACTCACAAGAATTGATAGGATTTACATTTAAATAGGGTTTTAACACATGACGATTATAACAAATACTAATGATATTAAATATATTCTAATTGATCCATACTTTTCAACATTGGGGTACAACTCCGAGAGGTTTGTCAGTTCCATGAAATGCGTTGCAAAGAATGTGAATATCTGCGAAAAAACGATCGATAGGCAATATTACATATTATTTTTCTATTATCATATATACAATACGCTAATTACTGCTTAGATTATCATTATATTTAGAATACACAGCACCATCTGTACAAAAATTAAATTGTTTAAACTTAGTTGTTGATGAAAGATTTACAAACAATTTTGTCTATACACCTGAATCTTAAGCATGGCTGGATTAACATAACTAATGTAGAAGGCATACTACATGTAATTTGAACCAGGAAGAGGTGTGGGGAAATTTGCACAACAGATCATTTCAATAAAATAAATCAAATTAATGTATTTTATTTTAAAGCAGCTTCATAAATGATAATTATATTGCACCCACCTTTTGGGATAACAAATGTTCACATATAGCGTGACATATTCCGACTCCTTCTTCAGGATCTGTGCCTGTAATATTGTATTGGTACTGTTCAATTGGGTGTAAATGTGGTCTCCAAATTGCTCTCCAATGATTTTAACTTAACAATTGTTTCTCCCCTCCCACAAAATATAACCCCGCCCCCATTGACTCAGAACGTTTCAGAAAGCTGAATAGGCTACATCAATCATTTTGAGTAAAATAAATCACCACCCGAATAGTCATGTAAACTTTTAAAAAACAGGAGACTAATCATAATAATTACCCAACGTCCAGCACTGCAGAAATATTTTTCAAGATGGATGCCGTCACCAATTGTTTATAGATTGTTCCCAAAATTTTCCCATAGAGTAAGAAATAAATAATTATAACATCTTGGAAAACGCATATTTTTGTTCAGTTTCAAAATATACAGGGAGATTTTGCCGATCATACATGTAGGCCTATATGTGTGATTTTTTTTTTTTAGTTTTTCGGAGTTCAAAAAAACAAATTTGCGGAGACCGTGGAAAAATACTATCCCGATAATATTGGAATATTTCTTAATATAGAATCCGTTAAACACTACAGATAGGTGGTTAAAATCCACACATGAACGTTATAAAATTGGCTGTAGGAGAAGAATTTAACATTAATATGCGCTTCGCGATAAAATAAGAACACTTTAACAGCTACATGGCGTTAGAATCATATATTTCATCAGCGAAAGATTATGTTCGTTCATAGCCTAATAATTATAGACAATGTTGAATCTCTGGCTTAGTAGCAACTGAAATCTTAAATGTATGCCACAGATCTATATAGATGTACGTGAAATCAAACAGGTTTTAATTGCTCAGTTCTGCGTTTATCATAGATTCATATGAGTCAGTTCTCACACACCTCTTCCGAGTTCATCAATTATAACCAACGAGGACTTTGTTGCATTTTGGATGATGTAGTTAATTTCATTCATCTAGAGTGAAGAAAAAAATCATAAAATGATCAAATATGTTTTATTATGCACTTCAATATGCATCATAATATATAGTAGACAACCATAATCTATACTACTATATATATAATTAATAACTGATACTACTACTACATTACAGGATAGACTTTTTGTATGTGCCACATGGAGCAACCTACACAACAGCCAGACGGAACATAAAAACCACCTGCTCTGACGTGTGAGACTATGCTCAAATTGCATTTATAAATGTGTTAACTAGACAAAAAAGGATTTTCATTATACCTGCAACTGGTTATTTGGCTCAAGTATCGTATTCTACCCCTACTTAAATGTCCTGTGAAGTGATTTCACTTTAGAAATACAATCAAAGTATAATTATATCACAATGAGCTGTCCTCTAAGTTCTCAGATTACTAATTATCAGTTATTGGCAAAAACAACAACTGACAAAATACATGTACACTTGAAGTTTCTATTGGCTAGGCGGATCCCACAACTCATAACTTAACACACAAACGCCGCCCATTATTGAATCTGGACTGACACTGAAACAGCATCGAGTTAATCTTCCATGTTTGCTGTGTTTGTAGATGAACTGAATTAGACTTCTTTTGTGTGCCACATCGACAGGACGAAGAAGGGCGTGGCAATGCTAGCCGCTGGCCGGGTACGGTCGCGGTGATGGCCAGCATTTCTAGTGCTGTGCCTGCATTCAGGCAGTGTTCACGCTAGTCAGTTTGATAAAATCATACAGCAACATCATACAGTGTATTATAACCAGCCAGGTATGATAACATCGCATGACGTCACGAATAAGTCCCCCTCCTACATTCACATTTGGGAAACTTGATCTCAGGGTGTTAAAACGGGCGACCGAGCACTGCAATCTTGAAAAAAAAACAATTTATAATATTGAAGGATGCCAGTAGAGTAGGTTTGGTGACTACAAGGGATCTTTAAATAACAACGACATAACGGTCGGCGATGGTCGATTGGCTGATCCCGTCATGTGACAAACTTTGTCAATAGCATTGGCAATGGTCAGGTGCGTGTAGACACTATAATATTTGGTTTAATTGTTTTACTCTCACCTCCACCATAAATGTAGAGCGATTCGTTTCCATGTCATCGTCACTGCCGATACGTGAAAATATTTGATCGGCGATTCTGAAAGATGCATACTCTGCCGGGACAAATGAGCCTATTTGTGCCATGATTTGCAGGAGAGCTATTTGTCTCAAATAAGTAGATTTTCCACTCTGCCCGAAGTAGACAAAGACATTATTTATTTGGCAAGTTTCACTTTATGGCCATACATATTTAACACAACCTTTTTCATCATGTCAAATAGTTGTAATTCGTCCGTAAAATACATGTGTTTGATTTGATATTTTGGAGAATAACAATTGAGATAATGTAATGAATCTTCTTGTCAGATTGACTATTTAAATAAAATAATTTTGTCCAGCCAAAATGCAAAAAATAGTAATGATATAATATACCATACCATATTTGGTCCAGTGATTATAATAAAATTGTTCTCTTCTGAAGCGTACTGCAAAAATGGCCAACATATTTTAAGTGAACTTAAAGTGTACATGGTAGCAGCATATAACGGAGAATATTACATTTAACTTGCATTCTATAGAATGTTTAATGTCATGTTCACACCAAACAGCAGATTTTAAAAAGTTTCAAGAAATCATTTTTTTCAATCAATCAATCAATCAATCAATCAATCAATCAATCAATCAATCAATCAATCAATCAATCAATCAATCAATCAATCAATCGATCAATCAATCAATCAATCAATCAATCAATCAATCAATCAATCAATCAATCAATCAATCAATCAATCAATCCATTGATCGATCGATCAATCAATTGTAAAATAAATAAATGAATCTGGATATGTTTCGATATGTGTGTCAATGTCAATAAATAAAACTTCTAACACGAATAACTCCACGCGCATAACCAGGCTTAGAAGCACAAACACAAACAAGTGATGAACAATGAAACATCCATGATAGTCATACTGAAAGCATTTATAAAAAAACAGGCCAGAGATGGAAAAAGCCCCAGCTCGTTTTTTTAATTTATTGAAAATTGTAAAATAAGCCAGACACAATTGCAAGAAAAAAAAATGTTTAAGTGGCAATACCTTATTTCTAAATCTGATCCATGTCATTTTCGAACTCGCCCGGAGGGTTTGTAAGATGAACTCATGGGCCATGGCATGGCAGGACGACAATAACCTTTAGCCACATTGACTGAGGGCTAAAAATGGACATTAACAACTCACTCGGCCAAACCGAACAATATTATTAAAGGAAGATAATTCCATAGTGTAGGCACAGCAACGGATCAGTCTTCAAAGACGTAGAGAGAGGTGATGCGGACCGAACGTGAAATCTGAACTAGGCTACGTAACACCCGATGTTGTTCCAGCGCCAGACTTGTATCTGACGTTATCTGAATGTTACGACTGACGTTGATACAACTGACCGGACGTGCTAGCAGCGCTGGATGCGTTGAATATCAATCACACCAGTCTCGTTTGTTTTATGTTACGTCGTTTGTTTTGTTTTATGTCACGTTTACGTCTTTAACCAATTTGAACGAAAAGTCCGAAAACAACGTCTCGTGCACGCCAAAGACTTTGAAACAAAGTTGAACAGATGTCGGCGTTGACTTAACTTCGCTCTATCTTATCTCACGTTCATGTCGTTCCAGCGATCAAATTAAAAAAAATGAACCAATGTCATATAAAATAAACTGAAATAAACGATAAAATTGATTGGGGTAATTTGAAATTAGCGGAGAGGAACTTGAATATACTTTCAGATCACCCCCGGTTAATCTGCACAGGGGGGGGGGGGGGGGTGATATGAAATTTACACCGGCATATCGTTTTAAGGACGTCGTCACTGCTTTTCATAGTAGAACAGGAACAATTTTGGAAGGCCAGCTACTACTTTCAATCTGTTTGCACACAGTTCACGCTCAAATTGATCAGGTTTGGCAAAAAATTCTGGAACCAAATGAGAACTAGTTTGGTTATGGTGTAATGGAAGAATCAACTGTGTGAAAGCGTGGCTCCTAGGTGCCAGTATCCAGGAAATTAAATATTAAAGTCTCGTATGTCGCACAAACATATCGGAGATAGTTTAAAAAATGATTAGACTAAAAATAATTTTATACTAGGGAAAACTCACCGCGTTGTTTGGTACAGGAGTCTCGATGTTGATTTTTTCCAAGATTGGATGTCTACCTTGTTTAATGGCAAGAGTATCGGTGAAATCCGGGCGAACTGAAAGATAAAATGCATACATTTATTTATTTATTAGGCTTTATATACACAAATATATACAATAATCGTACAAATAAGCAATTGTAAGTAAAATTGTGTAGGCCTACATCAGGATGTCGAATACAGGTGCAGCACCCTAACTAAGTTCGACAACCAGGATAAAATTTATATACATGGTGATTACACTTAAAATTACACTTAAAAGTAAAATTAAATAGAAATATATTATACATAATCCCTACTAAAACATCGCATCGAATTTGGTTTACTTGAGTGTCTATAAGTAAATGAATAATTATTTGTGGCTTTACGCCTATTTCTGTCCTTTGTGGATCTATATTAGTGTGCACAACACGATATGAAAAATTTGACTATTCGACCTTTCACTTGAACACGCTAACAAAAAACTGAAACTTATAAACCTTGCATTCTTTAGTGCGGTTTTCAAAAAGGTTCAACTTTCATTTGAATATAAAAATGATAAATATCTGTAAAAATGTATTTTCTCTCTTTATTTTAAATATTTGTAAAGGTTTAGGATATTGATCGTATCGCCATTAAACATAATAATAATGGACCTTTTATAAACATTTTTTAAGTAATCAGTTCAACGTTAACCAACATGTAATTTAATCAAGATGCTCACTTTTCCATGTAACCATGCTAACCACAGTTTATTCATCAGTAACCATATCAATTAAACGGTCAGTTATTTGCAGGTCTAAATGACACACCAACAGTCAATATGTGACGTCAATTTGTCAAGTCAAGTAAAATCATTGAAAAACTGTTATATATGAGGTGATCGGGAAGGAGCGTTGCCACAGACCTTTGCTTGACAGATTAATTTGATGACATACCATATTCTGAAAGAGTGCAGTTATGAGCAAATCCTACAAGCATGTCCAACATGGATACACACTCTGAAAGTTTGTAGAGACAGCCGAGTAGTGGATAGATCTCTTTCATAAGTGATGTCACAACTCTGCAAATGATTCACATTGTTGTTACATGTAAAATACAAATCGTGGGCAGGATTAGTCTCAAAACGGGACACAGCTATATTAACCCTTTAAGCCCTCACGATGCATTGAAGCATCATTTTACATCCCTGAAAACCCACTTAATTTTCCTACAACTAAGGGTTTTAGAATGAAAATTTCCATGCAACTGGTTCACCAATACATGACAATTTTCTGTAATTTTTAAACCACATCAAATCATCTTCATCCACTACAAGTCGAGAATTGCGACAGCAATTCGCGGCTTGTAGTGGATGAAGATTACAATGGTAAATTCAGGCTTGAAAGGGTTTTAAACAAATACATCCAAATAACTGCCATTATTCTTTCGAATACAAATCATTTATTTGATAGGCTTATGGTTCGTACCAAAAATGAGCATAATATATATATAAGATACAGTAAATCAGTAAATACACATAGTAAGCACACAATGCATATTATATAATATATAACTATTACAATGTATCACAATATCATTTTCTACGTTGAATTGAATGGATATACAAGCTCAAACTAGTAATCATGTTAAAATCTTCCATTTGTAACATTATATTGAAAGAGGCTTCACGTGGGATGCTACGAAATATTTAACACTCAGGTCATGTATGATAAACTGCAGTAACAAATGTATGTCATCTTCCTACTGCTCGGTAAACAGCTTTTTCATCTTCTACAAATCTGTATTTCAAGAACCGATTTGTGGACATACAGGCTACAAGGGGCCAGGACAACTTTCTGTCAATATAGTAATTTTATTTGTACAATAACATATTGGTTAAGCTACAAAGTCGGCCTACTCACCGTTGCTTGCGACGTGGATATACAACATGTTAGCAAATTACAAAATGTATATCATCTCGAAGGAAATGTTTGATATAATAACAAAAAGAAGTGAACTCACACATTAGTCATCAAGTATATCTCCTGGAGAGATTCTTTAACCCGATCTAAAGACACACCAAGAATCATTCTTAAACTTAAATCAACATTGTCATTGATAACTGGTTCAACATTTAAATTTGATCAAAATACTGATTACTAATGGAACGTCATATTCGTCCCAGTTGAGTAACGAAAACAAATACTTTGTGAATAAATTGTTAAAATTAGAGTATCTTAGTAAGTACACAAAATGAAACATTGTTCTAAATATGAGTCAATATTGATTCAATGTGAGAGACGCTGGTCTTATATTTGAAAATCAACACCAGTCCAAATTGTCGTGTTTACTGCACTGGTATGGGGCATTCTTCTGCAGACAGTGCTCCAAAATTAATTTAGCACCTTGTGAACTTTTTGTCTTTGCTGGGTTGTGTTTGCAAATAACTTTAGGTTCCCACTAATCCCTGTGGTGTTACCTCTTTGAGCCAACGTTGGGGCAATGTTAGAAAAGCGACAACCACAGTAGAAACAAGTCCACGTTGTCGCAATTAGTGTCACGACGGAGACGAAACAATCGGGAAGTTAGACATTAATTTGTCCTTTTCGTCTAGGCAATATGGTGACGGAGGCGGACATTGGGATGGCAAAACATAGTTCTAAGCAACAATACATGAGACAGAGTCTCCGTCAAAATAGTGACGTACGGATGTAGAAAATGGCAAAGATTCAGAGGACAGGTCATCGAGGTCTCTCTGCATTTGTAATGTAGAGCGTCTGATTGTCAAATTCAATTCGTATTAATTTATAGCATACCCCGGTAGGTTTACTAGTTACCAACTCGTTAACGAATGCTTTTAAAAGTAAAAATAATCAAGCGATACTCACCATTAAACTTGATCTGTCAAAAGAGACAAGACATTACAATTTATTTTTAATATTCTCAACATGACTGTATACTTGTATGTGAAACGTGTTCTTAGTTTTGCTACATATTTTTATTAATAATCAGCATGGTTAACCCTTTAAGCCCTCACGATGCATTAAAGCATTATTTTACCTAATTTTCCTACAATTAGGGGTTTTAGAATGAATATTTCCATGAAACTGGTTTACCAATACATGGGAATTTTCTTTACTTTTTCACCCACATCAAATCATCTTCATCCACTACAGGCTTGTAGTGGATGAAGATGACAATGTAAAGTCAGGCTTGAAAGGGTTGCACATTTTTTACCAGAAAACACTGTTTCCAATATTAAATTAAAACAAATTAATTTATCACATAGCCAATGTACGGCCACTCACCAAATCAGCTGTTGTGAAACTCAGAGTATTCTTGAATTTTGATACCTTCACAAAAGATGTTGGTAGAGATTCTTTTGTATAATCTTTTCCACCCCCACAGTAGAGTTGTATGTGAAATCCTCTTGTAGAATTGTAGGCGGTTTTCAATGGTAAGTTGTGTTCTTTTCCAAGCTGCTGTACAAGCCCTTGAAATAACGATTACCATTAGAGTCAGTGTGAGATTCGAATAAATATCTGAGTACAAATATTGTCTGTAATGTGATCCACTTCATTTCATGTAAGCTTAAATTTAGTTGAATATATAGAATATTTTAAATGAATAATTTTGTTATTTACCATCAATGTCGTCCACTCTCTCTGTGTACGTTCTACGTGACACATCTAGCAAACCTTGAAATTAATGAGATATACATGCTGTAAATGTGAAGCAGACACCACATCATTGTAATAGGGAATGCAATATTGTAAAAGTTATAGTGTTGTTTATAGTAGAGGCAGTTTAAGATTATACTGTTATCTATAAAACTAGCCTAATGGCACGACGTGTTAAACACTTGTGTCACAATCACGTGTTTCTTTTGCCTAAAAGTTATTTCCCTTAAAAGATTGCTCATGTATGCCGTCAATTGCAAATAACTCGTAGGATAACTTCAGCAATGTGATCTGGGGATGATATCTTCATGTGTGGTTTTGCTGTTCTTTAACCCTTTAACCGCCGGTGCCGCATATATTTGGGTTTTTACTTTTAATCAGCACATTAAGTACCACATTTTAAATATGTTAAAGATAAAATGTGACATCAACCAGCAAGATTTGAAAAGAGTTGACCTCCATTTTGTCAAATCTGAATAATTTTCACTCACTTGAAGTTGTGGATCGCGTAAGCGAGACACAGCTTCAAGTGGGTGAAAATTCAGATTGAATAATTTGGCGGTTAAAAGGTTAAGAATGATGCCTATGGTTTTCGTTGTTTATTTGTTATATACCGATACGCATGATAATGAGGACACATACATTAAAGAGACGTAATACATTGCAACCTCGCTGACCTGGGCCTGTACGAATGTGCAACATGTCACAGTATGGAACGAAGACAAATACACTGTGCAGACAGTATGGATGCATTGGCACAGCGCATCACTTTGATATAGCTGTCGTTTGTCGTGCGGAATCACTGCTTGCTGCTTTTATGCTGGCATTGACATATTATCTCTCCCCTCTCCAATTTTTTGATGTTGTGTCCTTGGCCAAGGCACTTCAGTCACACATTCTCCACTCAGGTGTAAATGAGTACGTCCTGGTAGGACAGAGATTGTTTATGTCTGCTGTGCAACACTAACATGCAACACTAAATGATCACTGCTAAGTGTTGGCATACTGCAACGTCCAACAGAAACAAGTAAACACCCTGTAGTGAATAATATTCTACACATTACAGTACTAAAGCCTATACATATTATATTAAACAGCTACGATTCTGTAATGATAGATCTGTAGCTCCTTTGGTAACTCAGTTCACCTATGGCTACGTGCCAAGCAACGTGGCTACGTGCTAAGCCGGAGCTAAGCAGATGTGAACATAAGTATTGATGGCACATATTCTATTTATTACTCGTCGGAAAAAAATTGAAGAACAATCAAATTTAGTGTAAAATTATAATTATTTGTTGATGGGGGTGGGGGGGGGGGGGGGTGGGTGGGGTCGTGTGCACATATGGAATCAATTTCTGGATAATTACATGTATGTAGTTTGATCACTGATGCTAGACAATGGTGTCTGTCGGGTTATGAGTAGGCCTACCATACTAAAACCGTAATGGTCAAAATGGTTATGGTCAAGTGGCTGGGCCCACCAGGCTTGGTATACAATGACTGATGTCCATTTTATGTAAAGTGAACAATCTATTCCTGAATGTCCCTGGTGAGCTGTTCAGTGTATGTGTAAAACCAAAATTTGGGGTAACTTTGTAGCATCAAAAATGGCAGTGAGGGGACCATCAAAGATGAGGAAAACCACTTGATGGGTTTGGTGCACTGATCCCAATAGAGCATAAAAAAGTCACTGGCTGCGCTAGAATTTTTTTTTTTGCTTTAAAAACGTCATTTTTAAAAAATTGCAACATTCCACTTACTACTCCGTTACCAAATCCAAACCATTTCAACATTGATGTTACTTTGTTTAGCTTGACATCACACTTTTAAACGTGATATTCTTATTGAAGCATAAACTAAACAATCGTATCTCAAAACTGCTCAAATTTGACGGGATAAACAAAAATCCTTATTTCAACTCCGTTACCAAGCCAAAAAATACTCAACTCCGTTACCAAATGCTTTGCTCGACATAAATATAAACTGTATATTCTTTTATCATAACATCGATCATAAATGGGTGCTCTATTTATATAGGGATAACGAGCCATGTTTTAAAAGACTATATCATCAATCATTATGACTGAAAAACCCATAAAATTTGGTAATTCACTACTCCGTTCCCATTTCTTGGTAACGGAGTAGAGTGGAACGGAGTAGTAAAATTTAAAATATTTTTGGGATTAATGAAAATATATGGGCAATAATTCAAAGATATATCATACGGGTGGAAATAGTCCCCATAGCAACATGTTCTAGGCATGCAAGCATAAAACCAACTCATTTTTACCCACAACGATAGGAACGGAGTAGTAAAACAAAAGTATATTTTCTAACGTTTTGGTAATACCTGTTTGGAATAACTTGTTACTCAACTATATTAATTCTTTCAAGGTGAAAAACTGGTATAAGGCCCTTCAGTGTGTCAAACTACACTTGATATAATTTTAGTTCATGATTATTCACTTGATGGGGCATGCTACAATGATGGTAACGGAGTAGAGTGCAAATGTGGGGACATGTATATTCATCAAAATTATATATATCGATATCAATTTTAGGTCGAATTTTGCTCATTGATTAGTTTAAGTGAACAAGGTCTAGCCATGAAATGTAATTATTAGAATTATATTGTGTATTTGTATCCTACAGTGAAGTTTCAAATAGTGGAATTTTCTCTGGGGACATGCCATTTTCCACGTTTTCATGACATAGAGCTCTTATAAAACCATATATATATATATATAAAAATCCAAATAATCTAAACATTAATAAGTAATAATGCTTAAACGTAAAGTTGAACCATTTATTTCTAATATTTTCATATTTAATTCAAAATGTGGACCTTTTAAGGGACACTAATTTTATGTAAAATTACCCCAATTTTTGGTTTTACCCGTATAACAGACGCACTGACTATGTTACGGCTATTTATCCATCAATTCCCAACGCTATTAATAAATCCACCAATCAATTACGGTGAGTGCATTGCCTTACCTTGACACTTTTTTCTACCTACCATTAATATTGGTCTGAAAAATAAAACATTGTAGTTTATTAGCTCGTTTCACCAGTGATCATTAGATATCAAACGAATGTTTTTTCAGAATACAATTTAGAAAAATATAATACAAACTCCGTCATTCCAGCTTGTGGAAACTTTATTTTAGATGACTGCCAAAATACATACAACAGGGGTATTTTATTTGACTGCTAGTAGTTGTGGTACATAACATGCTAAGTCACATTATTTTCGCTGGTGTAAATATACTGGAATAAGAAAAACATTGTCCCCCGTCTACGTTGTCAAGGTATCCGTTGTTTGTTAGCCTGTCCTTCTCGCACTAAAAATCTATATATTTTTTTTAAGTAGATAAAACTACTGGATGAACTAAAACAATATTACACTCAGGTCTACATATGGCGACAATCTATATCGAATTTCAAAGCTACCACAAATTGGAATCCTGGTGAGCATTACGTTAATCAGTTAATTGACTCTGATACAGTAATTATTTATCTCATATCAAGATTTATATCGTACCAGATACAAACTGTTTTACGAAAGGAAATGCATAGGCTTACATCAAAGGTCATGAATTGGAAGACAATTATTTCGCCATTGAAATCGAAAAACTGAATAGAGTAGATTATAGTAGGCCCATGGTGATTTATTTTTCAAAATTGCAGTGCTTCAGTTCCCGATGTTGCTATGAGATAAAAAAAAGACAATATCATGGCTAAAATTATATTGTCTCTTACACCAGCCCTCCCTAGTTGTATTCTCCCTCCGGTCATAGGTATAAATCGTCCCTTGGACTATATAGGTCCCAGGACAATACAGACCCATGAACATCTGGACAATACATCTAGATCGTGTTGATACCGGGGCGATACAACTTAAACCATGATATAATCTATAAATATTTATCACTTTCCAATAAGCTGATAAGAATACGGAATGACGCAGTTTGAAATTAATGGGCGGTAGATGATAATTGTTACAATATATTTTTTATTAGTTTAATTGATGTTCATCTAAATAAAGTGGTTACATTAAAACTATGAACTTTTTCTAATCTTATCAAAAGCATTTGTAGGATTATATACAGGACGTAGTTTCTTTAAAGCTTACCTTGACAGCAAAACACTTTTGTGTGCGCATATTTAAAGTTCCCTTTTGATACCTTGTGTCTTCGTGAATTATTTCATTGATTTTGTCAATCAAAACAACAAAGCGAGCATCCGATAGAATCTGAAATCAAAAGCTCTGAATGCTGATCATACCTTCGAATACAATTTCAATCTATTTTTTAATGATGTTTATGAGATGGAAATTGAGACGAAATATAACCTGTAGTAGCGCGATTTTTATATACGAAAACAAATCAATGAGACATAATATAAATCAAACAATTTATTAAGAAAAAGATACATTTTTATTGCAATAATAATGTGTAATTACCTTTGCATATTCTCGAAGTAGAGAACATTTACTTTCTTGTAGAAAATCGTGAAACGGACCAAGTAATTCCAACACATGCTTGAGATAAATAATATTATTAATTTTCGCCTCTGCCGTTCTTACATTTTCCTGTTTGGGAATTTGCACACACATCGATAACAAATGTTCGGTATCCAAAAATCTCCCAATTATTGTGTGTAAATTATAAAACAGCTCCTCATTTTCAATCAGTTCTGTAACAGCTTCTTGTCTCAGACAGATGGTTGCCACATCTAGCAAGATGATTAGATTATGAGATATATAGAACAACCTCATTATTGAATTATATTAGCATTTAAAACTAAGTTTAAAAATAACATCAATTTTCTATTTAAACCAGTTTCATTGTCATTTTGCTCAACACTCGCTTTCTGTTATTTACCATTCAATTATGTCAAGTTGTGCATGGTTTCCTAATACACACGATATACATAAACATTACTAGGAGTAATATCATTTTTTCCAATTAAAGCAAAATTGACCTACGCAGATCGAGATATCTTTAAAAATCCGAATTTATATTTTCAAACAATAAAATAAATAAATCGTACACAAATTTAAAATTCAACATATATCAGTGCATATGTACGCATACAGTATTACAGTAACGTGACAGTGTTTACCATTACGTAACAAATCATGATTCAAAACGTTTTCAATATAATTACTGTTCACACTCTTGCATAAACCAAGCCAATTAATGATACAAACAGTATGAATCGTAAGCTATTCACATACACACAGATCGTGATTTGTATTGAGCGCAATTACATTTGAACTGAGACTAAAATTCATATTATTTTAATCACATAAAATAAATTGTATCCAGCATAAAAGTTGCAATATCAGGTGATTCGATTTTTTTGTCTGAAAAAAATCGGAATGAAACTAACAGTTTAGTCTGCATGATCCATTAATTTGTAGTATTTATACACCTCATTTACATGTTGTCGTTAAGACTGTTTCAATCAGATATCGTATACATGAACGTAACCATAACAAGACCCTTAATAAACCAACATACCTGAAAGCGGCTGAAGAATACTTGAACGCAAAAGTCTTGCTCCCATGGCGGTTTTTGTATGACGTAAAATACCATAAAGTGTGTGATCACAACGAGGGTCACGAATATTCTGGAGAATTTCCAAATTCTTGACGGTTTGAACATCTATGAGATAAGAAAATACAACAACACAGTATTCTAACCAGTGTTAACAAGGCTGTGTTTTTTATCACGAATGCATGCATTGTGTGGGGGTAAAAATACCTGGGGGAATAGCACCATTGGTAGGGGAGTGGGTACTCAACTATAGGTAAAATAGGGTTGCGTTCGTGCTCACTCATCAGTGTTGAGTTTTCTGGTCAGGTTTTACGGGAGCCTTAAATTCTCTTGTATTCTGCATAATATTGGATCTAGGCGTACTTCTGCAACCCTTTCCTCTTTTCATGCAAGTCCCCCTCCCGTGTACTACTCACGTGTTAATTGTCTCCTCTCGATCGTTTTTTACAATAAGAGTTTAGGCTTGCAGTTCTTGTGGTGGGAAGTCTATGATTTTGGAGTAGTCGTTTCGGAGAGAGTTTAAATTGGGTCTACATCAAGAAATCTTCAAACGTCCGAAAATTTCACATTCCAGACCTCGGAATTTTGGTTCACATCTACAACCCCTTTCGGTTTAAAGCATGTATTTTCATCTGTAATGTTTGGGTGGCCGCAGCAGTGTTCAACAAACGTTAGACGTTGAAATTCACATTCCGAAGCCCTACTATTTGATCCACATATGGGGAACATTGGGCTTGCGCCTGGTAGACGCTGGTAACACGCATCACAAATGCTGCAAACAGGTATTTGTGAATGCGCAAAGCTTCACAACAAAATATTCACAACAAGTTCTAAACATTTCCCTGGGGCATTTCCCTAGACCGTTGAAGGAAATCGTGAAACGAAGGAAGATCGGGGTTGAGCCTGTAAATGCCAGATTATGTCCAAAGCAGACATAAACAATTTTATGGCAGGATTGGTGCTCCACTACAGTAGTGAAATGCCGGCTCTATTGACGCCCCATTATTATTTCACGACAACTGTTATTACTGTAATAATTTGATTATTTTACCATGAATAAATTTACTGGTGTTGTTGGAAAATATAAGTATTTATGTATAATAATTGTATTTTACTATTGTACTTGAATTCATAACTATTGGAGTAATTTTCAATTCAATTAGAGCCAAGTCACATGTATCGATAATAGGAGCTCTTCCTGTTTTGCAATTATGTGAAAGGTGATCTGTTTTTAATTAATTTTATAAAAAAACACCTTCTTTTCCCACCTGCCCCCCTTTATTGCTATGCTCTTTTTCAGGTTGTCGTTTGTGGCCCCCTCCTTCAATGCACATTGATAAATTATTTTTATAGTAGCTGAATTGTTGACAGTATTATGCATTTCATTACAGTATTATTAGCATTTCTAACTAAGTTTAAAAATGACATCAATTTTCTATTTGAACCAGTTTCATTGTCATTTTGTTCAACACTTGCTTTCTGTTATGAAAAGCTATGTATGGTTGTTTCTGTTTGAAAGCCATTTAAGTTGTATGCTATACTGTTCTGAGTTTACTACGTCATTAATAAATGACCTCTTTTCATTCACTAGTATGTTTGTCAAATTCTTCTGAGGTGTTTGCATTGAACGAGCTGCGGAGCGAGTTGGGTTTTAATGTTTGTTGTAAGGACGCAATCGCTGACATAAATAAGATTTATAGTACAATCCGTTCATGACCACTCCTGAGTAAGTCCATCACGTCCTGTACCACTTTAATTCCCAACCAGTTTATAACAAGTTTACATAAGGTTAATTTTCATGTGATAATAATTCATATCAGTTAACTTATAATAATATATTAAACATCTAATCATAGGATCAAAAGATTATACCCATACAGACCTATCATAGCTGTTTTTTCGCTCCCCTTGAAAACAATCTTTAATGAGCCTGGGGCATAGACCATGTTTTGAACAAATTCAACGTATTTCAAAAGAGCAGCAGCAGCGGACAAACAATAATACCTGTAAGAAATAATATACTTTATTACGTAGTATACATCATGGCACACTAAATGATGTATATGAACAATGTCTTTCGTGAGGTCAGTTGTATTTCGTCGTATTTCGTCCATAGCTAGCCGACACTTTATTTCCGGTTTGCCTGGCAGCTATGAAATATTTCAAAAATATATATCATATCGGAAAATAACATGTACGGTATCTAGCTTGAGTAAATTTATGTAGATAAAACACTTTCTTAAATTAGTGTAAAGTTTGCCTCAGATGATTGTTGTCAATGTATTGTTTTTTAAATAGACACCACTAAGTTTGCTTTCCAGTGAATTTTAAAATACGTAATAATTTGATAGTTGATTCAAAATTGAATTTTTTTTTATTATTTTCTTGTCGCGACGAGAGTAAACTGAGAAAATAACTTTAAAAAATTAAAAATGGTAATAATAAAAATAATGTTCAAGGTATCCAGGTTTAGTGTGTTTCAGGGATGTGCTAGATTGCCCAGTGATATATCCAGGTACGATATGAAAGACTTAATCTGACGAAGTATCTACACACAAATAATAAAACTGAAGTAAATAACGCCTGAACAGCACAGGTGGGAGCTCATCTTCCTGGGAGAGCTGGCTAAATAACCAATTTTACAGAATACGTCAATTGCTCGTTCCTTTTCCTTGACTTTGACAGGTTGTGATTTTGTCTCCGATTTAGCATGGTAATGGTAATGTTGAGCAATTGCTTTCTGTTCTGATGCTATTTAGAATCAGACCTGGGATCCATTCCAATTCTCGTAATAAAACTACTATCAATAATCATCTATGCCATACATAATTTCCTATTATGCTCAGTACTCACCGCTCAAAGGTGACTAGCTGCATGGACTATCTCCATGCTAGCTGGGTGTGATAACACTCGTCCATTTGCAAATAATAATGTTTTGTTTGCGTCATCATTTGTTCTCAGATTTTTTGTTACCGAAAAACACAGTGACTTCAGCACTCAGAATAAAACACGCCGGCGGTTCGCCCAGCGCTCAAGCAACAGGCTGTGACTATGCTATTTCTGCAGCTTAACCCTTGGAGCTCTGGAGAACGACATTTAATTTTTAGAGATGGTGTTTCACACGATACACGACTTTTCATTGCTTTTCACAATCCGGACTCAAATTGTTATTTTTTATTTTTTAATGCGTGGACTGTCCGTCGTTTATGTCTGACTGGGACAAACCTCGGTCAACGAAAACACAACGAATTTAGAGCATATACTTGTGCCTAACGTTAGACTGGCGCTGGTCCGACGTTCTTCTGGTGTCCACATTCACACGTGGAAAAACGCTCACATTTTCGAACATGCAGAAATGTGCGCAGAGGTTGAGGCACACATTAAATGAATAACGTTCACCCGGCATTCTCGTCAAATCATCAAGGAATTCTAACGCACGCCAAGCGAATCACAACGCACTGAACAAAATTTTTCATTTTTGGTGCGCTAGACGCGCGTGATGGTATGTGTGACTTGACCTTGAAACTCATGCTTTTATATATTATGCCATTTTTACGTCAAAACACGCCATTTCAAATATGGAAGTGAGGCAAAAGCAGATAGCTCCTCTACCACATCAATAGACATAAAGAGAAGGTTTCCTTGACAACACATTTTAATAGTTATATTTCTAGTTGGTTTGTTGTTCAATAAATTATCCACCACAGGAACATTTTTATTATCCATTATTCGCATTTACACCGTATTGCACATGTCGCCAGCATTCTCACTGAATCTCCAGTAGATTCGTGACAGTGTGACTGGGGCATTAGTAGAATGTGTGTGCGCTGCTAACTGACAGACTTACGGCATGTAGAAAAAACCTAAGATGGATGCAAATAGACAGTTTCCGATAATTTGATTACTGTTCTAGCGCCAGGAAGCAATGTTTTTTTGACATCATGACTTTTATAATTGCCTATACACAAAATTGTTGTAATATTGTCCCAATGACCCGAACGATCACATAAGACAGCATCAGTCTTTGGTGTCTAAAAATTTAGCGAGGCCTGAACAATCTCTATCAAACAGCTATGAAAACCATTAAATTAAAAAAAACATCGAGCATTTTTCAATATTTAAAAATAGGCATGGCCTGTAGGTGCAATAAACTTATTATTCACTCTAAATTAACCCTTAAAAATTACAACAGCCTCAAGTAACCCCTTGACTTTAAATCCCTGAAATTAGTTTTAGAATGGATTCGTCCGGGAATTTCCCCTTCGCAAATGAGAGATTTATCATTTTTATGATTGACCAGACAAGAATATCTGCGCAACTTAAGTTGGACATCGATCAAGATCGCTTGATTTGCTGGGTGATAACCGGATTGGCTATGCCATGTCACCGGAGACCGGTGAGAAAGTGAGTAGAGTATTTGGGGCTGATGGAGGGTTAGGTTCAGGGTGGATAGTTGAATTTAATGACAGCAGCGCGTTCGTAATTTTGGCGATCATATTGATGAAAACATTATCCGGAAGTGTATTGCTTGTTTTTTTATCGAGAAGTATTAGTTTTGTTGACTTTTGACATTAATCTATTACACATAATATGCTCTTATCTATCACACAGAATCTCTTGTCTATTTAGCTGTGATCTATTAGAGTCCAAACTGGGCCAGGAAAACTATCAGGATTCGAAATTCGATCCCTGGCGGTCTGAGATGGAACACGGTACTTCTCTGTCACGGCGATTGCCCACAATACTGAATCATCTTGATAAGATAACCTTTCACACTAAGCCGTCATTGTTAGCTCGCGGTTTTTAAATTAGTTTGAATTTTATTTACAAAGAAACACGGTCGCGGGAGCTAAGATACTAACTACACTGCATGCTGAGAATGCAACCAACAAGAGATGCCGCTCATAAGGAAGGGACATGGCAAGATAAGGCCAGTTAGTAGGTGATTGCAATCAAACTGGTTAAAAGCTGGAATAACAATTGTGTGATTTAACTCGTCAGCGTTGACTTCTTACGAGATCCAGTCTGTGCTGGTCCCCTTAATAGTGGATCCTGCCAGTGCAAGTGTTCTTACTGGATCTAACCGGCGCTAGTCCCTTTGGTGGGTCCATCTAGTGCTGGTCCTCTTAGTGGATCCAGCCAGCGCTGGTCCCCTTTGTTGGTCCTGCCAGCGCTGGTCGCCTTAGTGGATCCATCCAGTGATGGTCCTCTTTAGTAGTGAATCGAGTCAGAGCTGGTCCTCTCAGTGGATCCAGCCAGAGCTGGCACATAGTGGATACAGGGGGGGCTGGTCCCTTACTGGATCCTTCCAGTGCTGGTCCTCTTACTGATAGATCCAACGAACACTGCCATGGTCCCATTGGTGGATCCAGTCACCGCTGGTCCTTTCGGTGAATTCAAACAGCACTGGTCCGACAGGTCCCCTTAGTGGATCTAACCAGAGTTGGTCCCATTAGTAGATTCAGTTTGAGCTTGTCCCGCTACTGGTGGATATAGCCACAGCTGGTCCCATTGGTGAATCCATTCGCAGCTCAGTGGATGTAGCTGTTTCCCATTAGACCGTAAATATTGTCCCGAATCGCAGGTTGGTTCGCTTTCTGAATCTGACAATACATTATGTGAATAGGAGAAAATTCGGGACTGGTCAAAAGTGGTCCGTATTGCGGGATCGTCCGCAACTTTAAATGTGTTAGAAGACCAGATCTTACGCGGATTGCGCTGTCCCATGGTATACTTGTCTTTTTAACCGTGTTTTATCTATGCTAGTCAACCTATCACAAAATCAGATTTTACACAAGTACCTTCTATACCTTGGTGTCATCCAATTGACAATACTTACTTTGCACGTACTTCCATTTCGACTGTCCTGTAATCAGGTAGACATAATTGTTTTATGTACTGTAATCCTGAAAATATAAAATTAGCATTTCATTATCTCCGTCTGATTAGGAGCTATAGAATATTTTTTTAACACTTTTAATATTAAAAAGTGGAATCAATGTTGCAGATACACACTGAACGAAACCAATTAGATGTGTAGAAGATAATCTTAAAAATGTATCAGACAGAGAGAGAGACAGACAGATATTTTATTGACACAAAGAAAAGTCATTACAGACTTATTTAACTTATTTGTCATAGATAAATAATATATCATAGACAAAGATATATGTACATGTATTAACAAGATGGATAATTTGGTAAAATCACATGACAATATACATGGTATCACATATTGAGTTAAAAGTGGCATTGCCATAATAAAACACTAGATATCGAAAATATAAATTATTACTACTTGAAATAAAAATAAAAGGCTTTCCCAAGGTATGAAGAAAAGGGTCTATCATTCTTCTTCCCACACTAAAACCAGAGATAATATACAAGCTATATATAGTACCACATACTCGGAGTTGCAATAGAAGAAAATATCCATCAATTGATGGCAGGACACCTCAGCCGTAGGCTCTGTCCATAAATATAAAGAAATAATGAGAAAAAAGGACCCCCACTACCACCCCAGCAGGCAATTTTTCGCATGTGACGTCGTTTCAACGTGGATATGAGGTTGGAATCACGTTGCGACGTCGTCTAACCTCAATAAAACGTCGCATCGACGTCGTATTTCCGACGTCGTTTTAACAAGAAAAAATCATTACAACGTCGTATTGACGTCATGCTTAAAACGATGTTGAAATCAGGTTGAAATCGCGTTGCAATTGCGTTGAAATCACGTTGAAATTATGACGTTGAAACATATGAAACCTTTTTTCAACGTCGTTTCAACGTCAGTTTGCTATTTTTCAATGTCGTTTCAACGTTGAAACAACGTCGTTGTGCCTGCTGGGACCATGTCATTTGTTTTAAATGGCTGCGGTGGCCATTTTGTTTTTAATGGATTTATCCCGAAGTTAATCAGATCATCAGAAATACCTAGAAAACAACCATACCAAATTTGAATGCAATCCAAGCAACGGTTCATAAGTTATCGTGCCCACAAGCTTTTTAGGCAGCAATATTTTTTTAAAGGGTTGCGGCGGCCATTTTGTTTTTAATGATTTCATCCCAAAAGGTTATCAGATCATCAGATATACATAGAGAACAACCATACCAAATGTGAATGCAATCCAAGCAACGGTTCATAAATTATCGTGCCCACAAGCTTTTTAGGCGGCCATCTTTTTTTAAATGGCTGCGGCAGCCATTTTGATTTTTTTGGATTTATCCCAACAGTTAATCAGATCACCAGAAATACCTAGAAAACAAACAAATTAATTTTGAATGCAATCTAACCAACGGTTCATAAGTTATCGTGCCCACAAGCTTTTTAGGCGGCCATCTTTTTTAAATGGCTGCAGCAGCCATGTTTTTAATGGAATCATCCCAAAAGTTCATCAGATCATCAGAAATACATAGAGAACAACCATACCAAATTTGAATGCAATCCAACCAACGGTTTCTAAGTTATGGTGCCCACAAGCTTTTTAGGTGGCCATCGTGGAAAATAGCCGCTTATGGCTTAGTGCCCCCCCCCCCAAAAAAAAAATATGGGATGAATTGCCCGGGCACATAATTATGTCATGTCTGTAAAATAATAGCTGAGGGGTAAAAAACATTCTCGACCTCATAGAGAAAATCAGTTGACTTAGCATCTCTGAAGTCCTCCTTAAGGCGCCACCCCATCTGATAACAGAGGCGATGAAAACGTCCCTCAATGGCCAAATAAACAAATCCGAGAGCAACAGCCGTCCTGATATGTGGTAATACCCTAAGTCAGATGATGAAAGCATGATAATATGGATAACATAGACTTGTGATTGTTCCAGATAAAATATAGCATAATAACATTAATAATAACGCACAATAATTATTTATGCCAATCACACAGGACGGGACACTCAATGACTACGACAACATTACAGCTTTTAAATTTAATTGATGATTAAGTCATAGCATTTTTCATCACGACCTAGTTAGCACCACACATTCGGTATTGCAATGGAACAAAAACATACCCGATCGCCATCTCATAGAAAAAATCAGTTGACTAAGCATCTGTAGGACTTTCAATGTAATTTACCTCACGTTTTCTGGTATGTTGATGATGGATACTGTGATTAAGATCACATTAACATAACATATAATACATTATTTCTTGTCTTATACCGACCTTTAGTTTCATTAAAATATTTTCTTTGAACTGTTGGCACGTGATCTGTTTGGTATTGGTGGCTTATTCCTTGGTAGAGTTTTGTCATTGTACCACCTTCACATGCAGTGTTAGGCATTATTATCTAAATGTCAAATTAATTGTGTTAAAGCTTAGAAAGTGAAGAATTTATATTTTAAAGGTAAAGAGAAGTGATTTAAATCTACAGATCCAATACATAGTAGAGTGAAAACAATACGATTGACACCTCTAGTGGTTGCAATATATGGAGCTTTGTCATCACTTTGCTGTATGTCTGACTGTCGGAAAACTGTGATAACGTTAGTATAGGATTCTTCATATCAATCGAAGCTATCCCGATTTCTCCCCGAGCCAATCCACGTCCCTCAACAACAGCTTCCAATAAAAAAGTTTTTAAAATGCAATTGATTACACACGTAAATGGATGTTTTTTCAACTCGATGTTGTATTTCAAGAGTGTCTAATAACTATTCTGTAACATAATGGAATATTTTCTCAAATGCATATTTTCGAAAAATATAAGAATAAGCATGCATGCACTCTAGTTACAGTTGTTTAAACTAGTTGTGAATTATTGTGAAATTTTGAAAAAAATGTTATCATACACACCGTATGTGATATTTTATGTGGGCATACATGTATGCCTATGTTAGACAGTGAAGTCAGTAATATATCTATACCTATTTGATATCTAATCACATCATAATAATCTAATTAATATCATGTGAGGCTGGAACCTCTGACATGTCTGATAATGTAATATACTGTAGATCTGGTAATTTTCGCGTGTTTAGATTTTCGCGAATTTGGTAATTATCGATTTCGATGATTGGTAGAGCTCATATTAATAATTTCGCCACCATGAATTTGTCTACCTCACGAAAGTTAAAACCTCGCGAATATTACCAGATCTACAGTAGGCGATGGCGACGTCCAATAAAAACTGTAGAAAAATGAAAAAAAGCATGCGTCCAGTCACCGCCATCCCAACATGGAGGACACCATATGTACACTTCGGATGTTTCTGGTCAATTTCTCTGATGAACTTTTGCTAGTTACATCACTAGTCATGTCGTTTAACTCAAACGCAATATTGAAATGCATCCTAATGGGAATGTATTACTAAAAATATAATGATGAGAATACATTTTATTTACCATGATCAAAACTTTGATCAATTTCAATTTGAAAGATTAGTAACTAACGTTAACGATAATGATAAATAAATTCAACTCAGTTAAATGTTCAATGTGTTCAATATTGCATGGGGCAAATCACCACATTCCACATTCCATTATACTACTGACATACATCTTCTCGCACTAATGCTGTTGGCTTTCACTATGAGACGTATGGTGAGATCAGCCCATCTCGCACTCTCTCCAAAACACTTCACTGCTCAGTTTGATTTTGCCGTTTCAAATAGGCATACAGCATCGTTGGGTACGGCAAGATGGGCTGATCTCAGCACTCGTCATCACATCAAGCCCTGGCCTAAAGGCTCGGGATTGATGTGGTGACTTGTGCTGAGTTGAGCCCATCTCGCCTTCCCAACGATGCCGTATGCATATAATATCGCTGGATCACAAAATAAACGGATTAGTATACCCTGTAAGCCAGTAATATTGTATGCGCTAATTTGGAAATGGTCTTGAAACTTGACACAATATGTATTTCGGCATCATGTCGATATGAAGCGGTATCTGATAGGGCAACTGCTCAGTTTCATTATTCCAGTCGTTTTTTTTTCAAACGTTTTAAAAAAGGAAATTCACATCCGCCAATTGAGGTTGTGTTTTTGGTCGTCTGGGTTTGTTTGTCTGTTTCACCGCAGGATTACTCATAAAGTAATGATATGTATATGATAAGTAATGAACGGTTTGCATGAAACTTTTACCAGAGGGGTGTCTCGGGCTAAGGTACTGTCAACAATCCAATAAATTTTGGGGGTGATCGGGATTACGGCAGAGGTTTACAGTCTCTTACTGACTGTCTAGTTGCTTCGTAATGTCATGACTGTGATTTTCAAATTGTCCTGCTCAGTGGTTTGCTGATACATCCGTTAATATTATAAGGTCTCACCACCCTAAATAAGCCGAAATCACGGCAGGTGTATACTAATGATGGAATCATCACACACAATATTTTCAATGCGGCTGTTTCAACCTTTGTTGAATTAAAAACAAATACAAATAAGTTATATTTATGTGAATATTTAATAAGTACACGATGTCTTCTTCATCCCGGATATCAGATATAACTGTTTCGTGATAATCTGACAGGGATATAGTGGGTTAAAAGGATGTGTGTCTGGTCTGTGAAAGAGGGTATGAATTTAAGCGTAATTTGAACTAAAGTGACCTTTTTGCACACTAGGGGGGCTAGCTCAAAATCTGTCTGGGTAGCAACCCCTTATCGGAGCTGTTTTTGAAAATGCACAGTCCAGGCTTCATTATGATATGCGGCACTAGATAGGAGGGAGGGCAAAAAGAAGTAAAATCGGCCCGTGGAATTGAGGCATTTTACATGTATTTCAATGGGACTGGCATTTGGGGTGGTGAGACCATAAGCAAACAGTACACCATTTATTTCTTGCAAATGTATCTATACCATAAATTATGTGACGTAATAGATCAAATGTATCTACATGTATATACCATAAATTATGTGACGTAGAATTCGTATACAAATCGTGAATTATAAAATTATTGGCGTTCTCCATGCTGGGATGACTGGTGGCGCCTCGCTCATGCGATTTCCATTATGATTATTACACATCGGACATGGAGATAAAGCATAGTTACAGACCGACCAGAATTGCCGTCATGTTTATGGACGTGGTAGATGTAGCATATGGTGTTCCTTTGGTCGATGATCGACTCCTCGCCGAGTTTAGCCCAGGGGTGGTGGATGAGCTTGTCCGGGAAAAGGACCTGGAATTATGTTTTACTAGATATGAAATTTAAAATATTTCTATTTATAACAAATTATAATTTCAGGAAAATGCAATAATTGTTAAGGCATGAGTGAATTCAATTCATATCTACTATAAAAACGACCACTTCTCAAGTAGGCTATTAAAGCTATATTCCAACTATGACTATTACACTATTTTCATGCAGCGTTCAAAAAGGTCTTTCCACACACATGCATATGAATATGCTCATATCATTACGAAGTTTAAAGATGAGACAGTCGTGATATTTTTAAAACATTGTAGCTCCCCACATACAGCATCGGATATAATGATCATAGATAGCCTATATCATTTTGATACCAAAAAGCATCAAATCAGAAAAGATGTCAACACAACACTTTTCTAGGCTGTGCAGGGTAGGATGAAGCATGATTTTACCATGGGTAAAATAAATATCCAACAGTTTCACACCCATTTGTATGCTTTTAATCCAAAAAGTAGGCTTATAAGCTGATGCTTAAAAAATCAAAAGCTATATTTAGTAATAGTGGAGACAGTTGTCAGTGGCGCAGCCACGGAGATGGGTTGCTATGAGCACACCCTTGATTACAACATCTTCCGGGGGGGGGGGGGCGTCCACCTGAATCTCCCATCTTTGACGACAGGTTCAAAGTGGAGGAGGAAAGCACTATTAAAGAACACGAAAAAGATTGTACATACAAAAATGTAAACATAATCATGGATATATATACATGGATATAAAGATAATAAAATTACAGAACAATACACAAATCAAACTAAAAACTTAGTATGTAAAATAAAAATCTAACTAACGAGTAGTCTCATAGTCTGATGCTTAAACAATAACAGGTGTATTTAAGAAACCTTTCCCTCTCCCGGAATAATACCCTACTTTGAATAATCGAGGATCAATCAAGCTGCTCTTTTTTAAGCTTTACAACTATAAGTATGTGCTTGAGATGTGCTTAAAAAATGCCATATGCTATAACAGTGGGCCTACTCCAAATAACAGGATACTACCCTGAGCTATATTTGAGGCTGAAGGTGTTATGATACCTGCCCGGCAAGGACGACAAACAGCCAATAAATAATAGACCAATTAGCCTGTATGTTGCATGGACAAACTCATCAAAAAAACGCTAGCTTAGCTGGTAGAATAATAGATAGATCAATCCATGGCAACAATTTTTTTAAATTTTAACTTGTTCCTTGAGTCATTGACATCCTCAGAAAAAATGTTTTAAAATTGGACCATGGTAAGGTAGCCAATTTTCTTAATTTTAAAATGGCTTCCATGACAATAGAAATTTACACTATATTTTGTTTATTTTGTTTTACAGCAAAAAAAGGTGTAATTGTAATGTCGAGAATATGGCAGTGTATGGCCAGGAGACGGCATTTTAATATCCTGATAAGTCGTTTTGATTACTTTATATGACAATATAATAATGTAATTATTTGGCAATTTAATGTCAGGATTTGCCAGTTTTTCGTAATAAAATATCATTTCAATGTCTGGATATTATAATGGCAGAATAATTATGTCTTATACGGTCAATATATAACAGTTTATCGTCATGATATGGCATTTTAATGTGTTGAAACATTATTAAATCATGATGAATAAAATATAATATAGCAAAGCCAGCGTTCGTTTATCAACAGTCGGATACATTAGTTTTATTGATATAACAATGCAACTAGTAAAATGAGTCGTTGGGTAAAATTGGTCATTCCCTTGGTTATGACCTCTGGATAACATTACAAAGTGAAGCAAAATATATCCAAATCAGTTGAAAATGAGATGTTGCATTCGATTCTAGGCTTATTGTTTCCGAACTTGAAAGGTAATGTTGGTTTCTGCTGAAAAAATAGCATTTTCATAGGGTGTACGTATTGGCAGCCATCTTGCTTTTTGTCATGTAGATAACCTTGAAATCTTAATACCCCCAGTAGCCGTACTAACTATTGTAGTAAAATCTGAGTATTCAAACTAGTCCAAAATTACGTATTACATAAGAATCTAGGGTTATTATACCAAAAGTTAAAATTGTCATTTCATTGACGATTATTAGCAGCCATCTTGTTTTCTGATCTTCTAGATGACCTTGAAACGTAAGAAATATTTATTGCATTCAAATCAGTGCATTCACGTTAGTCCAAAATGAGTTAGGCCTATTCCATACGAATATAGGGTTAGTAGGCCTAGGTGTTAATAATTAAAAAAAAAATTCATTGCGGTTATTTGCCGCCATCTTGTTTTTTACCTCTGGATGACCCTGAAACCTAAAAATCACTATTCCAATGAACTCAATGTATTAAATTAGTCTAAAATGAGGTATTACAAATAATAAAAGGTTTTTATGCTAAAAGTTAAAAATTCAAAATGTTCGCTGGTGGCCATTTTGTTTTATGCTAATTAAGGGCTTTCACATTATCAAATTTGGAGCATTTTTCTCTGGGTCTTCTGATGTCCCAAATGTCGATAAAAAACAAAAAAAAAACGTTTTGTTGCATTTTTTGGAGGTCAGACCGTTTATTTTCTTACATCTACCTGACTATAAGATATATTTCATTATCTATGTGAATGATATCTCAGTCTGATGATATGACCTTATTCAATACCAAACTACCCCAGTTGGCGGGAAGAGTGTTGTGCTAATACAACGGATACAACTGATACAGCTCAGCTGTTTGCATTAGTTGGAAGCAAAATATACTTCAGATGTAATATTGAATCCGAAAATATTGCGTGAATATATAAATTAAGCATTACGGTAATGGAAAAAACATTGGAACTGGAAAAGTGGTCCGAGGAGCGGGGTGACTCGCCTGGCGATGTGGTCGGAAACCGAGTTTCTACTTTAGGCCCTACCACTGAAATTGACTAGGACAGTGATTTAAAAGGCAAGAAGCAAGTAAACTCAAAACAAGTTAAATCGACGTTATTGACATTATTCAAAACTATTATGATTTTATGCTGATACTTATGTCAAGATGGTGAGAAACCTTTTTGGGTATACGCTGAATTGAGCATCACTAGTGCTAGTGGTTGAACTCTTTGGTTTGCAATACTCTGATGACGATGGAGTGGCAGTTCTTTCTGTTTGAAGGCATCTTTTGCTTCCCCATTTAGATAAGTCATCCGACGATGTGCTGGGAATATGTTCCTTATCACTACTCAGTGATAAAAGTGAGCTGTCTGGTGTCTGCAACGCGAAATCTGAAATCAGTCTATAATCATGAGAAACAAATTTATAGGGCCTTCTTGAATTGTTATTTGATGATATAAAAACAATATATACAAAAACAATACTATAAATCCAGGCATGCAAACGAAGACTATTTATAAGCCTGAAATACACCGGGAATCATCACGTCACATAATATCTAGCTGTTATTATCTACCGGGTATGTTACGTGGGCCTACCTAGACCTTTAAGCTAGTATACATCTAGGATTCTAAATAGATAAATTAGGCAAAATTACAGTAGCTAGAAAATGGCAAGGGGATTAGCCTTATTTTTAACATCATTATCATTGTAGATTCGAGATACTGATAGCCATAATACAAAGTAGTACAGGTACCTGTAGGGGAGACTAGGGCCCATCGAGACACTGTTTACGTTAAATGTAAAATAACTTGACTGCAGTAAATAACAGACACTCGTAATCGTAATTTTATACACATGAGCCAAACATGTTATCGCTGCACAGTCATTAGCTATTGACTATTTCATGACCTCTGGTAAAGTGTTTCAATGCTCCCCAAGTATGGGGTTCTTTGGGACAATGTATGGGGATCATTGGGACACGTAAAATTGAAAAAAAAAAAAAAAATACTGATAATATCAAAATGCATAGATATTTCAGCATTACACCTTGGTGACTAAAGAAGTAAAATTATTGCTGAATTTCACTTTTTGACCAGAACAATCATTTAAGCGACATATATGTGTAATTACTTTAATCATAATAACAGTCCAATCGATAAAGAATAATGGATATTATAGGCCCTGCAGATGATTGTGGTGATTGGACATGATTGGTTTAATTACCTTTAATTTATTAGGCATGCCTCGGGTATTATATAAAATATAGTATAAATGTTAAAAGGATCCATTGGGAAAATGTGGTATACATATTAAAGGGGTCCACTGGAACAGTTTCTCAATGGACCCCATCGCATGTGTCCCAATGCTCCCCAACATCACCATGGTGATAAAATGATTATACTTGTGTACCTGACAATGATGTCCAGATTTTTTTATGTATGTGGTGTGGGAATACCCCAGCTATCCAGAAGTTAGGTCACGATAAACTCCCCTTCAAGGGATCCTCCCGCAATATGTGGTGCCCAGTGGATCCCAGTCTACCCTACGCATAGCATCGTAGGCGTACGTGTTTACTATTCTAGATATATTTTAAAAACATATGGACAATAATGATTCATTTTCTTACTATATTTTGGAATACTTTCTCCACCTTCACTGAAACTCATGGTTTTGCCTTTTCAATATTTCACAATTGCTACAGTACATCAAACGTATACCTTGAAAGAAACAGATTGTAAGATATTATTTTGTATGTGATGACATGTTCTTTGAAAGGTCGAACCTTTTCAAGAACATGTCATTACAGACAAAATAATGAACATTTTCAAAATTTCCAAACATTTTGATATGTGATAATGATTATTAAATCATATTGAATAAACACATTTTTATTGGGTCGGACACCATTAGCCATATGCACCACACGCTGTACCTGCTGCATCACACCTAAACCCATTCTGACCTCAGAGTTGGGTGACCTTGGCGACTTCTATGCTGCATCACACTAATTGTACCTGCAGCATTATATCAAGAGCCAGGTGCACCTGCTGCATTATATCTGGAGCTTGTTGCACACAACCTGAACAGCATCACACCTGGAACCTGCTTGATTTGATTTGATTCAACTCAACCACCTTTTCAGCTTATTGACGGGTATCACTGCTGTGTTAATACAGGAGCTCAACTCTCTCACTAGAAAAAGAGGAGCACACCCTTCAATAATAGTTCCCTTTTATATAATCTTGTTATTCTCCATTTTTCTTTTTCCATTTTTTTTTCAAATACTCCATACTTCTCAATATTTTTCCCCATATTTTCCCATTTTCCCTTGTGTTAATACAGAATTTCTCGTCTTCATCTTTGTCACCCCTTCCAATTACCACAAATTTCAAATATAATGTACTTTTCAAATTGCTCGCAATTTATCTTTTTTATATTCACTAAATTACAACAGTAATGCAGTCTAGTCTTCCTCTTTGTTCCCTGCATGACACCATGAACCATATGTACCACACTCTGTACCTGCTGCGTCACATCTGGAACTGCTGCATCACACCTGGAGCCTGATGCATTAGACTGATGTAGTATACAATATTAATGCAGGAGCATGTGTACTCTGGTGGGAATTCAGTGGTTACAATATATGTCACCTATATGAAAATGTTCAGAATAGACCACAGAATACGAAAAAGTTTGACGGAGTTACGGAGCTCGAAAATTGGTGCCAAAACCCTCATATCAGGCAAAATGCAAAATGGACGCCATGAAATCATTAAATTTATCCTGTCTTCATCAATAATTGGGATATGTTTTCGCTATCAAGGAATGCAAAAAACAAACGATACATTTATTCGACACCATTATCATGCAAAATTAAAAATAGCCGCCATGAAATCACTGATGTTAGCATGTGTTCGTCAATAAATGAGAGGGACGAGTTTGTTTCACTAAACCACATGCTTTTGGTATCAAAGGATGCGATAGACACACGACACCTTTACACGATATCATCACATGTATCATATAAAATTGAAAATGGCCGCCATAACATCATCACTAAAGTTATCATATCTTCCTCAATATTGCAGACGGAGGCTTGATTTTTTGCTACCAGGGAGTAAAATGGCACCGTTTCTAACTTGTCTCGCTTTAGAGATCAGGATCGTGCCTGAAATACTACATCAGATAAAAAACAATCATGCTGAATGTTATCTTCTATCCCATATCTAATTTTAAATCATGGGTCCAGACGGCAGATTCATCTGATGATGGGTAAGCAAGTACGTACTTGAAACAGCTTGGTTTCATTAGTCACGCATGTTTCATCAATTTTAATGCACTTGGTAAAAGTTAAGGCGCCCCATGCAATAGGTTATACATGAGTGAGTGGAAATATCTTGACCCCGCTGTTTGTGGTATCATGAGAGAAGGAAGCCCTTCTCCTATATTTAGGGGATAGTGCCGCGCTGTTATTATCCCACTATTTGAAATACTAGATGTTTGTTAATTTTTAAACAGTGAAACCACACAAAGATAAAAGAATATTTATTATATTCATATTTACATTATATTATATAATTTAAATCTGATAAAACATAATAATTATACTCCTTGTAATTCAATATTAAGGTGTCGTGAGTGTCCTTTCATTTTATATTACCTTTATAATTTAAAGATATAATGTACTTTATTGCCAAATTAATCTACAATATTTTACTCTAATTAGAGAAAGAAAATAATAGAATGCAGAATAGAACAAGAACCTGCTATTTACCCTATAACATCTTCTTATCCAGCTCTAATTTAGTTGTGGACGTATGCATTGTGTTATTGCATGACAAGTGAACGGTACAACTTGGATGCAAAATATAGTACTATTTCAGCAAAACTTTACATTGGAAACCCCAAGCTGACACATTAAACAAATACTTTGCCACTGTTGCTGATAAGTATACACCTGTTAGAAAATCAAGTTTACACCCTACATCTGGAGAAATGATTTCTAATTTTGTAGTCAGCAAAATGAATAGTGAAACTAAATTTGTAATACCTTCTGTTAGTGAAGACTTCTTCTTTAAACAAATATTATCTATGCCAAATAATAAAGCTTTTGGTCTGGATGGCCTTAGCGTTGAAATATTGAAACGATCAGCCATAGCTATTTCTAGTTCTATAACTAATATATGCAACCTAAGTATCCAAACTTCAATGTTTCCATGTCAGTGGAAAATTGCAAAAGTCACCCCACTATTTAAAAGTGGCAACAAAGAAGAATGCAATAATTACCGTCCTATATCAGTCCTACCTCTTTTGTCTAAAATATTAGAAAAACATGTATTTTTACACTTTCATAAATATCTTCAACACCATAGACTGATAGCTGATAACTGATAGCCAGTTTGGATTCCGCAGAAACCAATCATGTCAAACTGCCCTCATAACTTTAAAAGAGAAAATTTATGAAGCTCTTGAAGCAGGGAACTATTTTGGACTAGTACAGCTTGCTCTCAGTAGAGCATTCGACCTAGTAAATCACTCTCTGTTACTTTAAAAACCTAGCCTATATAATTGTAGCTCTCCATCTACCTCCTGGTTTGACTCCTACCTTTCAAATAGATCTCAGAGTGTTTCTATTGAAAACAACTGTTTCATCTCCACATAAAATAGCATCCGGGGTTCCACTAGGACCCCTTTTATTTCTAATCATTATTAATGATCTCCCCCTCTACTTTAAACGCTGCAACGAAGTCCTCTATGCTGATGACGCTACACTAACCAAATCGGGTCAAAATATAGAAATAATTCAGCAAAAACTATCTAGTGATGCTCATTATGCATTCGAATGGTGTTTAGTTAACAACATGATGTTAAGTATCCCCCAAATGTGTATCTTTACTAATCGCTACAAGACAAAAATTAAGTAAATGTCAGGGTATCAAACTGAATGTAAATATTAATAATGTAGATCTTCCATGTGTGAATAGTACTAAGATACTCAATGCTCACTTTGATGCTACCCTTTCTTGGAAAGACCATGTTACACACGTAAGAAAGAAAATATCTAAAAATCTATTTTTGTTGAAGAGTATCAAATGTTTTTTACCACCAAGTATGCGAAAATCATTTTATGATAGCTACATTTTACCATATTATGATTTTTGCAGTATAATATGGGGTAATTGTCCAAAATATGTATAGGCAGATATAGAAAAAATACAAAAAAGGGCAGCGCGGATAATATTGAACCAAGATATCAATACAAGAAGCCATGTACTTTTCTCTGAACTGCGTTGGATGCAATTAGCAGATAGAATAGACTATCATAGATCAATACAGGTGTATACATGCTTAAATAACAACAAAAATCAAGGTCTAAATAAATTATTTCAAAACAATAAAAATATCCATAACTATAGTACTAAATCATCTAAATCAAACCATTTACACGCACAGATCTATATGTCATAAGAAAAGTTATACCGGTGTAAATTCAAAACTGCACTTTTTTTATCAAGTTTTAAAAATTCATATACTAAACATTATTTCGGTAATTAATGATCACCCATATGCTAATATCATGTTTACTCTAAACTAGTTAAAACTACAATATATATATATATATAATGTAGTTTTAACTAATTTAGTTGCACCTACCTATTAATTTGTACTTTACTTTTTAATCTGAAATGTACATAATGTATTTTGAATTTGTATATATGTTTTAGAGGGCCCATTGCAAATTAGCAATTAAATTTGCTAAATGGTTACCCTCTTGAAATAAAGTTTATTATCATTATTATTATACGATAAGGATAATGACATCTCAACGTCAAACAACACCAAATTTTAAGTGTTGTGTATATTTTTCGGGGCTAGTATCCATTTTACAACCATGGCAATGTGAACTCACAAACAAATCATTTCGAATATACGATAGTATGCATATTCGCTGTTTTTTGTCAAAAATTGTTTGTCACTCAAAAGTGTAATGACAATTAATTGAAGAAAAACTCGATAATTTTTGTTTTATTTTTATTAAAATGCTATAATTTGACATTGAAATAATCTTAAGTTACCTTTGATATGATATCTGATACACTGTAGTGTAGACGCTAACCCTACAAACATGACCTGTACAAATATTAATACTCTTTTGCTATGACCCATTGTGTTACATTAGTGATTACATTACTATTTCTTTAACATTTAAAACAGTGTCTGTACTAGTGCTGGAGAACGGATTCAGAAATACAATTATTAACAGGATGGTATGCTATGACCTTGTTGTTGACATCATGTAGGCCTAATTATGATGCAGGTGGTTAATAACTATACATAGTAATGTTGTTAGCTGTTAGAGGTGTAGAATATTATTGATATCTAGAACGTGTAAGGTCACTGTCGTAAAGTGCACCCTCAGCAGTGTAAATGAACGATTATACACTCTTGTGCATCAATGTGTTCATATAGAAGTGACAGCTGATCTACCAAAATACATTACCTCTAAAGCGGTGTAATTCAACATAGATCTATATGTTCTTGAGTGACATAACAACATTGTTCAGTTGATCTCATGTGCCATAATTGTCCAGCTAAAAAAGTCATGTGCCGTCTGCTACGTAGATGGGTGATGTGTGCTATACATAAACATATGTTCTACTATGTAATTATCATTACTAGTATTGAGACATCGGATAAATAAGTGATGACATAACATTTTGAAGTTATATAAGGATGTCCAATAAAGGTAGTATGCATGTGTTTTATTGTATTCATTGATGCCGAAAATATGCAGTTTAATGCCAAAATCTGGTCTCTATCTTAATTAATGACAAAGATGTGATAAATTTATTAAGTTCGTCGCGGCTATCTTGAATGATTGACTGTATTACATGTACATTATACCGAAAACATAATGATTTGGTGAAATAATAGCATCTTTATCTCAATTAATGATGAATGCGATTGATTGATTTCATGGCGGCCATTTTAAATTTTGCATTAAAATGAGGTAAAATAAAAGTACCGTCTTTTTTATTGTACCCCTTGATATCGAAAAACATATGGTTTGGTGAAATAATATCGTCTCTGTCTCAATTATTACCTAAGATATGATCACTTTAGTGATTTCATGGCGGCCATGTGTATTTGGCATGATAATGATATCGATCGAATAAATGTATCGCTTGTTTTATTGCATTCCTTGATATCGTAAACATAATATCATATGGCTTGGTGAAATAATCTTGTCGCTATCTCAATTATTAACGAATATATGATATATGACTTAAGTGATTTCATGGCGGTCATTTTGAATTTTGTATGATATTGGCACTCAAACCGGTTTTCGCTTCGGGAAAATGCACAAAAAATGTATATTTATTGTTCTGAAACTTCCCAGTTTTACCACATGTTGTAAGAAATGTAATTTCACTGCACAATTTTGGGCATTGTAAGATCAATGTTTTTATATATAAATTTTCATGTGGGAATGTTTATTAAAGAAAACGCATATTAAGAAATTTCGTTGCAATTGTTTACAGGTGTGCAAAAAACAAAGAAAACGTGACACCTCAATGGCCAAGTCATTCGTCAATTTAACACGAAGGTGAAACTCAGAAATACGCATAACAAATGTTTTCCAATGTGTCTGAATGTTTGGCATACTTTGATATAAAAAGCATTCATTTTGCATATAGCTGTGAAAATGTATTAAAATTGATAGAATGACTTATCTTAGAATGCTCTCGTGGCATATCTTACATGGCTATCGTGACAGTGACAAGTCCCTAAAGTTTGCATGGAGCGAGCAAATGTTAGGGAACGGTACGTATTACTGGTGTTATGGCTTCATACCAATAGGGGAGAGTGAGGGAAGTTGTGTCGCTATTTTTCAAATGTATTTTGTGCTTAACAATTCATATATGTAAACCGATTCTATGTATTTATGAAAGTTTTTGTTGTTTGTTTTTGACACGTAACGTACATAAATGTTAATCTTTATTGATTTTAACATAAATGCAAATAAACTAAATAAACTGGCATGACCCACTTGGGTCAGATGGGTCATGGCTGGGGCAAGTTAGGCATAGACCAATTGTAAAATTTGGATGATTAATATAATATTTATTTTATTTCCAATCACTGAATATATCAAACTAAGTGATTTTATATCACACTCTCATCTTGACTTAACTGTCTAACCGCGAAATAATCAGCGTCTCGTTGCGTTTCCCTGGTTTCACAAAAATGGTGGCAATCTTGAATTTTTAGAATCCTTGTGAACACATTATCTCAATAATCGCTAGTTCAAATCAATAACCGCTATTTTTCAAATGTATCTTGTGCTCATACAATTCATATATGCACAATGATTCTATGTATTTATGAAAGTTTTTGTTGTTTGTTTTTGTTACGTAACGTACAGAAGTGTTAATCTTTATTGATTTTCAAATAAAAGCAAATAAAGTAAATAAACTGGCATAACCCATCTTGCCCTATCTCTGGGGCAAGATGATGGGCCATATGGCTGGGTCCTATATAAGTGTCAATATATCAGCGCCTAATCCACTTAAAATCAAATTATTGTATTCTAAGTATACGTTTTTAGAACACAGAACATTTTAATGACTTCAATGGCAGCCATTTTACTAAATGACCGACCGAATATATGATAAGTGTGTACAATTTTTATGTCAGCTTCTAATCCACAAATAATCTGAATATCTATGTCTAAATGTATATTTTGAAGGTCACTGTTAATAAAACAAATTATTTTAAGCCACCCATTTTTTTTACTGAATTTGATGGTGGCCATTTTAAAAATGGCTGACAAAGTCCACATAATATAATATAAAGCATGTGACGCGTGTCAATATATCAGCTTCTAATCCACATAAAATCGAAATATTTCAATCTAAATATACAATTTCAGGGGTACTGATAATGAATAAAGTATTTTTAAGCACAATAATCCAACAAAAAACAAACATTTGACGACTGCAGTGGTGGCTATATTACAAAATGGCTGACCAAATCTGAGTACGTGTCAATATCTCAGTTTCTAATCTCAGTTTTTTATCTAAATATACATTTTAGGGGTACTGATACAGGGTTTCCGCCAGGAATGTTTGAAAGGGGGGGGTCCAAGAGGGGTTGGGGGTCCTCCCCCAGGAAAAAAAATAAAATTAAAATTTTAAATTTGAGTGCTTAAAATGGCCTATTTTAGCTGAAATTACGGCAAAATCTGCAAAATATTATCATTTTCTTTGCTACAAGGGGGGGATATACCCCCTGTGGTGCTGAGAGCCCCCCCCCTGGCGGAAACCCTGTGATAATCTGATAATGAATAAAGTATTTGTAAATACATTAATCAACAAAAACCAAACATTTTACTGACTCCAGTGGTGGCCATTTTACAAAATGGCCGACCACATCTGAATACGTGTTAACATTTCATCTTCTAATCCACCTGAAATCGATTTTTTTTTTATCTAAGTATACATATTCAGAGGTACTGATACTAATTAAAGTATTTTTAAACACATTAATCCAACAAAAAACCCCATTATACTGACTCCAGTGGTGATAACTGTACCTGTCAATATCCACGTAAAATAGAAATATTTACATTTTTAGGGGGACGGATAAAAAAGTATTTTTAGACATTTTAATCCAACTAAAGAATATTTTTATGCATTCAATGGCAGCCAGTTTACAAAATCGCCGGCCGACAATTTTTAGGTGTCAATATGTTGGCTAATTAGCCATTTATAAGCAACAATTTGGTATCTTAACATAGGCCTACATTTTCAAGGGCAATGATAACAACAAAAATATGCCTAAATATTTTAATACAATACAAAACATTTTGCAATTTCAATCTTGCGACTTCAATAGCGGCCATTTTTAAAAATAGCTATTTTAATAGATAATTTATGTGTCAACACTGTCTCCTACTCGAGGGCGAGAATTACAAAAAAAAGACCCTAAAAACACAGAAAAATTCTATGGCAGTTATATAATTGAAATTATTGAAAGTAAATGTAGATCAATTTCTTATTAGATTTCCTGGTAATTTATACTTATAGTTATAATCCAGTTACTGGTGATGTACTCTATGAAGAGCTCTTGGAAGTTATTCGATAAAAGTAGGATATATTAAGGCTTCCTGCAGTCGCGATATTGCCATGAATGTGCAGAAAGCAACATAAACTATATTCACTCACAATCCAGTTACAATTGTCTAAATATAATTTGTTAATGGAAGGGATTAAAATATATATTAAACATTTGTCTTCATCCAACAAAAAAACGCATATTAATTTTAATTAGTAACTTCAATATATTTAAATCCACTAAGAGTTGAGATAAATGGCCTGAAAAATATATTTTTAAAGTACTTTTATCAATCTTGAATATAGAATGATTTGAAAAACGGCATCTTAATAATTCAGATCAATTATATTAGTAGAAAACTGATTTTACCATTGAAACCTTATCTTTAATAAGAGAATTTAAATAGCATTTAACATGTTCTTGCTACACATAAAATAGTTTATAGATCAAAACGCTTTGAAGGATTTTACTATATCTCATTACATCTATCTTGCACACACTGTGTGTAATCAAATATTTTCATTACATAGACCTAAAATGGGAAGAAAAGTTAACCTTGACCACTTCACTTCTCAGCTCCCATTGCCTATTGGCAGTCACAATATCCAAACTGACTAAATTTGACAGTGATGTTTGTTTTTAACTTAGATAATTACGTGTTTGTGCATTATGAATA
Source organism: Flabesymbios commensalis (assembly GCA_964017125.1). Lineage (NCBI taxonomy): Eukaryota > Metazoa > Annelida > Polychaeta > Terebellida > Flabelligeridae > Flabesymbios > Flabesymbios commensalis. The sequence goes on from OZ024902.1 coordinate 81,608,146, forward strand.
CAGATACTATTTACATGAATTCTCCCTCTTTAATACTAATAGCGCCAGGTATAAAATTACAGTCTGACTTATTAGGTTCAGTAAACATAATGAGCCCTCCCCCACCCCGGATAAATTGGTGGAGTGTATGACTAGCTTGTCTAAAAATCTTCCATAAACATTTTGAGCACTGTTCAGAGCATTTAAATGTGTGTTCCTCAATCCACTCGTCTTATTTCGAGGATATTGACTTGTCAAACACGTGTTATAGTCAATAAGATCGATGGCTACCAGGGTGTTAGCCCTTGAGTTTTGGTGGATATACAGCTTGATCTGTGTTAAAATAATGCCAGAGGTTGTTGCCCAATCATGTAGAACTGTTTATGACACTATCATTATAATAATACACAGTGCCAATTTAAATAGAGCCTCAACCAGCTCTTTATCTTGTTGTGGATCAACACTACGTCTCCTTTTTCGTCAAGTTATCTCCCTTACTTGTCTGACGCGGTTGTAGAGGTTTATTTACCATGGTTATAAGCCACTAATACGGTACTTGGCCTTCTGAATAAGAACACCATCTTTGTTCAATTTAGCAAGCATACTTGCATCTTGTAGGTGTCGGGTATATTTTCTGACCAGGGCATCAAGATCAAGCGTATGGTACAATAATTCTGTGTCTTGCTGGTTCTATGCAAAAACAGATCTGTCATGTTACTATTTTGACAAAAATATGGCCTATAACTGTCATACTTTTCAGGACCACAATGTAATGTCTGCTGATGCTGTTTTTCTCGATCGTCATGCAGTTCATTCAAGCTTCGTTTTGTCAGATTGTAAATGAAATCCATCAAACCATTTGCCTTATTGGTTTTAAACGTTCAAATAGTTGTAGACTGGAAATAATATTTTATTGCAAATAGTACTTTTCAAAGCTACCGATATCAGCCTGTATCAACCGAAAAGCATTGCCATGCATATTATCTGCATTGATTGCAAATAAATCAATAGAACGATAAAACAAGCATTCATCGGATCATTTAGATACGTATTTCAGATTGTTCTCTATAATCATTGATTTTGGTGCTGAAAATGTATATTTAAACACAAAGATTTTTTTCCACGCTAATTAGAAACGGGGATATTAAAACATGTATATTCTGGCGGCCATTTTAAAAAATGACCACCATTGAGATAAAAAAAAGTAATTTAGCGTATTTTTAATTGCCTTTGTGTAATCTTCGGCCCCGAAAATGTATATTTAGACACCAAGATCTTTTTTTCTAAATCAATTAGAAACTGATATATTAAAGCATTTATATTCTAGCGGCCATTTTGGAAAAAAATGGCTTCCACGATAATCAAATTTGGCTATTTATAATTGTTGTCTTTTTTGTAATCCTTGGCCCAGAAAATGTATGACACCAAGATTTTTTTTCTACGTGGATTAGAAACTGAGATATTAAAACATGTATCTTCCGGCGGCCATTTTTAAAAATGGCCACCATTAAGATCAAAGCTCCAATTTACGTATTTCTTATTGGCTTTTTTGTAATACTTGGTCCCGAAAAGGTATATTTAGACACCAAGATCATTTTTCCAAGTGATTTAGTCTAGAAACTGAGATATTGAGACATGCGGCCATTTTGAAAAAATGGCTGCCATTAAGATCAAGGGTCAAATTTGGAATTGCCCTATAGCTAAAATTTACCGTCATTGTATGTTCTCCTAGCATGCAAAATGTAATGCTTTTATCATTAAATGAACAATTTTTTACCAGTCCGCCTAATTAAAACTGTTATGAGCGAAAACAAGATTTTCTGCAATGGCCAAATAAATGTTCAAGGGAGAACAAATTGCACCCGGTGGTTTTACAATCTAGAATAGACATATCAATTATACCTCTAGAGCACTTCTTGAATTGCAAGGTTCAGCTAAATATGGTGGCCTGGCAAACCGACCGAGGAACTTTATCATTGTTATCGGAACGTGGGACCTTCGGACCATGGGAACGTTCGTTTGCGTCTGCTAGTGCGTCTGATTGTGCGTCTGCGTCGAGTACACAAAGCCTTTTTTTGACTTTTGGGAATTTCACTAAATGGGTTAAAAGTGAGTCTCTTGGGACCGAGAGCCGGATCATTCGTTTGTAGGGCCTATAGATACATATTCATGAAGAAAGTAGCAAGGATAACAGAAATCAGAGTAAATGTGAGGTATCGTACTGTACATATCATATCTAAAAAATTTCACAAAGTCAGAAAAGAACTTTTTGTCATAAAAATCTTAGTTTTTTCACTGTACTAACAAAGTGGTCTGACACAACTTGTCTGCTACTAGGCCTACTGATCACTACTGAAGTGGACCTTTAGCCATCAGATGTATTTTTAAAAGGTATGCTGGTCTATTGGCTCAATCTCCGGCTGCTATGGGCTGAGAAACCACAAGATTTGGAACATGCTTTAAAATCCAAACTGAACCAAAATATATTACAATTTAGTAGGCCCCTAGGCCTAGTTTAATTTCTTCTGGAATATCAAATGGATGGAGCACAATCTGATTTATTGATTTGTTCAGCTGAATTTTCACAATTGTGGACGTTTACATAATAGTCAAGTTATTTTACCGGGCCCAATAACTCATATCATTATTTTTCAGATGTACACAATGGTTAAAACAGCAGCCGAGAGGCAGCGGGATAGACGGGGAAAGTTAAAAGAAAATCAGAGAGCATATGAAAGATATAAAAATGCTGATCGTCTAACCAAGAAAAGTACCAGAGATAACATGACTCCAGCTGAGTTAAAGCAACCTGCGTGCAGGGTGTACTTCCCACTACACCCTGCCAGATATGAGCCTGTGTCTACCTATTTGGGACCCCACTCCAGGAGGACACACGTGCCTCTCGTGCGACACCCCCCAAGCTTAGACATCAAAGCTAATCGCAACGCGCCGGCAATCAGACGGCACCGTCTGGTCTGGGAACGTCAAGCCAAGTGACAGTATACGCAAAGCGATGCGAGAACTTGGCCAACGCTGTTCCAACATTGTGACAGCGTCGATGATAATGGCCCAACATTGAGGCAGCAATGTGTCCTTGCCATCTGCGAAATTTTATTTGTACACCCTATCACACAATTATAGAGTGTGTACAACTGGATTATACAGTCAAATATTGCCACCTCTGATTACAAATTGAATAATTAGAGCCTAAAACGGGGGATTACTTCAGCTAATAAATCAAAACCAGTTTAGACAGTGGCCAAACTCTTATTCTTGTGATTTCGTGTCGATATAATCCCCCTAATTATCTACTTATGAACGAAAACGCACGCAAAATATGTAACGTTAGTTTCATTTTGAAAAATAATACGTAATTTTGAGATTAAATGTGCTCATATAAAGTCAAGAAAATAATTCAGAACGTTATATGTGTCTCTATTTATGTTAAAATATGTATGTTTAATATGACATACTTGAATTAGAAATGTATGGGTAACATATTTATTGCAATAAAAGCTATATTTGTTCTACATGTACCACTTTCACGATTTTGGGCAGAGTTTGAAATTTAGGGGAGGGGCCGACAGTTGGGAGTCGCGTGGAGAGGGGTGCTCAATTAGGTGGAAAAAGCCTCATCGCATTCAGGGGTAGAGTGAGAACCAATACAACTGAAGTCTCTACAGGGTGAGTTAAAGGGACTGGCCCACGCCCTAAAATCATCAAAAAATCGGCTTTGTGTATTCGACGCAGACGCACACGCAAACTCAGACGCATACAATCTGGGCTTTGAGTACTTATGCAGAATGTTGATTTAATGCTGGGCCAGCGTCGTAAATGGTGGGCCAAAATTAAAACAACATTGTGGTGGGGACAGCATCGGACCCGGCGAAAGCGGGGTGTGGGTCATGATAGGCCTACTGGTAGGCCGATAGTATTTAGCCCATAGTAGAAATATACATATATAATGTATGTTCTGTGATTTAGCCTACCTGCATGTTTACGGCAAGGCGGTTTATATAATAAATGACTCTCGTTGTTTGCGTACTATGTCAATCTTTGACGGAAAGGACTGAAGGAGCTCTCACATCCGTAATTTTCGAATGGTTCTATTTTCTTTTTGACCAAATGTTTTTTTCAAACTTGGGTCACCGTCTACGATAGGCTACTGGACCAACATTAAAACAACAAACATATATGGAAGCACGTACGAGTTTACTTTATTTAGATTCAGTAGGCCTATAGTCTATAATAGGACAGCATCGCATCGCAGATGGTGGACCAACATTGCGTCATCATAGGATGAATATCTTGCATTCGTGACAACAACATCGCGGTCTGATCGAGTTTGAGTTTCTATCTCCTTTATCAATGTTTAGCCCCCCCCCCCCCCCCTATCACCTTAACTTTCATGTAAAATATTAGAGTCACTGTGATCTATAGCCGACATTTAGCATTCTTAGGGTAGGCCTAGACATATTATATATTCTGATATCGGCTGCCATCTGCGGCAGTGATGTCAATAGGTGTTCTAAATTTTTTTGTCAGAATTTCGGAGCTCTAAGTTGCCGGAACAAACTGTTATGAATGAAAACAAGTTTTCCGGATTGACCACCAAGTCCGAAAAATAAAAATAAATGCCCAAGGGTGAACAAATTGCACCAGGTGGTTTTACAATCTAGACATAACAATTATAGACCTACCTCTGAGGCAAAAAAACATAATACTTTTTTAATTCGGCTAAATATGGTGGCCTGGCAAACCGACCGAGGAACTTTATCATGGTTATCAGAACGGGAACGTGTGCGTCTGATTGTGCGTCTGAGTGTGCGTCTGCGTGTGCGTCGGGTACACAAAGCCAAAAAATCGGTGATTTCATATTGGCTTCTTAATATGGAAATAATATTATGATGTGAACATGTCCATAGACTAGAACTGGAAAAGTTTTTTAATTTTTGTGCTGCGCATTCACCAGTTAGAATAGATATAGACGAAACTCCTGTATTTCTTATTATTGACATTGTTGTCAATAATTCAAAATCAGAAATTCCGTCTCTATATCTAGCCTAACTGGTGAATGAGCAGCACAAAAATTAAAAGAACTGTTGCAGTTCTGGTCTATGGACATGTTTACATCATATGGTCATATTAAGAAGCCAAAATAAAATCACCGTTTTTTTGATGATTTTAGCCTGGGCCAGTCTCTTTAAGATCTCTCAAAAGAAGGACATGTCTTGCAGTTCAAAGACATCGGCATCCTCCTGATGAAGAGGACATAGATGAGGGGTGCTATAAATATGGAAATATTGGTGCATTATAAAAAGCTAAGTCGAGGGTATTAAAATCTCTTCCTGCTAGTCCACATGAGCTCAGCGTAAAACTGTGAAATATTGAACGCTTATGTTATTGAGCCCAGAACATCAAGCATTCCGCAGGAAACAATTGATAAGGTAATTTCCTTTTATCAATGATGCCTGGGAAAGCTGGGAAAGCTGATTATATTAGCATACGTGATGAAAACAGTAATTCATGGCTCTTTATATTAGCATACGTGATGAAAACAGTAATTCATGGCTCTTTAAAACATTTTGAGCCTCTCTTGGATCGGCATCATTAAATTAGGACCTACCCTTAAATTTGTGAAGCCTAATTGCTTCGCTTGGCTCCTAATTGATCTCCAGATCAATAGGGCCTACTAAGACAACTTTGTAGACAACACAATCTAAGAAGGTGCAATAAATAACTTGCTTGGGGCAGAGTGGGAAAAAAAACTAGAGTCCTGCAAATAGGGAGTGAAATAAATAAATTGCCCAGTTAAAAAACTACAGCCCCCTCCCCCTATAATAATGGAATGGTGGCCCCCTTACTTAGATATTGCTATGTTTTAAACCACGTAGCGGAGGCGAGAGATGGATGGCTCAGCTAGACATGAAAGCTGTGGGCGCGACATCCTGTCTGTCTGCTATGCAGTGCATCATAAACCGATCATATCATACATGTACCATCAGGATACGATTGACTTTAAGCTCTGACTGCGAGATGCGACCCATAAATTAATCATACAGCGTATATTCCATAATAGAAATTGACAGTCAATTCACTATGAGATAGGCCTACCAAGTCATATAGGTTTAACCCATAAGATCTATGCTGTTGTGAGCAATAGGTGTACACTGTTGTGAGCACGTGGTCTACTGCAACAAACCGACCAATGGGACACAGGTTCGAGCTAGTGTGACATAATTCATTTGTAATTCCGTCACTTGACGAAATAACAGGGGAATCGCCACCAATGAAGGGTCATATAACAAAATGTAACGATAGAACCACTTATATTTTCTAGTTAGACTTTGCAAATAACACATTTTATACATACAAAATATAGGATATTGTTTGCTTGTGCTGAAAGGAATATGAAGGTAATCCTAATTTTGAAAAATATGATGTCTCAGCATGTAATTCCGTCACATACTTTTTTAACTTATTATAAAAAACTTAAGGCGACATTTTTTATATTTAATTATCTGTGTGTCACACAGTTAAAAAAAAGTATATTTGTACTTTTTGTCGTGTCTGGAAAACCACTTACAAAAGTTTAAAGTTAGGATAAAATGAAATTTTGTATTTTGTAATTGATTTTTTTATTATCAAATATTTTTTCCATCTTTTTCCTGCCAGGTAAGCTTACTCATTCACACCTGAGTGAAATGAAGCACGTAGAAGGACAACATTGACACGTCAATGTCCCAGTGTGGAGAGAGGAGAAACATGATATTTCTCTGAAAATCACGCACCAATCAAGCCTTAAACTCGCAAGGCAGGCATGCAGCGGCTAATTGAAAAGCTCTACGCTTTATCCATTGCATCACGTCCCACACTTCCCTAAAACAGTTTTTTCTGTGTATGGCTATTGATCAATTTTGCTACTTTACGTTTGAACTGTAATTTTCATGAGTGGTAGATGTTTTTTTTCATAAATACAAAATCTTGATAAACTTTTTGCTTAAAGAGATTGGCCGTTTTGCAATTGACATGCATATAGATTGTTTCCGAACAATTGTGTGTTCAAGGTTCAAGTGCTCTTTACTTTCTAAGTGGAATGTCTCAACATGCGCTTTTCAAATAAATACAAACTATTTCAATTTAATCATGTTTATGAAGTATAATATCACCAATAGGCCTACATTTATTGTGTAACCCTAACCGTGAAAACATCTATATCGCATAACGTTCATAGTCAAAAACATCCACAAAACATAAATTTCACAGTGAAAACATCCCATTAACAAAACGTTCACAGTGAAAAACATCCAAATAACATAACGTTCACAGTGAAAAACATCCAAATAATATAACTTGAACAATGAGAAACATCCAATTACCATAACGTTAACAGTGAAAAACATCCAATTAACATAACGTTATCTAGTGAAAAACACCCAATTACCATAACGTTAACAGTGAAAAACATCCAATTAACATAACGTTCACAGTGATATACGTCCAAATAACGTAACGTTAACAGTGAAAAACATCAATTAACATAACGTTCACAGTAAAAAAACATCCAGATAACGTAACGTTACCAGTGAAAAACATCCAAATAAGATAACGTTCGTGAGTGAAAAACATCCAAGAAATATGGCGTTAGTCTTTGGTTTGTCCAGTATCCATAAACGATAGCAACACAAACACAAAATGTGTTTAATTATAGCCTTGACTGGTGCAAAGGATACATTATTTCATTTTCTATAGAATTGGCATGTTCAGAGGTACAAACTGGGCACTTAACATGCTTGAATAATTATTTTCAAATCTTCACAAACCAAAATGTTATGGTTAGATCTACTACTGATTTATCACAGTGATGGTGACGTAAATTTTGACCAATACATTTTACAAACATGCCAACCTCAAAGCGGTATTTTTCTGAACTAACACGTGCAGGCCAGGGGCAATAGCCACACATTTCAAAACCCTGTCACATGATAGGCTAGTATACAAATCTCTTGCTGTACAGTGCGTAAACTGCAGTGCTATTGTTACGAAATGTAGGAGAGCGAATTCCGTGACTGACAAATCGATGCCAATATGTAGAGATTTAATATTATAAAATTATTGTTTTATAGTCTATATTTAATTAGACAAACCAATCAATTGCTCAAGTTCATATTGATGGTGTAAATAGTTTTAACGTATGTCTACGAAAACTTTCAATTTTGCTAACTTGATGAATACATCTTTGATGTACAAAATCACGTTTTAGACATGCATTTTTTTTTTTTTTGTCAAAAAATGTTTCGGGTTAAAATAGACTTTCAATAATCATAATTTGATATATTAAAACTAATTAAAGAATGTTAACAAAAATGATATAGAAAAACATGACATGTGGCCAAAGTAGGTTTTATACCCTTGATATGACAGGTTTTTTCACTAGACCTAGTCTACGTTTTATTAATTTTAAGTTTCCATGATTTTTCTTTAGGGGCGGACCATTTAATACCGGGAGGGGGGAGGGGGTATGGTTTTTCTTCCTAACAAATTATTTTTTTCCTTCCAACAGAAAAACATAACTTCCTGAGATGTCACAGACAAACTGTTTTTTTTTCCCAGGACATGTTTAAAGAACCATTCAACTGCGAAACGGGCATGTGTGGGACAGTCCCGTGTAGGCCTACAGTAGCCGATAGCTACAGGTTGACGGCATTTATGTCAGCAACTAAACTTATTACAAGATACTACTCAAACGAGACATTGACCCAATGCTTTTTCAATGTTAGACCAACGTTTGCGACGCTGGCCCAACGTTGATCCAACATTGGCGGAGTGTACAATGTTTAAGAAAAGCTGTCCTGTCAGTACACATTATTGGGGAAGCTGTTTCGCAATCCCCGCAGTAATAAAGTCACCAAGCTGAGAGCCAGAGCTTTGAGCTTTGGTGGAATTATTAACTCACATATGTCACTGAAGAATATATGGACTTGCTATGATTTGGAAACTTGCTCTTAATGCGGCAGTGGGTATAAAACGCATATCTTAGTATTGTTATGATATAGGACCTAGGCCTACCCACGGGCAATTTTGCATTCTGTGGGACCCATGTCCTGCAAACTTTAACAGTTGACTAGACCTTTAATCCCATAAATTAAAAGGCAGGTGTTATTTCCCATGCTCATTCCAGTGTGACGGTATATTACCTACACGCATTAGACTTTTGACCGAGCGGAGCGAGGGAATTTTTGCCTTTCTGTGGCAGTTTCCGACAGATTTGGAAAGATCTGCAGGCTGTCAACAATCTATTTTTTTCTTACACATAAATGAACTAATTATTTTTTTCCCACACTCTATAGAGCAAACTATTTTTTTTTGCCAATTTCGTGAACAAATTATTTTTTTACGAAAAAACCATACCCCCCCCCCCTGGTATTAAATGGTCGGCCCCTTAGGCCTATCACAGAAATTGTGTGCACTAGACCTATACCGGGTATGCCAGTATGGTAGACTACAGGGAAAAAATTGTTTGAAAATTATTGATTAGCAATTTTCTCTTCCAGGTTGTAACTTGCTAAGACATCCTCACCATTCATGTATAAATATTTTGCTAATCAATTAAAAATCGAATTGGGGAGAATTTTGCTATGCGATAGGCCCTAAGGGACGCACCATTTGATTTCTGGGGGGCCTAGATTATTTTTGAAAAAAATGTTTGTTTTTAAATTTCTGTAAAAAAAATATATGCTGAAAACTTGTACATAAAAAAAATAATATGTTGAAAGATTGTGCCAAAAAAATTGTTGATAATTTGTATTGTTGATAATCTTTGAAGAGGCTCATCAAAGTGGAATTTAAAATAAACGACTTACAAGGAATAATTGGAGCGCAAAATATTTCTAGGAAAATTCTCAAGATCACTACAAGGTATTATTTAACAGTGAAATTGGAGGCGGCTTTACTGATGTATTTTCTGTTTGTTTCTGGTCGGCTCTTTGTCTATTAAAGAATGTGATAGTTTTCTTTTTTTTTGCGAATGTTTACCACATAGTATTCAAGTCGTAGTTGTTTGCGTCCTAGTTTGAAGACAACAGATCGCCAAAATGATGCGTACAGATTATGCTGCTTCTAGAATGAAAGGTGAGTCAAAATAAATATTTGTTAAGTAGACCTTTTTAGTTATCAAAGCTTCACAGAAGGTATACCGTATTTAAGGTCATGAGTATGAGTAGGCCTACCACTTACACTGGTATCCGGTACTAGGTTTCAAGAGAGTATTTAATTCCAAACACTAGTATAAACGGCATGTTGCACATTAAAAAAAAATCACCATGACTAATAGATCCTTGTATATCACCAACAATTCTCAGGGCTGAAGAAGCAGGGATACCCTTAAACAAGTTCCCAAGTTCCGGGAACTTCAAGTTCCAATTTTCAAGTTCCGGGAACTTCAAGTTCCGAAATTCCGAAATAAAAGTTACCAAAAAAATGTTTTTTTCAATATTTCAACAAAAAACATTTTGGATAGGGTCTACTGCCTTTTGCCTTTCCACGCATTATAGATTGCCAAGCTGCGCGCATGAATGGAATTAAATGTGGTTTTCTAGACCGAGCACACTCATTGTTATGTTCAAATGACGAATTAGGCCTCTATGTGTAGGCCCGACGTTGACCCAAAGTTGAGGTAAGGTTTGCACAGCGTCTGTGACTTTACAGCAGCATTAATCCAAGATCGGGTCAATGTCTGTTTGATGGGAGATTTACAGCTGGTATTAGGCAGTCATCCACAGAAGAGTTGATCTGAGTAGGCCCAGTTGTTTTTCAAGTTCAAAGACTATTATAACATGCCGCTGTATAGCCTATGCATAGAAAATATATAATGATATATAGGGCCTAGGCCTACAAATCACACCTCGCAGATGACAACCCAGCAAACACCACGCCTTGACCCAATGCTGGTTTTACATTGGGCCAGCGTTGCAGCCGGTGGTCGAACATAAAACCAGCATTGGGTCAATGCGTCGTGTTTGTTGGGAAGGAATCCGGTGACTGCCCTATGGTCTATGTTCAGAAAATATTTGTTCAAAAGGTTCTTTGTTCAGAAGGTCCTATGTTCAGAAGGTCCTATGTTCAGAAGGTTCTATATTCAGAAGGTCCTATGTTCAGAAGGTCCTATGTTCAGAAAATATTTGTTCAAAAGGTCCTATATTCAGAAGGTTCTATGTTCAGAAGGTCCTATATTCAGAATATTCTTTGTTTGATGTAGGAAAAAACTTACATCTTTCAGATTCAGGTAAACTACAATGCAAGATAACAAATCACAGCCTTTCAATTAGCTCATTCGATCATATGAGTTTTTGTCATGGCGGGTTGTCTGTCGTCTGTCCGTCCACAATTTGCCAAAATCGCTAATGGGACTTCAATCAACACAAACCAGGAGTGATCACAGAAGCATAGTCCTCGCAATTCAGGAATATGACACTATATATATCTGAATTCAAATCCACCTAAACCCGGTGCTAGAGTGAACTTGTCCTATAGCCTGGATTGAAAAGTTCAACCCAAAACACCTGCAATTACAAAGATGAGCTACTGTGCCATTGACACTTTTTTCCTGTTTCTTCATTTTAATCTATTTTAGGGAGGTTTTGGGTATCTGTAACCCCCTGCATATTCCCAAAATGCGTTGTATTGTTGGGTTGACCAAAAAGTGAGTGGAAATTGCCATTAAAATAAAGTCAAAAATGAAAGCACCATTCAGAAAGCACTATTCAGAGCCTTGTTTTAACTATAGGTATTTTGGTAAATCGGTAGCGCATGTTTTACGTCGATTCTCATCGATTCTGACCTGATTTCTTTTATGCACAGGCCTTTTTCAAGTCAAACCCTAACACCTGTAAAAATTAAGTTAGACCATTAGATATGTAATAAAGTTCTTGAATTAGCGTAATATAATGGCTTTGTGTACTCGACGCAGACGCAGACGCAGACGCACACTCAGACGCACAATCAGACGCACAATCAGACGCAGACGAACGCTCCCATGATCGAAAGTCCCACGTTCCGATAACAATGATAAAGTACCTCTGTCGGTTTGACAGGCCTCCATATTTAGATGAACCTTGCAATTCGAGAAGTATTATGGTTTTTTGCTCCAGAGGTAGGGGCCTATAATTGATATGTCTAGATTGTAAAACCACCGGGTGCAATTTGTTCACCATTAAGCATCTATTTTTATTTTTCGTGGCCATTGCTGAAAATCTTGTTTTTGCTCATCAACAGTTTGTTACGGGAACTTCAAGCTCCGAAATTCTGAGAAAAAATGTCTCCCCAGATTAGAACACCTATTGACAGCACTGCCTCAGATGGCAGCCAATATCAGAATAATATAGGTCTAGGCCTAAGCATGCTAAATGTCGGCTATAGATCACTCTAATAATTTACACTAAAGTTAATGTGATTAACATGATAAAGGAGATAGAAACTCAAACCCGATCAGACCGGTATTGTTGTCACGAATCCCAGCTGACTCAAGACATTCATCCTATGCTGACTCAATGTTGGTCCACCGTCTGCGATGCGATGCTGGCATAATAGGGCCTACTGAATCAAAATAAAGTAAACTCATGCTTGCATATGTTTGTTGTTTTAATGTTGTTCCAGTGCTGTAAACGGTGGACAAACAAAAAAAAAATTGGTCAAAGTGAAAATAGAACCAACAGGAAGGTCTGCTTCGAAAATTACGGATATAGACTAATGACCCACATCCTACTTTCGCAGGGTCCGATGCTATCCCCACCACAATGTTGTTTTAACCTTGTCCCACCATTTACGACGCTGGCCCAGCATTAAATCTACATTCTGTATCAAGTACTCAAAGCCCAGATTTTATGCGTCTGAGTCTGCGTCTGAGTCTGCGTGTGCGTCTGCGTGTGCGTCTGCGTCAAGTACACAAAGCCAATATAATGGGTTGATAGAGGGACGTCATAATTTCAATTTACTACAATCATGTCAAATCGTCTAACTTTTGAAATAAGACAAATAATTTTACGTTCACAAAAGTTTATGAAAATCGGTTGATAATTGACGGAGAAGTTAACGAAGAAGATTGATTCGTTTTACCCGAAAAAAACAACGTTTTTCAACATGGCGGTGACTGAGAGCTATCTCGACCCCAAGGTCTGAAAAATGTTCATAACTAATGACTGTGCTAAAATGAGCTGAGCATGCGACCTCGTAGCTAAAATGTTACTGATTCTATAAAAAAGTATTCGCTTAGATATGACCGTCCCACGATTTTGTATGGGGTCAATCTGTGGCTGAAACCTATTTCAGCCACAACGGCTAGAATGAAGTTACCCTCTGTTATCGTTACTCTGGGGACTATCCGACCCGAGGATATCGGAGCTGTGTGAAAGGGTGCAGTGTTTCGACCATTTGGGTATGTCTGGGGGTAATTCATCTATAGTCAGATTCACATGAAATTCATCAACCAGTGTGAATGAACTTCTTTGATTCCTCAGTCAATTCTGAACCAATTTTTATGACATTTTGCACATACAATTATCTAGCCATGGGGCGACTACAAGGTAGTTAGAAGAAGATAGCCCATTTGACATGTAATGAACTTATGAGACGAAGCTGATGGGTTTATAGAGGGCGACAATTTTTATTTACTACATGTATGTTAAATTGACTAACTTTTAATGTATACAATATTTTTCAATGAAATGTTCATGGTAGTCAGGGTAGTCTGAGCAGAAAATAGTGCTTGGAATATTGCATGAGAATTGGTTGAGAATTGACGGAGAAATCATCGCCACGGTCAATGTGAATCCGACTATAGGCATGCCCAAAACCCCTTATCGGGCCAGTGAAGAAAAATACTCTCAATAACCCATCACCCCATGCTCACATCATCATCTGTACATTATCACAATGAAATAGTCACCCGTACTTTCTGAACATAGGACCTTCTGAACAAATATTTCTGAACATAGGACCTTCTGAACATAGAACCTTCTGAATATAGGACCTTCTGAACATAGAACCTTCTGAACATAGAACCTTCTGAACAAAGGACCTTCTGAACATAGAACCTTCTAAACATAGGACCTTCTGAACATAGGACCTTCTGAACATAGAGCTGTAACCAAGGAATCCATGTAGTCTCAACGTTGGTCCTTAAAATATCATCGATACTGTTTTCACTCTTAATAAGTAGATCTACTGTCACATGTCATAATTTTCTCACGGGTTGGGATGCTTGTTGAATGCCGGGGGGGGGGGGGGGAGGGGGCGGTGCAAACAGCGTCGCGCGTGGAGGAAAGACCTCATAAGCTCTACATGCCATCAAACACGACAAAGACCCAATACTATAATCGTTTGATAATGTTGTTTTATGGTCGGCCACCACCACTCGAACTCGAATATACTATATCTGTGGAAATATCAAATTGTAATACTCTTTATTTTAGATTTTGTATAATGAATTTGCGGTTCTATTGTAAATTTTATTTCATACCTGTAGGACTAGTCCCCTATATAGTTCATTTCACATCGTGAAATGTTTGCCAAGATCGCCTATAAACAAAATCTAAATATGTGAAAAACTAACGGACAAAAACGATTTTTGCAAATAATGTTTTAATATATTTTTTCATTAATTTTGGAATTTCGGACTTGAAGTTCCCGGAACTTGAAAATTGGGAACTTGAAGTTCCCGGAACTTGTGAACTTGTTTAAGGGTATCCAGAAGAAGCAGGTCAGGCCTGTGTGTCCCCTTGAATACAGCCGCAGTTACTGTACGTATGTCAGAGACTTACCTTCATCAACATACTTAATTAAATATGAACTGTCACAAAAAAAATGTTTTATTTTTTCCAGGGACAAAAAAAATGTTTGTTTCAAGGTCGGTGCTAAAAAAAAAATTGTGTGCTAATTTTTCAGAAAAAAAAAACATAACTGAAAGTAATAATCTAGCCCCCCCCCCAGAAATCAAATGGTGCGTCCCTAATGTCAATGAATAATTTTTTCCCTGTGGTAGTCCAGAGGGTGGTGGTACTGGTAGTCTAACGTTTAAGCACACCTATTAGGCCTACCTCTTTCATACTAAATTATAAAACAATAAAATGTAGTCTAATTTGCAATCATAATAGGCCCCTAATGCTAACGTTAAAGTACACATTATAGTGAAACCTGCCCCGTGCACCCTCCAAAATGTGATACGAAGTGATGAATCAAATTTATTGTTGTTGACATTAGCCTAGGCCTATTACCACTCCAAACGTAGACTAGACTAGGGATTTACTCTACCCTTACCAATACCTTAGCAATCATTAGGCTAATGACAATGTAAATTATAAATAGATGTCTATATATTTATGGAATAGACTATCAGCACATTTTTTTTCACTAACGTTACAGTCAATGACGTAGACCCTAGACTAGATCTATCAGTCTATTTGTAGACTAGATCTATAGCCTAACGTTAGACGTCATTGCCACCAATTTGGTCACAGTAGTGGTAGGCTAGGGCCTAGCCTCAGCCCTAGGCCCCCCTTTACACGTAAATTATTTTCAGTAAAATTATATACTTGCCAGCCTTTTGATATAAAAAATCAGTAGGTTTTAAGCTGGGTCGCATTTTGGCGCGCAGAATACGGCCCCTGGGTGCGCCTAAGGCGTGGTCAGCCTGCTAGACTAGTTGGGGGTCCTGGGATTTTTTTTAAATACAAGTGCTCTATGTGCCATTTCCTGCATTCTAGCCACAGTTTCACCATTTATTTTGAGTGATTTATAGTAGGCCTAGCTGGGGTAGATTTACAGTCTGTTACAGGTGTTATTATTTTTATGGGCTAATAATTTGAAATGCTGTAAGGGGGCTACCATTTAATATCCAGGGGGGGGGGGCAGGGATATTGGGATGGACCAAAATATTTTTTTCAATATGATCCAGCTCATGGTTATTTTTTTCCAGCTGTACGGTTAACAAATTATTTATTTCAACCACTTTTGGAACGACTTTCATAAATTGCCAATGTATTATTTATCAAGGCTATATAATATGATATTAGCCTAATATTTTGCAAAGTGAGAAACTGAATATCTCCAGAATCTTCTTAACTTTTTAAGTGCTTCATTACTACTTAACATTTTCCTTTCCTTTGAAGTTGGCATTGCTCACGCAATTGCCAACTTCAAATGAAAAGAAAATACCTCCTCACTTGAAAATTAAACCTGCTAAATTTCACAATGGCGGCTTTACTCAAGATTTATACATGCATATTTGTTCAATTTCTGTCAAATTTTAGTTGTGGAAAAACAGTATGAATGCGCTTAAAAGCGTCGCCCGCACTCAAAGGGATAATTTCATAGGTTTAGTTTAGTACGCCAAAACATGTAGGCTTGCCCGATATGCCATAAATTATTTATTTCAAATGGGATCGACATCAAATTATTTATTTCACCTTCTCCCTGCCTTTAAAGTTTAATTATTTATTTCGAAAATATCCCTGTCCTCCCCCTGGATATTGAAAGGTTGCCCCCTAACGTTAACACTGTTAGGATAGGCCTATACAATCGGTAGGCAGTATAGGCCATGAAATCGGTAGCCTACCACCAGATTCGGTAGGGTTGGCAGGTATGAAATTATAAGCCTATATCTACTAGGCTATAGTCTAGGGGTATAGGCCTAGTATTCAAAATTCACCTGTTTTTCTTCCAAAATCCAAGGTCTACACGCCTACACGCCTACTAGGTGAGGTCTACAGGCTTAGTATACTATAGCCTAGTATAGGCCCCTATAATATAGTCAAGACCATAGATTCTATAGACCTTAGCTAGGCAGGCTGATGGGTAAACTTATATCTATGAACGTTTTGTAACAAGATTGAATAGTATAGAATCTATGGTCTAGAGACTAGATCTACATGTAGACTATAGTTAACTGTTGTTAGGCTTATCTGCTATTCTTCCACAAGTGTTCATGGGGTTAGGCCTTCGCTGATAGGCCTATCTCAGTCAATTCTCAATCACTTTCAATGTAATTTTGTGAGCATTGTTTTCAAGTAGACCTAAAACCCCTAATGCCCTATCAGCCTAGGCCTAACGTTACATATATCGGCACTGTATTACGTCGACTAGGGCCTACCCTGAAAATTTCGTTAAATTAGACTATAGTGAGTACTTCAAAAGTTAGACCATTTGACATATAGAGTCTAGACTACATTGGAATGATTTAAAAGCTGACAATTGGATAATAATTGTCTGAGGCTGAGAAATTTAGTCCATAATAAAGTCATGTAGGCCTATGTACGAAGCCCCAGAAGCGACATTTGCATCATTGTTATTTTTTTTAACTCAATATATTTAGTTAGGAACTCAATATATTGACTTTACAACTCACTCTATTGACTTTACATCTCGATATATTGACTTTAAAAGTCGATATATTGAGTTCACAACTCAATATATTGAGTTTACAACTCGATCTATTGACTTTAAAGTCGATATATTGACTTTAAAAATTGATATATTGACTTTAAAAGTCGATATATTGAGTTCATAACTGAATATATCGAGTTCATAACTCGATATAGGCCTATTGAGTTTAAAACTCGATATATTGAGTTTACAACTCGATTTATTGACTTTAAAAGTCAATGAGTTCATAACTCGATATATTGAGTTCATAACTCGATATATTGAGTTCATACCTCGATATATTGAGTTTATAACTCGATTTATTGAGTTCATAACTCGGTTTATTGACTTTCAAAGTCAATATATCGAGTTGTAAACTCAATATATTGAGTTGTAAAGTAATTGAGTTGTAAACTCAATATATTGACTGACTTAATTTAAATGTCAATATATCGAGTTGTAATCTCAATATATTGAGTTGTAAACTCAATATATCGACTTTCAAAGTCAATATATCGAGTTGCAAACTCAATATATTGAGTTGTGAACTCAATAGGCCTATATTGACTTTCAAAATCAATATATCGAGTTGTAAACTCAATATAGGGGTCTATTGAGTTTAAAATAATAATAATAATAGGCCTAATGCAAATGTCGCTTCTAGGGCTTCGTACTGACCACTTCAGTGTAGGTCTAACTTCTAATTTATCAACAGCAGCACTAGTTCAGTAGGCAAAGTGAGTTCCCATGCACCCTCTGGAATAATAAGCGAGACCTACTTTTTCAAACTCCTAAACATGTTAGGTTACCAATTCAGGTTGTTCCCATTGCGGGAAAATGTCCGATGGGATTTATATGGCGACCATCTTGAATTTCGTCTGAAAATTTATAAACGCGTCGTGAATATTCTAACTTTTGATCTACATGTCACAGAAAGATGTGTGATCCCAAGTATTTTGGGCATGCCAATACGTTTGAAAGCACTATTGGAACATTGGAATATGATACAAGGGTCATTCTGTCGATTTTAGATGTAAAAAATAAAAAAGTCATGTGGTGGCAGCAATTGTCAGGCCCGTAGCCAGGTTCGGAAATCAGACGAGGCGAGCCTGGTGGCCGAACCAAAATTTCTGAGAACCTGAAATTTCTGAGAGAATTTTCAATGATAAGAAATAAAAAATGTGAAAAGACAGACGAGGCGGTTGCTTCGTCTGCCTCATGCTAGCTACGGGCCTGATTGTCATCCGGAGCCTAGCTGCCTTTCTCAATGTATAGTCACTTCTCTATTTGTCCAAATATTTGGATCAAAGACACAAGCGAATTATGTAGCGGTTGCTTTTCGATCTAACCATTATAATCATTTTGCTTTCAGGTAAATTTTAATGAGAACCGTATTTCTAGTGAAGGTGATGACTAATGTAGTTGTGGGGGTAGAACTAAATACTAAAAATCATGAGCAAAAGAGGCACATTTAGTGAAGATGCTTTGTCATCGAAAAAACCTAAGCCCCTCAAGTGTATATTGCATGTTAAGGCAAAAGACCATGGAAACTTTATTGCTTTTAGAGATCTAAACATTGATGCTGCCGAAAAGTTATCCTCTTTGCACTAAATTCGAGACATGAGACTAGCAGAACCAAATGATTCACCTCACCGTATGGAAGACATTTGCACCTTGATCCCTGAAACACTTGAGGGTGTGGACCTGGAATAAGTTGGTTACCACAGGTATTGCTACCAGCAATTCACCAAGAACCAAAATAGATTGAAGCAGCTCAACATACAAATACCATCAACCTCGAAGGCACACCATTCTCCTCGCAAAGCAGCTCACTCCACTGAAAGCAGAACTTTGTTTCCACCCAAGTGTATCTACTGTGAAAAGATTGAGATTAAAATCAGTGGCAAAACAGGGAGGTCTAATAAGCTCACACTGAAGAGTCCATGGCAATTACTTGTGTCAGAGGCTGAAAAGCTAGGAAAGACAGCCCTTGCTCGTAAGATAAGAGGATTTGTTTTGTGTTCTGTGGAAGCAAAACACCATACATCGTGTCACCGGACTTTCAAAACAGAATACCACAATTTCATCCGTGCAGAAGAGAGAGCAGTGGCGAGAAGTACTGATACTGAACGGGCACTTATTACTGCAGCTCACAGTGATGCATTCCGTTCGGTTCTGCAGTACATACAAGAAAATATTATCAAAGAGAACAAAATTGCAACTATCCTGCTAAGATTGATATATATTGACAAGCTCGAAGAGCATGGATACCCAAAGTATCAGTATCGTAGTGTAAATTTGATGAATCTATTGCAAACATAACAGTTTCTAAAGCGATTGCATGCGCCTACAAGTTGGCAAGTGTGGATAAGATTAGCAACATTGATCTAATGCTACGTAGTGCAATTCAGAGAGGATTTCAAGAATCAAAAGCTTTACCTTGGCCTCTAACCCCTGACGATCTAGCCACTGTTGACATTCCTCAAGAGCTCACCACATTCCTGAATATTGTCATTGCCTAATGTGACAAAGTTCATCTCCTTGTTTTGTCAATTGGGCAGGATCTTTGTCGATGCGTAACTGGGGGTGATTGGAAGCTTCCTAAGCATGTTTTACTGTGCATGACTGCTCGCCATCTCTACAGAAGCAAACACCTGGCAACCATCTTGAACAGGCTTGGTCACTGCGAGTCCTACGACTTTGGACTGGAGCTGGAAACTGCCATGGACAAAGCCCTTGATGAGACATCGACTTTGCTCACACCACAGATTGTTAAAGGCAAAGGTAATATCCTCTTTCATTCTGAGTGGGATAATCTGAACAAAATCCTGACCAATGTACATGGACACAATGTTGTCAATTCTGCTGGTGGTATAATGGTCCAAGAGGTAGCAACTGGGCATGAGCTAACAAAAGAGCGCACATTACCCACATCTGCTAGGATAAGGAGGAAAAATTTCACTGCTGATACACCCATGTCTCTGCCAGCACTGCACATCTATAACAGGACTGGACCAACCATGCCCGGTGGTTCTACATTCACACCACAAACTTATAATGATGAGCAGTGGGAAAAGGCTATGAAAGAATACTCTCTTTGGGTCCTCTGTAGGAAAGACACCAGACAAAAAGAGCACAATTGGCTACTACCCTCCTATAAACGAGCCTATAACAGAATACAACACAGTAGCTGAACTCCTCAAGCGATCTGCTGAAGCAACAGCTGACGTTGGCCAGAAATACACGATAGCATGAAAGCACTTCCCCTTATCAGGACATTCAGCGAACAGTACACGAATCATATCGTCTTGATAGGCCAGTTTCATACTAGCATGAATTACTTGAACATGCTAGGTCACAAGCTGGCTGGTTCTGGCTATTCTGAGATCCTGATTGAAGCAGATCTGGTAACAAGTGGTTGTCTGTGTGGTGTCCTTAATGGAAAGGCTTACTCAAAAAGCCTGTTTTGCCTCAAGACAGTTTGTGAGGCTATGGAGCGATTGCTCTTAGAGCGGTTTATGGAAGAAGAAAAAGACCTCACAATCACTGATCCAGTGGCACTTCTTATTCTTGTCCAGTCTTGTGATCTTGAAAAGCTGGACACTGCAATCAAAGATCCCATGACTCTCAATGTCATAGAGAAGTACATTAAATACGAGAACAAGGTTCGCACAGGTCATCTGTATCTGTATTTGTATCTATTTGATTTCAGGTATCTGACCTGGTTTGACATGCTCCTCAGAAACATTGAGCTCACCCACCCTGGAGCAGAGGAACTTCTGAGAAAGGGAGCTATTGCTGTGGCATGCTAATTCATCCCTGGTGCCCTTAGTGCTGTGGACAAAACAATGGAAGAGAAATTTATTGAATTTGCGAAGTCTCCTCCAGGGTTCAGTGGTGTCTACAACATGTTTCCAGCATATCAGCGATTCTGTCGAACAACATCTATGCGTGCTCAATTCCTGGAAAAGGTGTTGGAGCTCTGCGACCTTATCAATGACCCTGATTCTCCCAAAGCTGGACGACACAGAAAACTTGAAACTGCAGAAATAAAGAAGAGTGAGGCGGCTGCGCAGCAAGCAATTGATTCAATACACAGCTTCAGCAACCCCTTCACTATCCCAGACAAGGACAAGCTGTACTCATTGTCATGCCTCTCCTGAAGTGGAGCGAGATGTGTTGCGAGCTGAATGTGTTGGAAAAACAGCCAAGCAAGATTTCATTGACAACAGGTTCAAGGAATCTAACTTGAGTTTCTTTGACCCAGTGAAGAGGATCAAGCTCTTGACAATGGAGAAGAACAACAAAATGGCAAAACTCACATCTTCTCAAGGAAAGGTAATTAAAACACACATGACCCATTGCTATGGCAGTAGTGGTATTCTTGTCAATTCGTCACACAATTCTAAGTTGTTGTTTTTGTGTGTGTTTCAGTTGATCCAGTACAAGGAACAGGGAGACCTTGCATTCCAGCTTCTTGTGAAGTCACAACTCAGCGATGATCCAATAGATCTCTCAGAACTAATGAAGTTTTCATTAACTCCTGTCCCACACTGCCTTGATACGCCAGGCGGCTTCTTCGCAAAAACAAACAAGGCCACCATGCTTCACCACCTGCTCACTGACCATACAGAGGAGGTACCTTACCCAGCAGACGTGATTCAAGATGGAAATGACCTAATCCACGTTCTCAAGAATCTACCATCTACCTTTGGAGGGCTCTGTCTTAAAATACTTGATCAGATGGTTTCAAAAAATAACTTCGTTTTCTCGACTGATTCCTATTATGAGCACTCCATCAAAGCACACGAAAGGAAACAACGAAGAGTCACACAGCCACACCACCTCGATGCCGTTCGACTGGGGGTGGTAGCTCGTTGCGCAATTTCTGATTATTCTGACTATACCAAATTGATTACACAAATTAGATTCGAACTGTGCGCCTCTATCCGTGGTTATGGTAGCAGGCGTGCCGAAACGAGCTATCCACCAGCTGAAGAAAGCATCGGCGACCGTTTCTTTCTTTTTCGTTTGCTTTTATATCGACTAAAGGTATGGCTTCTGGCCAACGCGTAAAACAGTCGACGCAAGTTAGTAAATATTTATAGCCATCTGAATATGGTAAAGGACTGACTATGTCGACATGAACGTGCCTTGTGGCAACCATTACAACTGCGACACCAATTTGCGATATCTATGTTCATGCCATGCCACACAAATCTACCATTAATCAATGGTTTAGTTGCTCTATGCGATGGGTGTTCTAATCCATGTAAACTCCATGTAAATTTTCCTGTAATGTATGGTCTAGCGTGTCCGGTAGACACGTCACACCAAATCAAGTTTTTATCGAAGGATTTGAGCAACTGGAAATTCAAAGTAGAGGATGCCGAATGGCGTAACCGTATGAATTCAGTATTCAAAGCTTGATCTTCACTCAATTTCTTATGGTCAACTAATGAATCACAGCGAATTACCGATACTGACGGTCGCCTTTAACGTATCTTATATCGGTGGTAAACTCTGCTATATGAGCCAAATGTCTAGTTTAGCGTAGTGACGGCCGTTCAATTGTTGAAGTCATCTTCGAATTCGCGTTTAGCTGTAACTAACTTATCAGGGGCGAGTCGTCTTGGACGAGCGAAAACCGGATGTCCCTTAGTTAATATCTTATGAGTTATACCATGTTTAACGGTCGTGGGCCCTGTTAGTTTAGGAAACTGTTTAAGTAAATCTGTATAATCATTTCGGACCGCGTCGATTCTATTCAGTGATAAAGTCTTTATTGATGATAGTTCAGCTGATATAGCTAAACCTGTTCTCATATCTCTTGAACATCGACCTTTCAAATCGACCATTAAATTGTAATGCATAAGCTTTAAAGACATCTGCTCCTAAAATTGGTTGTTTAACGTCCGCTACTATGAATGTCCAACTGTAATCTCGTTTGAGACCAACGTCAACGATGCGTCTACAAGTGCCGTAAGTATTTATAGTAGTATTGTTGGCTGCTACAAGGGGTAGACTGTTAGTGTCCATCGTCCTGTTAGCACAAGACTTAGGTATCACACTGACTGCAGCTCCCATGTCAATTAAATGTTTGCACTAATTGCGTCTGTCTGCGACGTATAATAGCCTGGACGGAGATAACGTGGGAAGGGGGTCTTCCATGTAGTCATGTCGCGTCTCGTATGGCTCGCCAGATACAAGAGTCGCTACCTTGCCCAGGCTCAGCAGTTTAAAGCAAACGCACAAGGATCTCTGCACGTGCGTGCTTTATCACCGAATGTTTGATGATAATAGCAAACAGGTGCGCATTGGTACTATCGATCGGCTTAGCGGTGTTTTGCTGTAACGTCGGCGGCGGAACATGAGGACGACTAGCTTGTGCATTATTTGGTGAAACATTTGTCCAGTCACTATTTGAATTACTAGGGACGAAAGGTTTAGCTTGGGCGTTAGGGGAAATCAACTTCCCAGAGTTAATATTCTCGTTATTTTGTCTGTGTCATTAATTCTTCTTTTTTCCTGTTGCAGTCTCGAGTTTCTTTAATCTACGAGAGAGATCCTCCAATAGAAACTTGATTAGCTAACGCCGGCGTTAGCCTATCCAAGATGGATGCACCGAAAGTGGGTAAGTCAGTTTTCTGCTCTTTTGAGGTATTTTATCACAGTCTTCGGGCTAGCCATTCACCCAGCGTATTTATATGAATGTAAGGGATATTTAGAGAGTATCGGGGTTTGTTAAAAACGTAAGAGTGGTAAATTTGACATGCGAAAAAACGCGGAAAGATTGACTAACGCATGTTATAAATAATACAAATATTGACTAACGGGATGGATGAGATTGACTAACGTACCCCAGGATTAGCTAACGCTTATAATATATCTCATTCCTGAATACATATAATAGGCATATACATGGTGATTTTTCTAATAATTACCTTGGTATTGTTCAGAATTAACTAGGTATTAACATCAAACAGTAGACCATATATAGAGAGTAGACTATCTTGGTCCGTATTATTGACTTAAGTAGGCCTATCATTTATCCTGTATGGTATTGTTAGATACATAATTGGCTTATCTGTAGGTTATATTGTGTCATAGGCCTACCATTTCAAATATTGTCCCCCAACCTCACAGGGCATGACAGGCAATGACTGAAGAAAGAATTAATACACACAATCAATAGACATAGGCCTACAGGTAGGGATCTGTAGAGAACGGTAACATAGATCTAGGCTACATATGACATCAAACACGATATAGTGCCAATGTAACGTTGGCAATGTTAAATCTGTTGTAGACTGCTTTGATGCTATATTCCCCAAATATGTGTGACATTTCATCCATTTAGTGATGGACAGAGACATAGTAGATCAAGTTTTGTGCTTACGCGACACTCGGATTTGATTTAGAAAAAAGGCCCAAAAAAGTGTCTGTTTGCGGTTCTGAAACTAACATGTTGTTAAAAATATAATTTTACTACACCATGGCATTGTAGGATCTTTGTTATTATATATCGATTTTCGTGTAGAGAGGTTTCTTAAAGAAATGTGCATGTCAGAATCACTTTCGTTCCAACTGTTCACAGGCGTGCAAAAAATGACATTTGAGTGTCAATGTATTACGTCATGTTAGCACGAAGGTATAACTCAGAATGTGTCTGAAAGTGTACCATACTTTGATATAAAAATATCAACTTTTTATATATATTGTTGTGAAATATGCATATAAATAGAAGAAATGGCATCTTACAATGATATCGTGAGTGTCAAGTCCCTAAATTCGTTCAGGTCTCATGATGCTTTGAGATATGAACAAGATTATTCTTTTCTGACTACCTACCATCATGGCAAGGTGTCGGAAAAAGGGGTGATGGGGAAATGAAAGTTGCAGGTTAGTTGAAATTACCTGCTCAGATTTTTTAGGCATGTATTATTATAGGCTGTAACGTTAGCATGGCACAGTACTGTAAACATAATATTAGGTGTGCAATTAATAATTAAAACACTATGATGTTGTGCATAATAATATGCATGGTCTTTTCACACAATTCACTGAGCATTTGTATATGAGCCACAGCAGTCGTAAATATGTGCTAACGTGAGATAATTTTGACCACCTTTGTTGTTAATGTGACAATATACTTGACACATATTAGTGTATCGTGACATGCCCTTTATTAACGTGACACTTTGTGTGACACTGGGACTGTCAACGTGACAGTGTTATTTATAGGGTAAGTGAGATCTTTCTTCTCATCCCTCAAATCCAAATATTTTTGTTTAGTCCAATTGTGTTTACATATCGAGTATTATATCAGTGATTGGAAAATATTCTTTAACAACAGAATAATTTTGGAAGTGCCAGTCGCATCTGTTACGTTAGCAAACGTCTGGTTGAGTAGCTAGGTGAGCCCTGATCGACACTGGCATTTGCCGAATTAAAGCTTGTCTAATCACAGCTTTACCCACTACTGCAGCTGTCCCAAATCCGGCTCTCTTCTGAAGTCTGCGAAGAAATCTGGACGGAATGTCGGATCCAATCTTTTCTCCGGATATGACCTTGTTAACTCGTTCAGGAGTTGTTAAACCTCTTCTTTCAATTAGAATGTACTTAAGGTTCTCATATTCTCGTGTGATGAAAGGCTGTAACAAAACATCCCTGACGACTGAAGCCACCTCGCCTGAGAGAGCAGCACAAGTCAACCTATATCTTTCATCGTCATCGGTGATATCGTGCAGGTCAAACTGATTTTCAATCTGGTTGAACCATAAATCGACGTCAGTTGGATAAAATGTTGCTATTTTAAACTTTGGCAAGTTCTGAGAACGTCGGTTCGGCCGTCTGTAGACTGGAGAAGGACTCCTAGAGGATTCGCTTCTAGAACATTCTCTCTGACGTCTGTTATTTCGAGCGAGTCTCAAAAGGTCTGATTTAACCTTTCTATACTCTTTCTCTGTCTCCCTCAATGCACACGCACTCTCGTCACTGAGGGGAAAATAAGAATCTTTAGGGAGAGTTCCTTGTCTTCTAAGGGTGTTGCAGCAAAACCCTTAGAAGTTGCCATTTTGCCAAGTTTGCATATTAACCATACCAGCTATTTTTAGCCGCCGCGCCTCGTCCGAAAAACGTGCACCTCAAAACATTTGAGAAAGTTCTTATTATATGCTGAAGTTGTAAATGATGGATTGGATAAGTTCGATTTGCATGGGTTGCTGAAAAACTTCAGAGTTCTTTTCACAAAAAGGTATCTTAAGCTGCAGTCACACTGGGACACGGATTGACACGCTGCCCGCGGATTGAGCAAAATAGTCGAAATCAGCAATCCGCGCCTGATCGTCTCCAACCGCGTGTTCTAACCGGCGCAGTGTGCCTACACACCCAGACGGACGAAAAATGGCGTACACACACCGTAGAAATCGTCTGTGAGCATCTGAATCGTGTACGAACGTGGATGTGTGCACACGTACCGTATAGCTGTCGTACACATACCGCATGCGGTGTGCGCACGCCACCTACGGTACGTGTACACTCACGCACGCTTCCTTTGCTCACTCACGGGAACCGACGATTGGGGACGGTCTGATGCGATTGCGATGCTTGGAGACGGTGTGTGTGAGCTCACCGCACGTCCAGACGGAATGCCTACACGAGGCGACGGCCAGAGACGGTGTGTGTACAAAAAAGTGGACAACCCGCGCACCTGCACGTGTTTATGCGACATTATAAAAGCTGCGCGTACATGATTTCTTTAATTGGGTTTGTACATGCTGGTCCTTCAGATGTCCACTTAATCATATAGATTAACATGATTATTGCCTATAAAAAAATTGAACATAGTATATTAGAAAGATAATGACGTCATCATTTTGAGGATAGGCCTAAATGTGTGCTTGTCAAATCTCGGAAAATATCACTCTCGACGCGAGATCATACGATATCTTTCAATCACACTGACCAATCATAGTTTGTACATGCCTGTCAATCAGCCCTGTTGGTTAGCTATCGATAATGCATGATAGTGATCCGTGTCAGCATATAAATATATTTATACAACACCTTTAAATCTATTAACTCTTCCATTGCCAAATTCGCATGTATGCCAAATCCACAAGTGTATGTACTTGCATTAATTGCAAAGGGAGACATTTCCTTACATGCGTGGTTGAAAATTGCCAACCAGAATGGTCAGTGACGTACAATGTTCTCTTGCATTTTTAATTTGTGTGATGTGCGCATGCGCATAACTATTGCCTGTATTGCGTCCAGAGGGGTCCTCCTTAAAAAAGAAGTCGGTTTCTAGGGATAGTTTTATCGGGGGAAAGTCGGTAAAGGAAGAGTTAATCTAATATAATTTATAAATTATTTAATAAAAGAGCATGTTTATTCAAATGGTGTAACAAAACATAATAACACGAAATATCACAATACGAGCGCAATATTCCTTTACATTTTTCTATTTAAATAGTGTAATGAAACATTACACCACGAACACGATGTCTTTGCAATTTTTTATATTGCGCAATTAATCACTACAATACTAATAATTATTATGTTTTTCCAAATCGTGTAATAAAACATCATATTACTGATGTTATATTATTCATATGATAACTGCCAAGCCCGTAGGTTTGAAATGGTGCGACACGCTAAACTAGCCACTGGTACTGTTGCTGTTAGTGACGTCGCCAAGCATTGCGTAACCGCACGCCAATGATCCCAAGAAATCCGAGTTCATTTTAGATTTATGTTTATTTAAAATAATCAGGGAATTACAAACACAGATATAAATATAATTCAAGCTTAAATGAGAGCCAAGATAGCTTAACACAGCGTAAATAAAAGGGCTCTAATTATCTTGTCACCATGTAGATTTAAAAAGTGTACTGGCGTACATACACCGTAGACAGCGTGAGGCAGCGTGACATAGCGTGAGTAAGCGTGATATGTCGTCAAACGGTGTACAAAAACCGTACATGGCGTACAGAGACCGTAGGCAGCGTGACTAAGCGTGACTAAGCGCAGCCAGTAGCTACGGATCCACTACGCAGACCGTCCCACGGTGTACTCACACCATGGTCATGGCGTGAAGCACCGCACGGATTTCGCAGCGTATAGTAGTGTACAGTATCGTGAGTATCGTACACTAGCGTACAATCGTGTAGAGTGGCGTGCCTATCCGAGGCTGCAACACCCAAAATTGGCATTGAATTTCGCGCATGCGTAGGGTGGCGTAGGCTATTGTATAACAGTGTAGAACAGCGTAGGGACAGCGCGTGCCAGTGTAGGGGCTTCGTCTTGGAGAAGGGTGCAGGGTGAGCCATTTCCGGTCTGCGCTCCGTCGCGCACGCCCTTGATACCAACGGTGTATGTACGATGCCTACGGTGCATGTACACGATCTCGCTGTGTATCTACGCTGATTCACGGATGATTGGGCCCCCGCAGACACACGCGCTTGGCCACGAATTTTTTAACAAGAAGTTGATTTGCGGCAGCCGACGGATGGACGCGGTTGCCGCGAAAAGTGATGCGGTGACGGTGACCGCCTGGAAATGTACGGCAACGGACGCTTACCGACGCTTACCGACGCTGATTCCCGGTGTGGGGCTTTTGCTCCTTCCGCGTGTGACCGTGTCAATCCGTACCCCAGTGTGACTGGGCCTTTATAGATTAGGCCTATGAATCGTTCTGCTTCGTAGACTCATTTCACAGTTGACCAACATGTTGTGAGTATACTGTGAGTTCGGTACAGAAACTGTTTGCTGATTTAGTTTATAAATCGTTTTGATGCATTAAATTATTTCACAAATAACACCTTTAGGTTCTGAGGATTGCAGGTCACATCATATGTATACAATGTACAAATGCCAAAATATTTGCTAAAAGACTATGCTGAGCTAAAGGGTTGTTATATTTAGTAATTCGACCTGCATAAAAAAAAATTCACGCAAGTCGAAGAACCACAGTAATAGAATTTGTCAAAATAACACTACTGTCGAGTTCGTAAGTTAGACCATCGGGTGCGGGGTTGGAGGGGTTGGCCCGTTCAGCCGATCTCTCCACCCAGGCGCCGATCACTATCTCATTTCATCCCCGTCTGGGCGACGGTACACAATCAACTTGACTCCATGATGTTCTTGATGTTTTATTAGATTAATTCACAATCCATCTTATCAATTAACGGGGTGCACGTTTCAGACGAGGCGCGACGACTACTGGGCCACAAGGCGTGGCTACGCGGATCAGGCTATGCGACTGTCCTGCTCGGCGCTCAAATCGAGAGTGAGGCGGTGCGGGATTTGGCGGGTAGAAACCAGCGTGGTCGAGATCGCTCGGGGGGCTCCGGAAACCCGAGCGGTCCTGACGACGAAGGTGAGTGAGACGCTGTCCCCACACCCCTATGTCAGAGAGCAGCTCAGGCACTTGAACAGAAGACCCACATTGAACACACTGCTCTGTGTGTCGGATCGAAAGAGTAGTTGCCGGCTGTACCCCACCCCCCTCTGTTCACGTACCCAAAACAAAAACAGGATTATATAAGCCTATGTATTATTATAATTCGCCCTTTTGAAGCCTTATATTTCTAAAAAAAACATCGGGGAGCCGTATTCCCCTAGGGCATAGCCAGTTGTAGACATATAACTTTTTAGAAAAAAACGGCGCTTATGTACATCAAACAATGTTGGTTTATTGTTGGTCCAATTTCTGCGATGCTGACCCAACATTAAACCGACATAATTTGAATGTATCCTGTTTGTTGGGATATGATATTGACCCGGTATTGATTTTTATGCTGAGCAATTCTGTGAAACTCAATAGCCTTGACCCCCTTTGTTGTCACCGAGCCGGCTAATACAATGAAGTATGGAGGAGGGGGTCTTACATAACTTTGTTTTCACTGAGTTCCCATTCAAAACGGGTTCCGGTGACGTCACTGCGTTTCACAGAATACCAGAAATTATATTTTATTCTCTCGATTTGTTTATGATTTGTTATGAGCCATCGACTTATTTGATGGTAAACGTCAAATATATATAAACATGAATATAAACATATTAAATAATTAAATATAGACTTAAATATTATATTGAGGTATTTCAATTTCAAATTAACATACATTGCTTTATAATTTACAAAAAAAAGTTTATATTGTACATACCAAACATTTATTAAGGACAACAAAAAATCAAGAATCAAGTTATTGTGATGAAGCACGTCTCACCAGCAACTACTCATTTTTCTAAATGCCACCAGATTTACTTTTGTCGTCAGTTTCTTTGCGCAGACAACCCCTCTCATATAAATTGGCGTGTCTAAATTTTAACAGTAAACAAAACTTAGATTCATGGGGATGTTTTGGAGTTTAAGGGTGGGGTAGACACAGGGGGCGAGGGGGGGGGGGGGGGGTACTGGTAACGATTATGTCCATTAAACATCTCAGATTAGAAAGAAGTCTTTCCAATAATACCGTGTTCTTCACTATAATTATCTAATACATAATATTGGTGAGGTCACAAACCTTGATCTCGGGGTCTGTATTTAGTATGCTAGAGCTTTCACTGTATAGCCCACAGTTTGTGCTATGCAGTGAATGGATGACCTTGAGAACAAAGGGTTTTTTCACACCCACAGCCTTATTGTACGTAGTCTAAATTATATAACCACACTGTTCTATAAACATCCTTGCAGACACAAGACATGGGCGCAGTGCTGGTCCAGTGTTGACCCACCATCGACGATGTTGGCCCAGCGCTGGTCCGGCGTTGTGCATATGTCTCGTCCTTGCTGGCATGTGATTCAGGGTCACTTATGTAATATACTCTGTGTCATGGTGGACCGTATCTGGTGCAACACAACCCAGAGAACACAGACACTTAGGGATCTTGTCAAGTTAAAAAAATTCAAAAATCCGAGAAAAACTCGGATTGGCCAGACGACACCCACCCACCCCCCATTCCATTTTTCAGAAAAAAAATCCGAGTTGGAACTTGACCCACCCACCCACTGCCGAGTTTTTTTTCGGATTTTTGGATTTGTTTTAACTTGACAAAACCCCTTAGACCGATGTCTTTTTTTAATGTTGTACCAGCGCCCATATAATGCGGTCCCAACAGCGATCTAGCTCCGACTCGTCCTATGCACGCTGTAATATATACTTTTATTTCACACATTTACACATAATACAATTAATACCCACCAGGCGTTGGGTTGGGTCCGACGATGGGACAAGGTTTGGCCAGCGTCGTTGATGCTGAAACAGCATTGCCCCAGCGCTGGTCCAACCTCTCATGTCTGTTCTATATGCGATGCACTGGGCCGGTGATGGTTCTTTGTTCCCCTCCACACTGGACGGACACCAGCTCAGTGCTTCCTGTTTTTTTATTGTACAATTATGCTTATTATAATTTCTTTATATGTATGTTTTTTTTTACTAATATTACATGTTTTGTAATAATCACTGTAACGTGTGGGGTCCTAATATCGTCAGGGTCCAAATATCGTCACTTAAATACTAGAATGCTAGTTTGTAACCACATCACACTAGGAATAAGCTGAAAGTACCAAAATATACAGAATAGTCTTATCTGTTTATTACAGCTAATTTGTAATACCTTCTGTACATATACGTTGGTCAAATATGTCCTCAAAGTTGGTGCCCCTCTAAATGGTCACATTTTCCGAACATTCCACAGAGAGTATGGTGTGTGCATGTTTGAAAATGAAAGATATGACAAGTTGGATCTAACCATAAGAATACAACTGTATCAGTTAGATATATATCTTTCATATACGGGCAATTAAATGAGAAAATATAAAATATATAATCCCTGGTGACCTTTTAAGAATGGTGACGATATTTCGTCCATTTGACGAATCTAAGGCCCCCTTTCCCCATAAAGGTCCTAATATCGTCACAGGGTTCCAATTTTCGTCATGCATATCTAAGAGGGGATCCAAATATCGTCAGTGTTTTTCAGCTCAAATTTGATCGATGAAAATGAAATAAAGTCAGAATACATTGACAGTTAGCATAAATTTAAGTAAGGATTAGGAAGTTAAGCAACATACGTTAGATGGGAAATAAATTCATGGACCCAGAACTGTACTACTCCTGCAACATGGGGAATCACACCTACAGTAAACAGTAACGTTACCATATTTTAATGCCTAGTGAGTGAATGAATATAGCTTTAAGTCGTTTTCTGCACAATCATGACACTATCGTGAAAGAACGAAGCCCGACGTCGGGCTATGCCCTACTCGTTTCGAAAAACTTCAAGGGTTAGTTATAGTGCACACCACCGTAGGCAGCACTAAATACCCCATGCCTTTGAACACTTAGGAGGGAGCACTGTATGTACAACCCTGATGATTGGCCAGGACTTGAACCAAATAGATCTAGTTTCGAGCCACAACCAGACCGAATCGTGGCCGGCCTAAATGCATAGCACCAGACAAACACAAGTATGTTTTGTTGACATAAAAAAAACATTAGTGACTTATTTGTCATACCATAGCTAGCACTTCTGGCATTTGAATAGTTTGCATCACTTCATCATGCACAACCACCACATTATAAAAAGCAGAGGTTCGAGCCCGGTACATCAAGGTGACAGTCAAAGTAAAAGATACAAGAAGGTTAAATAGAAGTGGTGGACACGGGAGACCAGAATGACAGGAGAGTTAAGTAAAGACAAAAAAGTAGCGCCATTATGGAAGAAGGCATGGACTCGTAGAATGATATAGAAGGTGCAGATAGAATATGCTAGGAAGGTTAAATAGAAAATAAAGGAATGGACTAGGAGGAAAAAAAAAAGAATAAAGGAAAGAAGAGGAAGATGATTGGTTCCAGTTAGGGTCTAGCTAGGCTATGGTAGACTTGATAACTGTGGTATATTCGGTGTGTGATATGTATAGGGCCCATGGTGTGGTGCATAAAGTTGTGAATGTCGCAGTCTGATGCATTATGCTCAAGGTGTGGTGCAACAAGTGCCATGCGATGCTGCAGGTTCCGGTGTGGTGCAACGTTCCGGATGTGGTGCAGCAGGTTCCAGGTTTGGTGCAGCAGGTTCCGGTATGGTGCAACGTTCCGGATATGGTGCAACAGGTTCCAGGTTTGGTGCAGCAGGTTCCAGGTGTGGTGCAACAGGTTCCAGGTTTGGTCAGCAGGTTCCAGGTGTCGTACAACAAGTTGCAGGTGTGGTGCAACATGTTGCAGGTGTGGTACAGCAGGTTTTAGGTGTGGCGCAGCAGGTTCCAGGCGTGCTGCACCAGGTACATAGTGTTGTGCGTCTGGCTCATGGTGTGATGCAGCAGGTTGCAGGTGTGTTGCACCAGGTTCCAGGTGTGGTACAGCAGGTTGCAGTTGTGGTGCATCAGGTTGCAGGTGTAGTGTAGCAGGTTACAGGTGTGGTTCAGCAGGTTCCAGGTGTGGTGCAGCAGGTTCTAGGTGTGGCGCAGCAGGTTCCAGGCATGCTGCACCAGGTACAGAGTGTGGTGCATCTGGCTCATGGTGTGATAACAACATCTTAATGTGCATATTAAGGGGTCTATCAATATTTTGCAGCTGTGGTGCAGCAGGTTGCAGGTGTAGTGTACAGGATATGGTGCATCTTGCTCATGGTGTGATGCAACAGTCTCTAGTTGGGGTGCACCAGGTTCCAGGTGTGGTGCAGCAGGTTCCAGGTGTGGTGCAGTAGGTTCTGGGTGTGATGCAGCAAATTCCAGGCGTAATGTTCCCGGGTGTAGTGCAGCAGGTACAGGATATGGTGCATCTTGCTCATTGTGTGATGCAACAGTCTCCAGCTGTGGCGCACCAGGTTCCAGGTGTAGTGCAACAGATTCCAGGTGTAGTGCAGCAGGTTCCAGGTGTAGTGAAGCAGCTAGGTTTTAGGTGTAGTGCAGCAGGTTCTAGGTGCAATGCAGCAGGTTACAGGTGTAGTGCAGCAGGTTCCAGCTGTAGTGCAGCAGCTAGGTTCCAGGTGTGTTGCAGCAGGTTCCAGGTGTAGTGCAGCAGGTTCTAGGTGTAGTGCAGCAGGTTCCAGATGTAGTGCAGCAGGTTCCAGGACCTGGTGTGGAGCAGCGGGCACAGTGTAGTGCATCTCTCTCACTTTGTGGTGTAGCGGACTTTTCATTTTCGTTACACTTGACAACACATACATGTGTGTGTTATGGCTGAAGATTACCCCGAAAATCTTTCTAAATCCTAGTCGCCCATTTAACAGCTTTCAATTGTACAAGAGTTTTTGCACAGAGTAGGCGTATTATTTACCATTCTACTGCTATTAATCTTATCTCCATCTCTTTATGTAGAAAAAATCGACTTCAATCTGTTGACAAATCAACGGTGCATTGAAATATAACAACATCTTAATGTGCATATTAAGGGGTCTATCAATATTTATCACTTCAAGGTGATTATTCCATAAATTGTGTATTTTTTCTCTTTTTATGGGTAGCCATGGCCACTTGAATTGACCTCAGTGGGTGAATATACAATTTGGGGGTCTTTCAATCTGTATTTTTGAAAAAAATAAGTCGCTTCAACTGAGTCAGATATTGAGGGTAGGGTCTATGTGATACACATTTAAAATATCAGAGCTTATTCTCGAACATATTTAAAAAAAAATATGTGTTTTTGTGAAGGACCGTAAAAATAAAATGTCAACTCAGCAACGAATTATATATATATATATATTTGATCATTTTCAAATTTTAAAGATCATAAATTGCTTTGTATGATAGTTTAGTGATATGTTAGTATTTATAACACGTTTTGAAATAAAAATTGCTAAGACAGAACAGTGATTTTATTGTGAAATTATATAGTTGCCGAGTTGACATTATCGTTTCTGAGTTGACAAAACACGATAATTGCACGTAAAAGTCATGTTTTAAGTGCATCTACTAGATCTCCAAACACTTGAACCCCATTTTCTGAAAAAAAGACAAAAAAGAAATGGGAACATAACAAGCCTAATTTGAAAATGTATTTCGAAGGCCATTGTACTATACATACATGTCAATATAATGAGGGTAAATTTTATTTACAAATTTAACTAAGTGTTATTTGTAGTTTTATTTATGTAGACAACTTCTAAAATACTCTCTCACTCTAATTCAATCAAAAGCAGCTTCTTTTTACCTGCATTTTACATTGACAACGTTAAAATTTCAGTTTTAATTACAATAAGGGGGACAGAAAGCAGAATTCAGTAAACTCAGCAACGTTTTTGTTTTCAACTCAGAAACGTTTTTTCATTGTTGTAAAAATGTCTACATAAGCGAATACTCTCACAATCTAATTTAATTAAAAACATATTTTTAAATTGCATTTTACATTTATAGAGTTACGTTTTTAGTCTTAATTACATTAGTGAGACAGAAAGCTAAATTTGGTCAACTCAGCAACGTTTCTGAGAAGAGTGATCAACTCATAAACGTTGCTGAGTTGATCGAAATAATAATGTTGCTGAATTGAATGCGGACAACATAAAACGCCCACCGATGCGGTAGGTGGATGGCCATCATTATAAAGCACTTTGTTCAGTTTAACATGTTTTCAATGATTTTTTGCTAAATTATGAGCGTTTCTGAGTTGATACAGAAATTGAATACGCTTCAGGGGTGATTTTTTTGGTTATAATATAGCAGTTCAGATTGAATGTTTACAAATATTTCACCTACCTCAAGATATTGGGACTTTGAAGCTGTCTTTGCATATATTAAAGTAATTGAATGGTATCACACCACAATTTGAGGAGTTTAGATAACACTGGCGTTGCTGAGTTGACCGGTTTGCGTGAGACAACTAAAAAGCCTCTGTAAATGTATCC
Source organism: Flabesymbios commensalis (assembly GCA_964017125.1). NCBI lineage: Eukaryota > Metazoa > Annelida > Polychaeta > Terebellida > Flabelligeridae > Flabesymbios > Flabesymbios commensalis. Next base: position 81,644,386 of record OZ024902.1, read on the forward strand.
TTGGCAACTTTTTATATTGAGTTCATGTCTGTATATGAATAAATCCCGTTGAATATAACAATTGCGCTACAAAATAACTCGGGGTTAAGTTATTTCCAAGAGATCTTCCATGTTAAAACAGTCTATGTTTCAGGTGTCAGATATTGGGAGACATTGCATTTGTGTACAAATTTATGTATTTTAGCACATTGCCTGTTGAATAAAAAAATATTCGTCAGAGATATTGAATTTTTTCTCAGATCATAGTATTGCCCATAGAACAATATTAAAAAAATTCGGACCCATACAATACATAAATTCGCTCAGAATAGCCAAAAGACACTAAATGACTTTTAAATTGTATATTCACCCCAGTACGTGGACTGTTAGATTTCAAAACTATTTTTACCGTTAATTAGTCCACCCCTGTACCCAGAGGGTTAATATAGCTGCTATAAGTACAATTCGTCCAGTTTGATACATTTTGTATACTAGTAACGTTAGTGTAAACCTTCCAAAATGGATGGTGACGAATATAGGGCCCCCTGACGAAATTAGGTTCCCCAATGTGACGATATCAGGATGCCAGCACCCTAATTCCGTCATTGTCTCTCATTTTAGGAAAATGCTTATATTGCACACTTTTAAATATAAAAAACATTATTAAAAGTGGATTATTATTATTCCCATTAAATCATTCTTTGCAATGATACCACTAAATTGTTCCTAGTCAATATGAGATACTTTTTGTAAGGGGATTCCTAACGGTGAAAAAAAGAAAAGCATAAAACCTGCCGATATTATTGGACCCAATACGTTATTTATTATTTTATCAATATTATTTTATCAAAAAAAATCCAGGTGTCAAACCACAATAGGCCTACTAACAAATTAAGTTTAATCGTATTCCTCGTTAATTACTCTGACAGTATTATCTAGTGAAGGAAAATAAATATCTTTCGCAGGTAAAATGTTAAATGTCAACAGACATAGGCCTACCCCACTTATTAAAAACAGGGGGCGGCGGGGGTGTTTTTTTACACCTCCCTATAGGGCCTACTACACCCAGTGAACACGAGACGTTTTCTCAGTTGTGGGTCAACATCATCGATGATTACATGTAGGCCTACCCAGCAATAAGCCAGCATTGGGCTATTGCGCCGTGCCCGCTGTCCAGAGTCAACCCACAATCTGAATCATATGTCAATCATGGAGCCCCACGACATCGCTACACGCATGTCCTAGTAGGCATGTAGGGCCTACGTCTATGCCTATACAGCACCTGTATGGGCATGGTAGTCCCAGGCGGTCACCCATCCAATTATGGAACGGGCCCGGAGTTGCTTAAATTTCAGTGATCGAGCCGTTGGGCCTACATGTAGGCCTAAATCCAAATGTTCAAGTGAAACAAATAATAGGCCTAGGCCTACTTGACTATAAGAATACTTGATAACTAGGCCTACCATCTATTTATTTGCTATAGGCCACTATTAGACAAAATAACCACCTTTGGGTCTGCAAAGGTATTAAATTTGAATTCCTGGCTCTTTATGGCTACAATTAGTGTAAAAAATACAAATGTAGCTAGGCATCATGGCCTACATGTAGGCCTAAATCCAAATAAACAATAAACCTACTGACCCCACCCCTACTTTGAAGTCGATTTGAAAAAAACTGCCACCTTTGGGTTTGTGAGATGAGTTCCAGATTTGAATTCCTGAGATATTTTCCCTATAGAAACAACTGACCGGACTTTTGCACTTAAAAACAAAAATAAAACCTTCCGTGCTCTCGGACTAATTTATTTTAGCATGGCGGCAGCTACGAAAAAAGGGTCAGCATTAATAATTTATCTAGGGGCCGTTCAACAATTACGTAACGCCTAGAAGGGAAAGGGGGGGTTAAGCGATGCGTTGCGGACCGTAGTCAACACAACGTTAAAAAGCGTTACAAAGGGGAGGGGGGGGGGGCAAAAAATCTCTCAAAAAAGCGTTATGTAATTGTTGAACGACCCCTTATAGGACAATATTAAATTTTCTGTGATGTAGGCTACCTAAACATGAGATCTCAACCCGATGCGACGCTTGCCCAACATTATCAGAATCAAATTGGGTCAGTGTGTCATGGGAGATCCGAAAAAAGTGCTCTGGATACAGTTGTAAAAAATCATGTTTTAAATTCTGAATTCGATAAAATAGAGGGAAAAAAGTATATTTATTTTCCACATTCATAAATTTCATAAAAAAAAGGGATATTATCATACTTATTGAGCTTTGTTGGATCAATTTGTAAAAAAAATGTAAAAGAAAGTAGGCGGATCAGCTGCTTGATCACGTGACCACTTGTATGTTAATACTCATTTCAAACCAATCACCGCACACCAGAGCACGCTAGGTTTGCAAATGCGGCCTCACGTGCAAACGAGGCTCTGTTACAGCACTTGACAAACATGGCAGCGGTCGGACCTCACAGCAAGCGCAAAGTCTGCTATTACTATGACGGTATTCACCTTTATTAGGCCTTTTATGTTGTACAGTTAATAACGTGGCTAATATGTTGTTGATATAAATATATTAGACCTCGCGTAATTTTCAATAATACATTGAAATAGGCCACTGCCGTTGGTCGCACTACAGACACAGTTTAATTTTCGGCGGGGCTCTTGTCTCACTAAAAAGACTCGCAATGTGGCTCATTCGCTGTGACTGGAAATCAAGAAAAAAACATTTAAAGTAATTTGAAAGGTGTTTAATGTTTATAGTTTGTTTATTACGAGCATCGTCTATGGAATTTCGATTTTAAATTGCGATTATAATATGTTTTTTCATCTATCATGCGACCGTTCACGCTCAGCGTTGAAGATTCAAAATACATGCCGAGTTTGGCGGAAATAAAAACTACGATGGCTTTTTGGCTAGTGTTATCTTCGTTCTTGTTTTCACAGATGACATGGTGAATAGCTGAAACGCTACTGACAAGTGATGCGAGATTCGGACTGATTTATATTATGGACCTAGATGCATAGGCCTATAATTTGATATTAGCTAAAAACAAAAACTGTCGTTTGATAACAAGCATTTATGATTGCAATGAACTGATGAATGAAAAAGGCAGTCAGTGGCAGTGTGAGTCTGTCATGGGCATGGCTCACCATCCTTTGTTTAGATGTGCCAGTGGAATAATACGATGTCTCGCTGGCTAGTGTGTCGATTCTCAATATTTTGTTTTTGCAATGGCCTGTGTCAAGTTATGGGAACTATAATGTGAGGGTGTTCTCCTCTTTTTAGGGAGAGAGTTGAGCTCCTGTAATAACACAGTGATGCCTGTCAATAAGCTGAAAAGCTGATTGAGTTTAAATCAAATCAAACATGCCCCGAGAAATTATTATTTATTTAAATAATATCATGTTATATAGTTTCTATACTCTATTTCACCAGGACCTGGGAGTTAGAAATAGGTAGATTAAATCAATAGAGTCAACATTAATAATTTTTAAAAAAAACCCTGTAGATGCACTAAACATTCCCCCGACATCAGGTGAGTATAAAAATACAATTACACATGGTTAAGTCTTCCTTAGGCAGGAAAGAAAAAAATGTGTCTCGATTCTGCTAGCCAGGTGAAATGGCCGCTGTCATGGCTGTCGCGTCCCTGAACTTGCTCCCTCACAAATGTCATCATACATCCCATAATTTACTAACATTTGCGCGTGCGGGGTTGTTCTAAATTACGGTAATTATGCGTTTGAATCAGAAGTCAATACAGTGTAGAGGATACGGTAGAAACACAGTAGACCCTATGACGTTACATGCAGTACATTTTTAAAAAATGGTGGAAAATATGAATAAATGAATTATTTGTCATACAGAAAATGATATAAGTGTCTTCAGTGAAGAAGATAAGGCACACCGAAAATGACTTGCATGTTGGTTTGTGACGTTCCCACTATTGGTTGCACTACTTCCTAAAATTGCGTAATAATTCAACATTTAGCTCTCCACCGATTTCTGAGGTCAAAGGTTGTCAATGTTTTGAAGTCTTACAGTCTCGTTCCGGCTGACATGGCGGGCAGTCCGTTGGCTCTTTGAAGCAATATGAAATTTGCAGGTGATTCATGGCGAATATGTCAAAGTAAATGATATAATGTGTTTACCATTAGTCGGGGGAAGGTGAATAGATAACAATGCCTGAAAATTGTGATAAAAAAAATAGAATTACAAAGAATTTCTCATTGTGATACATTAATAGTATCAATGTATTGTTACAATATACACCCCTGGTGCTATGGTTATAAATTGTGATATTTTAAATGTGTTTCATATCATTAGAAATAATGTGCACAGTAGTGTGGTCTAGATCTTGTTTTTAATTTTGTAGAGGACCAAATGCAGTGTTAGCAGTAGGATGAAAAATGTCTTGGCCACTGCACTGCTAAAACCTTTGTGAAGTTTTAGCCACATTTTCCTTCTTGTAGCCACAATGTAATCATGTACCCAGTATCCAAAATATCGGTGATAATTGATACTGGTCTAGTAGGCCTATTGATTTTGCATCTTACCACAGAAAGATAGTACTTAAGTTGAGCTAGTTCATGATTTAGTTTTCATTTAGCGATTAACCACAAATTTTAGGGAAAACTTCCAAGAACTGATGAACGTTTGCAAATTAATCGTAACTTGTTTGACATCTTTTATTATTCAACTGTAATCATGGTAATCAAAACGCATGACGATTTAGGAGGGGACCGCTCGCTTTTCCGAAGGTCCATTGTTTCGAAGTTCCGTTGTTCCGAAGGTCCGTTGTTCCGAAGGTTCGTTGTTTCGAAGGTTCGTTACTCCTAAATTAAGGTTCATTGTTCCGAAAACAAGGTTCAATATTCCGAAAAGGAATGACTATACATGGAAAATAATAGTTTTTTTGTGGTTTTATATCTGCTAAATTCTTAAATGTTTTTAGATCTGCATGACGGTCGTGGGCGTATTTAAGATACAATTAAAGTGGGAGCAGTGGCAATTATCATGATGTATAGCGCCAAGAATTTACTGTATTATAATTATATTCTTGATAGCGCCCATTAGTTCTTCCTATGACCAAAATGTGTGCATTTTTTCGTACATTCAGATGTCGGTATTTTTGTTAATATATAACACCACGTCTTCAGGCCTAAAAAAAAATATTGTTTGTTTCCAATTTCTGACCGACCCTATCAAAACATGTGCGACCCAAATTTATTTTATGGATTTAAAAAAAAAAAAAAAAAAAAAAAAAAAAAATTTTTTTTTTTTTTTTTTTAGGAAATCAACTCTGAAAAACGTTACGAAAAGGATAGTGGGGCCAAAAAGTGTTAAAGAAACAAAAAATCGTTACGTAATGTACAGATAAGACATGCATGAAAGTGAATTTGGCACCAAATAAAATAAAATTCTTACCTACCGATTGGTTGAAGTGACAAAAAATAAAATAAAAAATAAAATAAATTTCCTACCTACCCACTGGTTAAACTGACAACAAATCGGAAACAAACATATATTTTGTTTTGGCCTCATTAAAAACATGAATTTTAATATCTGTAACTTTTTCTCGCTTTGTTGATTCACTTGTGATCACTCCCAAAGATTAATATTTTTTGATACGTTGTTTCTGGAACGAAAAATCTTCCAACTAATGAAGAAATTGGTATTTAGATGATATATCTAAAATATTTAACTCTGAGGCTGTTTTAATTAGACACCATGACTAAAAAATATACAGGTACTCTTAACAGACAAATTTTATAATTAAATGACCGATGTGAGATGAGATGAGAATTTGTGTGGTGAGAACACGAAGGAGTTTGACAAATTAAAAAATAACATGTTGCCGCCGTCATTGACTAGGAGACAATAACTTAGAAAGATTTTATTTGTAAAAAGGACAATCATGTGTAGCAACATGAACGATCCATTAAAGGGGCTGGTAACTCGTGCCGCTCACCACGACAGTAATCGCACTATAAGTCAAATGACATGAGTAAATACACGTCGTAGCAATGCTCATCGGATAAATGATCGTCGGAGTGATGAGACAGTACCATTACATGTCAAACGAGCCTAGTTGATGATAATAACTAAAATCAATAAATAGGCCTACATCAAAATACAAATTGTTTGTAGACAAAGCAGCTTTAATCGTTAAAATGACAGTTTTAGAAATAAGCATAGGTCCTATTATCTCCATGCAAAATAAAAAAATTAGCAATTTGCAGAAAAAAACATTAAACAGATATGCAGGCAAACTTGGTACCCTCTTCGACGCATGTGTCGAAGGAAAACAAACAATATTGTAACAGTATATTAGCTGATCAGTAAACATACGGATGACATCGCCAGGCATGCGATTGTGAGAGAGAGCCTACATTTCAAAATGTATTGTGTATCATATTTAAAGGCTTTTGACAGGGAAATATGTTGGGCTAGCATCTCATCTGCTCAGATGCCCAAATAAAGCTTATACTTTCCCACGGATAAGCAGTGAAAATGACAGAGGTCTTGGCTCAGCCGACAGTTTATATTAGGGGCGGACAATTTAATACCGGGGGGGGGGGGGTGGGTATGTTTTTTGGGGAAAATAGTTTGCTTCCCAAATAGTTTTTTCGAAAAAGGGATTTTGATCTAGAAGGAAAAAAGTTATGTTTTTGTTTGAAAGAAAACAAATTTGCTCCCCCCCAACCCCCTCCCACCTTAGTGGTATCAAATCGTCCGCCCCTTGTCGTCCATGATAAATTAGGGAAACACCTGCCATGGAACAGCTTCCATTTTGTTAACGTTATGTTATTTGGATGTTTATCACTGTGAACGTTATGTGAATTTGATGTTTTTCACTGTGAACGTTATGGTAATTGGATATTTTCACTGTGAACGATATGTTTTGTGGATGTTTTTGACTGTGAACGTTATGCTATATAAATTTTTTCACTGTTAGGGTTGCAAAAAAGATGTAGGCCTATTGGTGATATTCTACTTCATGATTCTAAACATGATTAAATTAAAGTAGTTTGTATTTATTTCAGGAGCGCACCAACAGCACCGATCTCTTTATTTAACCCTTTCAAGCCTGAATTTACCATAGTCATTTTCATCCACTACAAGCCGCGAATTGCTGTCGCAATTCTCGACTTATATTGGATGAAGATGCTTTGAAGTGGGTGAAAAATTAAGGAAAATTACCATGTATTAGTAAACCAGTTTCATTGAAATTTTCATTTGTATGAAAATTAAGTCTGTTTTTAGGGATGTAAAATGATGCTTTAATACATCGTGCCTGTATGTGCACAACAATGGCCCGGCCGAAAGTCCTAATCATTTCATATTTGTCATAGCAAATTACCATTTTCCTGTCTGAGAGATGAGAGATTTCGGAATACTGAACCTTCGGAATAATAAGCCTTCGGAGCAATGAACCCCTATTTCGGATGAATGACCCTTCGGAACAATGAACCTCTATTTCGGAACAATAAACCTTCGTAACAATGAACCCTTTTTTCAGATAAATGACCCTTCGGACCAATAAACCTTCGGTACAAAAAACCTTTTTTTCGGAACAATGAACCTTCAGAACAATGAACCTTCGGAAAATGGACCGTTTAGGAAGGTTGCTGCATTCGAAATTAGGTTTGAAATAAAAATTATCCAGCGGACAACCATGCCCTACATTTCGGGTTGTCCGCCAACATTTTTGGTTTACCGACCATCTGAATCCCTGACCTAGATTTTTTATGACAATTTCAAAAATATAATATGAAATGATTTTTTTGAGAACTTTCCTTTCACAATTTTTTTATGAGCATGTATTTTTGTATTGCCCTTTTTGGAGCAATTTGGTGGGTTTTTTAAAAGTAAAATTTGAAAAAAAATCCCCCCTATACCTATCCTATACCCCCCCCCCCCTTAAAAAAAAAAAGAGTTTTCTTTTGTCTTGTCTTAACAAAAAGATCCAGCTTGGAGCAGTGGTAGGCAAGGATGTCATGACTGCAGCAGCAGTGTGGAGTCAGATTTCTTACACTGACCATCTGAGCCTGTGTTAAACGTTTCCTGTTCTTGACAAATAATCACTTTGATTGATGACTTCGTATTCCTCCTTAATGGAGTATCAGGCAAAAGGAATGTGCTGAGCGACCGACCAGACTGATCGCTTGGTTTTGTACAAAAAGGAGTTTTGTTCCAGCGTGGTGTTAGCTCTTAATGTATTTGAATGATTGCTTATTCATAAATGTTCTACCGCAAGTTCTTTCGTCTGTTGAGGCTAATAGGTCACTGACACAGTGTCAGTGACAGGTAAAGCGATGAATCCATTCCAACGCCCCGATGGTAATAAAATGTAAAACACAAATTATTGAATGTAGCTACAAAATAAGATCACATGATCAGTGTGTATATAAAAATTTGGCTAATCAATTGGAAATTTGATAAGCAAATGGTTAAAATTACATAGCTTTTCGCTACGCGATGCTGAACAAAAATGTTCCCTGCATTGTAATCATTTATGTAATAAATATTATATATACAGTCTGTATACAGTCATTTATTTGTTATTTTTACTTCAAGGTGATATTGGCAACTATTATTATGGCCAGGGACATCCGATGAAGCCACATCGTATAAGGATGACACATAACCTTCTGCTGAATTATGGATTGTATCGGAAGATGGAGATCTATGTAAGTTTGGATCTTTTTAATTTTTATGTTTGTAATTATATGTTGACAAAAACCTTATCAATTTAATTTGAAAATACGTCTAAATCCTACTCCTAAAATAACCCAAAGCAATCATTCGCTCTTCATGCCTTTAAATGAGATCTTTTAAATGAGCTACTTGTTTGTTGCAACACTGGAGCATTGTTGTTTTGGAAGGTGACAAGAAGACATGGTGTCGTCTATGTTGGTGTGCCCCACAACTGTCTATAAAGTTAGGGGGACATCACAAAAGTTTTCAAAGCTCCAAAATCCGTGCAAGTTTTGTCAATCTAGGTCTTGACAGAACCTCTCTTTAATTCTGAAGTCCACTGTGTTTTCCGAAGTCTACTTTTAATGGCTTTTGCAGTCTTTTGTTTTAGGATTTTGAAGGCATTCATGGTTTCTGCCAGCAAGTGTAATTGCACTGTGGCACTAGAACTTATCATCTAGAAATTACAAAGTCAATGTTTGGAAACTGAGACAAGGAATCATTTTCAACTGTCCACTACACTCTGTTTTGTTTCGCCAGATCCAGAGAGTAGCCTTTTTTCAATTTTCTCAGTCCCTAAAGTTTTTGTGTCAAATTTTTCTTGAATAATATTTCCATCTCCTCCCAACATCCCTGAAAATTTGGTGGATTTCTGCTGTGTATTTTGTAAGCTAGACCATTTAGCATGTAATGGTGAAATGAGAGGTGTCATTTTGAAATTTTATTAGTACATGTCAAATGGTCTAACTCTAAAATACACAAAAAATCAACCAAATTTTTATGGAGGTCGCCCAGGGAAGATAAAAAAACAGGCAAGAAATGCTTGTTAATGCGTTTCAGGAAAACAGTTTCCATCTGACAGTTCTTATTTTAATTTGGCAAATATGCGAATGACCTGATTAAGTTTTGGGAGCAAACAATTTCAAAATGGCAAATTATAAAACAAAATGTAAAGTCTCAAATTCATGAGGATAACCCATGACAAATTTTGCATTTATAAAGAAAATCCAAAATGGCCGAATGTCTAACTTACTGATTTAAGTAGATTATAAATTGATATTTTATCTTTTATTCGTGTTTTTATGGCATATACCAGAACAGAATCATCCACAATTGTAGATGACCCTGTCCTGAGAATAGCCCTGTCAATAAATTCATAAAATTACACCAAAAAAACAGTGTTATGTATTGTAAGTATTACAGCCAATAAAATTAGTGTTCGACTATGCCTAGATTTTAAATTTATAATGTCTGATTAAAATTCACTGTCACCTGCCCGACCTGTCGGATAACATTTATCAGTTTATGGATCTTAATAAAGCAAAGAAAAAATGTCGACAATGGCAAGGAAAGTGCAATCTTATCACTGAAACATTCTTGTCTGGCAAAAAATTTTGATGTCCGGTAAACTTTGCAACTTTACCGGACCTGCCAGTCTGGTTTTATTGGCTGGTATTAGATTATGTGAAGTGCGCAGTCTTTCCCAATTACGTCGGACCGACCGAAGATGTCTTGTAAAACAGAGGCAGGTCCGGCAAAATATCCAACCACATAGGACCTACAATCCGGATATTTTTTGTCACTTTTTTATTTTTATTTTTTTTTTTGGTCTCACAAGGTAAGAATAGGCCATTACCACCTACTGTCTGATGAATTTTTTTGGTCCTCTAATAATTTCAAGTTTACAGGACCTACTGTCCAGTGACATTTTGAGCTTATTGGGAAAGACTGAGTGCGACGAGATTAATTTATTTTAGATGCCTTAGTTCAGATGTGATCTAAACATAATATATTCCTTTACCCATTTTAATGTTATTTTATTTAAATTTTCACCTGCTTAACATACATGTCGCGACTTACAACTGAGGGTGAAACCTATCATCATTTGTTTTATTTTGAGATCAAATATTTGAAAATCTTGATGTTTAAGCACACATTTTTATTCCTATTACTAGTAACTGATATAACCTGTTAATAAAACAGTATAAATATGAGTAAAGTTGTGCTTAGCGGCTAAAGGGTTAATATATTTGGATAAAAATCACTGACTGACAGTTGCTAGCTGTCTTATTTCTTGCAGCGACCACAAAAGGCAAGCTATGAGGAAATCACAAAATTCCATAGTGATGATTATATCAAGTTTCTTCGTAGCATTCGTCCAGATAATATGTCCGAATATAACAAGCAGATGCAGCGATGTAAGTTGCGTTCTCGCAAGCCAAACTTTTTTTTAATGACATGTTTATATTTCAGTTTCATACAGGCTACAAGGTACAAACTATTCGCTGAAGACATTGTACCAATGTCATTTCCATACTGGTCAAAATTCCTTCGGAAGCTCCAGTTTTTCTTTGAAAGAATAGTTTATACCTTGTTAGCTACAAGTTGCTTTTGTTATTTGTGTTGATGTTGCTTTGTTTGGGTTTGCATGTTTAATATGGAGATTGATACCCACCCCATCCTTTCAGCGTCCCCATAAGGCCACTCAGGAAGAGATGATAAAATTTCACAGTGATGAGTATATCAAGTTTCTACGGAGTATCCGGCCAGATAACATGTCTGAGTATAACAAGCAGATGCAGAGATGTGAGTGCAGAATGCAAATTTAATCTTGTAAAGGGACACAAAATGACATGTTAATCAATTGACCCAAGGTTAAGAATGAGGCAGTAGCCCATCCATGCAAAAGGGTGGAGCGTGTTTTATGCCAGGATAATTATATATTTACATAAGCTACGGTAATAGCATGTAAACAACTAGAATGTTGTTTATGCAAGCAATAAATTAAATTTATATAGGCCTACTACAAAGTTTTTCAGATATTACTTTTATTGCTTTGATTTTCTATCTTATACTTATAGAACAGAATCATAGGTGCAAACCCACTATGATAACCACCTGTTTTTATGATCAAATACAGTTAATTAGGTTACGAAAATATTGCACTCATCAAGGCCGTGAAGCGTCATGACAAAGCAAAACAAATTCCAATCATATTTTAAAATGAGAATAAGACATTTTAAATAAATTTATTAAACACAAATAAATAGAAATATATATACCTGCAAATGGTGTTATTTGCTAGTTAACTGGAGGGGAGAAATTTTAGAAGGATTTCTATAGTTTAAAATTCCATCACTGTGCAAACAGATTACAGGTTCAATCAGATCTCGAGCTGAGATACCTTCAACATGTTCAATATTAGGATGATATTGATAGGTTGCCTAATCCAGTAGGCAAGTCCAAAACTTTTAATGTCAGATGAAAAACTAAATTTCTCAAAATTCCAGGGGGAGGGGGGGGGAATAAACAAACTGTTTCTTTTATCAGGGACAAGACTGAAGAGAGTATGAATTCATAATAATTGATGTGACCAAATATATCTGGATATGTGTGTTTGTTTTCTGACTTGGAATATCCCAATACACTGTAGCTTAGGCTAGTACATTCAAATATGTTGTTCATGTTAGTATTGCACACCAGATTAAGATTTTTATTGGAGAAATTGTTTATTTTTGGTAATTTCTTTTACTGTAGACTAGTGTTTCTTATAATTGTAGATGCATAGTTCATATAGTGTTATTTTTTCTTTATGTTTACATGCATTCCTAATGCTTTTTGTATCATAATGTTCTGTGAGGTAGCGTACATTGGAAGCTTCTAGAATATAATTTAAGAATAATTTGTTCACATTTTGATATGTGTTATATTTTGTGTTCATCAATTGTGCATGCCATTAAGTGATTAAAATGGTTATTACAGTGTTTGAAATAAGTCCTTTATAGCTAAGAAAAGTAGGTTTTATTTGAAACACTGGATACCTGATATGTGATAGTAGCATCATTTAAGTAATTCTCGCTATGATACATTTGGAATTGAAGCACTTGCAACAACCTTCGTGGTTAATGTTAACTAGCGAGTGCTATTTTGTAGCGAGCTCACTAACTTCTGATCTCTAATCGTACATATATACATGCATATAGGAAAATGTTAATTGTTAAAGTTTTATTACCATGTCTTGTGATGTATGATATTGGAATAATAGTTACATATAATAAAAATGAATGTATTTTTAAACTTTTAGAAAGTATTAAAAGTATGTAAAATTATATTGATTGATCTGCACAAGCTATTTTATACTGAACTAAATGTATTGTCTTATATTTATCCAATTATTTGTAATACCATATATATTTATGCCTCTGCCAGCCACTTGTCTGTGCAAATTAGGTTAAAATCTTCTTTCTGGTTTCTTTTTTCTTACAAGGCTGTACAGCTTGTGTTAAATTTTATTTTTATTTCTCCTATTCATATGTTTTACGCGCGAAAACTGTCAGGATGCAATGTCGGGATTCGGAATAAAATTAAATTAAAATTCAGAATTATCTTAAAAATACAGACTTTGTTGAAAGGCATACCTCTTTAAAGGGGGTGGTTCAGACAACTGTAAGAGTGGTTTCTGGGAATTACCTCAACATCTTTATAGGCCATAGATAGTTGTGTGTGTGTCGGTTTTTTCAGGACTGTAAAACATGGTGGAATCAAAGAGCTCTCACAAAAAAATATATTATGTGGAATAACACGTTAGGGTATTGTAAAAATTCAGAAAACAAAAATTGATTTTTTTTTAATTGAAAATGACAATTTTATTTTATTTTAGTTAAATCAATGTCAGAGGGCCTGTATAACATATAATAAAATAGTCTGGCCTTAGAAACAAATTAAAAATAAGTGTGAAATCAATATAATTTATTTTTAATTTTATAACCTTGCCATCCTATTTTAATTTAATCTGTGAGAAAGTGTTCTGAATTAATATTTTCTAACAAATTTTGGAAAATAGGGAATATATACCTATACAGGTACATGTATATGTTATAGTCCAGGGTTCCTGTGCATGTGAGAGTCATGGTCAAATTTAAAATGATCTTTTCTGTTATATAAATCTTGAAATTTAAGTCATGTGATAGAAAAAAATAGAAATGAGAAACTTCAAAACAATGCCATCAGTCTTTTGCCTCAGTTTAATTTTGCCCTTTTTTATCCCCCCCCGCAGAACTTTATGCAAGCTTCAAACCGGAACCTATAAAAACCTGTATTTAAAAATGTAACCTATATTTTTATGAAAATAGCTGCTAATTAAAACCTTTATTTTGCTTCAATATTGTTCTGTTATGCATATTTTACATGCAGGAATTTGTTATGACCTTTGACCTACTTTTTGACCTACATCTCTCTGCCATAATAGCTTTATTTATTTCATTGCTGCTGCTATCTGGCAAACTGTGCCAGTTAGCTAGGCCATTATGAAACAAAATGTTTGGTTTCTAGTAGGAATATGCTCTAAAGAATTTCAACTCTATTAAATTTAAAATGGCTGTCTATCAGCCATTCTTAACTTCAATATACCGGTACCTGATCTCTGGCAAGCTGTCCCAGAAAGCTATCTTTTATTACTATAAAACAAAATGTGTAGTTTTAGTTTGGTGCCCTAATAAATTGAAACTGGATCTAATTCAACATAAGAGACTTGTTTAGGACTACATGTTTAGGTATATAATGTGTCATACAGTAAACATGTTAAGATTGTTCAAATTGCATTTTAGAACAATTTCCATAAATTACAGCGGCAAAAATATCCAGCCAACTTTCAAGCATTGTAATAACTCTAATGGATGGTATTTGTTGTGTATTGCAGTTAATGTTGGAGAGGATTGTCCAGTTTTCGATGGATTGTATGAATTTTGCCAGTTATCCACTGGTGGATCAGTAGGTGAGTAGAACAGTTATACTAGTTACATACATTGAATGTAGTCAGAAATATTCAATATTATTGCAATAATAAGCTAATTGGTCTATGTCACTCAAATAATACATGTATAAGGTGGGGGCTATCTAGGTTGATCCAAAATGATTATATTCAATTGAGTTTTACCAACAAAGAAAATCAGAGATTTAACCAGTTGTAGCAAAATCAATATTTAGGAAAACTATTTCGAGTCCCTACCCCTGATGTCATAAGGTGAACCACGATATGAAACCTCAGGCTCATAATAAAATGCTGAAAAATAGTACTTATAACTCATTCAGTTCAATTAGCAGTAAATTCAATCATGCTCTAATTATCTTTTTTTTCAGCTGGAGCTGTAAAGTTGAACAAACAAGCAACTGACATTGCTGTCAACTGGGGTGGTGGTCTTCATCATGCTAAAAAATCAGAAGCTTCTGGATTCTGCTATGTCAATGACATTGTTCTGGGCATCTTGGAGCTCCTGAAGTATGTTACATTTTTGTGTATTTTTAAAATTTATTTGCAACAAAATTTCCTTGATATTTTTCCATGGTGATTAAGATCTAATAAGTCTCGTTTTTTGGGTATTGTTTTTGTTGCTGAATCATATTTGTCAAAGACATGTAGTAAGGAGGTTTATCACCAAATTAACCAAACAATTTTGCTAATTTTAAGCTTCCATTGGCCTGTTCACTCATTTCATTAAATTAAAAAAATTGTATCATAACCCTCTTCTTGCTGAAATTTTGTATTAGTTAGTTAGCTCTTTCTAACTCATTTGAATACGCGCAGTGTACTCGGTATACCTATGTTATGGGTCCACAGCCATTATAAATATTTTTCTTAACTCTTGTGGTACTGCATTGTTTGTTATTATTTTTCTTTCATTTGAAGCTGGTAATTGTGCTTACCTGACATAATTCCCAGTTTCAAATGATGATAGAGAAGATCTGATTTATTTGATAATACTTCAGAAACCTTAAATATCATGTGTATTCTGGCAAAAGTAATATTATGCTTATAGCTCACTATAATTGTATTCTCCACCAATCCATAGACAATTTTTGAAAGTATGTTCTTGTTCAAATTTACCACCCGCAATTATGCAGACTATTTTTTAGCTCTGTAGAAAAAAGGAAACAATAAAGCTAGGAAAGAATAATAATTGCAGGTACCACCAGAGAGTTCTTTACGTTGACATTGATATTCATCATGGAGATGGGGTTGAAGAAGCCTTCTATACCACTGACCGTGTGATGACAGTTTCTTTTCATAAATATGGAGAGTACTTCCCTGGTACTGGTGACTTAAGGGTAAAACTTTTTTTAAATTTATTTCACCTACCAGATTTTGCTCAATATTTTGAAAGGGTAATCTAGATAAACACAACTCAAAATGTTTTTTTTTTCAAAACAATATAATGTACTTTGAATTTTCAGTGCTGTCACACTTTTGTGATTTTATGTGTAACTTGGAGAAAAGAATTTAAATTGTTATGTTTTGATTCAATTTGTGCATATTTGAGTAATTTTCAACCCCTTGAAGTTATGGGTCGCAGCAGCAAGACATAATTTCATATGGGTGAATATTTCAATTATATAATTTAACCCTTGCCTGCTAATCATGACAATAGTCATTTCTAATCTGTTTTATTAGCAGATTAAATCACTGTTGCTGGTAATAAAATGACTGTTTAGACCTCCAGATTTGTAAATGTTTGCTCTCAAATTAAACAAATATTAGTAATTTTCAGCCACTTGAGGTTGTTGATCGCGGTAGCGAGACACAACCTGGTTTAAAATTTGAATAAATTATCTTAACAGGATAATATTTAGGCCTTTTTTTTTTTAGTTAAATCATTATTAAATTTGATTTCAGTGAATTATTATATGGTTAATGGGTAGGCCTATCAGCTGTGACCAATTTAATGTCCAAGCATTTAATAGTGATTACATGTAAAAAATAGTCTATATAGATGTCAAATTTTTAGTATAAATATCAATTTTGTCTAGAAAAATATATATATACATCCATTTTTGTGTTAAGGATATCGGTGCTGGGAAAGGCAAGTATTATGCTGTGAACTTCCCTCTCAGAGATGGTATTGATGACGAATCGTATGAGCGCATTTTCCAGCCTGTAAGTTTTATGAAACTTCACTATTCCTCATCGTAATCACAAATTTTAACATTTCAATACTGAATTGGATTCAGTAAAATTTCTGACGTTTGCTTAATTGTTTTCTATATATATTTCAGGTAATGACAAAAGTTATGGAAACATATCAACCAAGTGCTGTTGTACTTCAGTGTGGTGCTGATTCCTTATCTGGTGACAGACTGGGCTGCTTTAATCTCTCTCTTAAAGGTTATGTGATTTTTTTGGTGTCATTTTTGTACATTACCCAAAGCCGAACTATCTGCTTGGGTTTATTTGCATGGTCCTCATTCTGGCTATTTATAATAGTAGTTTTGTACACCAGAAGTAAAAAAAAAATCCACTTGTTGAGTGATAATTATAAGCTCCCACAATCAAAATTTGCAAGTACAAGTAGTGTGTGTATATAATGCTATATAAACTTCAAAGCCGAAAAAAGATCATTCTTTTTGTTAAATTTCAATATTTTGTGATACAGGTCATGGAAAATGCGTTGAGTTTATGAAAAAATTCAATTTGCCTCTGCTGATGCTCGGCGGTGGGGGATATACTATACGTAATGTGGCTCGTTGCTGGACATTCGAGACATCACTGGCTCTAGGCGTGGATATTGCTAACGGTTAGTACCATAAATAGGACTTTTTCTCCCATTTTATTAGTTTATTACCTTTTTCTTTTATTTTTTCCTTTATGATGCTAGTAGCATTAATTTTATGGGTAACTACAATATTGTTGCTTTACTTACCATTTGTATCTCCCTAGCAAGTTGTGCAACGATTTGCCATTTTTTGTTTTATCAGACTAATTTTATTTATTCACATTTCAGAATTACCCTATAACGACTACTTTGAATACTATGGGCCAGATTTCAAACTCCACATCAGCCCATCAAATATGGCAAATCAAAACACACCGGAATACATGGACAAAATTAAAACACGTTTATATGAGAACATTCGCATGCTGCCACATGCCCCAGGTGTACAAATGCAGGATATCCCTGACGACGCCGTGAAAGAGGAGAGTGACGATGAGGCAGAGAGCCACACCAGCCCTGACCAACGAGTCTCCAGTAAGTATCCGAACTGTGGTATATTTATTTGAAAAGTCTTCAAACGACCCCAGTGTCCTGACTAGGTGTTGGAATCAATAAGTGAAAAAAACAATGTTAGTAACTACAAACCTGTGAAACCATGAAAATATCTCAGATTTGTATCCACAATATGTACAAATGAGTTTGGCCATGTTAGGCAAGCGCTGTCTACAATTAAGTGATTTTTGTTTTCATCAGGTTTTCCAGCTTTTAATAAATGAAAATTAGAAATAGCAATTCAGCAGCAACAGGGTTAAAGGCCCTGGTTCTTCATGAATACACTATGTGGAAATTCATAATAATGTAGGCGTAATAATATACTGGTACACTAAGCGTATCATCAAGGAATTTCGCTGGTGGTGTGTGGCTTAGGGCTTACTATGACGTAGACGATCTGCCTTCAGAGGCTGAAAAATTTTTTGGGCTATGCAAACTTTTAATATGATTCGCCCCCTTACGTCACAGACAGGATTTATCGTCACCACCATACAAGACATATCAGTGTTCAATTTTTTTTTATGAAAATTTTGTGTACAGTTTCCAAGGTCCAGCTCCATAGTTTTTCCTATCATTAATTAGGAAATATTTTTCTTAGTTTGATTAGCAATCGCAGAAATTGTGTTGGTTTTCGCTACGCTATGTACCGAATAAATTGAACTTTGGACATATCCCTCGGCCAGTTTCAAAAGAACAAACTGCTCCATTGTTGTGACAAACAAAGAAAGGTATATTCATCAAGAATCAATCAAGTATTGTGAAAATGTCTCAACCCCAGTGTTCAGCACAGGCCGCAATATCGAGACAATTACGCACTTAGAGGTCAAACGTCTCCTTTTTTCCCAGAGTAGTGAGACAAATTACCCCCCTATTTCTTGTCTGTGCCGAACACTAAGGCGTCAATTACGCACTTAGAGAACAAATGTCTCCTTTGTTTTCAGGGTAGTGAGACAAATGTCCCCACCTATTTCTTGTCTGTGTTGAACACTGCAACCCACCCCTCAAGTAATTCTGCAAGAAATTTCAGAATGTTTGAATTCAGGCTTAAAATACCAAAAAAGACTGGATCTCATCAGTTTGTATTTTCATAACATTTTCATGAATTGATGCAGATTGTTAACCCTTTAACCGCCGGCCCAGGGTAGATTCGGTGTTTTTTCATTTTTTATCAGCACATTAAATACCAGGTTTTAAACATGTTAAAGATAAAACATGACATCAATCACCAATATTTCAAAATCGTATGACCTCCATCTCGCCACATATGAGTAATTTTTACTGACTTGAAGTTGTGGATCGTGTCAGCGAGACACAACTTTAATGAGTTGAAATTTCAATTAAATGAATTTTGCGGCTGAATGATTAAATGTCATTGTCAGTGCTAATCCATACATAGGTATACTGATAGCATGTTTGTTGTTTATAGTACGGGCCAGTGACAAGAGGATTGCTTGTGATGAGCAGTTCTCAGACAGTGAAGATGAAGGAGAGGGAGGAAGGAGACACAGGGAAAGCTTCAAAAATAAAACAGCAAAGCGACAGAGAATGATGGACCCAGCTAAAAAAGATGGTAACTGCAGCCTATTCTGACTTCTTGTTTTGTGTGTGCTGGTTTCTGGCGAAATTATTGTTTTCAAATTGGCCCAACAAATTTGAATATGATTGTTCTAGATGGCTATGTTTGGCCAGCTTATAGAAATAACTTGTAAAATTGATTGAGTAATCCATACAATAGTTATTATCTGAATAAATTTATCTGGTGTTTTACAGCTATGTGTTCTCACAGATTTGTATAACTTATTATCTTAGGTATTTGAACAGTACTTGTCAATCATGTAATATTCATGAGATTTTATCAATTTTCCTTAAAATTGTGAACATGACCATTTTTTAACAATTTTTTTATCACTGCTACCAATCATTAACAATGATTGCCTAGTAGTGATATTGCACAGCTGAAAGGAAATTGAAACAAATTTAAGATTGAGCAAAAGTTCCAAAATCAGAATATTTAAACACCTTAATTTTAGTATATACAATTTACAGTAATGTTATTTGTCAAGAAGAAGGAGCTGACAGTACCTCTTTTGGAGAAATACACTTGCAAATATATCCACCAATGCTTACTAGAAGATTTATATAAATAACAGAAGTGATTTTTAGTTTTAGATAATACTGAAGATGAGAAGAAAGAAATGAAACCCGAGATGGAACAAGATAAACTCGTTGAAAAGTGAGTACCGGTACATGTATATATATGATCCTTTTAATAGATTATTTTAAAGAATCATATTCATGCGTATTCGTGCACAAACACAGAATTTTGACAGAGCCTATTGTCGCATAATTATGTCCATTCAGCTCTCCGTTTGTTTGTCTGCCACTACTAGCCCAGGGCTATAACTTGTTTCGTGTTACTTGTATGTACATCAAACTCATCATACAGGCCAAACAAGACTGAACCTTAAATGATTTCACATTTATCCATGCTACGATCTGGATTTTTAAATTATTTATTATACTTTTCTTTTTGACAAAATGCACTTGACATTTTTGCAGAATATCTCTCTGAAAGCATGTGTATTCCACTGTTTTATTGTGTGTCCATACTGTAAACTGTATTATGGATCGGTTTAAAATGGTATAGCACTGCGTCAAAATCATTGCCAAGACCTGTCATTTTCTTTCATATTAGTTTAGCAGGGGTGTGGTTTAAAATGGATTGTTCTATAATACGGTAGAAGGAAATTATATGCTTTTATTTTCATTTTATCAGTATTGTTTTGCTTTAAAGATCCAGTCCATGTTCTGAACTCGCATGCGTCGGTCACGTGTAAGCCTTCAGTATGTACAGTACAGTACATGTTGATTTAGCTGAGTAATTCAACCTGATTACCAGACTATAGCTACTACTCAAACGAGACACTCGCCCAACGCGGTTTTAATGTTAGAAGAACATCTGCGACGCTGGACCAAAATTCAACCAACATTGGCGGAGTGTACTATGTTTGAAAGAAAGCTGTCTTGTCAATACATTCATGGGGTCAGCTGTTTCGTGATCCCCGCAGTAATGATTCTGAAGTCAGTTGTTTTGCAAACCAAACCCACAGCTAAGAGCCAGGGCTAAGGACTTGCTATGATTTGGGAACTTGCTGTTAATGCTGCGTTCAATAGGAGACACATATTTAGTATTATTATGATACTAGGCCTAGGCCTACCCACGGGCACTATTGCACTATATATCTTTAATACTATACATTCAACATTTCTGAAATTTATGTCAAAGGTGAATTTTATTTTTACTGATAACTCTGAATCCAACATTAGTTATCCGAAAAGAAATGAGGTCATGGGTGCAATTTTTAATTTGACATAGACTCTGAATTTTTTTGAATTTTCTCTCATATTATCTTTGGCTGTAATTTGAATTCAATGTGCGCAGGATATAGTAGTGTCAACATTTTTAAAGTTTCAGTTTTATCTATGAAACTCATTGAATGAAGCAACAAGTTTTAACATGTGCCAGCAATCAAACATTTTTGTATCTTTTAAAAGTACCAGAATAGTATACATAAAATATTGCACAGGAGTACAGTATCAGCATACTAATACTTATATTTTTACTGAAACAATTTGTTCTCATAGCGTGAAAGTAATAACTCGAGTTGAATGTAAGTGTTCCTGGTCATTAGAGCAGAAATATGATATTGCTGTCTATGCAAAATGTGGGTCTACCTAATCTGTAAACATGTATAAAATACTCATCATTTTGATATTACGAGTATTATTGAAACTGAAAACAGTTAGGTGATACGGTTATTAACATTGTGTGTTTCAGGTCAGAAAGTGAACCCAAAACAATGGTTTCCGATCTCAGCAAAGAAACAAAGAGTGAAGCCGTGAATTCTCCAGCCGCAAAACCCGAGGAAAAGATGGAGCATTGAAGGAACAGTTTGGATTGTTGTTGACATTCAGATCTGCATTTAACGGGAAATAAATAAACTTGCAATGCTTGTGCAAACTAATATGAAGACAATAATGTGCTACAATAAAAAATGGGAAGTATGTGATGTGGTAGCCGTCTTTTTGATTATTCAACAAGCAATGTATGTGAAGCAAAATTATTATACCTCAAATGTATACTATGTGCGATGTCTGACCATAACCTTTCACCTTGTATCAATTTAATCCTAGCACCACTAAGTTTTCCTATAAATTTAATTTTCACTCACTTGAAGTTATGATTCGCTACCGCAACTCACAACTTCAACTGTGTGAAAATTACTCGTATTTCTCTAATTTGAGACCAAACATTTGTAAATTTTATTCTTAAACACTCATTTCATTACTGAAACAGGGATTTGATCAACGGCTAATAAAAACGACTTGTTGCTTATGGTTTATAACCTCTTGTATTATCTGATAAGATGAGATTATTTATGAGGCGTAAGTATCACATTTATACAGGTTACACGAAGAGTCATCAGCATATTTTATACCTTCTCCTGGTCACTAAATGGACGCATTTGTCACTCAGTAATTGGACACATGCGATCGTTTAGTGACAATGTATATAATATACATGTAGGTGTACCAAGCTGCCATAGTCATCAACAAAGTCACAATTTATGACAAGTGCTGATTCCTGTATATAACATAGACCACGTTTTATATGCTATGTATATAAACTGAAATAAATTATGTATGTACAGACGTTTTTGTGTATAGTTGATCAGCTAAAAAAAATATAGTTTAGATGGAAGAACCCCTTTTAATCCCTATAATGGATGTCTGCCGGCAAAAAAGCTTGAAAGGCTGATGTAGGTGAAGTTGTCTGCTACAGCGACCTTATTTCTGCGGTTGACATTAAAGCGACACAATCAGGCTAAAATCATCAAAAAATCATTCATTTTATTTTGACTACTTCATTTTAAAATTTATTTGTGTTGCGCATTATGCCCCAGTCACACTGTGGCGGATACACTGGTCATTCAGTGAGAATGCTGGCGATATTTGCAATACGGATGTGAATGCGAGTCGTGGAGAACAAAAATGCTCCTGAAATGAACAATTTATTGAACAACTAACCAACATAAATTAATACGGTTCAAATTGCGAATGACTGAGAACCAAGTAGAACTAAAAATAATGGACTAGAACCAATACAAATCAGAACGGATTGACACAAACTAATACGAAAGCTTGTGCGAATCAATATGATCTGATGTGAATAAGCCTGCGAAGTGATACGAACCAATATGACGCAAGAAGAATGCAAATCGAGCCAGTGTGAATTGATACGACCTGGAATGGACCAGTACGATCTGAACGGACCAGTGCGATTCAATAGGGATGAGCTGCTGACTACAAAATTCACGCTCCTCAGTGTCTCATCGCCAGGCTTCTTCACCCAACTTTAGTGCTGCGTTATATTATGTTGTAATAAAAATATATATTAAAATTTAAGGAATATAAACAAGAGCGCTGACGTTAACGATATCCCCCGCCATTAATTAAAGTCAATAATGGCCTCAAAGTCAAAGGTTAAAAAATAGGTCAAAGGTCACAAGCCCCCAAAAAGCACATCTACACCCCCCCTGAGGGATGTGTCTATGCAATATGAAAACAATCCTGCAAACGCCCCCAGAAAGGCACATCTACATGTGTGCGCGCAGTATAAACAACAATCTAGCAAAAAATTTGCAAGATATTGTCCTGGGGCTGAATTTATCATCCAAAATCAATTAAAGTCAATAATTGCCTCAAAATCAAAGGTAAGAAATTAGGTCATAACCCTCAAAACGCACATCTATATCCTCTGAGGGATGTGTGTGTGCAGTATGAAAACAATCAAGCAAACAGTTTGCGAGATATCATGCAGAAACTGAACTTTGCATTCACAATCAATTAAAGTCGATAATCGCCTCAAAATCAAATGTCAAAAACTAGGTCAAAGGTCATAACCCCCAAAAGGCACATCTGCACCCCTAAGGGATGTGTGCATGCAATGTTAAAGCAATCCGGCTAATGGTTTCGTCCGGAAACGAAATATGGACGAACAGCTAGATTTAGTGATGACAATATCTCCAGCCCCTACTTCGTGGGCGGGGGATAAAGAAGGAAAACAAATATTTATAATATTATAGTAGGCCTGATATATTTGCCATACTTTATAGTTGTAATAAAGGGATCCGCCATTGCGAGGACATCTGATTGCAATGTGCATGCCATCTAGCGTGCCAGCCTGGGTATGGAGGAACTGCCACCGGGTTGCGAACATGTCTGCAATCACCTGCCACTCCACAGCCGTTGTTCGGCAGGAAATGACCTTAAAAGCGAATTTTTCAAAAAGTGCAATGCTCACAACACGGACAATCAGAGATATGGTGTTATGAGAGAATGATAGCTCCGTATCTATCTTTTCTAGTTCGCGATGTAAATTGTACTGCATCGTATCTCCAGGCCTTAGATAGCAACGATTGAGTACCACAGGCAACGACAACCGTATCTGTACCGTGTTGCGTCGAGTTCTAGTCAGCTCTTTCTGATTCGTTGCTCATCGCCAGATTCTTCCAATGCGAACTAACTAGTTACGCTGCGAGGCAATACGAAGTGCAATACAAAGTACAAATAACTGATTAGAACCGATTAGAACTACTGCGAACTGCAAGGAACTACAACGAATGAGTTTCATTCGTATTGGCAGTATGGATGTTTTAAACAGTTTGAAACATCCGTATCGGCTTGGCGAACCGTTGAGAACCGTGAGATTTTTCGTGCGAATCGACACGCTTTAACACGGAAAAAATACGACAGTGGCGAATCAGCGGGCGATTTGATACGGATTCACATCCGTATCAGTTCGCCATCATGATTCGCATCAGTGTGACTGGGGCATTATACCGATTGAGAGAGAAATAAGGACGAAATTTCGGACATGCATGTCCAAAATAAGAAATATAATACAGCAATAACTGATACTCGGGGCTTTCGGCACCCTTGCTACATTGCCACAGAAACCCAAATTTAAAATTACTTCCGCAATTCTATTCTATGGACATGATCACATATTATGGCCATAGAAAGGAGCCAAAATAAAATTAATGATTTTCAGATGATTACAGCCTGATTGTGTCGCTGTAATAAATTGGTTCAATAGGGCTCTTTAATGTTTAACAGTAAGGATTGTAATGTCATGACGCCCTTGAACTTCACAGTTGCGATCCGCCTTGTGTTCAATCTGGCTCGTTTTCGCAACAAGTGCTAAGAAATGTATATTTCTGTTAATACCTTTATATTCCAGATTTTAAATTTAAAAAGTATTACAATATACTAAAAATAAGTTATTCTCATATTAGTTATGATATCTAGCGTTTCGTTGTAAATTCGAACATTAATTCTATAGATATTTTCAAACCCGATTGGGGATACACTGTATACCGCAAAGACGGACCGAACCAGTCGTATGGTGGAGTCCTAATTGCGGTTACATATACAAACGATTTAAATTAGGGCGGGGGCCCTAGGGTAGTGGTTAGTAGTGTTTCTTCCCCATCCATTCGCAAAACTCAGTATCGCGGGGAGTCTCCGTGACCGAGAGGTAGCGTGCTCGGCTCAGACCTCCAGGGCTTGAATTTCGAATCCTGTGTCTGGAGGGCAGTGTCATCTCACCATCCACAGGAGGTTCTCCTGGCCCAATTTAGCCTGTATGTGCACAAAAGTGGACTAAAGCCCGATTCATTTCATTTTTACAAACGATTTAATTAGCTCGGAAGCCACTGACCTGGACACCACTTGCGAAATTCTTTGAGTCCATAATAAAATAAGAATCTTTACATTTCGGCGCCTACTATAGACCACCTCGAAACGATTTAGACCCCTTTTACTTTAACAATTAGATGCATTCATCAGTAGAATTACACATGCAACAAATGGTTATGTTTGGCTCGGTGGTGACTTCAATGCTCGCTTTGTCCCCCGCTGCAGGAAGTGAGCATTCCCAAAATTAAAAAAACTTATCGATGTATCAAGCGACCACAACTTGGAGCAGGTAGTCGATAAGCCAACCAGGGAAGACAAAATTGACTTTTTACTAGCAACAAATCTAGCCTCCAGAAAATCTAAATTCTTCCCGGTATTGGAAAATATGATCACGAAATTGTTTTTGCAGAAATTGATACCCAGCCTTGCCGTATTTCAAAACCAAAACGCACCATCTTTCTATATAGAAAAGCAGACTGGGATAATATTAGATCCAACCTAAATTCTCTTTATACTAGTATAAAAAATGCCAACCAAGGTTATTCAGCAAACAAATTTAAATCAACCTTGACATCAAGTATAGACGAGCACAGTCCACTGAAAAAGCTGAATGGTAAGCACAACCTATCCGGGGTCAATCACATTATTTGCTCGGAAATGTTCTCTCTTTGTGGGCATATTGCAGTTAATCTTCACTTCAGTACCAATAACACAAAGGTGTGCCATATATTTGGTTGAATGCCCTGCTACCTAGCCATCAGAGTGATTGGCTTCATATAATTTATCCAGACGTTGTACACACATAACACACTGGATTGCATGTAGATCCTTTTGGCCAAGGCAGTTTATACAATATCAAGCTTCCATCTAGAACACTGTGCATGCTGCTCAACTTACACCCGCCAATGCCGGTTAATTTGTCTCTCTTACGAGTCCTGATAGCTCGAACAGTGCTGATGGTTGACTACATAACTCATATTTGAATATTTGACTCCAGTCATACTGCTTGAGGCTTTCACTTGTGTCAATATCTGCGAAGCTGGCCCAACATTGATTCAACATTGGGTGAACGTCACGTGTTTGCTGGATGTTTGGTCGGCATAGGGAATCTTTTATTTATTATTATATTATTTAGGTGTTGAGCAATTTTAAATGTGTGAACAATTTTGAATGTCACATATTGCTTTTAGAGCAATTTTTTGCCAAGTTAGCTTCTTAAAGGGGTGTCAGGACCCTCCCCCATCTGGATCCGCCACTGGAACCCGCCCAGCAGACACAAGACGTTGAACCAATGTTTTGGTTTAACGTTGGTCCAGCGTCGTAGACGATAGACCGACGTTAAAACAACATTGGTTCAACGTCTTGTGTTTGCTGACTCGCTTGTTTAATGTTTTGGTACCCGTACCAAACACATCTAGTAAAAAAAATCAGTGGCGATCTTGGGTATGAATGTCAAATAAAGGTATACTAGATAAAAAGAAAGAAATTCAGCGACCCAGATCAAGCATAACTCATAAACCATAAAATATGCATTACTGTGCTATAAACCAGTGATATTTTGACAGTTATTTTTGTATTTTCAGCTTGATCAATACAGATTTTATAATTTAGTAACGTTTTTTTTTAAAATTTATCATCTACAAATTAAATTAATAGTCTACGTTACCCATGTCTACCACAAAATGCCTGTGCCGCTATTAAATCACCATTTCCGTCCTCTATCAGTACATTTTAGATGGAAATATATCTACATGGCTATAATTTTAAAATATGTTTTATTTTTTCCTCCTTCAAAATAAAAAAATCAGCATAAATATTTAAGATACAATTATCTAAGTTTGAACAAATCATAGATATTAGGGAAGATGATAATAGATATACTTTACAGGTCTGTCAAATCTATTGATGCAAACTGGTGCAAGCCTAAATACAAAACAGGACAAGCGAATCAAGTTCTCATTTATTAATTCCGCTGTAAATTTATTTACAAACGTTTTAAACAATCACCTCGTAATTGCTATTATACTTAAAGCGCTACAATTACATTATTAAATCTCCACCCACTTGAAGTTGTGTCTCGCTACAGCGATCCACAACTTCAAGTGGGTGAAAATTACTCATATTTTTTTTTAATTTGGGAACAAACATTCGCAAATCTTTATGTTTAAACACAAATTTTGTTCCCAGTAACAGTTAATCGGCTAATAAAACGGATTAAAACGACTATCCTCGTGCTTAGCGGATCAAGGGTTAATTGTTATGGAAAACTAAACGCGGACAATGTCTACATTATACCGTGTGACTAGAAAGCAGTGTAACTAGCCTGAGGTGCACTTTATTCAAAATGTACATTTACTTCTGTGCGATATACCAGAAAAAACAATCATGTTTAAAAAACGTCGCCAACATTGACAGACACAAAATAAGTTCCACGAATTTTACGTATGTATCGTCGTGGATTGCGCTCCGATCTGTTTGATCTAATTAGCAGCAATAAATTATTGTATCCATGCAAGTGCTCAATGTGTAGAAATACTAGGTTAAACGCAAAATGACAAAAAAACAATTTGTAGTGGCTACCACATGATAAAATGTGCATCACAGAGACTTAGAATATATGTGACGTAAACGTGACGCTTACTCGATCAGAGTTTGTATTATAATATGAGTTTTTAAATGTATGAGTCTGTGAATAATGTCAACTTAGTTACGGTGAATATGCCACTGATGTGTCAAAGCCTTAAGAACGGTAATACCCATCAGTAGACAACCCAACGACGTTTACATTTGGTCTGCATTTTATCACAAATTGAATTTTTAGCACAAATCATATAACTGTAGAAATTGCTGAAGTTGTCTGTGTCGACATCACATTACAATAAGACATAATGTATAACTGTAAATCTCTTCTGTAAAAATTAAATCTCCAACACCAGTAAGCCTAAGCCTATACTGTTGGTCTCTGTGCCACATACACCACTTTGTTGGAGAACGATATACAGGTGAAATTATTTACTCAGCTACATACAAAACAAAACTTCAGAAGACTAACGCTATAAGATAGGGCTAGCTGAAAACTCAAAAAACAACATTTTGAAATAAATATGAAGTTTGTGAATAATTATTGACTCGAAACAATAATTAACGTTCCACCTTAAAATGCACTTTAGAAACATGCTTGAACGTGATCACCCGTCAATAGCAATAAAATCCATATAATGTATAGGTGTGATCTTATAGAAGGATTACCCATTCTCTCACATGATCTGGGGGGGCAGAAAATGTATCTATATATCATGTAGATCTATATTTTGGTAAATGAAGGCTACATCATTAGCGGACTACGTAGGGGAGAGTGGGGCACCTTGAACATTTTTTATTATTTTTCAACCCCCTGTCAAGTCAGAATGGAACTGAAGGTAACATCCTGATATATAATAACTTGAACCTAATCTCTCACTTTAGATAAAATCACATTTCAATTATTTTTTTTCAACACCCGACTTCTATTGAAAAAACAAGTGGCTCAAAGTGCCCCTATGTTCAAGGTGCCCCACTCCTAAATTTTACATTGATCTATGGTTCAACGTGCCCCACTTTTCATGGTTCAACGTGCCCCATCAAAATTCCACAAGATAAAAAAGCTGCCAATTTTTTTCTTGCCAAAACAAATGTGAAATAGTAGTTCTTATTCGAAATTGGCCTTGAAAGTGTTTCTGTGAAACGAAAATTGTTATTTAATACTACGTTTCAATAGGAATTAGAAGAAATTAAAATCACCCCGTAAAATTCACTTTGTTGATGATAATTTAAAAAAATAGCAGGAAATTCGATCAGGTGATCAAATGTGCCCTTTAATTTTTGGTTCGTTCACACACCACCAGGTGGTCATATTGACGGGATATCGGGCGATTGTGACTTAAAACAAACATAGAAAAGTCAAGTGGTTAACGTGCCCCTATGGTCAAGGTGCCCCACTCTCCCATAGGCCTACCACGTAAAAATAAAATATAGTCTTAAATTATTGGAATATGACATAATACTAGAGGTAGGCCCCTATTTCAATAATTCTGGATGCATAAAAATAAATAACATAACAAGACTGTGCACTACAATATCCATTAAGTACAATCGAATTGTTCTTTAAGCTTTGCAATCTACTGCTACTTAATGTGTATCCTGAAGTGCTTACAGGTAGGCACCTATACCGAGGATCATAAAGTCACTGTACACTGTGTCAAGTATGTTGAAAATGCATACAAGTTTTGAGAAACATTGTGTGCATATAAAATATATACGTTTCTTATGTATTGTAGGCCTATTGCCGCTTTCGAAAATAGGAATTAACGTTACTCCACCATATATTTTACACGTCTTATTTCAACATTTCATATACCGGTACAACACCAACAATACCTTTTGACTGTGATGTTTGCCCAAGGAAATCCTATTATTGCACAAAATGTCGTTCTGTACCAACAGCGACAACTTTTGAAAAATCCGTTTAAAATATAGGAAATGTTTGAGTCTAATTTAAGTGTTAGCCTTAATAAACATATTTTGATGTTAAAGTATATATACGTGACTATGACGTCATTAGACTACGTTTTAATATTCTATTTAGGCTATTCTTTTGCTATTTTACCATTAGTCACTAACAAAAGTGTAGTGGTTTCTAAGCGGCCCTGTATATTATATAGGTAGTGTTTGTGTGTTTTGGTCACGATGTAGATAACCTTCACCTGGTGGTATGTTTTCTGTCGTGTATTGATGACTGTGTACAGTCCAGGTCCTCTTGAGAGCTATACACACTGGTGTTGTGAACACCTGCTAGCTCTTGGTCACCACGTCGTTTTTTACCCCCAGCAGGTCCGTTTAATGTATTGTGGCTATTCGCCAAATCCTCCTCCTCCTCTTCTTCTATGCTTTCCAAGCCTACGGGTCTGTAGTCAATAGTGATGGATTCCGCAGCGGGCATGTTATCGTAATCCAGCGGGTCCATCTCACAGAAGCTGTGGTCAGGCTGGTCACCTTCCTCGTCGTCTGAGGTCAAGGTGGAGTTGGTGCCGGACAGAAGTTGCCCTGTCTCGTCACCACTGTCCGCGTCTGAGTCAAACAGACGAGTATTTAGCTCGCAGTCCAGCAGAACATCTTCTGCGTCTGAGTACACGTCGTCATTGGCCTCATCTGGAGCTGGAGAGACAGCTCCTGGTAACCTCTTGCTACCAGTGTGGCCTTTATCGCCTACCAGCGATCTGCCATTTCCCGTTGGTCTTAGAGCAGCAGGGGGCGCATTTCGCGGCGACACGTCGTTCTCCAATGGCACGTTTTGATTGATGTTGTCGGCAGCAGGAAAGAAGTGTTGTTTCTCGTCAGGCTCTGTGTTGTTCAGATTGTTTCTGGCGCCACCTGTAGGCCTATTGCCAATCATTTCGTCATACATCTGTGCCCTGCTGTCGCCAATTGGATCCCAGGTTGGCTCGCCTTCCTGCAAAATGGAAGCACAAATTTATGTTTCACACATACACCGTGACCTGTAATCGCATAGATAGTTTACTTAATTAGACACATTCCCATTAAAATGTTTCTTTACGTTCACTAAGATCAAACCAAAAAACAACACAACAAATGCATAGATTTGTAATTTTGTTAAGTGAACAAAATGGTAATCTGTACGTCATGGCTTAATATAATTATTTCCTGCTTCCATATCTGCACCCTCGTAAAGCAAAGTTTATAGCCTTAGCGACACGTGCGTGCTAGACATGTAGGCGAGAGGGGGATGATGATGACATGAATATTAATCAGCGGCAGTGAATGAATGACGTAAGCAGTTCTGTAGTGGTAGTGCAGAAGGTCACACTCGGGTCAGATGTTGGTTGTCGATGTGATTGGCAGAGATATATTTGTAGTGTGTACGCATATCAGTAGAGCAATGATTCAAGGGATTTGCTTGGCGCACACAACTTAATGGTTCAAGATGGTTGTAATGGGAGAGCATTCTGTGAAACGAAGTGATGTCACCGAAAACCCTTTTTAATGGCTACTCGGTGAAGACAACCCAGCAAACACGACACGTTGAAACAATGATGTTTTAATGTTAGGGCAGCGTCGCAGACGTTGGGCCTCCCCCATACTTCATTAGATTAGGCCTACTCGGTGAAAACATTGCAGGTTTCACAGAATTAGCATCATCCATTAAGCTACACAATGAGCTTAGACAAAGAAGACAATTCGTCCATTACTGTTTCTGAGGGAACGGATAATACAACACAATAATTATTTAAATATAAAAATTCTGTGAGGATACCAGTTGATTGCCAACTCGAACAGCGAGCTCAAACGTAGGTTTAAATAATGATGGCAATTGCTTAATCTAATCACTGCCATTCACCTCACAATAGTAAGAACTTGTCAAATGAGTTTTTTAGCATGTCATTGCTCGAGATGATCTCAAATATGCATTTCGTCGTAGCAGTAATCCCACAAAATTACCGGGATTTTGACATGTCTAACTTATATCGCGACAATGTTAACATGTAAATTCGACTTCCTCTTAATTTAGCAGTGATTGTACGCATGGTCATGCTGATGGAATCAGATAGATAAAAGTGTAGCCTACCGTGCCACCGTGGTCACCTGTTTGAATGCGGTCGCGTATGGTGAACAGAAGAAACATGCTCTAAAAGTGTTCCATTTGATGTTCTATTGTTGGAGAATCACGCAGTCCACCTTGGAACACTACATTCCAACCCATAACACCTTTTGTACTCAAGAACACTTTGGACGCTTAGATTTTAGTCAGTGTGTTTTTGTGCTTCTCCATTTGGCCATTTAAGAAGAGCAGGTGACAACATGGACCACATTGATGTCCGCCATTGAAGCAGACACTGGGCAGGGACACTTGCCTCTATAGACACTAGCCCTTACAAATATTGTGTAATATTTGTGTATAAACCATGGAGATCAAAGTTGCTTTTATTAAATATGAAATCAACATAAATGTCTTAGTTAGCTCTTTCCGTTTCATTTGAATACCTATGTTATCGGTCTACGGCCGTCACATTTTTGTTTAATTCTTTCAGTATGAAGACCGTCTTTAGACGTCAGAATCTGACATCTGTGGACATCAGATCCTCACTTCTAAAGACGGCCCCCTATTCTGAAAGTGTTAAAACAGTTGTATACCTCATCATCCATTGCTGCCAGGATCTGGGACTCCGTCCACACCTCTCTGGGGGCGGATCCCCTCTGTGATGGCGGGGTGTCCAGGGTACGTGGTAGAGGGGTTGACATCTGTAACGCCGCCCTCACCACGGGGTGTGTGGCGACAGATCCCAGCGGTACAGGCAGGCTGTGCTGGTCTGGAGAGGACAGGTTCTGCGTCAGACAAAAGTATCAGTTAGACGGTTATGTTTCTTCTCTCTATGCCTTTATCCGCTAAGTTATCTTATTCAAATTTTCATCCACTTGAAGTTTTGTCTCACTACCGCGATGCACAACTTCAAGTGGGTGAAAATTACTCAAATTTGTTTGATTTGAGACCAAATATTTGCAAATCTTAATGTTTAAACACCTATTTCAGTCCTAATAACTGTGCTTTAACCTGCTAATAGAACATATTAAAAACGACTTAATTTGATCTTAGGGCTTTAAAGGGTTAATGTATGCCATTTATAAACAACCGGTCTTCGTTGTTGTCATTCATTATTTTTAATATTTTTTACAGCTATTTTTTGAGTAGTTTACGGCGCGGTTTATTTGAAAACTTGATTGATTGTGCATTTTGCATTTAGGATAGGACGAGGCGTCATCCTCGCCCGGCTTTCCCAGAATAAAAGCCCTGCAAGGTGTAATCTAAAAGTGTACATGCCCTCTACAATTTATATTCTAGTACTATTTATGGACTTATTAAGACATTTGAAGGTATATAAAATAGTTAACGTAGATTGTCCAAATATCTATTAGAATATACTGGGCATATCCCAGTAAACATGATAAATCTCACTGGAAATAGTATCAAGCAAATCAACCTTTATGTCGAAGTAGTCAGCTAGAAACATCGCCAGATTTATTTGTGGCGTGTTCGGAAATATATGCGATTTGATCATGTTGATAACCCATTTGTTCAATAATATTATAATATATATATATTCAGTCGTATTAAAATATATAACATACAAGACCCTATAGCTTTAAACACTACAATACATACGGTCCATGGATGGAGGACCATTTACTAAGCTGCTTGTTACGAGCAGTCTACTGAACCCGCCTCAAAATTTTTGATACGGCTTCAATACACTGCAATGCATACGTTCACAGATCAAGGATCATTCAAACTGTTACGTCTCAATGCTGGCCCATCATTGAGGCGGCGTTGTGCCACCATCCTGTGTTACCGGGGGATATCACTTACGCTGCCAGGTGATGTGTTGTCGATCTGTGGGTCCCACTCGAGCTGCTCCGCGTCTTTGGGGAGGTGTTCCGGTGACGCGGTCTGCGAGGAAAGCGCCAGACCTCTGAGACCCCGCAGAATGGGACTGGAGATGGTCGTGTCGTCATCACTCTCGTCGTCAATCAGCAGCTGAAAAAGACAAGGTGTTACCCTTTAACCGCCGGTGCCGCATATATTCGGGTTTTCATTTTGTATAAGCACATTAAGTACTACATTTTAAATATTATGTTAAAGATAAAATGTGACATCAACCAGCAAGATTTGAAAAGAGTTGACCTTCATGTTGTCAAATCTGAATAATTTTCACTCACTTGAAGTTATGAATCGCGTCAGCGAGATACAACTTCAAGTGGGTAAAAATTCAAATTGAATAATTTGGCGGTTAAAGGGTTAAACCTTGAAGCGCTAAGTTATAAGATTTAAATGTTTACCCACTTGAAGTTGTGGGTAACTTCAAGTGGGTAAACATTACTTAAATTCGTAGATTTTGAAGCGAACATAACCCTTAGAGCACTGAGCTATTCAATTTGAATTTTCAGTCACTTGCAGTTGTGTCTCGCTACCGCGAGACACAACTTCAAGTGACCGAAAATGTATGTGATTTGTGAAATTAAAGTCCCAACATATATAAGTGTTTCAAGATTGAAGGCATATATACATATAGAACTGGTTATACAGGTGCTTATAAAAAGACAGAATGTCTACTGTAGTCGACATCAGTGTTCTAAGGGCTAATGTGGCAATTTTAATGCTCTTTTCTCTTGCAATTTTTCTAGTTTCAAGGACAAATAAAAGGCTGTAAACAGCTGTAGATAAGCCATTTCAGCGCGCGGACCGACTTAGACGTCAGAATCTGTAACGGGGACGATATATCACGCCCTTCAAGCAGTGGTTTGCTATTTGCAAGATTTAACCTCAAGAATGAGTATCAAAATCCGCCACTTCATACGACTCAATATGAAGTTTGTGTCACCTTGTGTAAAATAAAATTGTTATAATCAGTGCATATGGAGTAATATGGAGCTACAATATGGAATATGATTTATCTACAATAGCGCACTGAGCTATTCAATTTCGTGATGTGTTCAAGCGGATAATGCTGCTGCAAAGCCGAAATGCAGTATCTGCTTACTTTATAAGTATCCGCTTACTTTACAAGATACTGCCTTTTGGCTTGGCAGAGTAGATGAGACATCGCGCAAGCTTCACTATATGTAATTTGAATCACTGCAGGGCCTGTTCTTAAACGGTGGTTTCAAGTGTTTTAAAGGGATATGCCCAGGTCTAAAATCATAAAAAAATCGGTGATTTTATTTTGGCTTCTTAATATGACCATATGATGTTAACATGTCCATAGACTAGAACTGCAAAAGTTTTTTTAATTTTTGTGCTGCGCACTCACCAGTTAGGGATGTCCCTTTAACTACGGGACATGCCAATTGCGATTCTGATGGATACGTAACCATGGTAGCATAATCAGCTACTTAAAACCTCTAGTCGTTCTCAGCCTTAAGAATTAGGCTTTTCATACGACATCCATGTTGGTCCAACATTGCACAAATAACATACAAACGTTTTGTGTTTACTGGGATGGTTCCCTAGCCCTTTTTACTCACGAAAGAACGGAAGGTAGACAGCCTGTTCACTTCAATTCTTTCTCGTCGAAATGGAGACGCAGCAATTCCCTGCTCATCGTCCAGCATTGGCGTTTCTGGAAATAAAAATGTTTATGCTGATTATATTTATATTTGTTAAAAGTAGGCTTACTAATCTGTGTTTTTGAACATTACGTTCCCGGGAAATCATCAACCAATGAACGAGCGCCCGTGAATCTTTGAGAAAGTACGCTATATAATTCAATTTAATAACTTCATAACTTAAAAATATCTATAATTGTGAATAAGTAAAATTTATGGGGGTTTTCTGTGTCTCTTTTTACTTCAATTTCACGTTAGAGACGTTCGCATGACGAAATACTCATCTAGAAAATGACCCTGCTGTATTCATCTGTCTGTCGCAGTATATGTTTATGCATTTCATATAGGCCCTACATCGTTAGCTGCACGTGACCGCTTTCATGTATGCTAATGACTCATCAATTCACATGCTTATTATTCCAGATTAGGTAAGAGGTCGTTTGATCTTGCTTCACCCTTGTTCTCCTAAATTGTTTACTACAGTGGTCAGATATGATCGCGATGGGCTTCTATTAGCGCGATAAGCGCCAGAAAAAATAAAATCGTCAGCTAAAATCGGCTGCATTTGAGTGAATACGATACTTTCATTTTGTCTTACTCTAGGGCAAAACTAAATGCATTGACTCTATACATTGACTCTATATAAACTATAATTTGAATGATGTACCTTCCTCATCGTGGTTTCTCTTGCTCTTGCTGGTGGGTCTCTTTGCCTTTGGTCCCTGTCGTAGCTTCACTGTACAGACAGGCTCCAGTTCGTGCGCTTCCCCTTTCTGGGCGCTGTTCAGGAGTCCCTCTTCTTCGTCTTTTCGAGGCTTGTTGGTGGATGCCGGGTGTCTGTTGGCACGAGCCCACACCAGCAGTGATACTAGCACCACCAGGAGTATCAGTAACGCTGCTCCACCGATCACCAATGCTGAAAATAGGATGGTGTAAATGGGTTAACCGCCAAATTATTCAAATGGAATTCTCACCCACTTGAAATTGTGTCTCGCTGACGCGATTCATAACTTCAACTAAATGAAAATTATACATATTTGCCAAAATGGAGGTCAATGATTTGCTGTTGTCTTACCTAGGAGTGGGTTGTGTACTTTAACCGCCAAATTATTCAAATGGAATGTTCACCCACTTGAAGTTGTGTCTCGTTGACGAGATCCACAATTTCAAGTGAGTGAAAATTATTCAGATTTGACAAAATGGAGGTCAATGATTTGCTGAACATTGTCTTACCTAGGAATGGGTAGTGTACTTGAACAGCCAAATTATTCAAATGGAATTTTCATCTACTTGAAGTTGTGTCTCGCCGAGGCGATCCACAACTTCAAATGGGTGAAAATTATTCAGATTTGACAAAATAAAGGTCAACGATTCTCGGCTGTCTTACGTAGGAATGGGGATTATCACTCACTCACAAATTATTCAAATGGAATTTCACTCATTGAAGTTGTGTCTCGCTGACGCGATCCACAATTTCAAGTGAGTGAAAATTATTCCGATTTCACCAAATGGATGTCAACGAAAACCTGCTGTCTTACCTAGAAATGGGTTGTTGTGTGTCGCTGCGGTGGCGTTTTCCACGCCGCCACCTCCCGCCGATCCATAGCCCACGGTGTCCTCGTCCAGATGGTTCACAGTCCTGGCCGGCCCCGCGTTCCAGGGCGGGAAAGTGCTGGACTCCCCCTCCTCCAGCTCTCCGGACGAGCCGCCGTAGCTGAACGCCTGAGCCTGGGGGTCCACTCCCGTCCTCATGAGGGAGGCCGAGGACAGCTGAGCGCTGGGTCGAACCCCGCTCCCCTGTGACGTCACGGGGTGGGGGCTGAGCACCTCACCCAGGTAGGCGTCCACGGGGCGTGCGCTCATTGTGGACAGCTGGTCAGACTGTACAAATACATCTGTTGACAAATAACTAGAATTAACATAATTCATTAAAATTAATATCGCTGGTTGTCATAATGCTCCACATTTAAACCTTTTAATTTGGTGTTAATAACTTACAAAATAATATTTCATATTTATGAGATATAACCTATCGGGTGAATGTTTTACAAAATCTTTTCAAATTCACAAGCTTTGAAGCCACAAAAGAACGGTTGGTGAAATTATATTATATAAATTATTGACGATTCAACATGTTTCAATGTACTTGCATTTTTACATGGTCCACACTGTTGAAGTGTGTGTATTTTTCGTAAAATTTCGAAAACTTATAAATAAACGAGATTGAGGAAGGTTATTTACAATCGCTTCTGCTTTCAGCTTTATTCATTTAGTTGCTGACATAATCTCGCCCCATTAGTAAATACTTCACGTGGTCTTTATTATGATTGAACATGTCAAGCTTTTAAATCTGGGATTGTATATTTATGTGGTGAGATTCACTGGTTAATTAGGCTACTCAGCGTTCTAGGCGTATCATAATGAGGGTCTGAGTGGTGAATTAACCGCTTAAGTGCTAACCACGACTATAATAGTTTTTAATCCGTTTCATTACTCGGCCAAAATCACTGCAAGATTTGTAAATATTTTGTCGCAAATTAAAAAAAAAAATTCACCTGATTAAAATTGAGAGTCGCGGTAGCGTGAGACAACTTCAAGTGGGTGAAAATTTAAATAAGATTTAGCGGAAAAAGGATCAATTAGAAAGCAGGAACAAGTTTGCAGCATTGGCCAAGGCGGCCCAATGTCTAGAAATAATAATGGTGATTGCACGACGCAGGCTTCAAGTCGCTTTCTGCACTTTGTGGCAATATAGCGACAGAGAAGGATGTTCAGATTTAGTCAGGACCGTGACTCGCTTAAAAGAAATTTCTTCGTAGTAGCGTTAGTGCCAATACGTTAATATTCTAGCACCAATACATAAAAGTACTTCAAAGGCACACCACACTTAATTGGTGAATAGAAAGAGCATTGACATATTTTAAACAGTTTAGAACAACGCATAGTTATGGAAAAAATCCTATCCAGTTTGGATTTGAACCCGGTACCCCCAGGCTACTAATCCACAACCAAACCGAATGGGACGCCGCAAAATGTCAGTCCTGCATCCCCGTGCAGCCTCTCCGTGACAGTGCCTCAGGACCACTGAAAGGAAGAAGTGTGGTTTGATTGAATAATTAATTAGGTATACACACTTTGCTAGGGTAGACAGTGCAATGATCAGACTTCATGTCCAGATTACATCGCTATATACCCTAGGAAATGTGTCTGTATCCACGCTTCTTTCCCCCAGTGCTCAAGACTCCGGTGGCGTTCTCATCCACCCTGAGGAGACATGGAATTACATGGGGGCACGGTAACTGATTTTTGAACGCCCGATGATAATACCAGATCTTAGCCCTTCTACAGTTAAAATCAATAGTCGTTGTCAACCACTGTCACATTGGAAACGAAACGAGTGTTTAACCATCAAGATTTTCAAGTTTTTGGTCCCAAATTAAACGAGTGTGAGTAATTTTCACCCACTTGAAGTTGTGGGTCGCGGTAGCGAGACACAACTTGAAGGCAGTGAAAATTCAAATGAGAAACTAAGTGGACAAAGGTTTAAACATCATACCACTCTGACACGGACCACTTTTACCTAACAGCTCCGGTAGGGCAGGATGATGTATATTATCTGCCCAGGATGCTGGTATGATGGGTTCGAGGGGAGAGCTTAAGAAGTGGGAAGGGAACAATAGTGGTGGTGCACATCATGTCCTCTTAAATTCTATTATTGTCATTTACCTGAACTTACTCTTTCTGTTAAATCGGCACGATAGGCATATTATGTGTTTTATTTATACATTTTTTGAATGGTTGTAGAGCATAAATGTTTCTTAGAATTTCGGGGGTGCAGCAGATGCAATGCCATCAGCATCTGTAAGGCACACTATGTTGCACTATAATGTAATATGGAATGTATATCGCTATGGCCAAGTTGTGTATATTTTGCATCTAAAATATACTATTAATTTCGCCATTCATAACCCACCAAACACAAAACATGTATATAACATTTGTTAAGTTCACATGCTGCTCAATGCAAACATCGAGACATAATGACCTGGTCACACAAAATAGTAGGCAGAATGATTTTTGCATCTGCATACAGTCAGTTTGTCCATAGTGGGGGGGGGGGGGGTTAACATGCCAAAGTCCAATAAAACATGCACCTTAGTGTTGCGTAATAAGTACTGCCATTAATGATTTGGAGACGATGGGTCTGCTGTGTCTAATTACACGCTATTTTCGGCAGGGTTTACAATGCTGCCTCATATTGGGCCAAATTTGAACCGATATTGGGCGGGGGCCCTAGGGCAGTGGTTAGCACCACTGCCTTTCACGCCATAGTTCGGGGTTCGGTTCCCGGTCTCGGCGGTTTCAAAGAAACAAAAATGTTTCTTTCCCATCCACGTGTGAAAGTCAGTATTGTGGGGAGCCTCCGTGACCAACAGGTAGCGTGCTCGGCCTCAGACCGCTCGAATTTCGAATCCTGTGTCTGGAGGACAGTGTCATCTCAATCATCTCACCATCCTCAGGAGGTTCTCCTGGCCCAGTTTAGACTATATGTGCCTAAGGTGGCCTAAAGTCCAATTCATTTCATTTTTTTGAACCGATATTAAGTGATGGCCACACAGCAAACACGAGGCTTTCAAATAGTGTTGTCTTAATGCTGGCCCACCGTCTACAACGCTAGACCAACATTAAAACAACTTTTTTCCAAGTCTTGCGTTTTATGAGGTACAGACGGTTGTTAGTTGTACACGCATTCTGATGTCTCGTCATGTGTACAGACAACTGTGACAATCTCTAAATATAACAATAAAGATAAGTTATAGGGTCAGAGTGTACTACCTTTTTGATCTCCCACAAAGAATTGCATGCACGCAAATAAAAATATCCAAATAGATTATATTACTACAACCAGTCATGGAGCATTTCCAGTGGTCGCCGAAGAATATCACTTTGATTGTTCATTCTCCCAATCCGTTAATATTCTAGCACCAATACATAAAGGCACTTCAAAATATGTACGGTCCCGAGGGGGGGGGGGGGGGGTTCAACGATAACCTGCTGGAATGTTGAGAGTTCTCGCAACTGACGCTTTCATAACATCTCTGAGGAAAAGAGATCACGTCCATTCCAATAACATCCGATTTAAATCCTCAATTAAAACCAGTGTCAGTACGTCTGCGAAAAACAATCTGACCATTTGTTGGTCATTTGTCCACCGACCCCCCTCCTATTGGGCCTCCCTGTGAGATTGACTCGTCAACCTCTTGAGCAGATTGATAAGCATTGGTGAGTGGAAGTGGAAAGTACAAATAGCAACTCCACAAGTTACTTCACAAGAGACTCAAGTGGAATGGCAACAAAGTTGACAATACCAGCCGGGTCTATTGCCGCCAAATCATGATCGACCCTTTGTGGGCCGAGATGTGCGATTAAGTGGAAAATGGAATTCAAAGTGTGAACGGAAAGTGGAATTTTCACTCGCCTCATCTGTGATATCGCTGCCGCGATTTCACAGATGGAGCCAGTGAAAATCAGACTGCGATTTAAATATATTTTTTTAAATGTTGGGATTTGTGGTTTTAAATTAAATAAAAACGACAAAGAAAATTTCTGAGAAAGGGGAGTAGCGGGTTCATGGTGGCTACCATCTGAATCTGAATACTAATATACGACGTTTTGAAGAAATATCATTTTTTTAAAAACAAACAATTTAAAGAGTATTGTTTCCTATTTCTAATACAATCAAGATAATTAGTAGTTTTTCAGTACATTTTCCAGCAATTAATAACAGTGATTAAAGAATACACGCACAAGGATTGATTAATTGATTTTTCCCATATTGATTATCACAGCTAAAGTGCAAAGAGTGATGACATAATATCCCGTTGCTTGTCGTGAAGCGAAAACAATAAAAGTATCCGCGGAATCAGCCTTGGAGTGGACAAAATATTATGACATTAATTCTTGCCTTAAGGCCTATATATGCACAGTCTTACATTACATTAATTACCCTTCCCCCACGCAAAAAATAATGTACATAGGTAAAGGGGCTACTTGAACAATTATTGACAATTAGCCCCATCCCCCGCCCTTGGAAAATAATGTCCAGAACACCTGCTTTAAAAATCTGGAAGTAATCCGTGTTTTTGCTTTGAAGATAGCTGCAGTCGCATATTACTTTACACGGATT
This sequence comes from Flabesymbios commensalis, assembly GCA_964017125.1. NCBI lineage: Eukaryota > Metazoa > Annelida > Polychaeta > Terebellida > Flabelligeridae > Flabesymbios > Flabesymbios commensalis. Next base: position 81,686,208 of record OZ024902.1, read on the forward strand.
GTTCCCAAGAGTCATCAAGTGCGAATAATTATATTCTGTTCGCAAGCTTTTGGAGCGGGCATCTTAGGAAAAAAATCTTCAATCTTGTTTATGGGGATGGTGCTAAAAAACGAAAAGCCGAGCAAGCTACATTTCGGGCACAGATTTTCTCAAAATATTTAATCGCGTAGTTGGGAAAAAGTCAAACACAATGAGGCCTGACTAGATTGGCACCAATCTCAATCCGGATTGTAAAATCTGCGCAGCTCGTCACAGATTGCAATCAAACTAAAACCGGACTGACCAATCTGGCAATCCCGCCTGCAAGACTGCAAGAAAAGTACTCTGAATCCGGATTTCACTGCGTTTATCGCTATTTTTTTTAAATCAGCTATTTTGTTTTTGTTTTAGCCAATTTAACTGATTTGAGATTAAATGTGGCATTAATATTGTCTTCACTTAATATACTTCATTTAAATCGTAGATTGTGTAAAATACACATTTTGTTTAATGTTCTACAAATTCAATATTGTACAAATATTGTACTGCTAGGCAACGAGTCCTAATTCAGATTCAGCGTTTGCTTGGGTCACTCAAATCAAAATATTAAAGCAGCTATATACTTCGGATGACATCAATTTTCGTTTTTAGTTTTGTAATGAAGTAGTGTATCCCCAGATCATCTTTTTTTTCGCAGTTTGTAGACTTTTTAAAATATTTTTTATCAACATTTAGATGAATCCGTTTAAAACCCAAACACATTTTTTGTATACCTAAACACTTACTAAAGGACGGTTAAATGTTCCTACAGCATTGGGCCATATTTTGATGCCGTCGGCCCAGCGTTGGGCAGACAATCAGTGTTGCAGGTGTATCCGCCATGTCCTGACTATAAGACACCAATTAGCGGCGATTGCTTTGATCTCACCGTCCAAGACGTGGGAATATGTGGTTTAAAGTGTTGTATATTGTTTCGTTTACATGGCAATATACGACCTGAAAATATATCTATTTCACTCTTTTTCGGTGCTTTAAAATTGTTTTTTGATTTTTTTGTATTTTCAGCTAAGATCAGTAGGCTGTATTGCTTCATATAAATTAAATTATCAAAATTGACAAAATTGAAAATGTCTCACAGGGTCCCTTTAATCTTAATTCAGATTCGTAAAAATCGAATTGGACCTAAGCATCCCGATAACATCAGGGATGCTTAACGATCAAAGCTATATGTTACAAACGTGCGTCTTTTTATTGGAATACCATACAATGTACCGGCATTCCAGCAGCAAAAGCAAACAAATTAACAAATAGTTCTCTTAGTTATGTTGTTCTCTTAATTAGAGAAATACGAGACGTTCACCCAATGGTGATTTAATGTTGGACCAGCGTCGCAGACGCTGGCCTAACATTAAATCACCATTAGGTCAACGTCTCTCGCTCACATGGTATACTTGAATGAGTTTGATAAGATGAGTATGTGTTCTAGAGGGCATAGCGGGTCTATCTTGGTCGTCGCCAGCTCCCACGAGCTAACAATAGCAGCTTAATTATGAGACCTGATATAAAGTGGCGCAATTACCACTCACTCTGAAGTACAAAGTCTAGCATTGATATTAACCCTTTCAGCGCGGGGGTCAACTTCAGACGTCAGAATCTGACGTCTGGGAACGTAAGATTCTGCCATCCAGAGTCGATTCCCGCACTGAAAGGGCGAAATATTTATAACGGCTGCAGACCATAACATAGGTGTTCAAATGAAGCGTAAAGAGCTAACTAAGGCATTAATGATGATTTCAAGCTGAAAAAACGCTTTGGTCTCCAGGGTTTATATTATAATAAATATGTCAGCGTTATAAGAGTTGAGTAACAGCACACAATACGGGGAGGGCATCCTCGTATTGTGAATGCGATAGGAAAGTAGGCCTATATGATATTGTGTTCTCATGAGAAATTCACGTCGGCATAGAATAACAGTTTTAACAGTTTAAAGCTATGCAGGGCGATGTCGACCCCCTGAATTAGTGAAGTGTGTATCACTCAAATGAGTAGTACGTACAACACACCGGACGCTATTGAGGATAATTAGGAACACAATGAAGGCCTGATGTGATTAGGAAATTTGCGACAAACCAATCTGAAATGTCTAAATTCCTATTGTTGAACACTGAGCTAAAACTATAGAAAACTCGAATAAACCACTATTGTCTCTGCTATTGAATTTTGCATCAGAGTTCTGCCAAAACAAAAATTACATAATAACCTCGAAATAATTTTAATGAAAACGCACATTTTCAATTTTGCTCGGCATGGGTACACAATTTGGAGCATAGATTCGGTATCCAAAAAAATTGTCGCCACATAGTTGTGTTTCTCTAGTATCCTTGATTTTTTAACACCCTGTATTTCTTATCAGTTCAGTTTAGCTTGAGATGCAGCAATACTAAATAATTTTACTTGGTTTTACTAAAACATGTAGCATGAATGAATAATGAATACTGATAAAGTCCTTATTTCGATGGATTTTATACTAACTTAGCTTGAATTAATTTGATTGAAAATATTGCATGATGTGCATAAATGCTGCTTTGAGAAAAATAGAATGAATGGGGTTTTATGCCACCTTTGTGCACACACATTGATTGCTGTAACGGCTAAATACATATTTTTTCACGGCTCAGATGGATCAAATTAAAGATTGAAAAAAATCGGGAAAAATAGCTGTTAATATAGCCTATCGCAACATGAAAAATTACCTGATAAAGCCACCGTAAATAATAAAGCATAAAAGTTATATTTAAACCACCAAATTAAAACACTTTTTTATTATTATTTTAATTTTAGCACGTCTCTACAGGATATTCTACTGATCAAGAAATTTAACCGGGTAAATATATTAACGACCTGCAAAAAAGATAATATGATGACAGATTGATCAAGGTTCAATTTTATTGTTTGTGAAAGCAAGCCACGTATGATCGTCGGAATTTTTTTTATCTGCCAACCACTTCCCAATTTTATTTATAGACTATTTAAAAGCCAGCAATTGGATCAAGACGCGATAAATAATTTATTTACATACCGTTAATATTTGCTCACATACACCAGAAATAAATCAGCTATATCCTTTCTGAAAGTTTCCGCCTACGTTTCTTTCCACATAGCATGCTACATTGCTTGTCTCTTCATTTCCCCTATGCACGTCCATCGGCTGTGTCTGCACATGATCGACTAGACCCCTGAACCTATCTACACACATGTATACTGCAGTGCGAAGTCAAGAAGCAGTAACTGCTCACTTGAAAAGTGAGCAGTTACTGCTTTTTGACTTTACATGGCAATATCATATGAATGACGCCGTGTTAGCAGGTTAAAAGGGGGACAGATAAAGCAAGGGGACCAAGCTGACCTCAACGAGCGCAAAAATGTCCATTTTCTCCGAATTAGTGCACCCGATCTCAGGCTTCTGGTTGGACGAGATTGGAATCTCGACCAATCAGAAGCCAGGGATCGACCCCCCCCCCCCATACGATAAATCGGCCGCGCTTAAGTATAACAGCGTATATGAGGGAATTATTTTTTACTAAGACAACCCATTAACCTTGACTTTTGTAATATAATTATAGGCCTACAGTATTGTTTCTTGTCAGTAGGTTATGTAATATCAATGAATGAATACTACGTGAAGATATCTCACATACCAAAGAAGAAATGCAAAAAGTAGTGAAATGTATTTATTCGTCTTATTGGTTAGATCAGATATGTAATAAAAAGACGACGTAAAATTATATTTTAGAAAAGTTACTTTAATTATGTTTTTACATCTGGTGATGTTCTAATTTTAGTGTCTTGCAGGGCCTGCACACATTTAAATATAGATACATTTTCATTTGGAACATCATAAATATTTGGATCGCAATGACGCTTAATTATTAATATTTTTTAAATATATAGTAACGTTTGTTGTAGCAAATCATTGTGATGTGCTGATCCAAATCAATATAACTGTCACTCCATAGGTGAGTTACGTGTAAATTTAGTGGTAATTAATAGAGGGGACACGCCAACCACTTGTTCTGCTATTAGGGTAGGTATGACGGCCTATATCTGATTGGAGAGCGTACACAAACAGGTGTGAAAGTACTTTGGCAGTGATCAAGTAGACAATCACTCTGTACCTGTGTGTACTGCTGTGATTGTGATGTGTGCACATCACTGATAAAATCACTATCACTAGAGTCACATAAATCTATATGCACGCTCTAATCTTCATAAATCGCTGTCCCGAGCATATGACGTTGTAGCAACGTCATAATTAGTTCTGCATTTAATGTGGTATATAATCTCCCCAAAGTCGATTCGCCAGCGGACACATGGTGTTGTAACAACGTTGACTTAACGTCAATGACTTTCATTCTGATGGACAACGGCATGTGATTGCAGTCTTCACTAACTCGCTGTCACAACGGACAAGTGACGTGATAGCAACGTTGATTATCAACGTTCAACGTTGTGTGCCGTTCAGATATTTCCTCTATCTGGACCCTTCTACAACCGAGTATCACTAAGAGGTGCTCTTTGCTCTTAACCACCTCAGCCCGGGGGTATGGTACGAAAAATCTTACATCTTATATGTCTGAATGGATTATCTTCAGTAAAAGCTGTGGAGAGATCGGTGCCATTTAAAGAGGCAATTAAGCCTCCAAATCACACGTTAAAGCCCTAAAATCATTAGTCAGTCAAACAGGTGAGACGTCAGGTGGCTGGTTGTGATGCCATACATGTACAAAGCTGTCACGAGACATTAACCCAATGTGGATTCAATCTTGGGTCAGTAAGCCCTCCTGATATTTATGAAAATTAATGCTATTTGCGGGAAGGGCCATGCCCATTATCATGCCCATTATAGTCATCTTGCTATCTGAGGGTCGTATCGGTCACTAAACGACACTTTATTACCAGGTGTGACATTAATCATGTTAATGTTGTTTCAGTAACCCTAATATTTACGAAAAAGTAATTGTGGTAGCGAGGGTGCCTGTATCGTCATCTTGCTCTTCAAGAGTTGCATCTGCCACTACCCGACCCTTTAACCCTTTTTAACCGCTGGTGCCGCATATATTCGGGTTTTCATTTTTTATTAGCACGTTACGTACCACCTTTTAAACATGTTAAAAATAAAATGTGACATCAATCAGCAATATTTGAAAACAGTTGACCTACATCTTGTCAAATCAGAATAATTTTCACTCAGTTGAAGTTGTGGATCGCGTCAGCGAGACACAACTTCAAGTGGGTGAAAATTCAGATTGAATAATTTGGCGGTTAAAGGATTAAAGTGTTGCAGCTGCTACTAAACGACCCTTTACTACCAAGGTGACGAGCCATGGAACCAATGTTGTTTTAACGTTGGGCCAACGTCGGTTGTTGTTGTGCGTGCTGGGATTAACCTGTCTGTACGTACTGGATATGTGTCCTTTGTACATGCCGTAATCTGCAAACTGGGCATTGTCTTTACTGACGGCGGCCACCATGAGCAGGGCAGGGGGGTCCGCCTCCACGGAGCTACTCAAATACCCCTTGTCTTCCGCATTATCAACCTGAAAAAACACACACAAATTCTTGGGTGATGTTAATTTTTTTCAAAATCTATTGCCACCGCAACTACGACACAGACACATAGTTCGCTATTAGATTTCAACCCAGATGGCTTTAACACACACATGCAGTGTTGTGTGTGCGGTTATGTTAAGTGGTGTTTGTGTAATTTGGAGGTAAAACACAACTTGATGTGTGTTTGCGTGTTTCTGTAGTTAAAAGATAGTCGTACGGTAGTGGATGAGTGGTTTTCAGAAGTGATGTGTGTGTAGTTTGTAGAATATAAAAGTGCACGGAAGTCCATGCGCTCCCACCCATTATATTCCAGCAAACACGAAACATTTGTACAATGTCGGCCAAACGCCTTCGACGTTGGTTTAACATTGCACAAATGTTATACAAATGTTCTCTGTTTACTGGGATAGAGATTTATTTTTTTATACATTGTCATTTAGAAACATCCGGTCTCTGGAGACGAGAAGGAGATGAATTATAATGTGACACACACTTAATACCCAATTAGGGGCAGTGTTATTTATCTCAATGGTCACGGTACTAGTGTGAGACACATACATGTACTAGTCAAATTAAAACAGCATTGGGCCAAACTAGTGACTTTATTCGTGATTGGGCTCATGTGCGGAAATCCACCTATTAACTCGTGTTTTCCGGAAGAGACCATACAATTGTAGAGAACGACGGAAAGACTCTATGTTGGCAGGTTCCGAAATTTATCAAAATGACTTTTCGTCACATGTTAGTAAAAGCGATCACAAACTGCAAGAAAGGACGTAAAACACTGACAGGAAATGAAATGAATGGGGTTTTAGGCCACCTTTGTGCACATGTAGGCTAAACTGGGCCAGGAGAATCTCCTGGGGATGGTGAGATGACACTGCCCTCCAGACACACAATTCGAGCCCTGGCGGTCTGAGACCGAGCAGTCTACCTGTCGGTCACGGAGGCTCCCCAGAATATTCAATCTTTACGAGTGAGCGGGAAGAAACATTCTGTTTCCTTGAAACTTGAATGCCAGAGCGGGGTTCGAACCCGCGATCTCCGACTTTCCAAGCAGGCAGCTATGAACACTGCACCAGGGCGGGGCTCACTGAGCAGGGAGTAAACCCACACTATTCTACACTCTAATGTAAATAACAACAAAATGACGGTGGTCATTGGCTGATCTCGTCACGTGACAAACTGTGAGCCATTCAGAGTAGAATACTATACTTCGTCAAAAATACATTTGGACGTTTGGGATTCGCCAGTTTGGAGATATCGAATAGTAAGTGGAGCTTGTGTGGTTGAAGAAATCAACACACTCAGTGGAGCGTGGGCGGGGGCCCTAGGGTAGTGGTTAGCACCGCTGCCTTTCACGCCAGAGTTCGGGGTTCGGTTCCCGGTCTCAGCGGTTTCAAAGAAACAAGAATGTTTCTTCCCCATCCATGTGTGAAAGTCAGTATTGTGGGGAGCCTCCGTGACCGAGAGGTAGCGTACTTGGCCTCAGACCGCCAGGGCTCGAATTTCGAATCCTATGTCTGGAGGACAGTGTCATCTCAATCATCTCACCATCCTCAGGGGGTTCTCCTGGCCCAGTTTAGCCTATATGTGCACAAAGGTGGCCTAAAGCCCGATTCATTTCATTTTTATAATGGAGCGTGCGTGGTTGAGAGCAAAAACACAGAGGCATGGTAAGTGGTCGACAGAAATGATCCCAGCGAACACGGGACGTTGACCCAGTGTTGTTTTATTGTTGGGCCAGCGTCGAAGTCGCTGGACCGACATTAAAACAACATTAGGTCAACATCTCGTGTTTGTCAGGAAACCAGAGCGGCGTTCGTGTGGTTGAACCTTTTTTAAATCACGTGTCTGGCCAGCTATTGTTGCTATCAGATTTTGCACATTATGTTACAAAGACTAACCTCTTCAGTTGCAACCACAATGCAAAAGTCAATTTTGATTACGTAAATTCATTGACCTTGAGATGTAAATTTCCGCGACAATTCCAACCTCAAGGCGAATAAAAGGTGACACTGGCTTCGCTAAGCTATCTTATTTAATTTTTTATCTACTTGAAGTTGTGTCTCGCTACCGCGACCCACAACCCCAAGTGGGTAAAAAATACTCATATATATTTACTTTGAGACCAAACACAATGCACATCTCTATGTTGAAACAGTCATTTCATTCTGAATAACACTGATTTGAACAGCAAATAAACCTGATTAAAAACGACTATACTGCCATGCTCAGAGTAAGTATCTGCTCAAAAGGCAGTATTTGTTCAAAAGGCAGTATCTGCTTGAGCGGATACTGCCGTTTGACTTTGCATGGTAGTATATTCATGCTTATAAATGGTTAATAATTCAGCTTGTGTTACCTGTAGCTTCACATCCTTGTTGTCTCGGATCAGGAGTATTTTGTGACGTAATCCTAGAGCGTGGTTACCTGTGATACTGACTGTCACTGAAAACAAGCGGAGACGGAGGTGATTTGTCAGTACATTCTTGTGTCTGTTTTTATTAAAGAGGGGACCATATTTATGTTGGCTTTGTAACAGCTACACTCACTACACGAGTTCAGAATTCAAATGATATCTAAGAAAAATTTCCATAGCGCTCAATTCCATCCGGGACAAGATAGCAATATTTAATTTGATGTAAAGCATAACATAGAGACAAAAAAAAATTGCAAAATCATGCAATATATGGAACAAATGAAAATCCCTGTGAAAATTATTCACTGAGTTTAATTTTCACTCACTTGAAGTTGTGTCTCGCTCCCGCGAGACACAACTTCAAGTGAGTGAAAATATGTTGTTCTGTGTACCATTATGCATATATGCTAACCTATCTCTCTTTTAATGCTAACTTCTGCTTTGATCTCTCCCTTATCATTCATATAGACGATCCAGTAATCACTCAAACTGAAAGTAAAAATACGGCATAATTATAAATCCATGGGATGGCATACCCAAAGTCACATTAACTTGTAGCGCATGTTTTTCGCCGATTTCTCAGTCAATAATTTTTCTCTAGCAATTTTCATGAAATTTGGCAAGGACTATTACCCGCCAAATACCGTGAATTTTTCACATACTACATACTAAGTCAAGCGTGATTTAGACCAACGATTTCGCGTTTACAATAACTCTTCAAATAAAATTGCCCGTCATTTCACTGATCCATTATGAAAACCTTTTCATTTCACAGCCAGACAGTTAAGTACAATCATACAAAATCTCAAGTGATTCGACTAGCGGTTCTTTTGATAACGCATTCGCAATGACTCAAAAATTAAAATGACCGCCATTGTCATGAAAAGCACTGCAACTCGATGAAAGCCATTGCATTTCGCAGCAAGGTAAGTAAGTCTGCAATCAAAATCACGAGTAATTCGGATTGGCGGTTCACGAAATATCACGTTCACAAATCCTTGCGAATGGCAGCGGAGACGGTTATTATTATTGTAGTGAACACCCATTATAATTGTAATGTAATTGATACATGTAATTGGGTACATGGAATTGATACATGTAATTGGTACATGGAATTGGTATATGTAATTGGTTTATGTAAGATCACGAGTTCCTAGAACCGTTAATATTGTAAACCTCGGAGATAAGTGCTATTATATGCAATGAAATACCAAGTCTCATAAATTAATATTGCTACAATTCAATTTCAATCATCCAGTCTAGCAGTGTGTGGGTTGTCTACTGGGTTACTCACCCGGTTTGTCCCTGTAGGTAGACTAGAGGGGCCTTATTAAGTGGAGGGGAGTTGGATGAGAACACTAAGCTGATCTCTTCATGTCGACCATGGGGTAGATTGGCGGGTCCTATGGTCTGGATCTGCTGGACAAGCCAGGAATCACCGTCAAACGTCACTCCTACATCTCCTGTAAATAAATACAATGTTGTTCAGTGTTGATTTACTGCTGGTCCACCGTCGTCGACGGTGGACCAGCAGTAAATCCACACTGAGGCAGCGGGACGCAGTACAATTTTACATATTTTTTTAATAGGATCAAGAAGCATAATCAGTGAGCGCATTAAATCGGGTTAACTCGGGATGGATTTATTACCTCGTTTTTTTTTACCCCGAATGAACGTTTCTAATGCAGCCGTTGACCAGAATAAAATTTCCTTGAAATGATCATATGGAATGTGGCAATCACCAAATCAAACAATTACATTTTGGGAATATTTATTTTTTAGTGAAATGATTTCTCCTCCCTTTTAAGAGTGGAATAACGTTCAAGTGGATCTCGCTACATTACAAGTAGCACTAAAGTAAGGTGCCCTTATTCAGTCATACTTTTCACAATTTCAAATATCCCTAGTTCACAGTGCATTAGCAACGAAAACAAATGTTTTTAAATTGAAATTTTCATCATTGTATCAACATTTCTCTTGAAAATGAGAGAAAATAGTAAAAAAAGCAAAAACTATGAACGTTTGTAAAAAATAAATCTGTTGTGACTGAATAGGGACCTGGTGTCCCAAATAAGTCATAGTTGGCGACCTAAAGTGGTCACGGTGTCTTAATTCGGTCAGTGTACATATTTTAACTTTATTATTGACAATAATAATATTGTATCACAAATACACACGATAAAGGAGCCACCCTTTAATTTCTAGGGGAGGGGGGGATGGAGTTTTTTTATTCGGACATATTTATTTATTTCATTTTCAATCTTTCAGACTTTCACACTCCGCCTGAAGCAAAATATCTCTTTCCATTTGTGTGTGGAGACAAATATTTATTTCACTTCCTTAAAACTTTCCTGTCTATAAATTTAGATGCCAAATTAGGCGTAGTATTGATTTTCCGGTGCGCTCTGCTGCACACATTTAAGGTTCAGTCAATCAAAATTGCTTTAACGGCCATTAAAATGATGCTCAGGAGTTTATATAATTATTTATTTTATATTTTATAATGTAAAGAAAATATTTCTTTACAACATGTCCTTCAGACAATTATTTATTTCACGAGCATTTAGCCTGAGAATATGTATTTGAAAAAAAATATTTCAGCTCCCCCTCCCCCTGCTAGTTGAATGGTGGCCCCCTAAAATTACAACTACTGTAGGCCTACAATGCTGTTGTGTCCAACGTAAGCAGGACTGTCATTGAATACATATTTCCCCTGTTTTAGAATTAGCATATTTTTCGATGCACATCATGTTCTTCTACTGGAAATCAAACTTAGAGGAGTAACGTTAGTCCACTGTGTACGAACAGCGCCACACATATGTGGACCTAATCATTTGATTGGACTATACTTATAACTTATTTCTCGTATTGCTGTTAAATCTCTGCAGATTTAATTTGTGTCCCTGTCTCAAACCCTGGTGAGAATTGGCATGCATAATTATGTTGATATCTTAGATGTTGATTTTCCGAGTTTTTGTTATTCCACAGCCCAATAACTTTTCATCGAGGTGAAGGCTGACGTCATGCATCAATATTTCGTGAACCATTCTATTGCGGAACTCAACATGATTATCCCAGAGATGCTAAGTTAAATAAAATGAAAAGAGTGCGATTTATGTTTCCAGCCCAGAACCTACGCTCGCCGCCAGCAAGCGCCCTGCTCGGAGGGTCTGGGAGTATACCACCCTGAAATAATACTTTTGCAGAGCGCTGTTTCATTGTAATAATATGTTTAAAACTATTTGTGCACATACAGACTGAACAGGATGGTGATATGACCACCCCCACACCTCCCCCCCCCCCACACACACACATACACAACACTGCATCTCTATGAGTTGCAAGGAAACAAATTTTGAAACTGGAACAACAAAGTATATCTTGTCATCTGTTACACCACAATATCCCTAAAAAAATATGTTTGTTTCTTCATGGTTATACAGACCAAATTATCATTGATGGATCAAATTAATATTTTGCAAAATCATTTAGGCCTTGACATAGAGGATTGGCAATAGGTTTTAAAATTTTCATTAACTTAATAGATTTCCCCTGATTAGGCCCATCATCAAACAATGCATCAATTAGCGGGCTAAAAAAACGATATGGGGGACGTGATACTTGTCAGCTGTGATCGAATATATTGTGATCGACATATAAGTAAACCATAGCAAGATTTACTGATTTCAAAGTCAGCTATGATGGTTGTAAACGGTATTTTAACATAGTGGTCTCCTGCTTTTAATACACCAATGATTATGTATATACATTTGATTTGTATGATTAACTCTTCAAGCATGTAAACACATGCAATTTAGCTTAGATTCGCGCCATTTCGAAATTTATCGCCATCTTTGTTAAGCTACTCATCTGAAATGTTTATCATACTGAAAATGTATCACAATACACATACTCACATGGTCATTATGATTAGAAAATTTCATTTTTTTTGATAGGGCCTACTGATTAACCTTATAGCCCATGGACTATTTGAGAAAACTCCATGTTGCGTACAGGCCTACACTGGGTAGTTATCATCAACACGACTCTTGGCGTCTATCATCAGAAAAGTTGATTTTTTTAGCTAAGGCCTTTACACAGCTTGAAGTGTCACAATTGGCGGACAACGTCCACACGAAATATTTAATATTCCAGTAGGTGTATACACGAAATATTTAAAATTCCAACAGTTACAACTACTGAACAAGCAGGGATGACAGACGGGGATACCACATAAGTAAGCCTATGAGATAAAAAAACACCGTGCAGTGGTTAAAGCTGTCTGCTTGGAAAATCGGGGATCGCAGGTTCGAACCCAATTCTGGCCTTCGAGTTTCAAAGAAACAAAATGTTTCTTCCTCGCGCACTCGTAAAGATTCAGTATTGTGGGGAACCTCCGTGACCGACATGTAGCGTGCTCAGCATCAGGCCTTTCGAATCCTGTGTCTTGACGGCAGTGTCATCTCAACATCTCAGGATGACTCAGTTTAGCCTTATGTGCACAAAGGTGGCCCAAAACCCCCGAAACACAGCGGGAATTCTAGTTTTGCTGACAAACTTGTCTCCCATTAGCATCCTAATTTGGCGTATTTTATTTGACTTTCATCTTCCCCTAAATTCCGAGGTCACACGGGTGAAGACATATCTATATCTATAGAAGTAATTGTGTAGGCCTACTTGATTTATTTGTTTATAGGGTGGGACTGAATTAGGACACCCTGTGACTGAATTAGGCCCCTGTGACCGATTAAGGGACCTTTGAGTATTTATGGTGACCTAATTCGGTCAAAACAAACTTTTGTCGGGTCTCAATTCAGTCATATTTTTCAGCAGTGTTTTAAGTGAATAAAATGACTTCTCTCGGCTTCACAGCGCTAGTAGGCCTTCTGGCGATCTATTGAGAACTAATTAGCGTTCATATTGAGGTGTAATATCGATCACAAAGTATTTTTCTAAGGCGTGCAAGGGTACAATATTTTTATGTAGTACATATGCTAAGTATACGATTTGGTACGACCCATTTTCAAATGTCTATTTCTATTAAATAAAATGTATATAAAAAGCTTTAAATGCCGGCATTATGCTGTAATATGATTTTTGTTTTCGTTTCGTTTTTTATCTGTCTGCTAAAGGCGCCAAGCACGTGGTAAAGGGATCCCAAAGCTACTATGACCGAATTAGGGCTATGACCGAAATAGGGCACACTACGTTAGTGATTGTCATGAATAGCGTAGCACAGACAGATAGGCCTACTGTCTACACGTTTTATGTGGTAGATTTATGATATCAATGTACCACTGTAGTCTAGGTACCCATAGAGTCGTTTTTTGCTTATTTAGTTGATGGTTCGAAAAAGTGTTTACGAAATATACGCAACTTCTCTATGAACATGATCCACATTCACCAGAGTGGAGCTGTGCTATGTAAAGCCGAGGGGGAGTAGCTGCTACTGCCTTTTGCCTTTGCAGGAAAGTGTTTTCTGCCACTACCAGAAGTTTCAGGTAGCAATAGCTCTATGTGAAGCAATTATTTTGACTACAGAAATAACAACCACAAACTCGACATAATCAGATAATACATGATTGAATTATCCTGAAAATCGATCAAAATATATGGAAATTCGCAGTGAATGATAATATGTTAAAATGCTCGGTAGCTAAATGGTAAGCATACAAAAATACCGTTCAGCCACTTAAACCTTTCAACGCAGGGACCGACTGTAGACGTCGATCTAACGTCTAAAGACGGTCCACGCACTGAAAAAATTAAAAATTCATCAAAGCCGTAGACGTATAACACAGGTAGGCCTATTCAAATGAAGCGGAAAGGGCTAACTAAGACATTTATGACGATAAAAAAAACTTCGGTCTCCATTGTTTATACAGAAATATTTCGACTGGCTGCCGTAAGGAGCCACAGCTATAAGTATGAACAAATCTGTTATCTAATTGAGTACATGAAGGGAGCAATATTACAAACTATTTTTATGAGTCATATTTATAAGTGACACGAAAAAAGTTTGCTATATATGGCATGACGCACGTTTATGGCAGTGTTTTCCGGCGTATCCCGTGTGCATGCAGTCACAAGTGTAGTGTTCAGAATAAACCTCATCATCAATACAAAGTCCACCATTCTCACACGGGTTGTCCATACAGCCGTTGGGGCATCCCTCTGCAAGCTCTAAAAACACATAGATTTGAAAAAATACTAAATAACAAGCATATGCATAACATGCATGATATATGTAAGAGATAGTCATGACATTTTATAATACATGCATACATTAAGGGTCAGTTGTGTTAGTTAAAATCGATTAGAATTAATCATTTTAAATGTGGGAAACAAGTGTATTGAATAATAATAAAAATCAAACAGAATTTAATGCCCGTTATTCATGGAATATATCACTTTAAAAGATAATATAATTCCCTTTAGTTTGACGGTAAAGATTAGTAAACATGAGTAATTTCAAAATCAAATGTACGCATAAACTTGTGGAACCGTTCAAGACGGATTACGGTGTCCCCCAGGGCTCTGTCTTGGGACCACTCTTATTCACTCTATATACAACGCCCCTAAGTATTGTCATCAATAGGTATAACATCTGCCACCATCTGTCTGCTGATGACACACAGATATATATCTTTCTCTCTCCAAGGCAGACCCTGAGATATCACTGTCGCTGGTCCAGCAGTGCTTGCAAGACTTATCCGACTGGATGATAGCTAGCAAATGAAAATTGAATCCTAACAAACCAGAATAATTATTTCTACTTATCGGCACTAAATCACAACGAGACAAATTTAAGAAATATTTCCCTACAAAATTACTTGAACAGGATGAAGCACCAACTGATTCGGCACGAAATCTAGGGGTAGAATTTGACAAGGATTTCAATTTTAAGAAACATATTAAAAGTCTGTCGATCATGCTACTATCATAATATACGCGATTTGCGTCGCTTGCGCAGATGTTTAACAGCGGCAGTAAATGACTTGTGTCGAGCAAGCTAGACTACTGTAATATTCTATCCTCTATAACATCCCAAATCGCGAAATAAACAAGCTGCAGAACGTTCAGAACTGCTTAGCCAGGGTTGTGACCCGTTCTCCATGATTCTGCAGTTACACCTTTGTTAAAATCCCTACACTGGCTCCCTGTTCAATTCACCCTCACATGTGAAGTAATACATAGCCCCTACATTTCAGCCATTATATCTACATAACCTGCTTGAACCTTTAAACAGAACCGTAATCTCCGCTCATCAGATGATGATCAACTGCCGGTTCCCAGAGTGAGTTCTATGGGTGAAAGGGCTTTTCGGTGGTGCCCCCCCCCCAGCTCTGGAATTGTATCCTACTTGAGAATTCAACAGACATTGAGTGAACGGATGGGGTTTACTGTGAAGGTAGCCTAAGCTACTTCATCAATACTAAATACAGGTTTCGGCCAAATATACGATATGACAATGAAGACAGGAATGTACCTTCTATTGTGGCCGCCTTCACTGACAGCTGGATCCATCTGTCCACCAGCTGTACGCCTCTCATACAGCCACGTAATCCTGGTATCCTGGTGAAGGTACCCGGTACGCCACCCACGTACACCCAGTACCCAGGCTTAGGCATCTCCTCGTCTCTGAACGGCTTCACCGTTTCTAAACAAAATATGTGTACAAATAAAAAACACAAAAAGGTAATTTCCAGTGAAGTTCAAATTAGATATAGAAAATATATAGAGCTAACTAGAATATAATTTATGTACAACTGAAATTGTAAAATGCTCATTTTTTAAATATATAGATGAAAATATATATTATATTCTAAATTGAGCTCTAGTTTAAACATAAAAGTACAAAAAAATATTGCAAATGCCTCATCATAACAACTCTCAAAAAAGCACGTTTTGGCGCTCTGTAAAAAAACTTTTATGAACGCATGAACGTCATCCAGAATGTTCAGCCTCATACATCATACATATTTTCAATAGCTGACAAACACATGTTTGTCATATGTTTCGAACACCACCCCCCCCCCCCCCCTACAAAAAAATTATCAAATTGTTCTAATGATATAGAACAGACGTCTGTAGAAGTCAGATTCTGACGTCTGAAGATGGTCCCCGCACTGAAAGAATTAAATAAGTATAATGGTCGTAGACCAATAACATAGGTATTCAAATGAAGCTGAAAGAGCTAAGGGGTTTTGTCAAGTTAAAAAAATCCAAAAATCCGAGAAAAACTCGGAAGTGGATTGGTGGGTCAAGCCCCAACTCGGATTTCTATTTTTTGGGGAAAATTTGTCTTTTTTGTGTTTTTTTTGTTGTTTTCATGTTTCCAAATGATTCCAAAAAAAAATAATAAAAAATTGGATAGGATGGTGGGTGGGTGATGTCTTACCAATCCGAGTTTTTCTCGGATTTTTGGATTTTTTTTAACTTGACAAGACCCCTAACAAAGATATTTATGGTGATTTCAAATTGAAAAACCCTTTTGGTTTATCCGAAATATTTCAGCGTTGTGATGGATATCGTCAGAATACACAGTTTCAACTTGGTGGTACACGCACCTCCCATCGTATTTTCAAAGGGTGTTTCCGTATAATTTGTAAACAGCTCTCTTTCTAGATCCATCATCTTGATACTGTTGTCTACAAGGAGCTGAGCGCCATCTGGTGTAGACTGGAAGGCCACCTGTTTCCACGATCCATCAGAGAGCTCTGTCAGCAAAACCAAATACATTTTATTGGATGTAGATTTCTCAGTTAACCCTTTGACCGCCGGTGCCGCATATATTCGGGTTTTCATTTTTTTATTAGCACATTAAGTACCACATTTTAAATATGGTGAAGATAAAATGTGACATCAACCAGCAAGATTTGAAAAGAATTGACCTCCATTTTGTCAAATCTGAATAATTTGCACCCGCTTGAAGTTGTGGATCGCGTCAGCGAGACACAACTTCAAGTGGGTAAAAATTCAAATTGAATAATTTATCGGTTAAAGGGTTAAACGTTTCAAACATATTTTATATACCAGTTCGAGTATCATCAATGATAATCTATACGAATAAAACGAAGACAGACCATACACTATTGTTTTACATTTCTGCAATCGCTGAATTATTGAGTAATATTATTGTTATTCATATCCATGGCACAATCGTATATGTGGTGTTTTGAATTATTTTGAAAACACTATAAAGATACATTTAAGACGATTGAGGAGGATACCTAATTATCATTATGCAAATTATGAAAAATGACCTATTATCCCAAAGTGAATAATAGTGTATTTTATAAATCACAATCAAGTCACTTTTGAAATTTACTGACAGCGGCATATTTAGAACCCCTTGAACGGAAAAGAAGGGGCTTAGATTAAGCTGAGATTCAGATTATATTGCAATATTGGAGGAACCGAAAATCAATGCTAACCCAGCAAGCACAAAACATTTGTAAAACATTTATACAATGTCGGATCAACGTCTTCGACGTTGGTCCAGCATTGTATAAATGTATACACATGTTTTGTGTTTGCTGGAAATGTACCTGGCACGGTGATGTTGGTGGTGTAGATGGTGCCCAGACTGTTGTAGGAGAGGATGAGCGTGTCCCAGTCCTGCAGGTGAATCTGCAGGAAGTTGTTGAGGTGGTCGTGGACGTAGAGGACCAGGGCGTCACTCTGGATTGTACGGAAGCTGAGGACCAGCCAGGTGGTCAGGGATCCGGTGATGGACTCCGCGTTGAACAGCTTCTCCACGTCCACGGAGATGGCGTCTCTGTACAGCAAATACGTCTCCGCGCTCCTCAGGTACACCACGTCGTTGTTAACATCTGAAGCATAAGACAAAACGTTAATCCTTTCAGCGCGGGGACGTCTTTAGACGTCAGAATCTGACGTCTAAAGACGTCAGATTCTGACGTCTAAAGTCATCCCCGAACTGAAAGAATTAACGTTTTTAAATATTTATAATGGCCGTAGACTCATAACATGGGTATTCAAATGAAGTGGATCGAGCTAACTAAGACATTTATTATGATTGACAAAAACTTTGGTATCCATGGTTTATACAAAACTACTTCAGCGTTGTAAACGTGAACCGGTATTTTCTAAGCAGTTGATCTAGATCTTTCGTTGAGCTTGCCCTGTATCAATTATCCCATGACTGACGAAATTATTTCAGAATTACATTAATAATTGCACAGCAATAATAATTTTATAGTATAGGCATAATTTAGTAAAATGCACACGTTAATCTTTGCATGCATGACTATTTAAATTGTAATTACTCTTTGACAGGATTTTAATTATTTTTCACGAATGCATGATATTGCATAATTATATGCACTCCGTTGTGCATTTGAGCATTTAGTGAGGCGTCATAATCGTATGAAAATATGCTTTGGTCATAATTATGTTCAACACACATAAGCCACGTTTTGTCATGGCATGTGAGCATTTATAACTTCGGTCCGCAATGTATTCCATTTGTAGACTTTTTGACCTCAAGGGTCGCAAGAGCGATGTTGCGCTTACGACTCTTGAGGTCCCAAGGTATGTATTACTGACTGTGCTGACAGAGCTGTCCGGACTGGGCCAGTGGATCCAGACAGTGACAGGTGAAGGAGGTCCACTTCTCCTGACAGACGGCGTCATTCTGACAGGGATTGCTGTCACAGCTCGCCCGACAGCCAGCAACAACCTCACTCCTGGTCAGAAAAAACACGGCACATGGACATTATTAGCATTAGCTAAATATATTAATGTCTTTAAAACTTAGAGTATTGAGTTAGACATTTCCCAATTTAAATTGTCAGCCAGCTGTGGGTGGTTATTTTCCGTAACCGGTTGGTCTGGGTCGGTCGAAATCGAATGTTAAGAAAAATTTGTCACTTTTGTAAAATACGCACAGACTCCATCATTATTTTGAAATTGAGGTTTCACAAGTGGACGTTGCAGTATAGTACTTGTAACAGAATAATACCGGTACAATAACCTTCACACCGCTAAGCACGACTATAGTCGTTTTTAATTTGTTTTATTAGCTGACCAGATCACTGTTATTGGGAATAAAACGAGTGTTTAAACATGAGATTTGAAAATGTTTGGTCTCAAATTAGCCAAAGTGATTTTCACCCACTTGAAGTTGTGGCTCGCGGTAGCGAGCCACAATTTCAAGTGGGTGAAAATTGTAATTATTTAATTTCGCGCTTCAAGGAATAAGTAAATCAGTTTGTAAATATTAGTGTTAATTTTAATAGTATATTCTTACTCACGTGTCATCTGGTATACTTCTGGCGAGGTGATGTCTGTTGCCATTGTAAACCAATCCCCCAAGACAACCAATCACTCCAGGCAGAGAAATCTCCTCAAAGCTGCTCAATAAATAATACTAATATATATCTCTTCACTGTTTTAAATCATTTTAAGATCAGATAAACCAATAATTATTACTTTTAGAATGCAGAGATATACAAAATGGCCTAAGCACTGCTTTGCTGAATCCCGAAGGAAGAATGATACCCAGCAAACACAATACGTTAAATCAATGTTGGTTTAACGTAAACCAACATCGATTCAACGTCTTGTATCTGCTAGGTAGTGTGACAAACCACCACCAACGTCTGGTAGATCTGTGGGTTTAGATGCTCAAAGAGTAAAGTAATTTTAACTTAGGCTACTATGTTTTCTCATTATGCCAGTATTTATAACTTTTACAACCCCTCCCCCACCCACAGTGAATGCAGCAGGCTGAGATGTTACCCCTGGTAGGCCTACTGGCCATCCCGACCAATCCGGAACCTATAATATATCGTAACTTGAACGAGAATACGGGCCTCAGGTGTGCCAGTGTTGGACCACCATGACATGATTTCCATAATAGAGTGCATCACCTGCTTGGAGACGCGGCCCCCACATAGAGAACACCGGAGGCTGGGCTGGTGTCCGCTTCTGTATTGTCTTGGACGCCGAGATCCAGGATGTGTGAGTAGCTGTTGACTGTCACCCTGATCTGCTCACTGTCTATATCCATGCTCAAGTACTGCCAGGATCCAGTACTCATACTCCACGGTATCTGTAGCCGCTCCTGAACGTTCAACTGCTCAATCTCCAGCACCAACGTCTTCTCTGCAAATAATACATTTACTGGTGTGTCACACATCTTTATATTCGCGGGTGGCGAAATAACCATTTCCGGCAAAAATGTGTTGCGCGTCTAATGGGAAGGCAGGTAATTTATTTCACACGGTAATGACTCTATGTTCAGTAGAAAAACCGTTCTCATTTCTCAATGCAATAACACCTTATTATTATTTCCAGAGTGAGAACAGTTCAGTTACAACAATACTGCAATACTGCATGACTATGCGATAGAAAGACAAACCCTCAGTTCTTATGCAGACTAATGTCGTTTATGGAACATGAATACTACAATTATAATTCCTTTATGTAGTAACACGTTGTATGTGTAAGACCATAACATTTTAATATAATGATACGATGCATGTAAAAGACAATACACACATTACTTATGCATGACATGAATTATTCTATGTATAATCAAGAATTGTCCATCACGTTATAAGTTGTAATATAATACCAGCTTACTTGTCATTCATTGGCTGCGATGAGATTTTATGATTATGTTCATTAGGAAAACGACTCACCATTTCTGACTGTACATCTTACAAAAATAACCATTTTTCCGACCGCAATGCTATTTAATTTTCATTACAGAAACACTAGGTCCATCGTTATTGTAATGACAAGGTGTGTGTTCTAAGTGCGAAATGGGAAACACATTGGGCCTACTGCTTACCACTGCGATACGACGACGTGTTCAATATGACAACAAAATCTGACTGCGACGAGACTCCACATGCAATACTATGTGCAAAATGAGAAAACTAACCATTTTTAACAGCAATAAGTAGCTGTGATAGAATTGGTTCGTTCACATGTCTCGATTCGGCTGTCGGCGAGGTCTGGTAAAGTAAGATGGCTGATGTCTGCATGGTACGGAAGTTGAATTGTAGCTCACTGCCGGTCCATGGCGGCATCTCCAGCACTGAGTCTTCTGAGAGAAACATCACGTCGTCGTCCTGGCCTTCTCCTCCTGTAGCAATAAAACCAGAGATTAATGTGGTTAATCTATGATGAGACGCAACACACACCTCACTACCAAGCAGACAAAGAAAAGTTGACCCAATGTCGTTTTAATGTTGGGCTAGCGTGGCTGCGAACGTCGATCCAGCATTAAAACAACATTGGTTCAGCTTCTCGTGTTTGCTGTGCAGGACTCAAATAACAGTTTGACAACTAGTTTTACTAATTATCTAATACATGGCACCAGTGATAAATTGGGATATATTTTGTGCTCATTAAACATGTTTAACGAGCAAAAGTTCACTTTAACATATTTTACTAGACTAAATATTATAAGATTTTATAAGGTTGTTTAAATATCAGCTTTGACATGTAGGTCATAAAGTAATAATTTTTTTAATGTGGCAATAATCAGTAAATTTGCGATTTGCATCAGCCCATGCTTATACGTTCGCAAAAGAAAGAATATCCGTAGCAGCGACATTCGAACCCACCCCAAGGCTTACAATCTACTACAATACTAATGACCTATCCTGGTAATTATAATTACCCTTACGTACACCGTCCCAATTTTTCCAGAGGTAGGCTAAATACCAGCACGTACTGGTTTGATAGTCGACCCTACGTTGGTTTGATGCTGGGCCGACGTCTCCGACGTCTGCCCAACATCGAACCAACATATGGTCAACGTCACATGATACTCACTGGATCCGTAGCACTCTAGAGGTCCTAGGGTGAGGTTGGCGAGGCCTCCTGTCTGTAGGAAGATCATCTCTGTGACGGGCAGATGATCAGGCTCACGAATATAGCCCTCGTCACTCAGCCAGTAATCAGCGTCTGTAGACATACACAGAGAAAAAATTAGTCCCCCATAACTGGTCACAGCCTCACAAATTAAGTCCTAAAATCTCCGGATCAAAGGGACGTGTCTACAACTCCGTAAAGTACCAGATAAGTATCTTTGATCCCGGGGGACGCTCGCCGCGGCTCCCGTGTTATATATTGTGCAATTAGTCATGTTGGGGTTTGAAACAGTAGAGCATACTGTTGGATTTTCTACTCTTTGATGGCTCCCTTTTACCAAGAACTATATAAAGTTCTTGCTTTTACTAAAGGAGACAACGTGTAAATATTACGAAAGCCTGTATGGAAGCTATTTTTTTAAATGCCTTTTTAGGTCTCCCTTGCAATATTTACAGCACTGCAGTTTTATGTAAAATGTAAGTTTAAGCATAAATAAATGAATTTGAATTGAATTGATTTCCGTTTAATCATCTTTGATTTGTGTAATGTTTGGCACGATTACAATTAATTTATGCATGCCTGAAAACGTTGCACACCACTCGAGATGCTGATGTAGCGGCGACGAAACATAATTTCAAAATCGATGAACATACATTCTCTGTTTACTTAAAAAAAGTGACAGGAAACGTGAATTTGATTACTTCATGTGTTTAACCCTCTCCAAACTCAGGTATTTCCTCACATTTACATTGAAGTGTAAATTCCAACCTCAAGGTAAATGAAAATTATTTCATTTTATAAAATACATCATATCAAGTGGTTGCGATGTTATGTGAGGTTTTTATCTTTTACCAGCTGGGTGTACTTACTGGCGTCACAGTTACAGTTCTGACTTGGATCCACACAGGAGCCGGTCTTCGCACAGTTACAGGATCCTTCAGTATCCCCGCCGATACTGCCAAACTGATGAGTATCCGTCGCCAGCATCCGAGTCTTAGAACCCAATCTGAAATTGAGGTTCATTGAGGTGAAGAGCAGGTGATGCCAGTCATGCAAAACATTTGTATAACATGTTTACAACGCCGGCCCAACGTCGGGCCGGCGTTGTACACATGTTCTACAATGCTTTGCGTTTGCTGGGTGATGCCAGGAACTCAAAAATCACATCTTCTTTAAGATTAGATCAGCTAATGTGTTACCCTTAATTACTTAGGGGTGGACTAATAAAAATGTGCCCTCAAAACGAATATTGTTGCATTTTTATAACTAATTAATAAATTTGTATTAAATGTTTTATTGAAATTTGGGGAAGGTTAAAGATGAGGGGCCCATCCTACTAAGAATCTTAAAGTTACAATTATTTTCACTTTCTCTCATTTCCATTAGAAAAGTCATTCCTTGTCCTGCTGAATTGTTTCAATTGTAGTTTTCGTCATTAGGAGCTGGAAATAGCGTTAATGACGAAGATTATTTCTATTTATTAAAAAAATATACATCTTCTCCAAAATGTGAGTTATTTGACCAGATCTGACTAAGTTATGCATAGTAAACCAACGTTCGGCGAGCTTCTCATGTTTGCTGGGTTTCAAGTATTTACCTGAGTGGCGAGCTGAGACAGCTGACTCTGACGTACTGCTGACAGGCCTCAGACAGACCTACCAGGGCGTACAGCAACTCCTTGTTCAACTCTCTGAAAATACAATAGCATGATTGTAACTACCAAACTAAATATAAAAAATACAATCAGAAGTTGGTTGAACTATATCTAGCATGATGAAAACACACTGTGTTAGCTGAGCACTAGGCCAACACCTACCAACGAAAGTGTGAAAGATTCACAGGCCTAGCAAAGTATAATTTTCCTGACCATATATTATGTATGCCAAATAGAATTCGTTCTTTTCTGGTTAAGGAAAATATTTACGGAAAAATAACACTTGATGTATAAATAATCGATAATAAGCCTAAGGCAATATTTAAAAAACCACGAAGAATCATTTTGTATTGAATCAACATTGCATTAAACTGCTAGAAACGTAATTCAAAAGTGTATGAATATTTGATTTTAATCGGTCATTATTGACTAATAAATCAGTGAGGGTCTACTTTATCTGTTTATATTAATGTCAAGTCAGGTGCGTAATTGTGGAAATTATGGAGTCAGAGACTCGCGGGGTTATCCCTCGCTCTGGAAGGCAGTGTCATCTCATTTATCTCACAATCGTTAGCAATGTTTAGCCTGCATGTGCACAATGTCCCGCATGAGGAGCGCGCAGCGCGTGGCCCTGCGCGAAATTAACTTCGATACACAGGTTTCAGCCTTAACTCGACGAGGCCGCCCTTTACGTGATGGCCTAGTCACATTGAGCGGAGAGCAGGCGCGGATCCAGAGGGGGGGGGGGCGCACGCCCACCCCTTTTGGAGCCAAATTCTTTAAAAAGGCCCCTCAATTGGCCTAGATATGCCTAAAAACTCGCCCCGAACCACCTGCGCCCCCTCCTTTTTCAAATCCTGGATCCGCCCCTGGAGAGAAAGATATTTGAACCCGCGACGCATGCATGAATGGCGAAGCAGTCCGGCGAGCTACCAAAGCGCCACGTCCCCTTCTCTAAAACAATCCATACATTTTATATTAGTATTGTGGGGAGCCTCCGTGACCGAGAGGTAGCGTGCTCGGCCTCAGACCGCCAGGGCTCGAATTTCGAATCCTGTGTCTGGAGGACAGTGTCATCTCAATCATCTCACCATCCTCAGGAGGTTCTCCTGGCCCAGTTTAGCCTATATGTGCACAAAGGTGGCCTAAAACCCGATTCATTTCATTTCATTTCCATACATTTTATATACGGCCTGGACATAAATATCCCAGCTAGCACGACACGTTAAACCAGTGTTGGCATAACGTTGGGCCATCGTCGTAGACGATGGCCCAACGCTATGCCAACACTGGTTCAGCGTATCATACGCTAGCTGTGACGGCGTTAGCCTACCTGTACTCCATCATCACTTTAATATTGTCGGCTCCTGGATGCCTCACGGGGGTCTCCGCCTGCAGATTGTGATCCACCTTGGTGAGCGCAGCCAGCCTGCTGGCGTCCGGCGTGTTGATCCTGTTGGCCATGTCACACATGACGTAGACGGGATCCAGAGGTCCCGAACCGTCCAGATCCAGCTGGCGCACGCCGCTGTGACGCTGACCCGCGCGCCTGTACTCCTCACACGTCCTCTTCAACTTAGCTGAAAATACAATTATATTTAAATGTTATATAAAAGTGTAAAACTCCTCGTGTTACATTCAAATGAATACTTTATGTTTGGATAATCATGATAATATACCATGTTTTGATAGATGACTTGATACATGATAGATCACTTGGGCCTATTTATTAGCTCATTTCAGCATAAATAGTTAAAAATCATAATTATTGTATTTGCCAAACATCGGCCCAAGTATGGAATTCTACCCCCTAATTTAAATAACAATGACGGCGGTGATTGGCTGATTTCGTCATATGACAGGCTGAGCCACTCTTTAATTAGTCGGGGGTAGACCACCATACTTGGTTCCTAAAATTGATGACAATGTCAACTGTTATGTTTACGTGAAATATATTGATCAATGAAATAGAGCCCAATTCAAGTTAGTAGTAAAAATATTTTTATTATAGCCTACTACACTCATGCGTAACGCAATGTAAGAAAATGCAACCGTTAAAAAAAGTACACAAGAGTAAGGTTTTATCCCTAAATCTCTGAGCTATGGAATTCAATTTTTAGTTAATTGAAGTTGTGTCTCGCTACCGCGATCCACAACTTTAAATAACTAAAAATTACTTGGCATTTTAAAATGTAAATTACGAACAATATAGATATATCAGGGCAAATATTTGAGATATTTCACATTTTAAAAACTAGAATAGAACACTAAAATATCATTGCGGTCGACATCATTGCTCTAAGGGTTAAACCCATCGCAAACACGCTGTTCAAGCGCATTGCAAGCATCGTATGCCGATTGATTCATAGAAGTTATTGTGAAGCAGGGTCATTGCGAAATAGTATTTGGCAAGGTCTATTCACCCCGTCACGGGGCAATGAAGGACGAAAAGTGCGTTGGATAACCCGTGACAGGTAAAATAAAGAAAAAGTGGGGTGATGCACATTTGTATAACATTTGCACAACGTCGGCCCATACAAATGTCATACAAATGTTTTGTGTTTACTGGGTCTACACATCGTCGCGGGGTAAATAGACACTGCCTTTTGGGGAATCTTGCTGAAAGTCAGTACAGAGTATTCTCTCATCTTCCGGCAGCAAATATTGACACAACGAGACCTCAGGAGTAGTGAGCCTTGCAGGGGAGAAGGTATTCTCTATGCATTTGATTTTCCAGTCCCGATCCACTTTGTTATCGGCACATCAACACAACACAGTACCAGTGCTCAAACTTACAGAACTGGCAGAGTTTGCCCTCATAAGGTGTACCCTTGCAGTCACAGTGCGCTCCTTGCCAGTCAGACTGACATCGGCCTCCATGAAGACATTGACGAGGTCCCCCGTCCTGACACCAGTCTACCAGGTCACATCCTCCCAGGCTGATCCCGACACTGCTGGATGAGTGGACTAAACTAACGGGATGCACCGTGTATCCCTGTAGCTCTAGTCGCCTCAAACAGCCAACAAACCCGTCTGAAGAAAAGGAGGGGAACAAGTAGCTAAATAATCGCAATCTGTAATGGGTAGAAATTAAAGATGAAGTATGTGAAGTTATTCAAAATACATTTTTGGATGATTTTTTTTATTAAGAAACACTCTTTACTGGCATATTATAAATAATCTATGATAATATTGTGCAGTGTTAAAATATACCAATTTTGTTATTGCCATCTTCCCACCACAAGGATCGGCATTTCCCGAGGCCGCAGACTCGGTCTGCGACCTCGGGAGAAGCCGAGCCTTGCGGTGGGAATATGATTAATGCCGACTTTAACATATTAGTCTTTTGTTATGTCAAAGTCTAATTGTCACGATCAAACGCTATCTACGGGTGTGTACCGAAAAAAAAGATTGTAGGCCTCAGCTGAAGGAGTAAAATCATGCTATCGATGAGTTTTCCTGGCGTCACATTTATGATGCAGCTACAGATTTATAATGCGGTGTTTAACGCTTTCGGCCCAAGACCACGCTTTCAATTCGCGCTCTTTTATCTTTATTTTTATGTTGGAGAGCACAATACACTTACATTCTATATCAGTATCCGGTCCAAATCCAAGGTAAATTGTTCCTTCAATCCCAACCTGCCACCGCGGCTTTATAGATGTTCCAAATTCATCGAGATCAATGTGAAGTTTGCTGTAAAGATAGTTGATAAATTTAAATGAAAAAGTTCCATTGTCGAATTTTTCACTTGCCCGCTATCAATACCTATTGAATAGTTGTACGCTTGCAAGCCTTTGTTAAATTTAACCCTTTCAGCTCGGGGATCGACTTTAGACGTCAGAATATTACGTCTGTAGACGACAGATTATGACGTCTAAAGTCGATCCCCGCACTGGAAGTGTAAAAATATTTATAATGGCCGTAGGACCATATGTATTCCAATGAAGCCGACAGAGCTAACTTAGACATTTATGATGATTTCAAATAGAAAAAAGCCCGTTGGATTCCATGTTTTATACAAAAATATTTCAGCATTGAAAGGGCTAAGAATACTCTGGATAGATGATTGCATCATAATGCTTTGGTAGTGTGATTAGGCTGAGCAATATTTTTGAGCTGACACCGAACAATGCATTTCACAAATACTACTATTCTTGTAACTATTTTAGATTTAATATCAGTGTTATACTAGTATTTTGTATGCAGAATGTTTTAGTCTGATGACCTGATACCGGCATCGGCATTTCCGAAATATGGTCCATATCCCAGCAAACACGATACGTTGGAACAATGATGTTTTAATGTTGGCCCAACGTCTGCGACGCTGGCCCAACATTAAAACATCCTTGTTTCAACGTATCGTGTTTGCTGGGATAATGAACAAAACACGCCGGTGTAATCAGCACTCACTTTTCTTCGTACAGCAAGCTGATGCTGTGCCACTCGTTGTCACTTAAATTCTCTCCGATGAACTTAAACTGCTTCCTCTTTGGTTGGTAGAGTGACGGCAGAATGGTGATCACCAACTGACCGTCTTGTAGCGAAATCTGACGAAAACAAGAAAAAATGGGCGGTATATCAGTGAAATTGGCAGCCTGCGTGTTCTATTTCTACTCTCAATATGATAATATTGGTAATACTGCTTTAAAAAGTAAGAGAAAAACATTTGTATTTTATTCTGTAAAAGTGTAATCAAAAGTGCTATCTAAACAAGTCGTGCATCATGAAATATTGAAGAATTTTTTTTAGGAATAACTGGTGTCGCTGCTTTAATGTAATGGTAAGTGATATTTATCATCGTCACGAATAAAATCTAAAGCTCATTATTATCAGTCGTTGCGTACAAATAGGCAGCCGTGTGAAAAATCAATAATTTATCATGCTCCTACTCTTTGCCATTTCGTCCCCTTGGATCTGAAAGGGTGTGTCGGACACTTACCAAAGTTGCAGATACTCCCTTTCATATTCAAGGGGACGACATATTAAACATACTCATTGAGAACGAGTTCTACTGTACAGCGACTTTCTGATACTTTTAAGATATTTTCAAAAAAAAATAATACTAAAAAATAATAAAAACAAGAAACCTGAAGGAATCCCTTTCCGGATATGGGAGCGGCCGTGATATCCGCGTAGAATATCACGCCGTCCTTTTTGAGGGTGCGAAATTGGCCTCTGAGGGAGAAGGTTTCAGCCTCCTCTGCCTGTAGCTTGGCCAGGGCGCCGCTGTGGGTCAGTTGTAGACAGGTGTCCCGCAGATTCTGACATCCGTAGACCACCGGACCCCCGTGGTAGGTGCAGTGAGAACCATTCAGCTGCTCCAACACAGAGTGGTGATTGAAATACACCGCTCGCAGGCATCCCAGAAAATTCTTGTCACTGCGCAGGCCTGGAAAGACACCCCTAAGTTATGTCGTCCCCTCGGATATGAAAGGGTGCATCTGCCACTCTGATATCCAAGGTTTCGATTCGTGTGGTATAGGCATACCTATATGCATGGCGCTTATGACGAATAATATGAGCGGATAGAAGACGTTAATTATCGTGGCGTTATTTAGGAATATACATTGTATCATGCCATTAACCCTTTAAGCCTCCACGATGCATTAACCCTCCAACCGCCGGTGTCGCATATATTAGGGTTCTCATTTTTTATTAGCACATTAAGTACCACCTTTTAAACATGTTAAAGATAAAATGTGACATCAATCAGCAATATTTGAAAACAGTTGACCTACATTTTGTCAAATCTGAATAATTTTCATTCACTTGAAGTTGTGGATCGCGTCAGCGAGACACAACTTCAGGTGGATGAAAATTCAGATTGAATAATTCGGCGGTTAAAGGGTTAAGGCATCATTTTACATCCCTGAAAAACAGACTTAATTTTCCTACAACCAAGGGTTTTAGAATGAATATTCATATTTCCACGAAACTGGTCCACCAAGACATGTCAATTGTCTTAACTTTTTCACCCACATCAAATAATCTTCATCCACTACAAGTCGAGAATTGCGACAGCAATTCGCGGCTTGTAGTGGATGAAGATGACAATGTAAAGTCAGGAAAAGGTTGAAATCATGGTATTATATCTTTAACCCTTTCAGCGCTAAGCACGACTATAATCACTCTAAAATTGTTTTATTAGCAGGGTAAATCACAGTTTTGATGATTGAAATGAGTGTTTCAACATCAAGATTTGCAAATGATTGGTCTTAAAATAAACCAATATGAATAATGTTTAGCTACTTGCAGTTATGGGTCGCGATAGCGAGGCACAACTTCAAGTGGGCGAGAATTTAAATTAGAAAATTTACGAGAAAACGGTTATTTTTTTGTGGAATAATTAACTCTACACCCACATAACAAGATTTTTATCCTAATATTGTGTTGTCCAATTCTATTCACGATGCCATTAGCATTGTTTAATTGTATACAATGGTCTTTTTCAGATGCGCATTCGAGTTTACCCTTCACTTTAATTAAAATTATGTGCCAAGAGCAGTTTTCAACATGTGAAATGGAAATATGGAAGAACTGACAAATCTGTGTTCTCCAATTTGAAATAAATAAATAATTTACCCACCCACTCGCCAACGACACCCAAACTTCAAGTGGATAAACTTTATCAACAATCTAACCCAAAATAGGCATAATAATCTGATAACGTTAATATGTTTAACAGTTAATGATTTAGGGTGTGAATTATACCATGTCTTGAAATACAACGGTAAAGTATTATATCTGAACTTTTACCAAGATTGTCAATGGATGATTCCATGCCGCCGTAGTTGACAGTGAATGGCATACGCAGGTGAGGATGGCTGTGGTCAGTGGTCATCTTGTCCAGCTCGTCGTCCAAGGTGACCAATACCTCGTGACCCTGATGGTGCACCACCACACGGTGCCATCTGAAACAATCAGATTATAACAATGATTACCCGCTAACTTTCTCTGTGAGAATAATCATAACATCATTATCACCACAGATGCCACAATGTACCCTGCAGTACATTAACCCTTAACCCTTTAACCGCCAAATTATTCAATCTGAATTTTCACCCACTTGAAGTTGTGTCTCGCTGACGCGATCCACAACATTAAGTGAGTGAAAATTATTCAGATTTAACAAAATGGGAGTCAACAAATTTCAAATCTTGCTGATTAAAGTCACGTTTTATCTTTAACAGGTTTAAAAGCTGGTATGTAATGTGCTAATAAAAAATGTAAAAAACGAATATAGACGGCACCGGGGGGTAAAGGGTTAAAATGGAAATCGCGTCTATAGATTTTTAAGCCTTTCTGTTTGTCCTCCAAAAAAGAAAAGGAGCATTAAATTTGCAAGATTGCTATATATTCTGATTCAAATTGTGCAGATATAAGACATTTTTTACCCGATTAAAGTTGTGGGTCGCGGTAGCGAGACACAACTTCTGAGGGTCTAGTTGAAGGTTCCGATGTTGATTTTTTTTTTTCTTT
Organism: Flabesymbios commensalis; assembly: GCA_964017125.1. Lineage (NCBI taxonomy): Eukaryota > Metazoa > Annelida > Polychaeta > Terebellida > Flabelligeridae > Flabesymbios > Flabesymbios commensalis. Next base: position 81,717,209 of record OZ024902.1, read on the forward strand.
TGGAAGGGTCAACACTGAGGAAAATCTCTTTCTTTTTTCCGTACAGAACCACAAAAATCCCATGAATATTGCCGGCGTATTTTTGCGATGTTCACGATGCCCCGCAAACATTTAGAACATGTCAATTGGTCGAGTTTAGTATCTAGCCCTCCTGACTGAAATGTGTGACCCGGCAGGAAAGCGGTAATTTCCACAGGGACATGAGACCCCTTGTTGAAGTGAAACAGTCTTCCATCATCAGTAAAATCATAAAGGGTGGATATGGATTTGTACACAATTGTACAGAATTCTCACCCACGCTATTAAACTAACCTTTTGGCACGATTGGCCAATGTTGCATCAACACACGCTGACGGCATTAAAATCCAATATTTTCACATTAATTCGTAGAAAATGATTTTAAAAATATCGCTGAAAATTCATCAAACCTCGTACTTTTAATTCATTACAACGATCCTTTAAATGACATTGCTATACGATAAAAACAGTGCAGTCCTATTTTGAGATGAGTGATGTACAGATGATGACGTGATTGTAAGATTCCACACTCATGTACATGTCACTGTAAATCAGCGTGGATGTGTATGTTCAGACTACTATTCTTTGTTGTTATTCCGTAAGATCCCACACTCGAGTACATGTCACTGTACATCAGCGTGGATGTGTATGTTCAGACTACTATTCTTTGTTGTCATTCCATAAGATCCCACACTCGTGTACATGTCACTGTACATCAGCGTGGATGTGTATGTTCAGACTACTATTCTTTGTTGTCGTTCCGTAAGATCCCACACTCGTGTACATGTCACTGTACATCAGCGTTGATGTGTATGTTCAGACTACTATTCTTTGTTGTCGTTCCGTAAGATCCCACACTCGTGTACATGTCACTGTACATCAGCGTGGATGTGTATGTTCAGACTACTATTCTTTGTTGTCATTCCGTAAGATCCCACACTCGTGTACATGTCACTGTACATCAGCGTGGATGTGTATGCTCAGACTACTATTCTTTGTTGTCATTCCATAAGATCCTACACTCGTGTACATGTCACTGTACATCAGCGTGGATGTGTATGTTCAGACTACCGTACTCTTCTTTGTTGTCATTCCGTAAGATCCTACACTCGTGTACATGTCACTGTACACCAGCGTGGATGTGTATTTTCAGACTACTATTCCTTGTTGTCATTCCGTAAGATCCCACACTCTTGTACATGTCACTGTACATCAGCGTGGATGTGTATGTTCAGACTACTATTCTTTGTTGTCATTCCGTAAGATCCCACACTCGTGTACATGTCACTGTACATCAGCGTGGAAGTGTATGTTCAGACTACTATTCTTTGTTGTCATTCCATAAGATCCCACACTCGTGTACATGTCACTGTACATCAGCGTGGATGTGTATGTTCAGACTACTATTCCTTGTTGTCGTTCCGTAAGATCCCACACTCGTGTACATGTTACTGTACATCAGCGTGGATGTGTATGTTCAGACTACTATTCTTTGTTGTCATTCCATAAGATCCTACACTCGTGTACATGTCACTGTACATCAGCGTGGATGTGTATGTTCAGACTACTATTCTTTGTTGTCGTTCCGTAAGATCCCACACTCGTGTACATGTTACTGTACATCAGCGTGGATGTGTATGTTCAGACTACTATTCTTTGTTGTCATTCCGGAGGATCCCACACTCGTGTACATGTCACTGTACATCAGCGTGGATGTGTATGTTCAGACTACTATTCTTTGTTGTCATTCCATAAGATCCCACACTCGTGTACATGTCACTGTACATCAGCGTGGATGTGTATGTTCAGACTACTATTCTGTGTTGTCATTCCGGAGGATCCCACACTCGTGTACATGTCACTGTACATCAGCGTGGATGTGTATGTTCAGACTACTATTCTTTGTTGTCATTCCGGAGGATCCCACACTCGTGTACATGTCACTGTACATCAGCGTTGGTGTGTATGTTCAGACTCCTGACCTAGAGGAAATCCTACACTCATGTGTAGTAGAGACCTGCACGGGACCCGCGGGCCGAATTCATGTACAAATTGTGTAGGATGTTCAGACTACTGACCTGTCGCTGTCTAGATGAGATCCCATGCTCATGTACAGCTTACTGTACATCAGCGTCTATGTTCAGACTATGGCCTGTCATCATCTAAGGCCCAACTCGATTGGCTCAAATCTTAATCCAGATTGACAATATGTGAAGTAAATTTGGTACAGATTGCTATCCATCTGAATCAAGCCGGATTGACCAATTTGCCAATTCAGCCTGAAAGATTGGAAAAATAGTTTGATTACGGATAGTTCTTTATCAGGGAGAGCGGTCTATTTTTAGAATCGATCAGCCACAATTTTCGTTGCTGATTTAAAGGTATTTCTATAGACTAGGACGCTATGGTATTAACATTAAATTTACCAAAATATGCCTACACATTCTATTTCTTTTAAAAAAATGAAACTTTGTTTACATAGTTTATCAATGGGGAAGGACCCAGCTTTATCAGGTACGTGTCCAGCCCTTTTTAAATGGACGCCCATTTATAAACGACCGAGCGTTTATAAGCACTCGCAGTGCACTTCCGGCGGATTTTTATAAGCACCCGGGCGTTCACAAACGGTCGGCCAATATAGCTGGTCAACTGTACATTTGATCCCATCAGGCATTTTCTCTTCATTATACAGATGTAACAATTGATACAACACATCACTACTTAGTAATGCACTTGGGAAGCAAAATCGTTGAAATACGATGCCTCAATTGGTAAAAATCGCCAGGAATATGTTTGTTGACCATTGAACCCCACCTTGGGCGGACATTTAAAAAGGGCTGGACCTGTACTTGCCATTTGGTGATAGTAGTAGTAGTAAATCATTGCTTTACGTCACTTTTCAGCACAAAAGGTCTTTTAAGTGACAGTGTAATACGATAAAAACGTTGTAGTCAATTGATGAGATGAAATGATGTACAGATGATGATGTGAGGGTGGGGGTGATAAGGCATGGTGGGTTATTGAGAGCGTTTTCCTTCGCTCGCCTGATAAGGGGTTCTGGGCATGTCTAGGGGATCTTCCCCTAGACATGCCCAGAAGGCCGGAGACTTGGGGTTCGCTGTGCAATTTATTGCTGAGACTCTGTGGCATTTCGAGCAGCTCTGCTATCCTCGGGCCGGATAGTCCCCAGAGTAAGAATAGGAAGAATAACTCCCTCTGGGTAACTCCATTCATCTCACGTGAAAGACCAAATGTCAAACACGCTATTGCCGGTTAATTAAGTCCACCACAGCCTACACCAGCGCCAGCACTGATGGGAGAGCTGCATTAGCACCTCAGTTGGGCGGAGGAACCAGGGTACGCCACTGGCAATCCGCCCGAAGTATATGGCCATATAACGAGGAGGCTGCAGATTCCCTTGATGATTGCTGTAGACTAGTGCTTCCGTACCATGCCATACAGCATGCAACTGACGGAACAGATCCCTAATGACCCTGCCCAGATGGGGGCAAAAAGTACTACTACTAGCAATCATCCCAGTACCCCTCCATTTGGTGGGCAGTGACATCTTTTTCAGGTTTAGCATTTGACGACACATAATCTGCACCACTCCAGATTATGAATCTGATCTTCATATTGGTGGCAATCAAATTGGGCTTATGTAAGTACCATGCGCACACCCAGGTAACTGTGCATCTGTGTAGATGTGTTTGTTCAAGATTCTGGGTGTCGTCGTCTAGATGAGATCCCACACTCACAGATACAATCCAACTTATCAGTGTGAGTATGTTTGTCACACTAACCTGTTGTGGTCCAGATGATATCATATGCTCCTTAGGCTTTGCTCACGTGCATCTAACTGTACATCAATGTGTGTGTGTATGTTTATACTACTGACATTCTGTTGTGTAGATGTGATTCTACACTCACATTGTACATGAGTATGGGTGTGTATGTTTAGACTATACAAAGCTCTCGTCCTCTAGATTTGATACTACGGTCACATACAACCTATAGTAGAGCAGTGTGGGTGTGTGTCACTACAGTGCAGGCACTGATGTTGGCCCTGGTAGCCTTGAAACAACCGGCAATAGAATAGCAAAAAATTCTGTCCCATGTTGGATGAATGGTGCTACCCTCAGCTATTGTTACTCTGGGGACTATCTGACCCGATGATAGCGGCATCTCTGGGGCTAAATCCCCTAGACATGCCCAGAACATCTTATTGGGTGAGTGAAGGAAAACACTCATAACAACCCACCATGCCCTATTACCCTACCCTCACGTCATCATCTGTACATCATTCATCTCATAATAGGACTGCACTGTTTTCATCGTATAACAATGTCATTTAAACGACCATTAGTGCCTAAAAGTGAGGTAAAGAAACCATCTACTACTACTACTAGATTATGCAAACCTGGCGTTGTCTAGATTTGATCTCATGGTCACGTACAGCCTATTGTACAGCAGTGATGGGTGAGTATGTTTAGACTATACAAACCTGTCGTCGTCTAGTTTGATCCTACAGTCACATACAGCCTATTGTACAGAATATTGTACGTGGGTGTGCATGCTTGGACTACTGACCTTTCTTCATCCAGATGTGATACTATGCTCACGTATTACCCATTGTACGTCAGTTTGTGCATATATATGTTCAGATTACTGACCTGTCATTGTCCAGGTGATACCCACGCTCATGTAAAACCCATTGTATGTCAGTGTGGGCATTTATGTTTAGACTACTGACCTGTCATTGTCTAGGGGAGATCCCGAGCTCACGTAGGCCTACAGGCTTTTTGTACATCAGTGTGGGTGTGTATGTTTAGACTGCTGACCTCTCCTTGCTTAGGTGTGATCCGACGCTAGTGTACAGCCCATTGTATGTCAGTGTGGGCATTTATGTTTAGATTACTGACCTGTCATCGTCTAGGGGAGATCCCACGCTCATGTACAACCCATTGTGCATCAGTTTGGTTGTGTATGTATGTTTAGATTACTGACCTATCGTCGTCTAGATGAGATCCCACGCTCATGTAGGGCTACAGCCTTTTGTACATCAGTTTTTTGGGTTTGTATGTTTAGACTACTGACCTGTCATCGCTTAGGTGAGATCCCAAGCTCACATACAGCCTTTTGTTCATCAGTGTGGTTGTGTATGCTTAGACTACTGACCTGTAATCTTTAGGTGAGATCCCACTCTCATGTACAGCCCATTGTACATGAGCCTGGGTGTGTATGTATGTTTAGATTACTGACCTATAGTCATCTAGGTGAGATTCTGTATACATGTACAACCTTATGTACATCACTCATCAGTGTGGCTGTGTATGTTTAGACTATACAGTATACATGTTTTAGGTGTGATCCCACGCTCATGTACAACATTTTGTACATTTTTGTGGGTGTGTATGTTAAGATTACTGACCTGTCATCATCTAGGTGAGATCATATGCTCATGTGCAACCTTTTGTACATCAGTGTTGGTGTGTAGGCCCCTATGTTTCGATTACTGACCTGTTATCATCTAGGTGAGATCCCAAGCTCAAGTACAACCAAGTGTACATACGTGTGGTGTGTATGGTTAAACTACTGACCTGTCGTCACCTAGATGTGATCCTAGGCTTAAGTACAGCCCATTGTATGTCAGTGTGGACATGTATGTTTAGATTACTGACCTGTCATCGTCTAGGTGAGATCCCACGCTCACATACAGCTCACTAAAGGTCTCCTGATCCACAAACACCACCGATACGTGCAGGCTTGCGTTATGCAAGGACACAGCCAGGTGGTTATACTGAGGGTACTGCTCCCTGCCGTAAAACAGTATCCCCTCCTTCATACGAGTCTGTAAATACACCAGATTATTTTTTCTAAGTATGTTTTTTTCAGTTTCACGATGAAATGTTTTTACAGTGTGAACAACACATTTTTATGGGCACCATCGGATCCCTCATACCTAAAACATGGATATAGACACAAAATATGTCATTTTGTTTTATAGCAACATTTTGTTTTATAGAGAACATGTTTGATGTTAGAGAGATCTAACTAACAAAATAGCATAAAATTGGTCTCGACTGTCCTGGGGGATGCATAGTAGGCATATATGATCAATGTACTAGATCTCGTGTGGTTTTCGCAAACTATGTCTGTATTTTCAACTCATTATATATTGACCAAGATTCTTTAACATTTAGCCTTGAAACTATCAGACCCAGCTTATATGACAGGCCATTATAATTATAATAATTCACCTTTCTATTACTGTGCTGACATATTACATATGTCAATAGAAATTGGTTGTTTGGAACAAAAAAACATCCATAACTACCACTTGTACGATATATGTACACCGACATATGTCAGGTGTGTCAGTCATACTAGGCAAAAGATTCCTATTTTTTATATAAATATATGTAGATAAAGCTATATATTCACGTAATATTTTTGGATTAAATATTTTCTATCATAACGTTGGGGGGTAGATGGGTTGTCAAGAACATTACATTTACAAAGTTTTACACATAAAAATTAGCCAAACATGATTAATAATTTGAATTCATTTATTTCAAGAATTAGTTTTACCGGCTGATTCAAAAAATTATGATAGATTTATAGTTTTTTTTAATATACTCCAAAACAGCATCATCCACCATGCCATTTTAAATGATTTTTTGTATATTCTACAGCAGCACCATTTGCAATAAATGAATCTGAATGAATGTCCTGTGTATAGGCTTGTAAATCCATAAAAAACACACTCGATAATGGGCGATAATCGGTTAATCTTACACACATTATCGTTAATCAGTCAGCTGGAAAAATCGCCATCTTTAAATGAGACACAGGAATTAAATATGTATAGAGGATGTTTAACCCACCCTTTTCATTCATATTGTAAAAATTACAGGTGATGAATTGTGTTTCTAAAAATGTGTAAAATTACAACTAAACTTATTTTACAACATGCTATATAGCAGGTGTGTAATTCTGCACGAACATTTAGCTTTACAATAATAGGCCTTGCCACTATGAGCACGTGTCTTGGGGCAATATCTCGCGCTTGGAAAGTCGCATTATTTTTAGCCTGTTGATTTACACTTGGTACATTTGAGCACGTCCGGTCGGTAATACCTTATAAATAGATGATATAAATGAATACCCCGTACATCTATTATTCACAAATGCACCGGTGCGGTCACTTTCAGCAGTGCGCCATCCATTAGGACTCCACTTGGAGGCCACAGGCCGTAACAGGGCTCGTCCCCGTGTATAATCTACCAATGACTTTTCATTGCTGAATCGTTCGACTCACAATTATGGTCGGATGCTACTGCTGGCTGTTCAGTTTAGTTAACATGGTTAACAATTTTGTGGTTTTATTTTCAGGTCATTGAAACAAAAAACACAATAAAAATAAGTTAATGTATGCCCTACAATAAAATTTTGTATCATCATTTTGTGAAGCATTGTTTCATTATTTAATTGGTCGGACTATGCCCAAAGATACACAATTATTCTACTTCTGATGTTTTTCACCTTTGGCCCACTCCTACGACGTCGGCCCAACGTTGGGCCGACGTCTCATGTTTGCTCAACGGCCATCAATAATACCGATGAAATCTCAAGCAATCACAGGGAGGCAGTAGTCGGGTGATGGTTCAGCAGAACAGACGCTGGTTCAACAGTAAATCGTCGGTCAAAAAATGTCCGCTGGGCTAGTAGGGGTTCAAATTAGGTAGCCCCGGAACCGCAGATAAGAGACCGGTGGACGTGTGCACCCACCTTGAAGTCCAGGGAGACACGGTTGGTGGGACTGTGCACTCTGTTGTTGGACTCGTACAGGGAGAAGCTGAGCCATTCAGATCCATGTAGCGTCACTGTGGTCATTCCTAAAACAAATAAAAAATAACACAGGCTAATATAACAACGTTGCGCCCCAATATGTTCAAGAAATACCAATAATATTATATGAATAACATAGTGGAAAAATAAAATAAATAAATACCTAAACTTAATGTATATAATATTCAGCATATAGTAACATTGTTTTTTGAAATTGGATGTAAAGCTAAACGACACATAATTGATTAAATCACACTAGAATAATGTCAAAATTATGGCAAGTATAAATAACCTGTGAAGTGAACACACGGCAAAAATTGTTGACAAGATTATTCTCTCAGTAGAGGACAATAAATATTCTGCCGTGCAAAGCAGTAACTGCTTACTTTTCAAGTAATCAGTTATTGCTGTTTGACTTTGCACGGCAGTATTGACAGGAGAAGTCGACAATGACGCTATTATTGCTGTCATTCTCGTATAAATGAGGATGAAGGCTTTCCCGAATAATAGGATTACCCTGTCATGTGTAGTCCTGCAATATGATAGATGTCAGCAATTGATATTTCAAATACGCACCATACATGTAATAAAAATAAAGAGTCGTCAAATCTGTCATAACACATGACGGGGCAGCGACTCTAGAATCGGCGTGTTACATTGCCTCCATGGATAATTAGATGATCTCAAATCAGACAGATGTGTTAAAAATGTTCGAATACGACTAGAGTTTGTGATATTATACAACGTAATGAAATCGGGTTGATCAATAATTTATTCAACACTGCATCATAAGCTTAGTAGCTAGCCAGTCTGAGTTTTATCTACAACTCGATATTTTTTGTAATATAATTTCATGTCGCGCCGAAGCTTTTCAGGAAACAGCGAAATATTTGTCAGACAATCGATTTTGCCAGCAATACAAGGGATTTCATATTGTGGGGAGCCTGTGTGATTGAAATGTAGAGTAGGTCTACATTCCCGGTCTCACATCGTCAAGGTTTGATTTTCGGGTCCTGTGTCTTAAATAGCAACACGTGATCAGGTCTCAACCAATCAGTAACCTTAAGACTAACTGAATTATAAGTGGCCCTAGATTTAGCCATTGAAATCGGGTACTAGTTTTATCACACCATCATCATGATCCTCGGGTTCTCATCCAGTTTAGTCTGTGTCTGAACACATTTTTAGCATAAATCTCATTCATTCATTCATTCATTCATTCATTCATTCATTCATTCATTCATTCATTCATTCATTCATTCATTCATTCATTCATTCATTCATTGATATCTTCAATTGTGGAGGTATATATCTTGGAAAAAACGATCTGATATGACGATGGATGTGTTGTAGATCATATAATCGAATTATAGTCGTAGATATTTATTTGTAGCTAAGACGCACATCCGTTTCATGGGAAATACAAATACATTTCTGAAAGTATATCAAAGACAGCCTCGTCACCAATTTAGAAAAACGGTCAGTGACCAGACTTGATCATACAGGTGGACTTGCTGTGAATGTGTCCCGCCACTAGGTAGCCGCGCACCCTTGGCCCCATCAACATGTCCACAAAAGCCTGAGCCAGACCCGTCACTAACTGCCAAGCAATTTGGCTCCGTGCTCGAATTCCAGCAACGGTGGCTCTCCCAGCGCTGGTTCGGTGCTGGACAGCGTCGCAGACGCTGGCCAGCAGCGAACCAGCGCTGGCCCGATCTCGTCGTGGCAACGGTATGATGGAGAGGAGAATTGGAGACGGGTCGCCCGTGACAATGGTTGTCAGAAAGCAGAACTAATCAGGTGGGATTTCTATGGCTGAGAATTCCAGGGGAGAGAGCCTAATAAACGTGGTCCGCACGCTGATGGTCGCCGTACCTAGTCTTGTGATACGCGGGACCCCGGCGCCGTCTCGATGTCGGCCCTGCGTCTTAGACGTCGACCCGATGCTGGGTTAGTGATTAGTATTACCACCACCCGTGGAGAATTGGAGACAGGGAGACGCGACGGTGGGAATTATGATGAAAATGTGTATTACCCAGAAATGAGAAGAGAATGGCGATTGACGTGGAAATGGGGACGTCTTGATAGCAGATGGAGATACAGTATAATGTCAGAAATAAAGAGAGAGAGTAAGAGAGATGTACTAGCATGTCACAAAATATAGAGAGAGGTATGCATTAGGGGGTCAGAAAATATATCTGAAAGATTCACTAGCATTCAGAAAAGAAAATAGAGTGACTTAGAGATGTACTGGCATGTCAGAGATATATATATATAGAGAGAGAAAAATTTACTGGTTTGGAGATATAACTAGTATGTTAGAAGATAAATAAAATAAAGATGTACATTTAATGTTATATTACATAGATGTGCTGTTGTAGATAGTTTAATAGAATGCTTAGAGGTGGATTTGTAGACATAGTGAGACCGAACTACCTGTTTTCGACGTAATGTTATATAAATGTTTTGTGTTTACTGGGTATACAAAGGTAAACATAAACTGTGGAGGTTGAGAATAGATATAGTGGTACACAGACTTTTCGCCCCATAGTCAGTTCGAGCCATTTTTTAGTGAGACGTTTCGCCCCCGTCTTCATAGTTTAGAAAGACGTTTCGCACCCTAACCATATTTCAGAAAGACGTTTGGCACCCAAACCATATTTCAGAAAGACGTTTGGCACCCAAACCATATTTTGGGTATACAAAGGTCAACATAAACTGTGGAGGTTGAGAATAGATATAGTGGTACACAGACTTTTCGCCCCATAGTCAGTTCGAACCATTTTTTAGTGAGACGTTTCGCCCCCAACTCATACTTAGGAAAGACGTTTCGCCCCCGCCCCATAAATAGGAAAGACGTTTCGCCCCCGTCTTCATAGTTTAGGAAGACGTTTCGCACCCTAACCATATTTCAGAAAGACGTTTGGCACCCAAACCATATTTCAGAAAGACGTTTCGCACCCAAACCATATTTCAGAAAGACGTTTCGCCCACAACTCATATTTAGGAAAAACGTTTCGCACCCATTTCCTTATTAGGAAAGACGTTTCGCCCCCTCTTCATATTTTTGAAAGACGTTTCGCCCCCTAATCAGAAAGACGTTTCGTCCCCTAGTCATAATTTGAAAGACGTTTCGCATCCTTTTCATACTTAGGAGAGACGTTTCGCCTGCTAATCCTAAATCAGCATGATATTCATTTTTAAGAAAGACGTTTCGCACCCTATAATCATAAAACAGCATAAATTTGTGAAAATTGTCGTCCAATTTTATTATTAGGTTGGGAAAGACGTTTCGCCCCCTCTTCATATTTACGAAAGAAGTTCTGCACCTTACTCTTAAAATCCGCAAAAAATTCGTGAAGATTACAGGCCCACATTGGTTCAACGTCTCGGTTGAAAAGAACAAAATTATCTAGGCCTATATAGGCCTATTTGGATATCTATAATTTGGATATAATAATTAGGCCTACTTGTAATACAGCACAACAACAGCGTCGTCAGGTGGATCACACCGTGTTGATTGCTATGATATGTATATTGCTCCAACGTCATAATATTAGCTCCTGTCATTAGAACTGAATTATATTTTTGATAAATTATTCAACAATTTCATTTACTATAAATAAACATGCATACCTTGTTGTTCATGCATTTTACTATCACATACCGTTTTCAATCATTGATTCTGCTACTTTCATTTATTGTGCTATCGATCTGATCGCCGATCTAAACTTGGAACATAAATAAGTTAGTGCAATATTGTAAGTTGTATTATATTAACGTATATAAATTTGAAGGCTGATTATTTTGATTATTGGTCTGAGAATAGGGGCGAAAGTCTCAGGTTGTCACATTGAGATATATAGGGGCTCTTAATTTAGGAAGGAGGCGAAACGTCTTCTCTAGGGTGCGAAACGTTCTCTAAGAACGGGGGCGAAACGTCTTCTCTAGGGTGCGAAACGTCATATGGGAACGGGGGCGAAACTACTTGCCTGGGGTGCAAAACGTCCTATAAGAAAGGGGGCGAGACGTCTCACATGGGGGCTCGAAATGTCTTAATTTAGAGAGGGGACGAAACGTCTTTCCCAGCGGGCGAAACGTCTTCCTTAGGGGGCGAAACGTCTCAATAGGGGGCGAACGTCTCAATAGGGGGCGAAACGTCTCACATAGGGAGCGAAACGTCTTCCGTGGGTGCGAAACGTCTCACAGGGGGGGCGAAACGTCTTAAACTGGGGCAAGTCGTCACGGCGACGGGGGCGAAACGTCTTGAAGATAGGTGCGAAACGTCTTGGGGGGCGAAACGTCTATGGTGCGAAATGTCCTCTTTTTAAAAGGCGGGGGGAGTTTCCCAGAGCGTAAAGTTCAAAATGGCCGCCATCAGTCACGGCGAAAAGCAAAAATTCACTTATTTCATCCAGTGGTCTCTCAATGGAACTCATTTTTGAATGCATTTATGAAGAAAATGGATTTATTGAGGTCATAGTAGTATTATTTACCATATAAGTGTAAAAAATATATTTTATGTTGTGATTTTTAGTTTTAGATAATTTCACTAGGTTTTATCAATTATATTTATCATTTCGAGTCGAGTATTATTTTCCTGTATGTTATTTAGCTTAATATTACACTGCCACCCGTAGACACTGCTATTCTGTGTGTTATATTGTGCAGATGGGCTGACGTCATATTTCCCCCACCCTCCTTTCAGCCTATCGTAGTATATCGTAGTATATCGCGGTCAATGATTGGGTTTTCTCGTGCACAATTTGAAATGCCTCGTTTCAGTGTGTGGTCGGAGACAGAACACTGAGAATGAGTGTAGCTGAATATTAGATGATTTTTTCGTTGAAATATATTTTTTACAATTTACTTTTATTGTTTTCTCATAAATAGCAGAGCACATAACAGTTTAATTGATTCACTATGGAATGATCATTTTGGGTTTCCCTTATGTTGGACGGCAGTCTTCTTGCATTTTCACATGAAGGAAGCACACAATTTAAAAATAACCCCACAAATCGATTCTGCACCTCAAAAATATATAAAAAAAGAGGTGCTACAGAAAATTTTAGGTCAGCCAGATCAAAAGCTAGCTGTTTATAATGGATTGCACCCCGTCGCTGACACGTTTTCTTATTTGGGGGTAGAAATCGTACATTTTTAACCTTATGTGGTAAATACTACTACTATGACCTCAATAAATCCATTTCCTACATAAATGTATTCAAAAATGAGTTCCACTGGGAGACCAGTAGATAAAATAAGTGAATTCTTTTCACCGTGACCGATGGCAGCCATTTTGGATTTTACGCTCTTAAAAATTCCGCCCGCCTTTTCAAAAGAGGCGTAGGAGCTTATTTTTTACAAATTCTTGAAGCTACCTAAAACAACCGTCAAACCTTACTTGCAGATGGTTGGTCACGGAATTAAGGCTTTGGACCATACTAATATGGATATTGTAGGCAGCATGGTAGGCCATGTAAATAAATAAACCTCTTATTTAGGTGTGTTTGGAAAGGATAGAGGACAAAATATTGAGAGATCGACAATATTATAGAGATAAAAAAGTACATACTCTGACAACATAGAGATATCTAAATAAAAATACCCATTTTCATAAAGAGACATAGACGACATGAATTAGAGATATACATAATCTTGAACAATATACAGACGCTCGGAAAGGAGATGAAAAGAGCATTGTACGTGGAAAGAGGGATATTTAATTATACCTTAAATATATGCATATATGAGCTTAATTATATAAGGCCATGAATGATATCATGGATGATAACAGGCCTTGCTAAGTTACTCCCATGGCGCGATAGCACAATTGGGCGTACTGCCACGTAATATAAAGATACAGATACAGAATTGAACTATTTCAGCTTGTTACATATACACACAGCCTTGTTTGAGCCAGAATTCCAGCTACACCCAGAATAACTTCATGTTTATTTGTCTAGCAATCGCTCTGATATGATGTAAGGTATTAGACATGTGAAACAATATTAACATGTAGTGTGCTGCTATGTATATTGCGATTTTGAAAATATACCGCCATCTGAATTATCATAGCATATGTCCAAAAAGTATCAAGTGTGAGTCATGTTCACGTGTCTAGTCTGAATTTCGTGTGTGTGAAAAAAACTCATCGGCAGTTTAATATAATAGGGGACATACTATATATTGTCATTTTGCAAATATACCCTGTATCTAAATTATCATAGCATATGGTAAAAGAGTATCAAGAGTGAGTCATGTTCACATGTCTTGTCTATATTTAGTGGGTGTGAAAAAATCGGATGTTATGGCAGTTAAATATAGTAATTTCCCACAGAGTGGCGTATCACAGAGTGGACATTTCAAAACTATAGGACTGAAATTCGATTCGTGTGTGAGAAAAAAGAAGCCAGTATCGTGGCAGTATGTCAGGTTGGCAAGTTAATTTGAAACACAAATTCCGCGATCCAAAAGCTCACCCCATATAATACAGTATATATATATAGTGACAGGCGGTAGTGTTAATCGTCACGCTAGGCCCCCTGACTTAGATGTAATTAAAGCTCAATTTTGAGTGTGATTTTGATAATTTAGTTATAATGCAAAATCCCACAATGACGTTGCCTTCGCTAGGACCAACAGAGCTAGGTGCTCTTTTTCCAAGAATGTGCGTTTCCGCCGGACCATTACAAAACTTTGCGTTTTGACATCATCGGGCGACGGAGTAATTTCAGAGATAAGGCGGGAATCTGTGGAGAGTGGGCCAGCCCATCACCTGGGCTTACTTCACCGAGACGCGACCACTCTCTGATCAATAAAATATCCCTCACCCCTCCCCCACCCCACTCTGGATGCTGCCGCTTATGAAGAACCTGTGTTCATGTCCGCAGCCCTGATTAATGCACTCCTGAACAGCGTCGTCAAACGACCCGAAAAAATCCGGAGTCGTTTCGGCGCAGGAGTTCGCCTGGCGTTGTTTCGACGTCGGACCAGCGTCTCCGACGCTGGGCCGACGTCGGAACAGCGCCAGGCCGTCGCGAAGATGTTCCCTCCGCTGTGAAAGCGGTGTAATCCGCACCGCGCTCAAGCGCGCGCGGAGTGCATTCCAATTAGAGGAAAATCGCCCCATCAAAATCAGATCGACCTGCACTAAGATGGAAGGAGGCACCAGCAAACGGTCGTCAAGTCAAATATTCCTTCACATGCTCACTCGATAGGTATAGGTCAGTCGAGATGGAACATCAAAGGAATATAAAGTAAAATGATGTTGAAACATTAGGGCGATACATCATTGTTGATACATAGTGGGAGATATTGTTCAAACTGGGACTTAAATAGTAATCATAGATTGCTGAATGGGACGTTTTAAAAATAATTCAGTAGTAATTACGTGTGTCAAGTACTAAATAAACCTAACTGGGTCCCACATTGGAATAAATACATAATATTATAACAATGATTATGATTAGTTAATAGCATTATATGGCCTTATATTGCTATGGGGGTATGGATGGTGAACATTTTGAGCCATCATCAGTGTATAGCCATTTAGTTATTTATTCGTCTTAAAATCCAAACTATACATGTAATCTGACATCAGACGTGTCCACGGTGACATAGAAGGAAAAAATTTGGGTAATCATTGAAAGAACAAGTGTGTAAATTATGGTGTATGCCTTTTTAAACAAAAGGACTGAAGTCCTATATCATCTCCCGCCATAAATTAGGTTAGAGTTTTTTGCGGTCACAAATATTTAGAAAGTCGACTTGTGGTGGCCATTTTACATTTAAGTGAAATCACTTACACATCATTTCTGACTTTAATTTTTGAGTTTTTGTGCCACCAAACAATTATGAAGTTCATGCATGGCAGCCATTTTGAATTTCTGTAAAACCTTGAAAAAATCACACGCACATCTCCATATCGTGGGGACTGTGATGTAAAATTAGAATAATTTATGACTTAAGTTTTTGCGACCTCAAGAAAATTGAAATTGATCCGTGGCGGCCATTTTGAATTTCGGCAAAACCTTAAAAAAATCACCTGCATCTCCATATTGTAGGGAATGTGGTGGTAAAATTTAAATAATTTCAGACGTTATAAGTTTTAGAGTTTTGCGCCAACAAAAAATTTTGGAGTTTACTTCAGGTGGCCATTCTGAATTTTGGTAGTATCTTTAAAAAATCACTTGCACATCCACATGTTGCTTGGAATGTGACGTTGAAATTAAAAAAAATTGACCAATATCATTTGTGAGTTTTAGCGCCCACCAAAAAATTGAAGTTGATCCGTGGCGGCCATTTTGAATTTCAGTAAAACCTTGAAAAAGTCACCTGCACATTTCTATATGGTGGAGAATGTTATAATACAATTTGAATAATTTCTTACTTTAAGTTTTAAAGTTTTTGCGCCCAAAAAATTTTTATAGTTTATTTCTGGCGGCCATTTTGAAATTTTGGTAGCATCTTTAAAAAATCCATTACACAACCACATGTTGCTAGGAATGTGATGTTAAAATTAAAAAAAATGACCAAACTATTTTTTCGAGTTTTTGCCCCCCCCCCAAAAAAAAAAATTGAAGTTGGACCGTGGCGGCTATTTTGAATTTCAGTAAAACCTTGAAAATGTCACCTGCACATCTCCATATGGTGGAGAATGTGATAGTAGAATTTGAATAATTTCTGACTTTAAGTTTTTGAGTTTCTGCGCCCACACAATTTTTGGGAGTTGGCCTCTGGCGGCCATTTTGAATTTTGGTAGCATCTTTTATAAATCACCTGCACATCCCCATGTTGCTAGGAACGTTATGTTAAAATAAAAAAATAAAAATAAACATTAGTTTTTGAGTTTTTGCGCCCACAAGAAAACGTGACGCCGGACGCTGGACGCCGGACAGAATCTTGGCGCGACTAAAATCCCACTTCCCCTGCGGGCGGGGGATACAAAACAGGTACCGGGTCAATTACATGGAAAATTAATTGTGTGAAAACAGGCTGAGGGTCCATTATTGGGAGATAAAGTGGAAGGGATTAGGATGATTAAAGACAAAATAAGATCTAGTAAATAATGGAGGGCATAGCGGCAAACTTTATGGAATAGCAGCTTTCTCTGAGCAGTGTTCATTAAGATTGAGACCTCGGCCAAGAAATCAACGTGGGAGGTTTTAATTTGAATCAATGTTGGCCCAATGCTGGACGCGTACGCCTCGTGTATAAATGTACACGAGGTGGTGGCCCAATGTTGGGCTAATGTTGGCCCAGCGTCTACGACGCTGGGCCAACATCAGCCCAACATTGGGCCAACCCCTCGTGTTTGCTGGGTAGATCATCTATCAGTAGACCAATTATCCCATCAGGTCGGCGGTTGTTTGCTAATTTCTCGGCGACAGGTTGGAATAATTATCTTAATCACAGACATTAATTAGCCTACTACCTAAATCCAGTATATCATTAGCCCCAACTGGAGCTATTCCTTCGTTCAACACCCCACCCGTCTGCGAAGCGGTAGCGGGCCTCTTTGAAATTATAGACGCCAGATCTCCTGCATCCACATTTTTATCGCAAGCACAACATTGTGTAGTATTTATTCACCTCATGGCGTATTTTGACTAAAATTCATCGAATGAAAAATGAAGAGTTAAGCTCAACAGTTCAAACATGGGTACATATATTATTGTTATTGAATTATTTGCAAGGGAGCACTCGTATTCAGACAATTATCTTAAATCTCTATTTTTCAGTCAGGTAGATTGTTACATAAGAAGACATGAAGAATGAACAAGTGAGGCTTTAGACCGTTTTTATGCACTTGTAGGCTAACCTGTGCCAGGAAGACCTCTTGATGATAGTGATAGAGATCAGATGACACTGCACTCCAGGCACAGGATTCAAAATTCAAGCCATGACAGTCTGAGGTCGAGCAGGGTTCCCAAGATATTGAACTTTCACGAGTGAGCGGGGAAGAAACATTCATTTGAAATCTGGATACAAGACAAGAGCTGGGGGCGGCTCCGAGAGCTCCGGCGCATCAGACGGCAGCGTGTAGTCACAGTAGCCCCCCCCCCCCCAGCGAACACAAAAAAATATATGGCATTTGTACAATGACGGCCCAACATCTTCGACGTTGGTACAACATTGTACAAAATGTTATACAAATGTTTTGTGCCTTCCAGTTGACAAACAACCAGTCAAGTGCTCCATATTCACCATGCAGTGTCCCACAGAACACCGGACGCTTTCCCTATGCTGAATTAATGTTGGCCCATCGTCTGCAACGATGGGCCAACAATAATCCAGCATAGGGTCAATCTCTTCGGGGTACGGCCCAGACGTTGAGCCAGCATTGGTTCAGCATTGTACACCCGGCGATCTATTCCTATCCGTTACGGCGGTGTGACGCGTGGTGCCTCGCGGGACCTGGCTAATTTATCGCTGCCGCGCAAAGTAGGCCCTATTCCTTAAAGAAAAAGCAGAATGACTAAGCGGCTCTGGTCTATGAAGTAAAAAGAGCATTGTTTGCTGGATGACAGAGAGGCCCCCGGCAGCTGTCAGGGCCGGCGGGGCGGGATAACCCATATAAACTCACCTCATTACAGGGGGGTCATTAGTATCAGCATAGTGTAGAGAATTCCAAGCAAGATAAGATACAAAACTGAAATATTTGTGAGCGGAACAAGCAGTGAATTTATCATTTTGAATGCATGAAATATCTGATATAAAATAAAAATAAAAATGACCAATATGACAAACGCGACTTTAAAAGGTATAGGCCTATAGGGGATAAAGATAATATTTCAATATTAAGTCATTTCACACAATTTTTTGGGGCGTCGTAGATGTCGATAATTTAAATCGGTGAAAAAAATAATTATTATGAATTTGTTTTATTAGTATTATTGCTTTAAACAAGTCACTTTCTGTTATTACAGACGAAATAAAATAAACCGACTTAAATACAGACACGAGCTGGTAAATTAGAAATATAGTTGCCGCGCTTCTCAATCAGTCATTCTGCTGTGAATAAAAACAATATTATTTATTCAGAGGCGGGTTGTGATAATAAAGGACTTTTTATTTATTCAAACGTCAGCCAGGAATTGTGACGTTTTCACGTGGAAAATGATCAAAAAGATATTTAAAGAGAACAATAAGAAAGTTGAAATGACAAAGCGGGAAAAATGATGGATCACCGGGAAAAGGCTAATCATTCGACCACCGCAGGCCCAATGCCGGGCCAACATCGGAGACGTCGACCCGGCATTGGGCTCGCGGTGGTCTGTCGTCTCAGGATTATGATGGATTGCTGTCCGGCCATTTGCACTGGGCTTCAAACAGATCTTCGTGCGCTCTTTTTCGTCTTGAAAGCTTAACAAAGCCCTGTCTGGCTCACGTGGTAAAGCCTGACGTAGCACCGCGGGCGGGGCGACGCGCCGCGGACTTAAACTCATAATCGACGCTCTGTAGTTCATCATATATAGTGAACGGTCAGACCTTGTATGTTTTAAAGGGACTGTCCCAGGCTAAATTCATAAAAAAATCGGTGATTTTATTTTGGCTTCTTAATATGACCATATGATGTAAACATGTCCGTAGACTAGAACTGCAAAAGTTTTCAATTTTTGTGCTGCGCATTCACCAGTCAGGCTAGATATAGAGACGAAATTCCTGATTTCTAATTTTTGACAACCATGTCAAAAATAGGAAATCGTCTCTAGGCCTATATCTAGCCTAACTGGTGAATGCGCGGCAGAAAATTTTTAAAACTTTTACAGCTCTAGTCTATGGACATGTTTACATCATATGATCATATTAAGAAGCGAAAATAAAATCATAGATTTTTTTATGATTTTAGCCTGAGCCAGTACCTTTAAGTCCGTTTATATTACTCGATAACAGTCAATCACAGGCGTCATTTTGTCACTTTTCCTTGTAACGAAATGATAAAGTGCTGGTTTGAGATATGAGAGAGAAGAAATAAAATGTTAGATCGACAAGGACGACGTGAACGTGAAAGTCAGGCAATGTGTAAATCAGTACCTTTAAGTCCGTTTATATTACTCGATAACAGTCAATCACAGGCGTCATTTTGTCACTTTTCCTTGTAACGAAATGATAAAGTGCTGGTTTGAGATATGAGAGAGAAGAAATAAAATGTTAGATCGACAAGGACGACGTGAACGTGAAAGTCAGGCAATGTGTAAAAAACGGCAGTTCGCGGAGATTTTGTGCAGACGAAAATAACGTACACTCTAAACATATAGGTTCTTTAAAAATAACCCTTCGGGACTATTACCATGCAACCCCAGGAGAACCCTGAAAGGGCTCTCCAGGGGTTGCATGGTAGTAATACTCAATGGTTCCTTCTAAATAACCTATATTGCTTAGAGTGTAAGTATTAACGCAATTAGTAAAAATAAGACAAATGATGAATACCAGAAGGCAGTAAGCGTTTGGATATCCGTTTTACAGAACAATACTGTTCAGTAGCGGAAGATGACGCAAAAGTAGAAATAACTAAATGTATTCTGTCCTGCTAATTTTCACACGAAGACAAAGTTAACCACTACAGAGCAAAATTATATAATTTAGTTTTTTACCCACTTAAAATTGTGTCTCGCAATCGCGACCCAAAACTTTAAGTGTGTGAAAATTACTCATATAGGCCTTATGTACAATTTTAAACAAAACATATGTACATGAAGCAAAGAGTTATAAAATTTACATTTTAAACCACATATAATTGTATCCCGCTACAGCGATCCACAAATTTAAGTGTGTGAAAAGTACTACAATTTAATCAAAACATATGCACATCTAGCAAATTCTATGCCAATTTTCACCCACCTCAAATTACTCATATTTGTTTAATTTGAGACCAAGCATATGCAAATATAGATGTTTAAACACTCATTTCATTCCCCAAAACGGCTGAAAGAACAAATATAAATAAAAAATAAAAAACAACTATATTGAAAGGGTTAAGGGTCAACAGCTAGTTGTCACTTACCAGTTTTGTCACAGAGCTTGCCCTCGTGACCCGTGGAGAAGCAGTCGCACGAGGTGTGCGTGTAGTGGTTGATACAGCGCCCCTGATGCTGGCAGGAATTCGCCGCGTGACACCGGTCCACGCACCCCGCCTCCAGACCGCTCTGCGCAAACACCGGCGGCAGAAGCTCCTCCTGCGACATCGGGCTGAAAAAACGCAGGTTCCTCACGCAGCCCACGAAGTGAGTCAGCCTCTGCAGAGCCTCCGGGTTGAACCCTAAACAGAAGTAAAACACAATCAGCAGGATATATTTCTGAGAAACAGTGTAATTTACAAAAGAGGTCACCATATCAGCATTTTGGGGCAAGAAATCGACAGTTGAATAACAGAAACACTAAATAATCTACCTTCCTAATGCTTTTACTATTATTTAGAAAGTTTAGATACGCGGTAGACACTAAAGTCACCATCATAGGGATGGTAAGAGCTTTTCACACTTAAAATGTAAAAGAATAACTCAAAAATTCAATTTTTAGGACGGAAAGTTTTCCCGATGAATTTACATGTGTTTTTCAATGGTAATTTACAAATACATGTAATGGAATGACAGATAAAGTAATAAATGAGATTAAAAGAAAATGTTTAATTTTTAATTTGAATTGATGCTTTATATGCTCACTCCATTTAAAATAGAATTGTTTACAATTAAAAAAATACTGCTATCGTGACCATGTCCGTCCTAAAAATGTGTCACGATAGCAATGTGAAACGTAGGGTATCACGTACAGTGCTCGAAACCTATTGCAAAGCTTATTATTATCTTATAATATGACGCAACATTCAATGTTTCGTCAGATAAAATTTCAGGTGACTGATGGTAATTTAAACGCTAAAAATATTGTTCTAAAGTAGGGCACCCTGATGGTCAAATTAACGTTCTGTCCGGTTTTTGTCTGAATATCACAAATTATTTTAAAATAGCCACTGCGGGTAAGATAATTATTTGGTGCAGTATTGATGCCCCACAATAGAATAAGCAGGAGAAATTGTACAAGGATGTTTAGTTCAGAACAATAATTCCATGCCATTTTTTTCCTGGCGAAAGACTTTCCTTCCTAAATTTTAAAATTTATTTTTTGAAGTCACAATAGCACAATATTCACAATTATGTCACGATAGCAAGCAAGTCTATGTCACGATGGCAAACAAACAAATGTCTCTGGTCATTTTGAAAACTGTAGAAATTTAGGATGAGCATGATGTTCTTATAAAATCGACCTAAATGTGTTATTGTGACAAAAAAAAAAGTATTATGTATTATATATATATATATATATTAACCCCTTTAACCGCCGGTGCCGCATATATTCGGATTTTCATTTTTTTATTAGCACATTAAGTACCACATTTTAAATATGTTAAAGATAAAATGTGACATCAACCAGCTTGATTTGAAAAGAATTGACCTCCATTTTGTCAAATCTGAATAATTTTCAATCACTTGAAGTTGTGGATCGCGTCAGCGAGACACAACTTCAAGTGGGTGAAAATTCAAAATGAATAATTTAGCGGTTAAAGAATTAAATATATGTTTTTCGAGACTCTTCACTAACTATTTGTTTTGATATAATACTGAGTCATTTTTTATCATAAATTTTGACTATTTTCTATCGTGACTTCTGCTTGCTTGACCAAAATTGCTTTAAGTCACGATAGCAAGTAAAGTTCATCGGAGAAAAAATCAGCCTTTCTGGCTGTTGCTAACACAAATCTTGTCTTTTTTTAAATGAAATGCTACACTTAATTTTACCATTTGAAACCCTAGACTGTGTAATCTCCCTTTATTTTTATTTGCGATACGATGTTCTGAATCAGGGACACTGTTTATATTAACTGTGACGTATATAAATTAACACAGCCCCCCCCCCCCACAAGAAAAAAAATACAATATAATTTAATATAATTTATATAATGTTCAGCCAGTGCCGACCCGTCATCTCATTGTTATGACGCCCCATTTGTCACTTCGCTGTTATCACGTAGGCCACGTAACAGGTGGACTTGCACGTTTAGCCGAAATATTGGTGACTAGCATCATAACGGCTCCTCGTCTTGGAGCCTCACCCCACACACCACTGTACACTCCTCGCCCTCCCTTTTCTACGATCCCTCGGAGGCACGCCGACACCATTTTACTACACCGGGGCTACGTGATAACTTTACGGGCCCCCCGAATCGCCGAGAATTATGAAAGTTGCAGTCAAATGCGCAGCCCCGCCAGCTACCTTATCGCCAGAAGCTTGTCAGCTGGGAAAGACATGAATGGTGATGGATGGGCAGCCACTCCCTAACCAGCTCTCTCATGTGACAATCAGCTCTGCTGTGCAATGCCAAAAGACGATATCTGCTCACTTGTAAAGTAATCAGACACTGCTTTTCGGGTTTGCACACAGAGCTGATGCATTGGATTTTCACAAGCGTTCAACTTGATGAGGACGTGAAGGAATATAAGTATGCCTAATGGCATGCTATTTGTACGTGCAAATGGCTAGTCAATGGGGCACTGGATAAACTTTGAAAAATATTCTATTATGAACAGATGAAGCTGCTTTTAGGGTTGTTTGCAAATTTGTTATACTATTTGGTCAAGAAGACGAACACCCCAGCAAACACGGAACATTGCCCATGTGTTGGCTCAATGCTGGGCCAGCGTCGCAGACGATGGGCCAACATTGAACCAACACATGGTAAATGTCCCGTGTTTGCTGGGACATGGACATGTTTATCACCAGCCTCTCCAGAAGACACAACACAATAAATCAATGTTGGTTTAACGTTGGTCCAACGTCGTAGACGACGGACCCACGTCAAACCAACCTTGATTCTGCTGGGATCATGTTATGTGCTTGACCGTAGTGTTGCAACGTTTGTCACAAACAAATTTCCGGAATTTAAAAAAATAAAGCCTTGATCAATAAGAAACATGCATGAGCAAAAGTTTTTCAACAATGGTGCAGTAAAAACAAACAGAGGACCACCAACACGGATCCTACTTATAGAGTCCTTAAAGGACTCTATCAGTAGGATCCGTGTTAGTGCAGGATGTACCCAGTGTAAGTTGTTATCATACGTTTTAATGATTTATTAACTCTTAAACCGCTAAGTTAAATTTACATTTTCACCCACTTCAAGTTGTGTCGCGCTATCGCGACCCACAACTTCAAGTCGGTAAAAAATTCCACATATATGTTTCATTTGAGGCCAAATAATTGCAAATCTTGATGTTTAAAAATACATTTCGTTCCCAATAACTGCAATTTAAACGGCCAATCAAACGGATCAAAACGACTATAGCAACGCGTGGCGGTGTAAGTGTTCATGTTGATGACGTCACGAAGAGTGATGGATTGCTGTGGGACACGGGGTGCAAAACAAATAGATCTACAGATATAATTATTGATTACTGTTAAAATCCAGCAGATTTCAGCTTCCGAGTCTTCCCATAGCATGCGACAGGCTCATCTAATTTAATGCGAGCGTGCTATAAACAAAAATTAATATTCCTGATTACCATAATTAACTGGCACATCGGTGTTTCCCGTCGCGAAATGAAAGTTAAATATTTTACATTAGAATATTTGTTATGTGTGTTTGGTTGTAAGGTAATTCTGCTGAAAAAAATATTCAGCATGTGAATATTTGTGCACATTTTTGAAATATGGGATAAGGCTTGAATATAAACTTAGAATGTAAATAAATATGTGGCCACAATCATGTATGCTGGACTACCATAATACCATATATAAACAAGAGACTAAGAATTCATAGGAATATATAAATATACATTATATAAAAGATGTGTATATATCTAGGATAATGGGCGATTATCAAAGCCGCTTTAAATGTATCTTGTCATTAGCGTTATGTATATTACTAACTAATGAAATATTTCAATGTGGGACATAATGGGAACAAGGTCCCTCGTGTTTGTAAGGAAACCCCATTAAAAATTTCACTGCTGGCAAGCCGGAGCCTGTACTTCCTGCTTAAAATGAGAGAAAATATTTTATTCGAACGAAATAGTATTCAACATTTTTTTATTTTTCTGCCACGGTATGTAAGAGTCAATGTCCTCATTAAGACGGTTGCTAAATTAGGCCTGTATATATCGGCTTATGACGATGGACGTGCAGATTATCATGACTATCATTAAAGCCATCTCGAAGATAAACGAACATTGCCTGCATCACGTTCAATCTGTTTGCTGTCTGTTTTGTTCACGAGATAAATAGGATCTTCAAAATCTTTTTGTAATCAGTATTTCGTCGCTTTGGAGCTAAAATGTGCTGAACTGTCACTTTACCAGGTACGGGTCCAGCCGTTTTTAAATGGCCGCCCATTTAAAAACCAGAGTGCGTTTATAAGCACTCGCAGCGCACTTCCGGCGAGTGTTTATAAACACCCGGGCGTTTATAAACGGTCGGCTTCGTTCACTTGTATATTGTCGTGCAAAGCCAAAAGGCAGTATCAGCTTACTTGTTAAGTAAGCAAGTTAACCTTTTGACTTTTCACGGTAGAATAGCAAAGGGACCACCCCCATAAAATGACGAATTACAGTGCATAACTTCATATGAATTGGCAATATGAAGACGCAGTTTAGTTAAAGGGACCCCTTGGGATGAGACATTTTCAATGTTGTCAATTTTGAAAATTTAACTTATATGAAGCTATATAGCCTACTGATCTTAACTAAAAATACAAAAAAGTCAAAAAACAATTTTAAAGCACCGAAAAAGAGTGAAATTGTTATATTTCCAGGTCGTATATTGCCATGTGAACAAAACAAGTCAGCAATATACAGCACTTCACACCACATCTTCTCACGTCTTGGCCTAGGAGATCAAAGCAATCGCCGCTAATTGGTGTCTGATTGGTGTCTTATAGTCAGGACTTGAGGTGATACACCTGCAACACTGATTGTCTGCCCAACGCTGGGCCGACGGCATCAGCATGTGCTGTAGGAACATTCAATCGTCCGTCAGCATGTGTTTAGGTATACAAAAAAATTGTTTGGGTTTTAAGCGGTTTCATAGAAATATTAATAAAATCTAAAAACTCTGAAAAAAATAAAATCATGATCTGGGGGATACACTACTTCATTACAAAACTAAAAACGAAAATTGATGTCATCCAAAGGAGCTGCTTTAAGTAAATAATAATCTACATTTTAGTCGTTTTTGTAAGGTAAATTTCCGCAGAACTTACCTAGGAAGTGGGATAAATAACCATGATAACAGCGCTCCTGGATTGTACATAGGTTTTGTGCACTAAATCGTGTGTACAAAAAAGAAGCCACATAGAATATACAAATGCTGCATACAGTTTGACCACCACTATATTCACCACATCATGGTGTTAGCAGAGTGTATACACTGTATACATTTTTTTGCAATGACACTTTAAGGAGGTGGGGGTTAGTGGTCAGAAAATCACGATTTTTACCAATTAAATCATCGTCTTTCACATATTCTGCTCATCATTACTAAGTAGTGGTGTGTTGTGTCAATTTATATAATATACCAAATCGGGTATAGTTAAGAGAAAATATCTGATTTTATGGAATAAAATGACAGTTAACCAGTCATATTGTCCGACTGTTTATAAATGCCCGGGTGTTTATAAACACTCGCCAAAAATGTGTTGCGTTGCGAGTGCTTATAAACACACGGTGGTTTTTTAAATAGGTGGCCATTTAAAAACGACCTGTTTACAAAATAGCAGTTTAGCATCTTTTAAACCCGAAGAGACGAATTATGTAGCCCAACGTTGAGCATGTCATTTGACATGTTTGAGTGGATGTCTGCACACAGACGACACGCCAACTGTTGGGCTATAGGCCTACTGTGGGTACGGCATTATATTGATACGATACGCTATTTTTGATATTAATAAAACTTGGCTGCAGAAAAAAACAAAAAGAGGTATAGTGACGGAACGGCGGCACAGATCTGGTTAAATGCAACGTCTGCGACGTTGGCCTAGCATTCAACCTGATTTGGCCAGTTATCACGTACTATGATTCCATAGGCTGGACTTAACAAATTTCACCCTTCTACCGGGGCCGTTTTGGGGGCGGTCAATGAGTTCTCTGGGGAGAAGATCAAGAGCTGATTGTCGGCCGCGTAAATTGGGTGCACTCCGTTATTTTGTATGCGGGCCCTGTTCCCAAGATGGCGCGCGATGTGCATAATGCAGAGGGGGGCTGATAAATGATCGCCGAGTCTCCGGACGACTATCTGCCTGATCTCCACGAGATTGGCCGGACGGCGAGAAGTGACGGCTCAGTGGCGGCTCAATGCCGGGCCGTAGCGCCAGACGTCGGCCCGGCACTGACCAGACGCCCGAGTGTCCGCAGGATAGTTGTATTCCCAGAAGGAACGGGCTGAAAGGCTGGTGAATTTGAGTAATGGCATCACTAAAATCGGATAATTTTAAGAATATGAAGTATTCTGTACTGGCAGTTATGACGTAAAATTAGTTTGTGTTTTTTAATGGTATTCTATATGTTTTTAGTCTTGTATTTCTCAGACGTGGATCTGCCTATCAGCAAGGTAGATAATTATAGATACTGGGTATCGGCTAGACAGAAATTCCGTCTCTATCGTAACTCGCTGGCCGTCAGTGAAAGAGTCATGAGAGGACAGTTGCACATGCAATGTATGTATGTATGTATGTATGTATGTATGTATGTATGTATGTATGTATGTATGTATGTATGTATGTATGTATGTATGTATGTATGTATGTATGTATGTATGTATGTATGTATGTATGTATGTATGTATGTATGTATGTATGTATGTATGTATGTATGTATGTATGTATGTATGTATGTATGTATGTATGTATGTATGTATGTATGTATGTATGTATGTATGTATGTATGTATGTATGTATGTATGTATGTATGTATGTATGTATGTATGTATGTATGTATGTATGTATGTATGTATGTATGTATGTATGTATGTATGTATGTATGTATGTATGTATGTATGTATGTATGTGGCAATGACTCATAAATTAATTGTGTTTTTGTCTGAAATGGTAGTTTTCGTTTTAACAAAGGTCGTCATTGAGTGATGTTCATTACAGAACAAGTTGAATTGAAATTGCTCTGAATCGAACAATAGAACCCAACAAACACGAAGCGTTTGCCCAATGTTGGGCTGATGTCGGGCCATCGTTGTAGACTATGTGCTAACATCAGCCCAGCATTGGGCCAACCACTCGGGTTGGCTAGGAAAGGTTCTTTGCTCACATCTGTTACACTTAATACAATGTCCGGGGTAATTTAATATACTGGTATGTTTCAAATGCATGCAAACTGCTGTGCATTATGATTATTTGATATACATTGCAATCCTTTTCTTGGTTTCTATATTGTAATTAAAATGTTAATGTCAAATATTAAATAATGAATTGGCCTATCCAAGGACAAACTAAAGCCATTACATGGGAACTGTTAAACCTAAAGATGCGTTACATCTGGAAGCGTGCTGTTTAAGGATTTCCATAATTAATTAAAGCACACGATTTTAACACTCACAAGGCTGAAATATTTGTATGTACGCCATTGAGACCAAAGGGTTTTTTCAATTTAAAATCTTCATAAATAGCTTTGTTAGTTCTTTCTGCTTTTTTTAAATACCTATGTTGTGGGTCTACGGCCATTATACATTTTTTATTTCTTACAGTGTCTGGATCGACTTTAGACGTCTACAGACGTCAGATTCTGACGTCTAAAGTCGATCCTCGCGCTGTATAATGGCTAAGCTCATACACCAGAGACTGAACTCTGCGGCTTAGACAGCCTTCATTACATAGTTCTGTAATCAATTATGTAAATACTTTACTGGTAGATATAAGTATGACGTGAAATCTGCGTTCTTTGATTTGAACTGTACTCATTGCGGACACATGCACTTACAGATCCAAGTCTAGAACTTGACGCTGATTTAAATAACAACAAAATGGCGTGAGGGTATTGGCTTGCCCCTGTCGTGTTATTGATTGTGTCAGCTTCAATTGGCTAGAAGATAGAGCTCTACAACTCTGGCGTGAGAACATTACCTTTTTCAGGTGAACATAATTATACTGCTGATGCTTAATCTTTGTCTCCATAATGCGACGAGGGAGCTTAACCTGTCAAATCCTCTGAATAATGACTTCATTTCCTAAAGACTGTTTCGGAGCGAACATTTTCATGAAACTGTTTTAATAATAACATGTTTGCTTTCATTTGCCACGCACTCCAAGTCATCTTCATCTACTACAAGTCGAGAATTGCGACAGCAATTCGCGGCTTGTAGCGGATGAAGATGACATTGGTAGACTTTTGGCTTGAAAGGGTTTAACCCTTTAACCGCCAAATTCTTCAATTTGAATTTTCACCCACTTGAAGTTGTGTCTCGCTGACGCGATCCACAACTTCAAGTGAGTGAAAATTATTCTGATTTGACAAAATGGGGGTCAAAAATTTTCGAATCTTGCTGAATAATGTCACTTTTTATCTTTAACAGGTTTAAAAGCTGATATGTAATATGCTAATATAAAATATAAAAGACCAATATGGACGGCACCGACGGTTGGTTTAAGAGACAATGGCATCTGTGAATGTCTCGGACTCCGTAGCCGGTATAGTCACACAGTCTGAGGTGTGAAGAGTGCACGGTGTCTCTCCTTGTAAAGGCATCACAATCAATAGACAGGACATAATGGCGGGGTCGGCTCAAGTATAATTCACCGATTATCTCAGACAGTACATTGTAATTACAAGCCAAACTGCCGGTGGCGAGCAACGATCAGCTCTGTCATGCAAAGGCAAACGGCGGTAACTGCTCACTTGAAAAGTGATCAACTACCGCTGTTTGTCTTCGCATTGCAGAGGTGAAGCACCGAAGAAAGTAATGAGAGCACTTTTACATAGATGACTTGGTGAATTATCCTAGCAGACATCAGATATTGATCTATGATGCTGGTATATATACTAAAATGTACAAAATTGCGCTCAATCGGATTGTTAAAAAATATCTTATCCTATTTTGTGACCACGCACATTTTCAACAACAGTATAACTGCATACTTGGAAAGAAAGTAGTTACTTTCATATTTAATTTTTTGTCAAGCTGAATAATTTCCATTCACTTAAAATTGTGAATCGCGTCAGCGAGACACAACTATAAGTAAGTGAAAATTCCAATTAAATAACTTTAAAGGTAAAGGTTTAAATGTGAAACATTAAAGCACGTTGCTCCAGCGTAATCCTAATACTGGATCAACGTCTGTGACGTAGGTTCAGGATTAGTTTTACACTGGGGCCTAGTTACCATATTATCTTATACTAGGATGGCTACTGACCTCCTGCGGAGACTATGGCCACTGTGTTGTGGTTGGGGTAGATTGTGGGGTTTTCTGATAGGGCTTCCAGTAATAAGCTGTGACTTCCGCGGGAGTCCACCGCCGCCGTCAGCGTGCCGCCGTCGGCGTCCAGCGTCACCGACACCAAGTGCCATTTGTCGTGGTTCAGTCCTGAGCAAACAGAAAACAAATACATGGTTTCGATTGTTATTCAGATGAGCAGCTGGTCCGTGTTCTCGTACAATTTCGATATCATAGGTTTCTGATTGGTCAAGATGGTCATCTCAACCAATCAGAAGCCTACGATATATCGTAATTTGTACGAGAATACCACCCCATCATTCTCCTAATTTTGAAAATATATCCGAGTATGATAACTCATAATGATGATGAGAGCTTAGAGTGCCGCTATTATGATATATTATCTTATTTTTCATTCAAATTTGATTTAAAATATGCCACGTAATGAATAAACACGAGGATGGTGCTTAAAGGATTAAATAGCGATTAACGAAACCATAATTTATAATATTAGAACTGATTAGTAGTATTTATTCTCAATTTACAGACCACACATGTTCAATAAGCTATATATTAACCAAGAAGGAGCTACGTACGGCTAGAATTGAAAAAGCAACAAGGGGATGTTAATTCACAGACTGATGCAGAGGGTTTGAAATCAGAAATATAGGAGACCATTTCTGAAACGACCCCAGTTATCTGTACATTATAAACGCTCTCCCATTAAATGACAAATGTAATGGCCCGCTACGACCAGGACGCTTAAGTAATTACAATAGGACACAAACGAGAAGTACGTTTATTTCTGATGAAAATCCCCCATACGACTTCCTCCTGGTAAACACCGCTATCTGCTTTTAATTGTTTTAACCCTTTAAATATCCCGATTATAAGTTTTTTTTATTATTGTTTCTTAGCACGTGAGATCAATCAGCAATATTGATGTTACCCTCCAATTTATCAAATCCGACGATTTTCACTCACTTGAAGTAGTGTATCGCGTCAGCGAGACACAACTTCAGGTGGGTGAAAATTCCAATTAAATAATTTGGCGGTTGAAGGGTTAACTATCTGAATGCCAGGACCTTATTTGATCGCAACTGATCAAAAACTTTAAGCACTTTGTTGATGAGCGTCACATGTGGGTGACACTTTGCAGCCCAGGACCACATTGGTGCTATAATTGGATTTGATGTGACGCTTGTGATCTGGTGATCAGTGTGTGTTCCAATCAATTTAAAAGCCATTAAATGGCAAAACTAATGAACCACAAATACAGTTGTGAGTTTAAATATGTCTTTAAAGCTTCGATAGAAAAGGATGTGTGTTATTTTAGTTTTGTATAAAATTAAACATGTAAAAATAGTTCATTTTTCCATTTTTTTTCTAATTTGATTCGAAAACTGCAGCTTTTACATAATGTCAACGATATTGAGCAAGAAAGACTTGAAATATTCAGCTTTTACATAATATCAATGACACAATGAGCCAGAAAGGTTTGAAATCTGCAATTTTTACATGACATCAACGATATAATGAACCAGAAAAGCTTGAAAGGTGCTGCTTTTACATAATATAAACGACATAATGAGCCAGAAAGGCTTGACATTTTCAGCTTTTACATAATATCAACGATAACGAGCCAGAAAGGCTTGAAATCTGTAACTTGTATAATAATATCAACGATAATCTCGATAATGTACCATAAAATCGTTACAGCCTGCCTTAGACAAAAATGAGTTATGCAGATAATGTTGTTCTCTGGCGATCCCTGCAACGTGATGTTGACTCAACGCTGTCTTAATGTTAGGCCACCATTAAAACAGCATTGGGTCGTCGTCGCACAGCAATTTAAGAAATAATGCATTTTAAAAGTAATTATTATCACCAACAAATTATATTTTATATTTACCAGAGCTCGTAAATATGAGGCTATATCGGGATACATGTAGATACATTCGGTTGTTTTAGATCAGCTTTAGTTTATGACAAAAATATAACACAAATGAAAATGATGACGTCTAACAATTACTTCTGGTTCGAATCCGACGGACTAGAACACGTGGGGCATAATTCGAGGTCGTACAATTTGTTATTAATGTCATGCATATTTTAGTCGAGCCAGACGATCGTAAGCATTTAGACCAATGTGGATCTTTGTCTTTATGTTATAAATACAGCTGACTTGTATTTTATAAAAGTTAGTTATCTGTTTCGAAGCGCCAAATTGAAAAAAAATCTCCGGCAAAATTACAACAGCAGGGTTTACTAATGTATGACATCTGGCTTATAAGCGATCTTTATAATACATCGTCATCTTGGTATCAAAAAGTAATAATTAATAATCTGTTTCCATAATACGACATTTGAATACCAAGGTTACCATAACTTTCTAGCACATAAACATTTTAGTGTAGTAATAATTAGCAATCAACGCGTATTTGCTAAATGTTGTTAGTAGGCCTATGCCTACCTCTCAAACAAGGATACATTCGCAAACTCACCATTCAACACGCTGGTAGACCAACGTAATCGTCGACCAATTAACCCAGCACCTCCATCCTAAAATATGCAATTCCTATAGACCTAGCACAATGTCGGAGAAATTCAATTGAATTTGAGTGTTCTATTTTTTTGTTGTTGACTCACCTACATGTTTGGAAAAGGATCAATTTTTACATTTGAATTATCCCCCCACCCAAGTATTAAAAATTGCATTATATTTGACTACAGCTTTAATTTATTAAATAATATATAATTCAATAAAGCACTTGATGAGCTGATAGTGTCCAGTTAGCGGCATTTAGGCATACCACCAATATTCCAGCACTCCTATTGTCCAAAGCGTCCGACAATAGTACTAAGTACGAAACTACCATATGGTATTGAAGTTGCAGGAGGGGGGGGGGTGGTATTATGAATTATACTTCAATAATAATTGATAAGTGACTTCCTAGAACAATACCAAAAGAACATTTGGATAACTGATTGTTGTCACAGAAAAAAAGTAAAACAAGAGTAAAAATAGGGGGTAGGTCTACTGTGTGTTATTCTGTTAGAAACCATTTGTTCCAATCACTAAATTAAATTTAATTAAACAAGATACATACTACTAAAAAATGCAACCAGATATCGTCATATTATTTTTTGTTATGACCGATTAATTCAAACTCCATCTGAAAGCAAAGTTAGAAGGTGCTATTCACGAATTCCCTTTTTATAGCTGTCATAATAGATAAGGAATCACTAAGTGAACAGGGAGATTCACAATAGAGCAAAGTTCAGATAAAATAACAATGACAAAGATGCTTCCTCCATTATCTATCTCAGACATCGCCAACTGTTCGATAAGGGCAAACTTATCTTTCCCTGTAGTTGACAGAAGAGGTGGGTTCTCACCAGATTTTTATCTATGCTTTGTCTACATGTCTCTACACTTTGGTAGCCTACATCAGAGGAATCGTAGCTACATGTGGGAGATTATAAATAGCTCCCAAAATAAATATGCTAAAGTCAACCTATTATTTCTTGTATAATAATTAAATGAATCTGGCTTTAGGCCACCAATCACAAAAGTGGCCTAAAGCCCGATTCATTTAATTTGGTATATTAAAATAAATAAATAACGTGGAACTTTTCTGAAGATATCCCGCAATATTAAAAAAAAGTGCCACGTTATTAATTGGTGGCATCCATGGATATCAGGAGTTGAGTTTTCATTAAAATAAGGTAATTTCCATCCACCTTGAGACAGGGATTGCGACAGCAATGAATTATAAAATAGTAGAACACTTAGTCGTTAGGGTAAACTATTTTTTTTACCAGATTGGTGTTGACGTGGCAGCTCAGGGGCACAGTATTCTTTCTAAAATTACGAATACAGAGGATTCCGATCTTAAGATACGATTTTAAAACAATTCCATATGCATTACACCTGGATCCCCTAATATAAATTGGCCCATGTTTGTACATATGTTCAGTAGCATGTATCAAACACAACACAATGTTACGTCAATGGTGAGTAGGCCCCTATTAAAAGTACAACGGTCTGAAATCAGTCCAGGACAGTCCAGGACCACTGTCGTGCCACATACAACAACGTGTCGTGTTTTTTTTTTAAACTGTGTCTGATCTAGAGCCTGACGTTATTGGTGCACTCCAGGCCTCTAAGATCATTGACATTGTTCGTGCTAAGGGGAACATCATGAATAAGCAGACATAATTATTATATACACGAAAAAGTTCCTGTAGGCATACTTTATCTAAAAGTTGACAAAGTAATATTTAATGAGCCACGCTCTGAATAAGAGTGCTGCTATTAATGCATACATTGTTGTGAATCATGCTCTGTCGTGATCGGGAGTCAAAAGGAGCAGAGAGCCATCCCAGCTATTCGGAGGAAATGTGGACTAGGAGGAGCACTAGCGCAAAGCCATAAAGTAGTATCTGCTCACTTGTAAATTGAGCATATACTGCTGTTTGGCTTTGCACGGCAGAGTGGGTATATAATCACCTGCAAGGCCATGCTACTAACCCGCCACTCTGATGACAGCATGGCGTGTCCACTGCTTATAATTCAATTGGCTCTGAATAAGTCTGGGTTTGTTGTCTGGCACTAATGGTATGTGGCTTATCTCTTGCAAGGCAAGGCTTCAATTGGCGGAAGTCACGCGGAACTGTGTTGTGTACAAGGCATGACTGCTTTTATTTCTGGGTATACCGTTATACTGATTGTGAATTGACACCACCCCCCCCCCCCCTGTACATGTGTCAAATTCATGGGATAGATCCGTAGCCTTGCTGACAATTAACACACGGTTAGATATTATTAGTGAGAAAACAGGCATGCCCACCTTTTCAAATATGCGAGATGGGAGTAGGCCTATGTAGTTCTACACGACACGTGGTAAGATCAATTGCAAAATAGTGGAGGTCACATCAAAACGTCGACAGGAAATTGAAATGCAACTTCAGATAATGTGCATTTTACAAGTTTCACAACTATTAATCGACAACTTAATTGTATGATAAACCTGCATGCGATTTGCAGGGGTTAAAAAGGTGTCATATATCTTGGTGACTGGATGAGTACACTATAGCGCGGCGCAGCAGGATCCCGACACAACAGGTCCCATCAACAGGATGCCCGGTCTGGCCAGATGCCTTTACATTATGCAAAGCCTGTCTCTGCGACAAGCCTTATTTACATAGTCCATCGCCCACGTAATGGCGGCCACTCCGTACTAAGGGCCTAAATCCTTGTTCCCCGATAATTAAGCTGCTTCATAAATAATTAGTCTGAACAGTTAACCTTAAGGTGCACAAGTCACAAGGCGAGGCTGCCTAAGTTTACCGCACAGGATGCTGGTAAAGGTCACTCCGAGTTGACGAGGGAGACTCCGGCCTAACGATGGCTCAATGCTTGGCCAAAGTCGGAGACTTTGGCCAAGCATTGAGCCATCGCTAGGCCTTCATCTGCTGATTGCTGGGTTTAGAAAAGAAGACAATGGCGTGTTTATTGTGTTTAGATGCCGCTAGATGCTATCATGTCTGGTTTACAGTGTTTAACGCATTCATATACATGTATGCCGCGGTCATTATTGTGTTTAGATGCCGCTAGATTCTATCGCGTCTGGTTTACAGTGTTTAACGCATTCATGTACATGTATGCCGCGGGCATTATTGTGTTTAGATGCCGCTAGATTCTATCATGTCTGGTTTACAGTGTTTAACGCATTCATATACATGTATGCCGCGGTCATTATTGTGTTTAGATGCCGCTATATGCTATCATGTCTGGTTTACAGTGTTTAACGCATTCATATACATGTTATACATGTATGCCGCTGTCATTAGTGTGTTTAGATGCCGCTATAGATGCTATCGTGTCTGGTTTACAGTGTTTAACGCATTCATATACATGTATGCTGCGGTCATTATAGTGTTTAGATGCCGCTAGATGCTATCGTGTCTGGTTTACAGTGTTTAACGCATTCATATACATGTATGCCGCGGTCATTATTGTGTTTAGATGCCGCTATATGCTATCATGTCTGGTTTACAGTGTTTAACGCATTCATATACATGTTATACATGTATGCCGCTGTCATTAGTGTGTTTAGATGCCGCTATAGATGCTATCGTGTCTGGTTTACAGTGTTTAACGCATTCATATACATGTATGCTGCGGTCATTATAGTGTTTTAGATGCCGCTAGATGCTATCGTGTCTGGTTTACAGTGTTTAACGCATTCATATACATGTATGCGCGGTCATTATAGTGTTTAGATGCCGCTATAGATGCTATCGTGTCTGGTTTACAGTGTTTAACGTATTCATATACATGTATGCCGCGGTCATTATTGTGTTAGGATGCCGCTATAGATGCTATCGTGTCTGGTTTACAGTGTTTAACGCATTCATATACATGTATGCGCGGTCATTATAGTGTTTAGATGCCGCTATAGATGCTATCGTGTCTGGTTTACAGTGTTTAACGCATTCATATACATGTATGCCGCGGTCAATATAGTGATTAGATGCCGCTAGATGCTATCGTGTCTGGTTTACAGTGTTTAACGCATTCATATACATGTATGCCGCGGTCATTATTGTGTTTGGATGCCGCTATAGATGCTATCGTGTCTGGTTTACAGTGTTTAACGCATTCATATACATGTATGCCGCGGTCATTATAGTGTTTGGATGCCGCTATAGATGCTATTGTGTCTGGTTTACAGTGTTTAACGCATTCATATACATGTATGCCGCGGTCATTATTGTGTTTGGATGCCGCTAGATGCTATCGTGTCTGGTTTACAGTGTTTAACGCATTCATATACATGTATGCCGCGGTCATTATTGTGTTTAGATGCCGCTATATGCTATCGTGTCTGGTTTACAGTGTTTAACGCATTCATATACATGTATGCCGCGGTCATTATTGTGTTTAGATGCCGCTATAGATGTTATCGTGTCTGGTTTACAGTGTTTAACGCATTCATATACATGTATGCCGCGGTCATTATTGTGTTTAGATGCCGCTAAATGTTATCGTGTCTGGTTTACAGTGTTTAACGCATTTATATACATGTATGCCGCGGTCATTATTGTGTTTAGATGCCGCTATAGATGTTATCGCGTCTGGTTTACAGTGTTTAACGCATTTATATACGTGTATGCCGCGGTCATTATTGTGTTTAGATGCCGCTAGATGCTATCGTGTCTGGTTTACAGTGTTTAACACATTCATATATATGTATGCCGCGGTCATTATTGTGTTTAGATGCCGCTAGATGCTATCGTGTCTGGTTTACAGTGTTTAACGCATTTATATACATGTATGCCGCGGTCATTATAGTGTTTAGATGCCGCTAAATGCTATCATGTCTGGTTTACAGTGTTTAACACATTCATATACATGTATGCCGCGGTCATTATTGTGTTTAGATGCTGCTAGATGCTATCGTGTCTGGCTTACAGTGTTTAACACGTTCATATACATGTATGCCGCGGTCATTATTGTGTTTAGATGCCGCTATAGATGCTATCGTGTCTGGTTTACAGTGTTTAACGCATTTATATACATGTATGCCGCGGTCATTATAGTGTTTAGATGCCGCTAGATGCTATCGTGTCTGGTTTACAGTGTTTAACGCATTCATATACATGTATGCCGCGGTCATTATTGTGTTTAGATGCCGCTAGATGCTATCATGTCTGGTTTACAGTGTTTAACACATTCATATACATGTATGCCGCGGTCATTATTGTGTTTAGATGCTGCTATATATGCTATCGTGTCTGGTTTACAGTGTTCAACACATTCATATACATGTATGCCGCGGTCATTATTGTGTTTAGATGCTGCTATATATGCTATCGTGTCTGGTTTACAGTGTTTAACACATTCATATACATGTATGCCGCGGTGATTATTGTGTTTAGATGCTGCTAGATGCTATCGTGTCTGGCTTACAGTGTTTAACACGTTCATATACATGTATGCCGCGGTCACTATTGTGTTTAGATGCCGCTAGATTCTATCGTGTCTGGTTTACAGTGTTTAACGCATTCATATACATGTAAGCGCGGTCATTATTGTGTTTAGATGCCGCTATAGATGCTATCGTGTCTGGTTTACAGTGTTTAACGCATTCATATACATGTATGCCGCAGTCATTATTGTGTTTAGATGCCGCTATAGATGTTATCGTGTCTGGTTTACAGTGTTTAACGCATTCATATACATGTATGCCGCGGTCATTATTGTGTTTAGATGCCGCTAAATGTTATCGTGTCTGGTTTACAGTGTTTAACGCATTTATATACATGTATGTCGCGGTCATTATTGTGTTTAGATGCCGCTATAGATGTTATCGTGTCTGGTTTACAGTGTTTAACGCATTTATATACGTGTATGCCGCGGTCATTATTGTGTTTAGATGCCGCTAGATGCTATCGTGTCTGGTTTACAGTGTTTAACGCATTCATATACATGTATGCCGAGGTCACTATTGTGTTTGGATGCCGCTAGATGCTATCGTGTCTGGTTTACAGTGTTTAACGCATTTATATACATGTATGCCGCGGTCATTATAGTGTTTAGATGCCGCTAGATGCTATCGTGTCTGGTTTACAGTGTTTAACGCATTCATATACATGTATGCCGCGGTCATTATTGTGTTTAGATGCCGCTAGATGCTATCGTGTCTGGTTTACAGTGTTTAACGCATTCATATACATGTATGCCGCGGTCATTATTGTGTTTAGATGCCGCTAGATGCTATCATGTCTGGTTTACAGTGTTTAACACATTCATATACATGTATGCCGCGGTCATTATTGTGTTTAGATGCTGCTATATATGCTATCGTGTCTGGTTTACAGTGTTCAACACATTCATATACATGTATGCCGCGGTCATTATTGTGTTTAGATGCTGCTATATATGCTATCGTGTCTGGTTTACAGTGTTTAACACATTCATATACATGTATGCCGCGGTCATTATTGTGTTTCGATGCTGCTAGATGCTATCGTGTCTGGCTTACAGTGTTTAACACGTTCATATACATGTATGCCGCGGTCACTATTGTGTTTAGATGCCGCTAGATTCTATCGTGTCTGGTTTACAGTGTTTAACGCATTCATATACATGTAAGCGCGGTCATTATTGTGTTTAGATGCCGCTATAGATGCTATCGTGTCTGGTTTACAGTGTTTAACGCATTCATATACATGTATGCCGCAGTCATTATTGTGTTTAGATGCCGCTATAGATGTTATCGTGTCTGGTTTACAGTGTTTAACGCATTCATATACATGTATGCCGCGGTCATTATTGTGTTTAGATGCCGCTAAATGTTATCGTGTCTGGTTTACAGTGTTTAACGCATTTATATACATGTATGTCGCGGTCATTATTGTGTTTAGATGCCGCTATAGATGTTATCGTGTCTGGTTTACAGTGTTTAACGCATTTATATACGTGTATGCCGCGGTCATTATTGTGTTTAGATGCCGCTAGATGCTATCGTGTCTGGTTTACAGTGTTTAACGCATTCATATACATGTATGCCGAGGTCACTATTGTGTTTAGATGCCGCTAGATGCTATCGTGTCTGGTTTACAGTGCTTAACGCATTTATATACATGTATGCCGCGGTCATTATAGTGTTTAGATGCCGCTAGATGCTATCGTGTCTGGTTTACAGTGTTTAACGCATTCATATACATGTATGCCGCGGTCATTATTGTGTTTAGATGCCGCTAGATGCTATCATGTCTGGTTTACAGTGTTTAACACATTCATATACATGTATGCCGCGGACATTATTGTGTTTAGATGCTGCTAGATGCTATCGTGTCTGGCTTACAGTGTTTAACACGTTCATATACATGTATGCCGCGGTCATTATTGTGTTTAGATGCCGCTATAGATGCTATCGTGTCTGGTTTACAGTGTTTAACGCATTTATATACATGTATGCCGCGGTCATTATAGTGTTTAGATGCCGCTAGATGCTATCATGTCTGGTTTACAGTGTTTAACGCATTCATATACATGTATGCCGCGGTCATTATTGTGTTTAGATGCCGCTAGATGCTATCATGTCTGGTTTACAGTGTTTAACACATTCATATACATGTATGCCGCGGTCATTATTGTGTTTAGATGCTGCTAGATGCTATCGTGTCTGGCTTACAGTGTTTAACACGTTCATATACATGTATGCCGCGGTCATTATTGTGTTTAGATGCCGCTATAGATGCTATCGTGTCTGGTTTACAGTGTTTAACGCATTTATATACATGTATGCCGTAGTCATTATAGTGTTTAGATGCCGCTAGATGCTATCGTGTCTGGTTTACAGTGTTTAACGCATTCATATACATGTATGCCGCGGTCATTATTGTGTTTAGATGCCGCTAGATGCTATCATGTCTGGTTTACAGTGTTTAACACATTCATATACATGTATGCCGCGGTCATTATTGTGTTTAGATGCTGCTATATATGCTATCGTGTCTGGTTTACAGTGTTTAACACATTCATATACATGTATGCCGCGGTCATTATTGTGTTTAGATGCTGCTAGATGCTATCGTGTCTGGCTTACAGTGTTTAGCACGTTCATATACATGTATGCCGCGGTCATTATTGTGTTTAGATGCTGCTAGATGTTATCGTGTCTGGTTTACAGTGTTTAACGCATTCATATACATGTATGCCGCGGTCATTATTGTGTTTAGATGCTGCTATATATGCTATCGTGTCTGGTTTACAGTGTTTAACGCATTCATATACATGTATGCCGCGGTCATTATTGTGTTTAGATGCTGCTATATATGCTATCGTGTCTGGTTTACAGTGTTTAACACATTCATATACATGTATGCCACGGTCATTATTGTGTTTAGATGCTGCTAGATGTTATCGTGTCTGGTTTACAGTGTTTAACGCATTCATATACATGTATGCCGCGGTCATTATAGTGTTTAGATGCCGCTATAGATGCTATCGTGTCTGGTTTACAGTGTTTAACGCATTTATATACATGTATGCTGCGGTCATTATAGTGTTCAGATGCCGCTAGATGCTATCGTGTCTGGTTTACAGTGTTTAACGCTTTCATATACTTGTATGCCGCGGTCATTATTGTGTTTAGATGCCGCCAGATGCTATCATGTCTGGTTTACAGTGTTTACCACATTCATATACATGTATGCCGCGGTCATTATTGTGTTTAGATGCTGCTATATATGCTATCGTGTCTGGTTTACAGTGTTCAACACATTCATATACATGTATGCCGCGGTCATTATTGTGTTTAGATGCCGCTAGATTCTATCGTGTCTGGTTTACAGTGTTTAACGCATTCATATACATGTATGCCGCGGTCATTATTGTGTTTGGATGCCGCTAGATGCTATCGTGTCTGGTTTACAGTAATAGGCCTAACCTTTGACCGCCGGTCCAGATTATATCCCTTTTTTCATTTCTTTATTTCTTTATTTCTTTCTTTATTAAATACCAGCTTTTGAACATGTTAAAGATAAAACGTGACATCAATCAGCAAGATTTGAAAATCGTTGACCTTCTTTTTGTCAAATCTGAATAATTTTCACTCACTTGAAGTTGTGGATCGCTTCAGCGAGACGCAACTTCGAGTGAGTGAAAATTCCAAGTTAATAATTTCGTGGTCAAAGGGTATATAGGCATTGATATACATGTATGCCGCGGTCAAGTCCCACGGGGATTCTCTTGTAACATGATCTCTATTCATCCCCTGTACGGGTCATTTATAGCTGGAGGTGGTGGTATTATATTTACGCCTACTGGTAATGGGACTACTTGTGGATGGAACCTATTCAGATCCAGTTGTCCACG
This sequence comes from Flabesymbios commensalis, assembly GCA_964017125.1. Lineage (NCBI taxonomy): Eukaryota > Metazoa > Annelida > Polychaeta > Terebellida > Flabelligeridae > Flabesymbios > Flabesymbios commensalis. The sequence goes on from OZ024902.1 coordinate 81,759,400, forward strand.
CAACATGTTTTGTTGACTTCCCAGGCAAGGTGGTATCCAATGTGAAACACAACAAATAATTATCTTTGAGGGATTCAAAATTTGGCACACCTACCTCAGGAAGTGTCACCCCCCCCGCCCCCCGGAAAAAAACATGCCCTAAGAAAATGCATTTACATTAGTTTTGGTCTGTTTTGGCTTTGAACCATCTCCATTTTTGTGAGATGTACAGGAATTGGCCCTTAAACTTAATATGCACCAACAAATGAACCCCTGGTAACTATGCATGGACAAGGCTAGCTTTGGCCTAGAAATTCACATACTCAATAATCATGTTAATATAAAAATGAATGTATTGATGATGGGTTTTCTTACAACCTCCCGGCCGGTACTACCTAGAGATCTTGACAATGATATATTCATATCTTGCTCATGCGGAAACAGCCTTTTCCCAGGTTTGACGAACGAGGGCCAAGAAACGCCAGAAAACGCGGCCGGAGGCGGAGACTAAGACAGGAGGTCAGAATGACAAGCCGGCTTCACTAACAACCGCCATACATATGCATCGCTGAGGAAAACATAATCCACAAGAGCTTCATACCTCATAATTGATTGGCGCTGGGATAGCAGTTGATACTAAATCAAATCAGATCACGGACCAGGACACTGAGAAAGATGGAGGTCTGTAAATATATTACCTCAAATGAGTGCTTCATCTTGTTACCAGAGGTGCCCGGGTGTCTTTGTGCTTCCTTCCGATAGTGTTAACATGTCAGCGGACAGACCATTAATCACAGTTTGTGGCCTTTATCTGAAGGCAATATCTATACCATCATAAAACATATCATGACACGGAGGCACAGGTCGCCGAGACGTCCGACCAATTACTGGAGGAGATAAACAAGAAGGCCTGCCAAAAAGTAAACAGTCCAGGACCACACGGCGTCTAATTGGCTGCATTCTAAGCCTTATATCACTGACATAATATTGTTATATAAGCCAAGAGACCAAAGGTGATTTCAATTTGAAATCGTCATAAATGTCTTAGTTAGCTCTTTCCGCGTCATTTGAATACCCATGTTATGGGTCTGCGGTGATTATAAATATTTCCATATTTCAGTGAGGGGATCGACTTTAGACGTCAATCCCCTCGCTTGAAGGACTATAGGATTCACAAAATGACATCACAAAAGAGTTTCTTGTATATTTGTCGGTCCACTGTCTGCGACGCTGGTCTACCGGTAAAGCATCGTAATTTGTTTTCAAAGAAACACGCGATTAGTTTCACGTCCTGGATACCTATCAGTGACGCCATACCATCATACTGCGTCTTTATCATCTGACTATCTGTTATAGTATAGGATCATTCTGAATATCTGCTGACACATGCACTTTTACAGGTCTTTTTAGCCATACGTTATATCACAGAATATAATTATACGTGTCCGATCTTTCTCATTGTTATATATTGTTAGCTATATATAAAACATAACAGGCTGGCGTTTGGGAGTAACGTCGTATATCATATTTGACTCATTTTCTTCAAAAATCTTGGTTACCGCAATTTATACAAATTACAAAAGATGAGATGATGGTACAATGTCACAAACACTACACTCACCTTTAGCCACTATGAGAGACTCGCGGTAGGCGCCGTACACGTGAGTGACATTTAGCTGGCCTTGATTGAGTGTGGCCCACAGCTGCGGCTTCTCGTTCGTGATGGCGTGCATCAGGGTGTGGTGCAGCAGGAAGGAGTTGGCCTTCTGGGTGCGGAACTCAAACTCTATCCTCACGTGCCTGGCGTTCGTCCACTCCAGGTGGTACTCCAAGAAGGGCTGCTCAGCCTGCAGGAAGGTGTACGTCTTCATCTTGTGTGCTGACGCGCCGGGCTGGCTCACCAGAAGTGATGCCGCCAGTGTCAGTCCTACCACCGTGATCGCAGGGTGACATGTCAAAGCCATGATGGACTCTGCAAGAAGACATACCAATGCGGTGTTAGATATAAAAACACGTATAATTAGGTACACTCCAAACAATATAGGTTCTTCAAATAGAAACATTCAGTACTTTAGCCATGTACACCCAGTTCTTCTGAGGTTACATGGTAAAGTACTGTACTTTTTATTTGACCAAATAAATGAATCTGAGTCTGAGGGAAAGTACTGTTGGGATCTGTAGTATTTCATTCTGAAGTGTATCGAAATTAACTGTAGTGTGTTCGACTTCCATCAAATATTTGTCACTCAAACAGCTACATTTAGATACACAAATGCAGCTGAAAACTGAGACTGCGAAATAGATCGAACACGATATATTACATTGAAAAATATCCTAACCGAAATGATTTTTTTTTCCAAATTGGCTATTCAGTATGACAGACAGACGGATGTTTTATCGACATTGTAAGTCATTTTTAAACTCGTCCGAGAAGTGGTTATTATCAACATGCAGAACAAATTTGAGCAGGATACATTGATCACCTTTTAAGTTATCACACCCACAAGGTAAAATTAACGATGTAAAATGTAATAATTCGCGACAAATCGGCCATTAGTAAGCGTGTCCGAGAACTGGTTATTATCAACATGCAGATCTGCTAACTACACATGGAACCATTAACTGCATACATTCAGTATCGGTGTCAGAGCATCATCAATATTCCATCACAACAGCTACATAGTTTTGTCGACGGATATAGTAAGTTGTGGTCGTCCGTCTATCTTTATATTTCTGTCATTTCGTTTAAAAATAGCGACACTTATCTATCTGTTATGATCGCTGAAAGCTGCAACATGCTGCATTATTTTTTGCATCATGTGTCAAGCGTTAAGAACAATGCGTCCTAAAACACAGAACAATTCTGTCCTGCAAAACTAAAAGACAGTATCTGCCCACTTTACAAGTGGCAAATACAGCCTAATGGATTTGTCGAACATAATTGTCGGATCTATATAATCTCTGACTTATGTTTGTCAGTCGCATCTTATCCATTGAATATAATTTGTGGATGTCATTACTCATCGTTGTTTGAAATTAAACGAACGACATAAAAATAACCACCCAGCAGACACAGGACGTTGAATCAATGTTGGTTTAACGTTGGTCCAGCGCCGTGGACCAACGTTAAACCAACATTGATTCAACAACTATGTGTCTGCTGGGTATGTATACAAATAACTATTTGTCTATACTCTTCGATTTTGCGTCAGTACATTAACTACAAATTAGAGGTATCGATAAAACAATAGATCTTAATTAAAAGGACCCCGTGGGATGAGACATTGTCAATTTTGTCATTTGAAAAATTTGATTTATATGAAGCTATATAGCCTATATCTCAAAATACAAAAAAGTCAAAAAAACAATTTTAAAGCCCCGAAAAAGAGTGAAATAGTTATATTTCCAGGTCGTATATTGCCATGTAAACAAAACAAGTCAGCAATATACAGCCCTTTACACCACATATTCCCACGTCTTGGACGGTGAGATCAAATCAATCGCCGCTAATTGGTGTCTTATAGTCAGGACATGGGTGAATACACCTGCAACACTGATTGTCTGCTCAACGCTGGGCCGACGGCATCAACATGTGGCCCAATGCTGTAGGAACATTCAACCGTCTTTTAGCAAGTGTTTAGGTATACACAACGTTTGTTTGGGTTTTAAGATGATTCATAGAAATGTTGCTAAAAAATATTTTTTTAAATATAAAAACTCTGAAAAAAATAAAATTATGATCTGGGGGATACACTACTTCATTACAAAACTAAAAACGAAAATTGATGTCATCCCAAGGAGTCGAAAGTATTATGTCAGCACGAAAAGCAGATGGTGAAGGACACAATTAGGCCGGACAGGTCTTTATCTGAGATTTTACAAATTCGTGGCAGTGAGTCAGGTCCACTGGACGCGCTGCTCTCAGCCTTATGCCCCGCAAAGCTTTTACTTATTAGCCCTTTAATCGCCGGTACCGATTATATTATTATTTTTCATTTTTTTATTAGCACAATAAAACAATTTTTTGAACATATTAAAGATAAAACGTGACATCAATCAACAAGATTTCAAAATAGTTGACCTCCATTTTGTCAAATCTGAATAATTTTCACCAACTTCAAGTGAGTGATGATTCGAATTAAATATCGTGGCGGTCAAAAGGTTAGAGGCGGTTCTGCGGTATGCACGACTGACAGAATAATGATCCCGGGTATCTGAGAAGCAGTCGGCAGGAAAAAAACTCACCAATCGTTATCAAACGCATGCAACAATGGTCAAAGAGGTGTGCCGGCGGCTCTATAGACTGTGCTGCGTTCGTCACCAAACGAGCAATCAATTTGAATGTGCTTTCACCGCGGCCCGGCCGACCTGTCCACTAAACGGGAGTGTGTCTGGAGCGATGTCACCTGGTCGTGGCAGGCGGGATCCCGACAGCATGGACAGAGTCTTTACAAATCCCCACCAGCCACCGACAGTCAACCGCTGATTAAAACCCAATCTAAATGTCACAATAGTGCCCCAAAATAAAACAAAGCTTATTCAGCCAACGCGCAGGACTGTCGTATGTATCAATTGTCCACTTTTTAAAAGCATAAAAGTGTTTTCTGAGAACTGATTTTAGTTCATTAAAGGTTTCTTTCAATTGCTGTGATTTGATGGGAAATAAACCATTATTTTTGTCCCAAAAAGCAACGATGTTAAAGCATGATAAACGTTTCACATCCTTTAAACGAATCTTCTTTGCCCCAGCTAGATTTCTATCATTATCTACACAAACATTCCCAGATTTTTCATGAATCAAAAGTTTTCAGCTGTATTGTAGCCGCGTAACTGGAAGTAGATTAGCTAAATTGCTAGGGTTATAGCCCAACAATTATAAAATGAAACCATATATCATGCTAGTCTTACTATGATAAAATGACTTTATATAAGTAAGTAAAGTACGCGATGGTATGTCTGTATATTGACCATTTATGGAGTAGAGTAGAATACTATACTTGGGCACTTAGATAAATTAAATATATTTTCTGTAAAATAAAGTCTCGAGGAAAGAAAAATACAAAGAATACAGCGGGTAACAAACAAAATTCAAAAAACATAAACTTGTATATGTCTAATTCTGTGAAACTCAATGGCCTTGACATCCTTTGTTTTCATCAAGCTGGTCAATACAATGTATGGGGGAGGGGTCTTATATAACCTTTTTTTCGCCGAGTGACGTCACTGGGTTTCACAGAATGAAGTATGGGGGAGGGGGTGTTATATAACCTTGATTTCACCGAGTGACGTCACTGCGTTTCACAAAATAACCAACATAATTTACAATGTGGTCATTTGTCACTGTATTTACAGCTTAGCATCCATTGTAAGCTAGTAGAATCAAGAAAAAAAATATTGCTAGAACGATTCATTTCTACCAAGGAATGCCAAATACGCAACAATCTCGTTTCATGGAAAAAACAAGAACATTCATTGTTTCATTGGTTTCCTCTAATCGACATAACATCACGTTTGTTACATTTAAAGCCGGGATTTGATCAAATGAATCACTCCAACATTTAATACATCGATGCTGGGACAGCGCTGGGCGAATGGCGTACGACGTCGGCCCAGCGCACTGAGAAAGAGAAGCAAATACCGATATCGAGTGTTTCTTGAAATTCTACTGAAAGATATTTACCCCATATTTCATCTATACCCGGCTTGGTTGTGTAATTTATTAGCTGGGTCATACAAGGACATATCAGCGAACACGCAACATTGATCCAATACTGGATCAATGTTGGAGATGATGGACCAGTATCAACCCTACATAGGCCATGCATGGTCCCGTGTTTACTGAAGGATGTACCCAGATGTACCCAGAAGAGATGGATAAGCACTTACTAACGTTGCGTTCACCAAGGCTAGTTCAATGTTGGACCAGCGTCGCAGACGGTGGGCCAACATGGTACCGATGTTGGGTGGATATACTGTGCTAGTCTGCTACATTCATGCGACATTGCTGCATCTGTGGCTTGTGACAGTCATCAGGCAACACGTTCCATGGGGAGTAATCAATCGCTCGGCAACAACTAAAGAGCAGAGAGCGGGACGGGGGAATTCGTCCGTATTGTCTGAGCATCCCGTTAGAATGGTTAGCAGCCTATAACCTTTCAAGCGGAAATAAAGTAATTCAAACAAAAAGAACAATAAACGATCGAATTGGTATTACTTTGATAGACGAGCTTTATTTGCTCTCTTGGTATACAACCTATAGGACTGAGAAACTTAGATTGTCTTAGTATTCAGTGTTTCCTTCAAACACTATTACACCATAAATGTATGCACTCGGTTCAATCAATTCACCAAAGTAGGCTACACCATAATTATTTTATAAAGGAGTTCTATATCGCCATTATATCTGATGATAACAGATGATTGAACTGGTCATTTTGATTATATTCTTACATCTCAACAGTAGGGCTAGATACATAGACATGCCTAAATGCGTGTTGTTACTTCCGGTGGATATTCAAACTATCAATGTAATGTCCCTGATCTCTTCCACTCTCCATTGTGCAAACGAATCCTTTCTTTGGCAGCTTTGAATCGGACAATCAATTTCACAGAGGCGCTAGCTAGTAAGCCAACACAAACCAGTCATTGGTACAATGTTTGTTTTATGTTAGCCCATCGTCTACGACATAGGCCAGACATACAACTTTAACTTGACCCTTTCAGCGCGGGGACCGTCTTTGAACGTGAGAATCTGACGGCTGTGGACGTCAGATTCTGACGTATAAAGACAATCCCCGCCCCGAAAGAATATTATTATATTTATAATGGCCGTACACATATAGCATTTAGTTATTCAAATGAACCAAAAAAACTAGCTAAGACATTTATGCTGATTTCAAATTGAAAAAAACTTAAGTCTCCATGGTTTAACCCTTTCAAGCCTGAGTTTACCATTGTCATCTTCATCCACTAAAACCCGCGAATTGCTGTCGCAATTCTCGACTTGTAGTGGATGAAGATGATTTGATGTGGTTTAAAAATTGAAAAAAATCGCCATGTATTGGAAAGCCAGTTTCATGGAAATTTTCATTCTAAAGCCCTTATTTGTAGGAAGATAAAATCTGTTTTCAGGGATGTAAAATGATGCTTTAATGCATCGTGAGGGCTTAAAGGGTTAAACAAAAATAATTTAGCGTTGTAAAGGTTAACATCTCCAGATTGCTTCAGAAAAAAGTGACGTGTGATTTTCGTCGTCATGACACTTATTCTCGCCCTAGGAGTCGACTTTCTACCCTTTATTTTCTCATCACGTCAATGGTACAGTTGAGGATGCTGACAAATAATCAAACAAATAATGAAGACGTACGGTGTATCAATTAACAAAGAGCAAGAAACCCGTGCTGGAAAGGGGCAAGGAGAAACCCTGATCTGGACGCGTCTTAGAACTTAATAACATCGATGCATAATAAGCCATCTTTAAAGGGACTGGCCCAGGCTAAAATCATAAAAAAATCGGTGATTTTATTCTGGCTTCTATATATTACCATATGATGTAAACATGTCCATAGACTACAACTGCAATTTTGTTTTTAATATTTGTGCTGCGCATTCACCAGTTAGGCTAGATATAGAGACGAAATTCACGTATTTCTTATTTTTGACATGGTTGTCAATAAATAGAAAAAATAAAAAACTTTTGCAGTCCTAGTCTATGTACATGTTTACATCATATGGTCATATTAGGAAGCCAAAATAAAATCACCGATTTTTTGCTGATTTTAGCCTGGGCCAGTCCCTTCAATACTAGGCCCTATATACTGGAGGGCGGGGGCCCTAGGGTAGTGGTTAGCACCGCTGCCTTTCACGCCAGAGTTCGGGGTTCGGTTCCCGGTCTCGGCGGTTTGTAAGAAACAAAAAATGTTTCTTCCCCATCCACGTGTGAAAGTCAGTATTGTGGGGAGCCTCTGTGACCGAGAGGTAGCGTGCTCGGCCTCAGACCGCCAGGGCTCGAATTTCGAATCCTGTGTCTGGAGGACAGTGTCATCTCAATCATCTCACCATCCTCAGGAGGTTCTCCTGGCCCAGTTTAGCCTATATGTGCACAAAGGTGGCCTAAAGCCCGATTCATTTCATTTCATTTCCTATATACTGCTTTTTCTACACGGACGAAAAAAAATGACCTGGGAATTTTTTAACAAGTAACATTTAATAGCTTAGAATGGATAAATGGATTAGAATGGATTTGAGCTCGAATTAAGAGTGCACGTTTGTTGCCATTGAACCATGTCAAATCTAATCACACTGTTTGGAACGAAGGAAGTGACAAAAATCAACCTCGTGAAAATTATCTGACTGTGCCCACAAAGAGTACGAGTAAAATACATTATTACTAAGTTTGATAATCAACATACACTATTCAATCGGAAGTGATGCTCAATGTACCACAGTGACAACAAATTATGTTTTCTAACTAAATCTGAATGAACTATGTTGAAACTACACCTATAGTAAAAACTCAATCTGATTACGAACGCTGAACATTTAGATTGATTGCATTACATACAATTAAAGACACTGGCGATACGCAACACACGATCAAAACTCAATTCCGATTGTTACCCTTAAAACACAGAAGATTGCTATCTACAGGCCCCCTTTGTACTTTATGGGCAGTGCTGGGAAATATCAAGAAAACAAAAAACAAAAGTCGACGTGGAATCAATAAAAGGAAAACAAAGGGAGCTCCCATCTTCCACAGACAGTGATTAAACAGCATATCACTGTCTCAGATAAAACAACACATTGTCTCTCGGAATAATTTACACGGGCGGTCTGCTCACTCGATGTAATAACCTCCTGGGAGGGATCATAGATTATATTCAGGATAAAGGCACCACGATAAAAATGTGTTCTGATCTACCGCTTCCCGACACACAGGAGACGTTGACCCGATGTTGGGTTAGTGTTGGGCCACCGTCTTCGACGATGGCCCAACACTAACCCAACATCGGGTCAGCGTCTTGTATTTCCCCCCCTGGGCGTCAGTGAAGCGGTTTTGTTTTGTCCATTTGTGTGCAGATCAAGAATAGCAATATAAATTGAACCAGGGGAAACTCCTCAGGATGATTAAGCGATGATAAAGTACGATGTCATCTCCCAGGCATAGGATGTGCACCCGGACCTCGCTGTCAGAGACCAAGCACGTCACCTCAAGCATACATCCCCTGGAAATGAAATGAATCGGGCTTTAGGCCACCTTTGTGCACATATAGGCTAAACTGGGCCAGGAGAACCTCCTGAGGATGGTGAGATGATTGAGATGACACTGTCCTCCAGACACAGGATTCGAAATTCGAGCCCTGACGGTCTGAGGCCGAGCACGCAACCTCTCGGTCACGGAGGCTCCCCACAATACTAACTTTCACACGTGGATGGGGAAGAAACATTTTTGTTTCTTTCAAACCGCCGAGACCGGGAACCGAACCCCGAGCTCTGGCGTGAAAGGCAGCGGTGCTAACCACTACCCTAGGGCCCCCGCCCCATACATCCCCTGGACCCTAATCAGTGACGTGGGAAAATAATATCTGATGCTGTTTATTATGCATTATATACGCCCTGCTATACGCCCCATTACACAGTATTATAGTCGCCATACTCACATCAGGCCATAACCCCTTACAACGCTGAATGAATTATTTTAGTGTAAACCATGGAGACCAAAGGGTTTCTTATATTTTGAGATCATCATTTAAATGTCTCAGTTAATAGTTATTTCCGCTTCATTTGAATACCTATATGCTATCAGTGGTTATGGGTGTTCGGCCACTAGAAATATATTAATTCTTTCAGTGCGGGGACTGTCTTTATACGTCAAAATATGACGTCTCAAACGACAGATTCTGACGTATAAAAACGGTCCCTGCGCTGAAAGGGTTAATGTAAAAATGTTTCCCTAAAACTGCCCCATGTCAGTAAAGCCCTATGTTAAGTTATAAGGGTTCATGACCTCCTTATTTCCAAGAAAATATCTTCCAAGATTGCAAGGCTATAACCTGAACTTGACCTACAGGAACATTTTATGTCCAATTAGATGTACCTGCTGTGTTTTGCAGTTATGGTCATTTTCTAACATATGCATGTCATGTTCATCGCTAAAATATGATAGCAGGATGAGAGACATATCCGGCGATATCGAAATTATCCCTGTCGAGCCCCGTGTAAGAAGAGATACGTGATCAATGTCTTCAACGTCTTTCTCCGACTAAAAATAGAGAGAGGGGATACACTTTCTTGATATCACACACCAACAAACACGAGATATTAAATCAACATTGGCTCAATGTGTTTTCTGGTAGACGGGTCTCATTTTCTCACCGTCGCTCTGTCAGTGAGTACAAAGCGGGCCGTCTTGATGATATGTGCTGTTAATAAGCATCAGTCACAAACGAGGCTGGCAGAGCCGGCCTGCGCAGACTCAGGAATATTGATCCGGAATATCCCAGAAAACACATTGTGTTTGTATAACATTTATACAATGTAGGGCCAACGTCATCGACGTTGGCCCTACGTTGCATAAATGTTATACAAACGTTTTGTGGAATATCACCCCCAAGTGCTCATAAAACCACCCGGGGAATGACATGCATTGTAAGAGTATTTACGGAGGTAAAATTTGCGCACCATTAATAGTTAACAACGTCTGGCTCAGGGGGGTCTATCGGCTGCGTGCGTTACACACGATAAAATAGTGACCGATATTGGAACCTGTGGTTTTCGGTCGTAAATTTGTTTGTAATATTAGAAGTCGTACCAGATGCCCGCTGTGTCCACCATAAGCGCGGGGAAGGACAAACTCTGAAATTAACAGCCAGTCGTTAGGAGTGTCCTTGGCCACCGAGAATGTCGCAATCGCTTGTCGTTATAAAAAGCTGATACACAGGCAATTATCCTGTAACGTTTTTGTAAATTAGAAAACATGACATTCAAGAAGTATTGTATACCAAATAATTGACGGTAAAGATGTTGAAAACATGACGTTGGCGCCACAGGCTTTTATAAGCAATTAAAAGTAAGTGCACCATGATCATTTCAGATGCGGTGTGTAAAAACAGGCATTCAAAAATGAATTAAAATAGCAAGAAATACACGTGCTGAATATTCAAACTGAGATGTCAATAGATACCAAGTTGTGCATCGCGCAAGTGATCACTGTAATGAATGTAGGTGTAATGAAAGACTTTAAATGCAAGTCCATCCCAGCAAACACAAAATATTTGTATAACATGTGTACAACGTTCGATGTTGGACCAAAATTGTACAAATGTTATACAAATGTTTTTTGTTTACTGGGTTATGCAGAACTATCATAATTGTCAGAGAACGGCTTAACATGCCTTACCAGTTTAAAAGCTAAAATATCTGATGTTTTATATAATAGCCTATAGACTTACAGACCATGTGGTAAATACATGGAGTGTAGACACTGATTGTTTTACAAAGGCAGGTCAGTACTAAGGTAAATTGAATAGTCAAAAACAAATGCGAAATGAGGCGACCTCATTATGTTTTTGTCAAACCCCAATCATTTATTAGGAGGTGGTTTATATCATCATTAAGTCTCATACTGTATCTACTGATTTATATAAAACAAGGGATCGCATCGTCGCTTAAGAGAAAGGTTCCCGATCATCTTTCACACCTGCGAGACACCCAGTAAACACGGGACATTGAACCAATGCTTGGTAGATGTTGGGCCGGCGTCGTAGACGATGGCCCAACATCTACCAAGCATTGGTTCAATGTCTCGTGTTTACTGGGCATGGTCTACTGATAGATATCATGCTTTAGAGAAAAGCAATCATTGGCATCATAAATAAGCAATCAGAATTTCTATTACACCGAGATAAGACACAAGAGAGATGTTAACCATTGAAGCGCTGGAATCTTTTTTTTATATAAACCAAGAGACCAAAGTTTTTTTCCATTTGAAATCATCATGAATGTCCTAGTTATCTCTTTCCGCTTTATTTGAATACTATGGTATATGTATCCACGGCCATTATAAATATATTCACTCTTTCAATGCGGGGATCGATTTTAAATGTGAGATTCTGACATCTAAAGTCTATCCCCGTGCTGAAGGGGTTAAATAATACTTAATCATTCCTAATCCAAAACACTAAAGCCGTCTCTATACCTCCTATTTCCGTAGAGCATTGTAAAACATTTATTAATTCAAGGCATGTGCTATAATTTACTTCCGTGCCAGTCGAGAATATTTTCACCCACTCGAAGCTGTCTCCCCTACCGCGATCCACAACTTCAAGTGCATGGGTGAAAATTACTCATAATTATTAGTTGTGTTTAATTTGACACCAAACATTTGCAAATATTGGTGTTTAAACAAACATTTTCCTACAATAACTGTGATTTACCTGCTTATAAAACAGATTGAAAATGAGTATCCGTGATTAGAGGGGAAAGGGTTAATCTCCTTGGAAAATAATATATCCCATGACGCATAATTAAACGTCACTAGCAGGCAAAGGGTTAACAAACTGCATCATTCTTGACTGGACATTTTAAATACGCCAAAGTATCCTGATTCCAGCGTTCTGTTTAATTCTTTCAGTGCGGGGACCGTTCTTAGACGTCAGATCTTGACGTCTAAAGACGGTCCCCGCACTGAAAGAATTAAACAAATATCTTTTATGATGATTTCAAGTTGAAAACCCCCTCTGTTCTCCATGGTTTATACATAAATATTTCAGGGTTGTAAGAGTTAACACCCCAGTTTTTCCTGGCCCATATTATTTGTCTGTCAGCTGGCTGTGCAGTGTTATCCTTTATACAATCAGCATGGATGTGCTGCGTCCTTTGATGGCAATGTGGCATCAGCGGTGGCTGATTACGCCAGCAAATAAACAAGCACTTCCTATGTAGGCCAGTCACGTTCCTCTGGATTATCTGGATAATTGTATTTCTGTCCCATGGAACTGGCAATGACATGATCTGATACAGAAAGAGATGCTTTCTGCCGTGCAAAGCCAAAGGGCAGTTTCTGCTTACTTTACAAGTGAGCAGATACTGCCTCTTGGCGTTCCAGAGCAGCACTGTATCATGCAGTGTTCACTCACATACAGTCAGACAATCCGTATCATGCACCAAATAACAACTTTCTCTCATGCGGCAAGGAATGCCATTATCTGATGCAGAAATCAAACTTAATGCTGGCGGGACGCAATAGTTGAATACCACGAATTGCATTAACTCATGCATTAGACAATGGTATCATAGCAATTCAGAGAAAAACGTAACACTTTACAAAACAGGACATTACATCATACAGTAGGAGACGCTCTAATCGCAAAAGAAATAGCCCCGTGCATTGGAGGTATGGACATCATCTCAAATGTGTGTGGCAGATAATTGTCTAATATCAATTAATTATTAATTGCATACAGTACCTCATGCTGCAATCGATACTCTGATAGCGATTGGGGAACATTGATCAAAAAGATAACACACTGTTACATCTTATATGAAAGACAGAAGACAGTTCTGTTGCTGACATTTCATCATGTTCATTGTAATAGTCTTCATGAGGGGATGCACTCTCATCCGAAATTCCTTGGTAAATCTATTTTTAATAGCGATGTTCACAGTCTTAGCAGAATGGTTCTTGGAAGATTTTTTGCTGTGTGGTATCATAGAGAAAGGTTCCGCATGCATGCGGAACCTTTCTCTATGATACCATGCCACAAAGAACCTTTAACCCTTACAACGTTGAAATATTTTTATTTAAATTATGGAGACCTAAGGGTCATTTTCAATTAAAAGTCAGATTAAAGGTCTTAGTTATCTCTTCCACGCATCATTTGCATACATATGCCATGTTCTATGGCCATTACAAATATTTTACCTTTTTAGTGCGAAAATAGACTTTAGACGTCATAATCAGGCGTCGGATTCTGACGTCTAAAGCCAATTTTCGCGATTCTGACGTCTAGAGGGGATTTCCGCGAACCCTTCTTCCTGAGGGTGCATACGGCCCTCGGGAGAAATTTAGTATTCCACAGAAGGATGTGCGCCCATGATGACCTCATTTCCAACAAGAAGGGTGGCTTCACGAGCCGACCCTGTAATGTCGCAGTGCACTTGGATCACAGAACAGACCAGCGGTCAGTGGTGTCGGGGGAAGTGACGCCACCAATACAGGAAGTTGGCTCAATGCTTGACCAATGCCGGAGACGAGGGGCCAGCATCCACCCGCCGTTGGTCCAGCGGCTTATTACGTTCCCTCCACCTCTGTCTCCCGATGTCCTGACATCTAACAAATCTTCAGACCGCTTCCACAAGATAAATAGGGTCTCCAATATTTTTTGTTCAGGTTCAGCCGCGGGTCATTTGATCTCATTTATAAAGACGCCCGCTGCTGATAAAAGATATAATGCCACACTGGCCACTCTTTTAATCAAATCTCGATTTAAAACATCATGTCTTATTATTACCAGACAGAATCTGTGCAATTTAATTTTACATTTGCAAGGCGAATTAGGTATCTCATATTATTTTATCATGAAGGATATTAATTTTGCGGCTTCCAAATACTACACGATAACAAGATAGACCTACAGCTTCTGAATTTTAAACACCATAAATTATTATCACTGATCAGAGGCTCTGGAAAATGTTTTCTATATCTCCTCTTGTGCACGTGTTGGTGACACATTCACAATAATTATATTCAATTCTACCAGATTTTACTTTCCACAATAGACAAGGCCAGTCCAGCACACTGCATTTACCACGATATCGGAGCGCAGAACTGCAGCCATAAGATTACAAGTCACTCACTCCGGTCGTGAGTTACCCTAATATTCCACGAAAGCTGATTTCCCGCCAAATAATGTTTAATAGTAAGCGGATTCAATTTTTCTAGTTAAGGGTCATGTAGAAAATAGGGCGTCTTACTTTCCAGTATCGGGGGTCAGCGGGCGTCAGCGGGCAGGGCTTATTGTGTCACATTTGTCAATGCTCGTCTACTATATCACACATCGGGAACTCCAAACAACGGCTCAATGTTTGCTGCGCCAACATTGAGCCGACGCTTGTGTAATCCTATATCGCCTCCCCCCATGCCCAAACCTGTCGTGTGTAATCTTATTCCGCTCCCGGGCTTCTCGGTTTTCCAGTTGATGAGTCTGCGAGGTGCTCATTTCCAAATGGGACACGTCCGTGATGTCTCGCGGATGTTCGACCCGCAGTCAGGGAAGGTGATCCGCGTGTGTCAAAGAAAACCAATCCATTATTTCGCCCTTATAAGTGATGAGTGATTAGCTTCGATAATACTTGTTACGATATATATATTACGCTTGGTGTGGGCTAGTGTATGGAAAAGGCTTCCGAAGATTTACACGTGCTGATCGTATTCGATTAAAGTGTTCAGGCTTTCATTTGCTGGTGGAAAAAAAGTGTCTATAACGAGTATGACAGTCCAATGAATGGATAAATGGTTTTCAAGCCAATTGTGTGCACACAGGCTAAACGGGGCGAGGAGAACCTCTTCATGGTGGCGAAAAGATAACTAGAAGACAATATAGGCCTACTCTCCAGAAATTCAATCACACTACCTCTCGGACAAATTGTCGACTGCTTAGGCCTATATATAGAAGTAGATTTGTCTCTGACTACCGAGAGTGAAGAGCGAAGCTCAAATTTCTACGTGACAGGCGATAGCGTTAAGCACCAAGCTCACACTATGTCCAGTGTTAACCGGGTGTTGCGCCAGCCGCGTAGACGATGGGTCGACGTTAAACCAACATGGGAACGACGTCTCCTGAACCGAGATGCAAGCTGGACTGAACATGTATAGACCTACTATAACACCCTGATTTACCTCACTCGCAGCCGCACTTTTTTCTTCATTATGCCAGCTTGGGGCGCGGGCCGGCGATGTCATGACTAAACCGTTTTTGTCACGAGAACAAAACTTGCAGAGGTCTGTAGAAAATGCAAAGCGAAATTGCGGGTGACACTGTGCCGCCACCTTGTGACCTCCCTTTCCATCAATACGAATGGCGTGGTCGGCTGGGCTCATGAAAATACGAGCACAGGGGCGCGCAGATCCAGTCCCAGGCGTGACCGGGGCATTATTTCTAACTAGCTGTATACACGGAATAAACACCGACGGCACACTTAAAAAGAAAATGTTGGCATAACCCTTAGAGCGCTGAATTTTTATGAAAACCTTGGCAACCAAAGGGTTTTTTCAAGTTGAAATCATCATAAACGTCTTATTTAGGTCTTTCCGATTCATTTGAATACCTATGTACGGTATGGGTCTACGGCCATTAGAACTATTTTTACGTTTACAGTGTGGGGATAGACTTTAGTCGTCAGAATCTGACGTCTACAGACGTCAGATTCTGACGACTAAAGTCTATCCCCGCGCTGTAAGGGTTGCTGGCCCAGCGTCGTAGACAAATATTTGTCTCTCTTTGAAACCCACCAAACAAAAAAAATATTTTAAAGAAAATCCAGGCTATATTGAGCATAGTCATTATATAAGAAACATAAAAAAGGCTGAGAATAAAAGTGTTGCCTGCTACCCCCCCCCCCCTCCCCTCCCCCCCCCCGCCTCATCAGGACAACAACTCTTGAGACGTTCTCAGCAAGCTTGACCGTCAATGACCTGCATCATACAATAAGCCATGGTAAATGAAATGAATCGGGCTTTAGGCCACCTTTGTGCACATATAGGATAAACTGGGCCAGGAGAACCTCCTGAGGATGGTGAGATGATTGAGATGACACTGTCTTCCAGACACAGGATTCAAAATTCGAGTCCTGGTGGTCTGAGGCCGAGCACGCTACCTCTCGGTCACGGAGGCTCCCCACAATACTGACTAATGAGCCATGGTACGTTATACGAAAGCCTCGTGGTTGCCTGGGAGCTGAATTGATGCATCTCGGCAAATTCTAGAAATAGATATAACGTTTTATGTTATACCGTCGTTTGCGACACTGAACCACCACTAGACCAGCATTGGGGATTAAAGTCCGCTGTTGGCCGAGATACCTCGGTACCATGCTGTCCCACTGCTGGTTTGATGTTGGGCCAGCGTTGCAGACGCTGGCAAAACATCAAACCAGCATGGGGCAACATTTCTTGCTGACTGGGTTGTGAGCACCGGATAGAATGCGTGCCCCCAGCTTAAGAGGCGCGCGGCTGGACACAACGCCTGCTGCATATTCCTGCAGCGGTCTTTGGGGCACCTCTCCTGAATCTAAGACCCTTCTCAGACAATGGCGGCGAGGGGAGATCCGCCTCTCGCCACAGTCACGAAAATCATCGTTGCATTAAGTTTTACTGCCCCTCTAGCTGGGGCCGCAGAGCCGGGCTGGACTGGGTCATCAATACGGGAATAAAAGACCCGAGAATCCCAGCCCTCCCCACCCTCCCACCGAGTGCCAAGCGTTTATTCTCCCACAGCACGCAAAACCGGAGTCGCTAGAGTCCATATTTTGCCGGCGGCCAAAAATAATGCATGATCCGCACTTTACTATGAGTATACGCAACTACTCCGGACGGGGTCAGTCGTCTAATAGAATGGTTGGTTCAGTGTATCGGACGTGGGCCCACGTTGAGCTGGCATTGATTGCGGCAATGTCCACGCGGTGTTTGCTGAAAAGCTGTCGTGAAATGCGCGGCAAATACTGCGCAACAGAACCATTACCGACAATCCTAGAAAACGCGAGACACGAATGGCGGTCTAATGTTGGCGAGCGTCTATGACGCTGGCCCAACATGCACCAACATTGGTATAATGTCTTGTGTTTGCTGTGAAAGCAATACGAAATATTTACCTATTCATAGGAATTTGTTCGACTGATTTACTGCCTTATAGTTCACTGACATGCTGATCAAATAGCAGAACAATGAATCCGACAAGAAAAAATCATGGTTTCAGCTCCTGTGAAGAATTGATTTTGCAAGAACGAGGTGGTGTTCATAGGTGCATCTCACCCACTACACTTTTGGTTGTCGAATGTAAAAACATGTAAAATTGATAAGCCATCCCTTTTTAAGAAATAAACATTGCACTGCTCATAATATAATTTAGGAGTAGTATATGGGAAAGAATTCAAGCCGGCGACAAAACAATAAAGAGGTTTTTTTCAGAAAAAGTTTGGGTTCGTTGAGGCAGTAATAATGAAAATAATGGTAGACCTATATCCAAATATTTGAGAAGTTAATATGGGCATTTGACCTGAAGAGAATACACACCATCATGAATTTAATTGTTTAAATTTTCTTGTGTATGACATTGCCTAAGGCTACTGCCAATCTTTGGAATATAAGCCATTCTCCCCCCAAAAATTATATATTTCGTATTCATATCACCGAGGCAAACAAATCGCGTTTAGACAGTGAATAATCAAGCATGGAGATAACCAGTTGTAAATCTGCTCGTTAATTTCCGATAATGTTTCTGAAAATACTTGGTACGACATAAAACATGTACAATGTTTAAAGCCTTCTGCAACACTAACATTTTGCAGTTGCAGTTCAGCGACACACAACTGCAACTCAGTGCCAAAGTATCAGCTCTCGCACTTGAGGCTTTAGGTTGGAAAACAAAAAAAGTAATTGATGTTGAACAGCTTCAAATGAGGACGGACAGCTGTATCCAGCAGATGCAAATGGCCGCCGTGCCCTAACACCTCACACTACTTGACGGTGGTGCTGGCCGCATATAAAGCACCTTAAACGAGTGCACATATCGTGTCCTGTTGTCGTCACAGCTATACTCAATTGGGAACAGTAAAATAAATTTATGAAGCGAGCACCTTCCAGCAAACACCTCTCGCGTGACAAGTGGACATTGGGTTCGTACATAAAACTATTACTGCATGTCAGCAACTTGATATCACGATAAAATTTAGGCCGAAGAAGTGAACAGTTTTACATACTTTATCAGTTTCAGACGCAGAACTAATGTAGGCCCTACATACAGCAAATAGTAGGATCTATCGTCAAATCTCGTCATCGTGGTCATGTCACATACATTGGAAACAAAAAAGGACAGGTGCTCTGCTAAATAAATATACGTAGGGGGTGTATCGAGAAAAAAATGATGGGGGGGAGGGAAAAATTGCTGAGGGTCTGTGGCGTTTAAAGCCCGCAGAATATGACAGATATGTCGATTGCCTCAGGTGAATTTTCAGCAATTTGTAAGGGGGTTTTCATTTCCGAGGGTTATTTTTAATTTTTTTTAAGGCATGGCCCAATGACCCACCTAAATACACCCTTACAATGCTTATGCACATTATGTATCAATTTTCGCAATTATATCACAATGAAAACACAATAATAGAAATAGTAAAAATAAATCGTAAGGCTATGGACGCTGTAATCCTGACTCTTTTATTTAGCTCGTATCCAGTGAATTTTTTGTGTGCTCTTGAGAGTCGCTTCAGTATTTCTATATCTTTTCTTTCAATTTAGATTAGTCAACCTCGATGAGAGACAAAAAACGATTGATATTCTCACATCTTGGATGACATATGGATGGATCCTCGTTCACAAAGTGAGATCGCCTGCGCTGACCTCACGAGTGACCATGTCAGGACAGAGCCTTCTGACGAGGGCTAATTTTATGACGATTTTTATGACGAATGATTGGGTAAATGATTCTATTATTTGTTACCACCATTGCAAGTTTTACAATTATGTTACACTGCTCAAAATGGAAATATGAGATGTTTTATTTGGCAGAGTATAGTTTCTCGTTTTATTTTTAACATGACTGTTCATTATGTTTAATGGAAATTTTGGACGCCCAGGCGAAATTGAACCATTGCCGAGCATTGTGTAACCATCATTCGCAATGACAAAGCTTTGTGGGGCATTGAACAACAAAAAAACACCCAGCAAAAATACCCAAAAAAACACCACTGTTTATCATGGCATGGTCTACCATGGTCTACCATCATGGTGAACTATGGCATGGTAAACCATGGCTATCTACCTTGGTGGTCAGTCCACCACCATAGTATGTCATTGTTATACCATGGTTATTCCATGGTTATACTATGGCTGACAACGATATACCAAGTACCCCATATTAATTTGTGATATGTTTAATCCATATGAAGCCACGAATTACAAATAGTGAGGCTGTATAGCTAATTTTTTAGAAATAAACAAAATTACATGTGTGTTAACTTACATTTGCTTTCTTCAAGCTGACACATCACACTAGTTTGCCACATCACATTATATCCCATCTCATACCATGATAACCCTAAACACACACAATGTACATGATATTTATCCCGATCATCTGTAAACATTGAAAAAAGTAATCCGATATAAAAAAAAAACAATTTACTATGTAGCAAATGATTATCAAGATTAAAACACATTATAGCTGCAGTTTATTGTAGATCAAGCATTGAAGCATATATATTCACCAGGTGGTAACGAACGCGAGGCTTTCTGATAGGCAGTTAATCGGTCACAGTGGACAACTATATTCTTTACCATACTTACAATATAATGTATAGATGACAGACTAATCACCGTTACAATTAATAAAAGAAATGCAAGTCACTTTTCAATATAATATACACAGAGTGATAAAATAAAACAAATAAAGCATTTTCAAAATTACAAATAATATAAATATATAGCCTAGACTTACAAGTGACTGACGATGCATGTAGTTAGAATTTAGAGTAGACCAGGTGATAACAGGCAATAATTATATCAAATGACCAGCCATGTTTATTACAGTCACAGTTTATTATTAGTATCCCATATGAGAAACACAATTGTGTTTGAAAAGTGGTCATAAACTAATACAATGTTTCGTTTATATCCGGACTATTACATTATATTACATTACTGTTGGCGGCAGTCTGTTCACTTAGTTTGAGTCATTTATTTAGTACCAAGTCGGAAATTGGCAAATCATTTTTGGGGTCAGGGTTGGAAGTAACACTATTTAGTAACATCATTGTTTTGTGTGGTGGTGCTAACACAAATTGGGGAGAATGCGACTGCAGAATATAATGAAGTAGCGGGAGCAGCATGTTTGCTGAAGCACTGAAAATTTGCATGCAGCCGGACCGCCAGGCTGTCATTCCGGGCCAAACTTATGGCGCGGGGCTTCCTCTTGTGGGCTGATTTCTCTTGGTAAATGGTGCCTAAACTTTCCGCGGGGAGCAACAGACCAAACCTACAGCCCAACCGACTGTGAGACAACGGATCGAAGTCGGGCCAACGTATCCACCAACGTATCAGGCTTTGGCCCACCAGTGAGATGACTTTGTGCCCGAAAAGGCTCCGAAGTAGAAAGGACTCACTCTCCCTCTCTTCACGTTCTCCAAGAGTACTTCGACCTTGGAAGCCGTACCACCTGGCACAGCTGACCCTGCACTAACTCCCTCATTATAACCCTCACCCTCTGACCGCGCGGGAATAATCATCATGCCGCCTCATGGAATACCCCTATCCGGCCCAAAATACGCTCAACCTCCCCTGCTCGCCGCCCTGGCCGCCCCATTATGCCTTCCGTCGTAAATCTGCCGCCGCCGCCCCCTCTCTCCGTGTCATCTGGTTTTTATGTCGCCAAACAACACAAAGTTAATACCTCCCAGCAAACGTGGAGTATTAGCCCAGCATACTGCTCAAAACTGAACCATATAAAACGTTGAACCAATGCTGATTTCATGTTGGACAAGCATTGGTTCACCGTTTTAAAATGTATTCCAGTCCTTTATTGAGCCGACGCTGGGGCAATTTGTTTCGTTCAATGGTGTATTATTTACGGTGCTGTAATATTAAAAAAAACCCTCGTGTGCCATGTCACATAGACCAGTTTGCCCGAAGACAGACGTGCAGAATCACTGTGGACAACCGCGCACATCCCTGTAGCCGCTTTCTATTCGACCTTTGTATGTGTCCGCGATCCCTTCATCTGGTGGTTCTCATATTATTGAATCTTTATGAAGTAACCCACAATAATTTGTGTACAAGGGCTGCCTTAGACATTAGATCTTTCTTCTAAGTATGCTACATGTGTGCTCTAATATCGTTCTGGAGGCCTATGTGTCTTGGTAGCCCCGTCAAGTATGGCCCTAGAGTCCTTTCGTAGACTATGTCATGCTCCATGAATGCCCACATGATTTTTTTGTACAAGGGCTGCCTCAGAGATTAGATCTTTCTTCTAAGTATGCTTCATGTGTGCTCTAAAATCGGTTTGGAGGCCTATATGTTTATTGGTAGCCCCGTCAAGTGTAGGCTATGTTATGCTCCATGAGTGCCCACATGAGTTTTGTGTACAAGGGCGGCCTTAGACATCGGATTTTTTTTCTGAAAGTGTGCTTCATGTACAGGTCCTCTAATATCTGGAGGTCTGTATGTCTATTGGTAGCCCCCATCAAGTATGGCCACAATGCCTTTGCTCCATGTGGGACCAGTGCATCTCGGCTTTTGAAAACTGGCGTATATCCTTGATATCGGTGTTTATTTTCTGGACTACCCCCACCCCCGCTATTTTAAACGGTCAAGCTCAGTGATTGCGCATGTTGTAGATGTCCCCGGAAACACGCTACGACCCACTTTTTGCACATGGTCCCGTCCCTGTAGGACCGGCCTGCTACATGCCGGGATCACACCGGACGGCTCCACCCACAATGATTGGACAGCGATGAAATTGCTCCCAGGGAGCGCATATATCACAACACCATCAGAAATGGCAAAGTCTCCAACGTGGTGTAGACCTTATGTGGTATATGAGAAGACGAGTCCGGCGCACCGCTGACACAACTTGATCAACTCAGCCAGCCAGAGCCACGCATCTGGTTTGTTGCGAGCCTCCGAAGCAATGTCTGTTTGATGTTGGGCCAGCGTCGCAGACGCTGGACCAACATCAAACAGACATTGCTTCAAAGTCTCGCAGATTTACCCGGCCGGCAATCAATGCTGTTCTGACAGCTCGTCTATGACTGATCGCGATGGGAGGCACCGTGAATCACTGTGCGTAATTATGTTTCACCAAAAAGGCTAATAGTATCTCCACTCTCCATTAGGCAGCTCAAGACGCTCGGGCGTAGCGCGGCGCACTTCACGATAAACAAACGCCGCAAATTACGCAACTCCCCGTGTACTGTATATGATGGAAATTGCCTCAATATTTAATCCGTTCGAGATAAGAAATAGCGACACAACTCAGGAGGCGTCGCCGGCGATGGTGACTGTCCCTGCTCAATTGAAATGACTGATGTAAGCTCGACTTCCACGACCTTCTGTGAGAGAAAAGAGTACACCATACTTGTTTTTGTTATGTAAAATAATAATATCCGCTATCAATTGTTTTACACAATTCAAAATATGCACACAGGCGCACTGTTTCCGCAACAATTACTTGTTTTGTGTTCGTTCTGCTGTCCAATATTTATTGAATAACGATCTATAGAACTTAATGTAACTGCGAAATTTATAAACGTCATGCTAAATTTGGAGGGCAATTTTTAGAACACACACTCTTCTTAACATTAAAACATGTACGCTCTGTGTTTAGGATAAATTATAATTATCATTTTAGAAGATCACTACTCGACTATCTAGGTCTATGCTAGAGGGTACCGTGATGGTTTACAAGCCACTATAATATAAAGCGGCTAAACTTATGTGAATACTGTAAGCTTCCCTTATTGAAAAATATCATCGAATGTACTTAATCTCTTCCATAACACATTTTTCATAAACCAATGAATAAATTTAAAACTCCATCGAGTTACTACATTTTTTTTTAAATTGTGTCAAATCATCTGTAATACACTGCATGCCTCGTATCGACGTTGTTGGGTAACAAACCCTACCTATATTTAAAAAGCAGATTACCAGTGCATTATGTGCGACGTGGGTCCACCTGAATAATTTACTGTGTGTATTGATTCCACTCACATGAATTACTTGATTGATCAAATCTATAAAATCAAATGTAAAATTGTCAAATCATCGCTAATTATCTATCTAATTGATGTACATTTTGTCTTCTGGCTCGTGAATAATGAGTTAACCATAATATGCATTGTTCAAATAATCAACTTGGCATTAAACGGTCGCGACCCTTTAATACCAAGGTAACGAAATGATTGCTACCGATGTGGTGGCATATGTGACCTTAGTACCACTGTTATAACAATGCATATCATCCTCGAGCAAAGGTACAAGTAAATAGTCTAGGAGCCAAGGGGTGTTTGCGTCCAAAAATGGCCCCGAAATCACCCACCTGTTTTTTATAGTAGACCACCCGGGGCACATTCTGAGCGATCATGGACATTCTAAAACCCGACAGTAAGTGAGATATTCAAGATTTTGTATAAAAACATAAAACCGGAAAACCCCGGCAAAATTAACGATTATTCATTTAAAATGGCATGCCATCACTAAAAATCAACCTGCAGCAACATTTGGCACCTGGACTACAGTGCTAACTGTGAAGCTGTGGGTCGTATTTGCCACTTTGTAAAGTGGGACATAGGTCAGCCTTTTAAATACGAAGTTGACTATTTGAACATTGCGTTTTATCCCTGTACCAGTGCACCAGGGCCAGTGTGAATCCAGGCGATTAATGCACGTGGGGATTCTGGTGGACCACACCCGGGGGAACACACACATGGAGGAGGTGGTGGTTGTTGGCAGGTTGCAGAGGCCGCGTCCTTGGTATCATGTTTGATGGCGCTCGTCTTGACAAAGTCCACTCTGTCACCCGCCCCGCGGCCGCGGTGTGTCCGAGCACGGGCGCCGAGGGGTTGTTTTCCAGCGGCACCTCGCCCGCGACCCGCCCGACCCGATCCGGCGCTAGATCGGGTCGACATCCCGAGCGTCGGACCAGCGGTTCCCCGTCGTCGCGGCGACGCGCTCTTCTTTCTGGCCCCCGGCCACCGGCTGGTATAAGGTTGAGCACCCCTCAGAGTCAAAGGAAACCACAACGCCGGATCAAGGCCGGGCCAACGTCGAAGGCGTTGGCCCGGCGTTGATTCGACGTTGCGGGCGATGTCCCGTAATAACAAGGGGATCACAGAAGAGGCAGTCGTGCACGGTCTTTGCCGCAGATATCAATGCATGGTGATGGGCTCTCCCGGCATTGCCGACGAAACCCATTCCAGAGCTTGCCTTAAGTACTATCCTATCCACAGGACCCCGGGCAAAATATTGTGTATGTTATCCCCGTTTGCAAGCGAGAGAAGTAATTAACAAACATCGGGTACAAAATAACGCGTTTTTTTCTCTTATTTGTTTTTTCTTGCACACTGTAAAGAACAGCATGGTTGTTGCTGTGAATAGGCCTAGTCCTAGTCAATCCATTGTACACGGCAAATTATTGATTCTGCTTACAAGTATATATAGTTAACAGCTGACGAATACAATTGACCCTTCAGTAATATTACGACATAATCTAAATCTCCTTTCTGAATGATATGAATATGAAACACAATTGGAAATCATGACAGAGCTAACAATTACAATGTCCAAATAACTGTTATTCAGAATGTGTAAAAAAAATGGTATTGCTGCTCATGTTCTGACACTCTAACTTAAATTGATCCAAAGTGTTCAAAGGAACAGGGTGGCCACTTATAGCAATATGCTCCAAAAAGATCTTTTAAAACGTTTCAAGAGGAGTAGGACATTTCATTTCTGTCTCGCATCTGTATTATTTCGCAATATTGAATTTGCGTAAACATAACGACGTAGGAGCCAACCATGCAGCTAGGCCTCGGCTGAGAAAATAATCTAAATTATCAGAAATGTTTTCACTATCGCACAGACTAAACACTTATCGGGATAGAAGTCTGGCAAGTGAAACATGCTCCGTAAAATACTAGTACCTCATTAATTACAGTGCTGTACGTTGTCACAGACATTAACGCGTTGCGCTTTCTTACTGGTGGACTGAGACAACGGTGCCGTGCAAGACCAAAATGCAGCACCTGCTTGCTTTACAAGTCAGCGGATACTGCCTCGTGGCTTTTAAGAGCAGACTGTGGTGGTCTATGTCTGTGACCTGGTCAGATGAAGTACTCCAGATTAGAGAGGATACGAGATTCCTTGCCTTGTAATCTGATGGGGGCTGGATCCCTGTGTTCTGTAAGCAATGTGTTTCTACACGCACCGCCACGTCGGCTAGATGTTATCCGGCCGGGGCTGCAGGACGCGGGGGCCCGGAAGAGGCGCCCGATCCCGGCGCACGAGCCGGATCCAGGAAGATGCCCGGCATCAGGAGCGTGACGTCAGCAGCAGGGATTTGGACACGAAGCAGCCGAGCAATCTCAGTCCTCTAAAAAACACATTGATTCCGTAGGTATGTGTACGTATAACCTACCAGGCAAACGCGGACTTTAACTCAATGTTGTATTAATGTTGGGCCAGCGTCGCAGACGCATTTGCCGGGATATTCCTTTTGGCTGAATGATTAACTCGCATCCGCAATCAGTCCATCTTGTCATACGCCTCAGACAGTGACTATACATTTTCACACTGGCACGTTTTCAGTTTCTTATTGGATCTGACGAAGAGACATGGCGAGCTTGGCCCACAGACCGTCACAATCCGAGTTCGAATTATATGTCACGATATAATTTTAGGTGTAATTTATCACATCAAGATAAATTTCGACACCTTTTCTCGCATCATTGACAATTCGGGCTCCTGTCCCGGCGTATAGATGAGTTGTGGATGATATGTTATCTGGCTTTTGCAAATAAAGAAGACTTGCTGTATGTTTTAATGTCAACTTGTCAGAGCCCTTGATCAAAATAAATAGGAAACTGTCCGATTTCGTACCGATGTCTGTCGCAAAAAAATTGCCTCAGGGTACGGGACGCGACTTGACCCCCATCGCTCACTCGACCAGAGCATGTTCCTTTTCAAACAGAAGCGATATACGACCATGTTTTCGGAGTGAGAAAGTACCTTCCGTTTTCTTCAGGTATCACGCAGTTGGCAATAACATGTTTTCCCGACGTTTGTTTATCGGCGGGTCAACGTCTTTGACGTTGGCCCGCCGATAAACCAACGTTAATCTGTGTGTGGTTTTATTTTCGGGTGGGGCCGGATGCAGAGGTTTACCGCTGTAATGAAAGTGATCTTTCTTTATTTGGTGCTGACAATCCGCCTCTTTCAGCGGCAACACACACCTTACATTAGGTTTATTGCCAGGAAAATCCATCCCAGTAAGTGTTAGTCTAAAAGCCTATGTCAGAGAACGACAATCGCGAGATGTCGGTAAATATGTCAGATAACGACAATCGCGAGAGTAAGTCAGATAACGACAAAAGGGTGACATTGGTCTATATGTCAGATAACGACAAAAGGGAGACATTGGTCTATATGTCAGATAACGACAAAAGGGAGACATTGGTCTATATGTCAGATAACGACAAAAGGGAGACATTGGTCTATATGTCAGATAACGTCAAAAGGGAGACATTGGTCTATATGTCAGATAACGACAAACGTGGGACATTGGTCTATAAATTATGTCAGATAACGACAAAAGGGAGACATTGGTCTATAATGTCAGATAACGACAAACGGGAGACATTGGTCTATATGTCCATTAACTGATTATTTAATATAATGTTTGAGAAAAAAACGATCACACCGACAATTTTACACATAAAACTACCTGTAATGTGAGACTGCTTCGACATGTCCCTGATCGACGTCTTCCAATCAGTGATCTCTAAAAATGAAATGTATCAGGCTTTAGGCAACCTTTGTGCACATATAGGATAAACTGGGCCAGAACCTCCTGAGGATGGTGAGATGAATGAGATGACACTGTCCTCCAGACACAAGATTCGAAATTCGCGCCCTGGCGGTCTGAAAATGAGCACGCTACCTCTCGGTCACGGAGGCTCCCCACAATAATGAGTTTCACACGTGGATGGGGAAGAAACATTTTTGTTTCTTTCAAACCGCCGAGACCGGGAACCGAACCCCGAACTCTAGCGTGAAAGGCAGCGGTGCTAACCACTACCCTATAGGGCCCCCGCCCCAGTGATCTCTAATACCTCGGATTTGCTCATCTATATGCGCCTGTAACTATCAGCCATCAGACCATCCTCACGAGCCAGACACATAATCCGCAAGACGTCAGATGAAATTACATTCTTAAACTACATGTTCATGTGTATATACATTTTCTGCACAGTCTCCAACAAAGTCAGTGACATCGCGACTGTAAAGTACTACATTGTGTATGTATGACTTTAGCCTCCCACACACTGCAAATAATCTCCGCGATTGCTTAAAACGCGATCGTCACGGCAGATTTTAAGGCTCCCACACACCACAAGACTCCCCGCAATTGCTTAAAACGCGACCGTAGTGGATATCACTAGAACATCGCAGAAAATCTATTCTACGACGCAGCATTCCACAGAAGAACGACTGTTATCAACTTAGTGGTAAGCTACTGCAGCGATCCTAGTAGAGACCATGTAGGCCCTATAGTGGGTGTTCCGGAAAAAAACAGTAATACATGGCGATCGCGTCGCAGGACATGCCACCCCGCAACGATGTTCTACGACGTCTAACACGGGCCACGACTACGACTGACGACAGATTCCTACGCGACGGAAATTGACGAAATCGTAGTCGTGGGAGTGGCCACACCGCACATATTGCTTAAGATTACTGTCGCGTCTTACCCCCTATGTGTTTTTATGATATTTGCATATTGGATACATTTCTGTCCACATTTTGTTGTGCAAGAACAAATTGTCAGTACTATAAAGTCTCATTCTCCGGTGATGGTGTTGTTTTATTCATTCTGTTACATTACACGCTGAAGTGTAAAGTGCAGCCGTAATTCTTCCCATCAAATAAGACGTGCCGAAATTGGCTCACTATTCGTCAGACATTTAATACATTAGTCCAACACCGACCATAGGCTAGCCTAATTCCCCTTTTTGTCGGGATTGTCCATGTCAATCAATAGTGATCCCAATTACTGATCTAAATAATGCATTAAAGGAAACCACACCTTTCTTCACATTATGGGAATACTGCGACAGTAAGAAGCCCAGTGTCGGTTCGGAGCACTCTCACACTTTTCAAATGACTTCAAGTTTTCCTTACATTACACACTGCCATAGACAGCACTGCACACTCCAGTCCTTAGAGCAGTGTGTGGGGGGGGAATGATTAATGTAATTATACACCATCCCGTCATTAGTATAGGTGCCCGATATGAGCATGTGTCGATCTATTTAGGACCCCACTCCAGGAGGACGAATACACCTGAAGACTACAGGATGCCATACACCCGCTAGCATAGAGAATATAGTATTATATATGGCCGGGTTAAATAAGGATTTTAATCTTCTTGCACACCCCGTGACGGGGTAAATAGACACTTACATTATATATAGAACAGTCGATCATCCTATCTTTTTTAAATCATTGTGCTCTTTATGTCAGCGATACATATGAGTATTGTTTTACGCCACTTTCTGCACTATGAGGCAATATCGCGACAAAAGGAAGCCCGAAGCCGAGACTATGCCCTACTCTTATTTTAAGTGACTTCAAGGGTTCCTCGTAGTGCACAGTACCATAGACAGAACTGCACACTCCATACCTTTGAACAGTTTGGAGCATTGTTTTATGTCTGCTATAAGCAAGGGAGCATTATTTTCCCCCGAAAAATTTGTCGAGGCTAAGCTGGTTTGTTTTTGTTTAAGCTATAGGATTGGTGATATGCACCGTGTCATTGGATTGTCAGCATCATCCCGACGTGACCTTTTCCCGGCGTGTGCGAGACGTTGTGCCAGCGTCTTTGACGCTGGCACAACGTTGCGCACACGCCGGAGAAAATTACCTTTTCACCACGTAAACTACCTTCTCTCTTACCGGGGCATACCCCTCCGGTCGTCACCCCGCAACCGCGAGTGCCGCGGCCCGATTAATAATTCATTTTGATGAAATGCCGGGATCGGTCTAAATGAAATTAAATGTGAAAGCCAACGGCGCCCCGTAACTGATGAACGACTGAGACCCCATCAAGATGACCGAGCCAGTGTATAATCTACCTTCATTGTCAGGCGCCCCCTTCCTGTCTGTCGACCGGGCCTGGCTGCAAGCTTCCCAATTTGGGAGAAGCTTCAGCATCTGTGAGCGGGGTGTGCTGTGTCCTCACGGGTTCGAGCTTCGGGAAGTTTTGACCCGTTGCCTGCTGGGTTTCTCAATTTAAATTTTCCCCCGCTTGAAGTTGTGGGTCGCTGCCGCGACCCACAACTTCAAGTGGGTGAAAATTACTCGTGTATTTGTTCAATTTGAGATCAGACATTTGCAAATATTAATGTTAAATCACACATTTGCTCCCAATAACTGTGATTTAACCTGTTAATAAAATGTTTTGAAAACGGCTATGGTCGTGCTCAGCGGGTAAAGGGTTAAAATGATTTAAAGTTTCTCACTGCCAGCCGGAGGTGCAGCTTCCTGACTGCTGTGTAAAACCATGTTTGCTGAATTATTAAACCCCTTTTGTCGCAGTCCGGTCAATGATGGGGTGGGTGCAGCTGCAGCCTCCCCCCCCCCCCCCCCGCCGGCCCCTTCTATTCCATGAGTTTTTTCACTCTATGCCATGAGCTGCCATGGGAGAGAATCTGCAGCTTGTTTAATACTGAGATGCAATGTGCAGATACTGCAGTGGTGAGCTGTAAATTTTACGAGGATCTACGTAGGAGATCCAGTTTCTCGAGCAACAGAATAAGCGACTGCACTGGAGACACTTATAAAGAGGAACCACAGTTTACATATTTCTTAAAGTGTATAGTAAGAAGATCAATCTCATTAATACTATACTTTTAGTGAACATGTTAGGAAGAGAAAATGCCCTTAGTAGTAGAAGGAGCTACTCTATTTTGCACACCAGCCGGTTTCACCACCCGTACATTGACTTATGGCTGTCTGAGGCTAACTGATTGGTTGAGACGTGGTCACGTGTTAATAGTTAGGACAACGTTTTGACTTAAGTCGGGTTGGTGAAACCGGGGCCAGGAGGAGATGTAGTATCATGCAGTCCCTAGGTGGGGAACAACAGTCAACTTTAATATCGGAGTAGCTGCAGTCCTCTTCGTATTAGATAGAGCTGAAAATACTTAGTATCTGTAGAGTTACAGTCACATTAATATCGAGAAGAGCTTCACATCAGTGAAGGGAGAACAAGTGTGCTTCTAAAAGGAGCTGAAGTGTCATTGCTGAGGGGAGGTACCGTTAGCATCCTTGATTATCTACGAGAGCAAGCTGGTTGGTTGGACCTGGAGACGGCCTACCTGCGCCACACCTCCGGCGCCGACAAACTTCTCACCCGGCAGACACAAGACGGTGAATCAATGCTGGTTTTATGCTGGCCCACCGTCGTAGACGGTGGGCCAGCATTAAACCGGCATTGGGTCAACGTCTTTCGAGTTCCGGTGAACGTATTCGTCAGCGCTCCAGATAAATGGCGTCATTTAGGGCGGGCTTTCCGGGTGAAATCCCCCGCCGTTATTATTCAGTGTCTTGGAGCAACGCGTTATTTTCAGGCAAACAAAGTTAGACGGGCGTATATCACCGTGGCCCTCGGCAAAGAAAACGCCTTGACGGTGACGCGTACGTGAAATATGGTGAAGCCGAGAGCGATTTGTCATTTTACGTCTCTATCACAAAATTACAAGATTACAGTGTGACATAGGAGGTTGGTTCCGCTAATCCGATGTTAAACCAACGTTTTTTAGCTCGTTTTTTTGTGTCGAACGGTTATTACGAAGAAGAAAAGCGTTTGCTAGAAACAAGTACAACGGACGAGAAGATTTACAAAAAACCGCTGACACGAGGGCCACCGATATTATATTGTATCAAGGGGATATTCATACTCATTTTTCTCTTCATTATTATATCGTAGCGATATCCAACATACCTTTTCTTCGCTATTTTTCTGTACTAAACCACTTTAATCTCCCGCGTATATGAAGACAAATTAACACAGGAATGTATCGCCTAATTGTTTGTGTATAGTTTAAGCCGCTTTTTTAAAGTGCTCAAGTGTTACCATTTAGTAGTAGTATTTAATCTCACGGCGTTTAAGCTTCAAATGTTTGAGAAAACTTCAGAAATCCAACTTAATTCCTTAAAATTATGTTTGATCGATAACGCACGTTGGCCTGTATGTTGTTTTAAAATGGGTGTTGTTTAGGCCCAACATTTAGACAGCGCTTCATCGTAATACCAGCCTAATTATGACGTATAACCCACTTGTGGCTTGTGGAAGGCGAGTCTTCTTATGACAGCTTCCGTGAGCAGGAAAAGCCGCACCATTTTGGCAACACAAAATAAAAGGTCAAGCCGGCTATTTGTCTCAGCAAACAATGTCTTGTGTTTGATGGGAAGCTCGTTCATTTTCTTAAAAAACTGCTAACAGCATGTCGTCGCCTCGGAGCTAAAGGATCCTATCTGCCACTCTAACGAGTGTCAGATAGGATCCTTTAGCTCCTATGTCTTTGTCGATGTCTTTGTCAAATAAATGTGCCATAGTCAGGGAATCGAGCTACCTTTGCTGGCTAGATGGACAGTTGTATACATTGTATACATTGTCAATTAAAAATGGCACCTCATCAATGCTTTTATTTCAGATCCAAATTCCAAAAAAAATTGCAAATGTAATCTTGCAGTAAGCGCAATAAACAACAGCTATTCTCAGCCCATGCTAGTCTCTTCCGCTGTACCCTAGCTTTAATACCACCATCAGAATGCCCAGCCAACGCGAGAACCTTTGGTGCAATGCTGCATTAGGGTTAGTGACCACCTGCGACGCTGACCCAACATTAATTTAACACTGTGCGAACCAGTCGTGGTTGCTCGGAGGCTGTGAAAGGATGATTCTTTTTTCTGGTCGGTGATGCTCACACCGCCGACCACGCTACAGTCCTACCAAAGACCATGCAGGAGTTTTATGATGAAGCAGATAAGCGACAATGTGATAATGTCCATCGCCTGCCTGCAAGTAATGGCACCACCGCCAAAATAATGGAACTGTCCGATTTTGCCACATTGAAAAGTGCGCTGCAACGCGAAGACAAACAGCAGTAACTGCCTACTTTTCAAGTAAGCAGATACTGCTGTTTGTCTTTGCGCGGTAGCACTTTTATATGTATGGTGAGGGAGCGATAAGAAAGAACCACTGCAGA
This sequence comes from Flabesymbios commensalis, assembly GCA_964017125.1. Classification (NCBI taxonomy): domain Eukaryota; kingdom Metazoa; phylum Annelida; class Polychaeta; order Terebellida; family Flabelligeridae; genus Flabesymbios; species Flabesymbios commensalis. The sequence continues at coordinate 81,792,634 of OZ024902.1, forward strand.
AATACTGAGATAAGATGGAGAATCGGATAATGTAGATAATGAAATGGTTCCTGAGCCGTCACTTAAACCGGCCCTAGCCCAGCAAGTATTTGTATAACATTTGTACAATGTCGGACCAACGTCGAAGACGTTGGGACGACGTTGTACAAATGTTATACAAATGTTTTGTGTTTGCTGGGAAGGGTCGTGATATATTCCTGTGCGGGTCTAGGGTGTACATTAATATGGTTAATATACGAGCGATCATTATGATATTGTCATCGTAACCCCACAGTCTATCTGCTGTTCGTGTTGGCTCCTATAACTTACAATTTAATGGCTACATGGGTTGGTTTAATCGCGACCGAAGATTCTGGAACATTGTATTTATATTGATTTTAACTTGTTTAGCCAAGCCATTATTCTTGAATATCGCAGCCGAAACATTTTTTTTTTTAATTTCCGGCATAAGTTATGGCAAATAAATTATTTCAAATAGTAAGCTCCACGGTTTCACTTTTCAGTAAAAAAAAGTCGGATGGTAGGCCTTCAGACTTGATATTAGATTCTATATCTGCTCCTTTACCTTTTCACCTTTTATCCAAAAACTTTACGAATTATGACAGAAACATGAACCAGATGTGACTGTTTTCGACAAGAAAACATTAAAACAGCAACAGTGTGAGCTTCTTAGCTGGCAAAGAGGGTATAATATAATGTACGGAAAATAGGTGCAGATCTATATAAATGAAGTATGGGCATACCCACAATGCTCCCTTCCCCCTACAGTAAAATAATAATGCATTAACCCCAGTTTTTATATACGCAGAAATATCAGGAGAACATCAAATTTGAATGCAATCCCAGAAACGGTATACAACTGATATCGCGTTGAGAGCATTTTGGGGTGTCGTCTTGGAAAACACACGTGTGTGGTGTATTATAAAAAATATGCTTGTCAAGTCTCCATCCACTGTTATAGATTTAGTATTGTGGAGAGCCTCTGTGACCAAGAGGTAGTGTGCTCTGCCTCAGACAACCAGGGCGCAGATTTCGAATTATGTGTCTGGAGGGCATGCAGGGACATCTGATTCATGGATGAGTATACTACGATTATTTCCGCGAAATAACTGTTTCTCTGGCAACATCTAAATCAGAACATTATCTCATACCCCTAATATAAAGCTGTAAACTACCTGCCGCAATTATTGATAATGTCACATAATTTGATTCTGGGTATTGGCTTCATTTCCCGACGTCTATTCTCTGTTATAAAGCAACAGACATGTGACGCTGTCTCAATGTCAGACCAATGCTGGCCGACGCCTGCGACGTTAACCCTTTATTATACCGGCGAGGGATACGACCAGAGTGTGCTTTTATTGCTCGCGATCGCAGTAAACTCGATCACGATGAAAATAATCTGGTATTCGTGATTTTGGTTGATTGAAAGTCTACATCAAACAGCAAGACTTCTCTCTCGCAAATAATTAGACAGCATTCTGAAGCAGTCAGTGCGGGCTAGTCACGTCGTGCTATTAATAAGACGGACTCTTTTACTTCAAACCATCGTTTAAAAATGTAACTATTCGAAGAATAGAAGCTTATTGGCATGTAGCCACACACCACACGTTTGGTTTGGCACAATGTTGGCACAGCGGTACATAGCATCTGAGATGCTGGCCCAGCTTTGTGCTGCCATTGGACAATGTTTCACATCGGTTGAGAAGTACAATGCAGACGGTGTGATTACATTTCTAGCACATACACAATACATTGAATCAATGTTGGTTGAACGCTGGTCCAACGTTAAACCAACATTGATTTAACGCTTGCGATTACATTGGGTCCGTTTCAATTGAAATCTGCCACATTAAGTAGTTCATCTTGTCGTTCTCGTTTGTCAAGCCGGGATTCGCCTTTTCAAACACGTGACGTAATTATTTTCAGCACATTGTGGATCCAGACAAACGAGGTGGCATTGTTCTCTCGCGGCGCCGTCTTGTTTATTCTCGCACTATCTGTTTGAGTTTTTATTTAGAATAGTGAGATCTTCTGTGATATTGAGAGAGCCTGACGTCAATACACAATGACAGAAATGCAGCCTTAAAAATAATGCCGGTAATTTGTACGGATCATGTGTGATTGCGACGGCGTTTAAAGGTAGCTCGATGCGGCAAAGATGTAATGGCGCTCGGATACGAGAACGTATGTCGCCATTATACCTTTGATCAATGCGCGATGAGCCCATTATTAACAGTTTCTCAATGGCCAGTATCAACATCCTATCGAAATCGTCTGGTAAGCTTGGCGAGTGTTTTGAAAAAAAGTTGTATCCACAAATACGCTTCTCAATGGTTGATATAACGAGCTCCACCAATCAGAGATCAAACCAATAAGATGAACATATCATTTCATACAACTACAAAGTTATATATCCCTGTTTGCTTCTCAGCAAAACATTTGTATAACATTTATCAATGTTGTACCAACGTGGAAGCCAGCAAACACAAAATATTTGTATATCATTCATACAACGTCGGCCCAGCGTTTTTCGACGTTGGACCAACATTGCATAAATGCTATACAAATGTTTTGTGTTTGCTGGGAGGTGCTTACATTTTACATCCCATGAGCTTACTTTAAGTTGTACATTCAACATTTACATGTGTGGTGCTTACCTCCCACATCCAATGTCCACAAGTAATTGCGCCCGTTCGTTCACGTTTATCTTTTTAATCTTGATAGCCACATGTTCGTGACATCATTACGTTCTCTGTGTGTTTTATTTTGAAGTGGGCCTAATCTGCAAATAAAAGAAAAAAGAGGATAATTGATGGCATGTAAAGATAGAGCTACGAATATTAATTATTGTATAAAAAGTTTTCCTCGATTCAGAAAAAGTACTTGACGCATCATCATTTATGTCGTGAGCAAAATTAATGAAAGAAAATGGCGATTTTTTATTTTAGTCAAATTCCTAACTATTTTTTATAATGTACGGTTTTAGAGATTAACCGCTTATAATAACATTAAGAATAATTAAAGCTAATTAAGCCTGTTAGTAAAATGCTGATCACGATTTCAGGTTTGGTCCTTCTTTGTTCTTCAAGCTGGATTGGTGACGCACGCTACAATAAGTTTAAATGATAATTGTTTGCTTGTAAATTTTATTATACTGACAAACAAACTGGAAAAGCTGAAAGGCATTGCGTTGAGGCGGAACATCCCGTGTGTGATACTATTATTGAAGTAATCATGTTCCTAATTATTCTCGCGGGTGGTTCACGTTATTCAATGAAGCTAATTACCGACCGTTACTTAACGAATTAATTACCACGTAGCTCATGTTTTCTCATACATATCTTGTGTGTCGTAAAAGTTCCGATATAAATGGAGTAAAATATAAAGCGGTTTCTACGAAATGGAGTATAACATAGGCCATCACGCTAATCGCCCTGTCTTTAATGTCAACTTCGCGGGCAACTGAGCAATTAATGATGAGAAATAGCGGAGATATCCCCGTGCCACGAGCCTTATGGGGCGGAATCCATTTGAGCGCGCTCGATGGCTCGCTCCTGCAGGATCCAGTCCTCATCTGATGGGGGGATGCGCACAATAAGGAAAGTCGTCCGAGCAGGATGGTATGATGGACAACTCCTCAGGGCGCTATAATGCCGCTGTCTGCCCGCCTTTCACAGCTTTTACAGGCGTCCTTATGGAGTGGCTGGCCCAGGGGTGGGCCGCTAGTGGACCGCCGTCTGCGACGGCGGCCCACCAGCGGCCCACCCCTGGGTTGGTGAATTCCCGCTCGCCGGTGCCCCGCATGACGTGGACCTCATCATTCGGGATCCGTGGATCCATGCCGCCATTTAATATACAGTATCTGGACACGTACGGCTGGTATCAACCGTATAATTCTCGATAAATAGATTCCCACACGTTGTTTATTGTAAGCATATATATAATACTTACTGCACATTTCTCTATAATTTATGCCACCCCGCATCAATGTAAAGATCTAAAATTGTACACATACCAGTTAAGTATGCATATAAAATATCAAGTCTATCATAAGAACTAAACTATATAATTATATCTGGATCAATATTCATGTTTCTCATTTTATTCCATACAAAATCATGTTAAATGCGGAGCATCGGCATCATTGTGTAAGACTTGAAAAAAGACATGGCTGCTGATATTTTTATACAAGATGACCATTCTATTGGTTTTTGCGCCACCTGCACATTAGGGCCGTATTCTCGTACAATTTACGATATATCGTATAGGCTTCTGATTGGTCGAGATGGTCATCTCGACCAATCAGAAGCCTGCGATATATCGTAACTTGTACCGGGATGCGGCCCTGTTAAGTATTGTATTCTACCCCTGACCAATCACCGCCATCATTTAGTTGTTGTTTTAGTTATATAGGGGATAGAATACCATACTCGACCCCACATTTTAAGGCCGATAAAAATATATCGACCGAAGTTGATTCCCGCTGTTTTGTTTACGCATTTTCACGGTAAACTTGTCATAAGTATATTATTATTATAAAAATCGTCGACAACACGCGTATCATAAATCGTATGCAAATTTGACATTCATGTGAAATACGAAAGTTTGCTGTAAAACATGAGTAGATCAATTCTGGAAGCAAACAAACTACCCAGTAGCAATATCGGGGGTCAGCGCCAAAAGTAATCAATCATTTAGCGCTTTGAGTGTGCTTTATTTGTCATCCGGTTGCGTGGAACCAATTAGAAATACATGTAACTGGTTCAGCCTGGGTTGCTGGCCAGGGTTATGGAAGATTAAATTGACCATGTCTGCTATGGGACTCAGGGAATAGAGCACAATCTATAAGTCCCGCCAAGCAAACATACATTGACACAATGTTGGCTTACTGTTGGGTGAAGCGTCAAAGACGGTGTCCCAACAGCAAACCAATAATGGGTCAACGTCTCTTGTTTGCTGGGCATATACTGGGCATCGGTAACGTAGGGATCAGACAAAACTTTTATTGTTGGATAAACCACCTGGACTGTGTCCACGCCATTAAACCTTTTACCGCCGCTGCCGCATATATTCGGGTTTTCATTTCTTATTAGCACATTATGTACCACCGCTTGAACATGTTAATGATAAAATGTTACATCATTAAGCAATATTTGACAACAGTTACCCTCCAATTTGTCAAATCTGAATAATTTTCACTCACTTGAAGTTGTGGATCGCGTCAGCGAGACACAACTTCAAGTGAGTGAAAATTCAAATTGAATAATTTGACGGTTAAAGGGGTAAACTTTAACGCGCTAAAATATTGTTATATGAACCAACATAGACCGAATGCTTTTTTTTAATTTGAAATCATCATGAATATCTTAGACGGCTCTTTCCGCTACATTTAAATGCCTATGTTATGGGTCTACGGCCTTTATAAATATTTTGTCTTCCAGAGGATCGACATTGGATGTCAAAATCTGACGTCCACAGACGTCGGATCCACGCACCACAGAATGGTGCTTGTTGTATGATGTACCAGAAAAAGGTTCCGAATCCATGTGAAAACGTTGTCTGTCATACATGTAGCATAAGGGAAATTAACCCCTCGAGTGCAAAACACGTCTTGTTCAGCCAAGTCTGCACCCTCGTGAAACCGGTTTGGGTGCCACAAACAACTTGATAGTTGAAGATGGCTGAACACGATAGTCGTTTTCAATCCGTTTTATAAATCACTGGTATTGAGAACTAAGCGCGTGCTTAAACATCAAGATTTACAAATATTTGGTCTCTAATTACTTGGACTTAATAAGTCGTTTTGTGCATGCCTAAGGGATTTACCTACAGACATACCAAACAGCCGAAGACATAGGTTTCGCTATAAAATTTATTGCTGAATCGGATAGTCTCCAGGGTAAAAATAGTTACTTTATTGGTAGCTACATTCAATAAGGATTGAGCTAAAGTTTGGCTATTTCAAAGTCCTACATCAGTCATACCTCTGATCAAACTAATATATAATCAATCATACCTGTTGCGTAGTCAATGTAAGCTGATATATTTCTTTGTTTTACATTTTCAGACGATTTTTTCGCCGACTATGCGGGAAAACAAATATAGACGCCTAATTAAAAAAGTTACAAAATAATATAATATGATATGGTAATAAGAATTATATATTGAGTCAGTGGGTGGCTCACATAACAGGTTATATTCACCTATTGTTGTTTCAATGTTACAATGTCTCCAACACCCCCCCCCCCCCCCCAAATTTTTTTTTAATTCTCTTGCGAGGAACGCCACGTAGTTTTAAACATTATAGTTAATAAACTGCTTTGCTAATGCACGTCACGTAACACTGCACGGGGAGAGAGGGGGGTTAAATTACCTCACGTCTTTGTTAAAATTTATTAATCTTGGCGGTTTATTAATTAACACGATAGATACGGGATTGTTCTCCATACAGCAGGAGTTTAAGCAGACACTAGGCGCTGCCCCAATGTTGTTTTAATATTGGCCCATCGTCTTCGACGCTAGGCCAATATTAAAACAACATTGGGGCAGAAGACGATGGGCCAATATTAAAACAACATTGGGGCAGCGCCTCGTGTCTGCTTGGCACTCACTTGATGCTCGTCTCATTTGCATAAACATGATATGTTTACGTCAGGCTATTGCGGCGACACCAAAGATAAATTAATATATACTGGTTTAAACTGTATGTGGCCAGGAATATGAGCGATGGTGGGTGAAAAAAATAATTCTCATTACATAGAGTATTTACATGTAATAAATAATGGGCCTCTTGTGGCTGTAAGCTATGTCGTTGAAGACAGCGCCGTAAGGAAAAAGAATTAAAGAGCAACCAGATACACTGTATACAATATGAAGAAAACAAGAAGAACAAGAACAAAAGACCAGCCAAAGAGCGAACGAACGCATTCGTGAGGAAACGAACGAATGAAAGAACGAACACTGGAAAGAATAAATAAATGAATAAATGAATGAATGAATGAATGAATGAATGAATGAATAAATAAATAAATGAATGAATGAATGAATGAATGAATGAATGAATGAATGAATGAATGAATGAATAAATGAATGAATGAATGAATGAATGAATGAATGAATGAATGAATGAATGAATGAACGAATGAACGAACGAACGCACGAACGAACGAACGAACGAACGAACGAACGAACGAACGAATGAATGAATGAATAAATGAATGAATGAATGCATGAAGGAAAGAATAAATGAATGAATGAATGAATGAATGAATGAATGAATGAATGAATGAATGAATGAATGAATGAATGAATGAATGAATGAATGAATGAATGAATGAATGAATGAATGAATGAATGAAAACAACAACAACAAGAACAAACAACGAACGACCGAACGAGCAAACGCATTCGTGAAGAAACAAAAAAATGAACAAACATAAGAAAGAATGAATGCATGAATGAATGAATGACCGAATGAATGAATGAATGAACTTATAAATGAATGAACGAATGATTAAATGAATAAATGAATAAATGAATAAATGAATAAATGAATAAATGAATAAATGAATAAATGAATAAATAAATGAATAAATTAATTAATTAATTATTAAATAAATAAATGAATAAATAAATGAATAAATAAATGAATGAATGCATGTTGTACTGTCTTATATATACATCCTATGATGCAAAGCAGACGGCTAAGCCATAGAGACGGAACCTGAATAAAATCTGAAAACCTGTTATTCAGATCCCTCAGCGTAAACAGAAAAAATATATTAGCACGGCAGACTGCAGATAGTCAATAATTTATATTCAAGGGAAGAAAAAAAGGAAAAGAAGCAAATTGTCTATTATAGTTGAATAAAATGGTATAAAGATCGTTCTTCAGCAGCTAACATCAGGTAACATCAGGTAAGTCATTGCGAGAACAGATGCTTAGCTTTGACAAAAAATATTATGTTTTAGAATGTGCCTAGCTATATAAGTATAAGAGTCGCACGTCCACCATCCTCTGTTTTTAAATCTGAGCGTCTGGTTTGTAAATCACGGGGATGAGAACGGATTTAAAACAGACACTGACAGCCCTGGCTATTCTTCACAGACAGTCTGGGCTTTTCTTTGCAGACAGTCCGGGCTTTCTTTTCTATAGAGACCAAGGGTTTTTCTTTACAGACAAAATTGTGCACTTCCATATGCCTTTAATTTGGAATCAACTTTTTAGTCCCATTCCGATTCTGTTTATTCTGTCAAAGAGACATTACAATACATGTATTATATAATTTTACCTAAGCTCCAGGTCAGCCAAACTGCCTGTTTTAAATGGCATTGCTGTATTATGTTTTATATCTTATATATAAGTCGATGAAATAGCTATTGTTAGCTGTTTTACATTGTATACACTTGCGACTAGAAATAAATTTTATCTTATCTTATCTTATAGGTGGCTGAATAATTATCAATGTAAAGAGTGTACCTTTAAGTAAATTGAACCACTCCAATTACGGATAATTTGACGCAAAGAGCCACACCACCGTATGATTTGAAAAAAAACTTTTTTTCCGTACAACGGAACAGCTATTAACTATTTTTTTCGCTAAATACAATATTAGATTTTAAAAGTTATTTCAATCATGATTCGTTTGGCTAGTCAATAATCTATAGTTCATAGTTCATAGTTCATTTATTCAGCTTAGACATACTCTTTGAGCATTTTACAATTCATATAATACATGCATGTACGAGGAGACAAAACGAAAATAAAATAATTCAAAGTGTGATCCGTTGGAAACTTGAATATAAAAAGCAGCAAGGTTACAAATAGTTTTGACATGATCTGTTGACTTTAAGCAATAAATTTATACATGGAAGGGTATTTAAAATGATATTCAGGTATATATCTTTGTCTTAAATCACTTAAACTCTTACATATACCAATAGAAAGTGATACTCATCGCCCAAGACACCACACACCTCACACATGCGCTGATTATATGGTCTTGGCCGATGCCATTTGCCTGACACAACAGGGAGTCGGTGCTTTTTAGTTACAAATTTTACAAAAGCATATCTATGTTTCGGGATAGCAATTTTTATTAAAATAATTACTATAACATGGCATAACTTTATATGATTTATATATCAGACCATCTGAACTGGCAGGTAAAGCAGCATTCCATTTGGTCAAATATAAATCCTGTAACCTGTGTTTACACAAATGTAAAAAAACATTATGGTTCACAATGTTCTGGTTATCACAAGCAAAATTTAGACCCATATTATATGAAGACATTGTCCAGCTTGAAAAAGAGGGTGATTTTTCACACATTTCATACTCGATATCATAAGCTCTCTTAACCAAATGATTGCTCATTCCGTGATAATTTGAATCCAGTATTTCAAAATTCTTATTTTACTAGTTATCTGTAATGGATAACGTCCCAGCTCTCCATATATAAAATAATTAGCAGTACTACGTTTGCCATGTAAACCCTTTTACAAAATAAAAGATGTACACGCGCCACATCTGGAGCACTGTGAAAACCCCACACTTCCGAACCATATAATACTACGGGCTGTACAAGTTTATCAAGCAGAGAACAGAGAAATTGGGGTCTGGAGCATATAATTCATGAGTGGCATTAAATAGTTTATATACCGCCTTAACCCTCGATCGGCTAGGTTTGATTGTGTTTGTGAAAACTTACCACTGCAACTGAGTACGAGTCCCAGATAAGATACAGAATTATAAATAGTCAAATGTTTGTCACCAAAGAAAAAATGATCGTCAAGGGATGTAGTACCCCCTTTTCTAAATATTATTATTGATGTTTTTGTAGTGTTCACGTGAAGTTTCCATTTTAGACAGTAATCATAAAAACAATCAAGACCAGCTTGTAAGTCTTCGCGTGAGTTTGAAAGGAGAAGTACATCATCAGCGTACATTAATGTAAGATATTAAATAAGAAAGGCGATATACTTTCACCCTGTCTAACTCCAATGTTGCATTCGAACTGGTCAGTCATGGCGCCCTGATATTTTACTTTAGAAAATGTGTTCATTACATACTTTTAATGATATTGAATATATTGCCACGTATCCCACTCTTTAGTAATTTGTACCAGAGACAATCTCTATTTATATGATCAAAGGCTTTAGAAAAATCAATCGAAGCGCAGAATACTTTCTTACCTATATTAAAGGCTACATCGATGACAGATTGTAATATATATATATATTGTCAACGGTTGACATTCCTTGTCGAAAACCAGAGTGATTATCGTTGATAATGTGATAAGTGTCACAGCGTATGTCTACATTTAAAACAAACCTGCTGCATTGTTCTCATGTACAGCCAAAATGTATTAATTTAAAAATCGACTCGAAAATGTAATGGTGGAAACTGTAAAGAATATCAAAGCCCCGTCAGAACATCTGTGAATGCTTTCTCTCAAGAAAATTAAATCATCAAAAACGTTAAAACAAAAAGTGAAAACTGTAGGCTACGGGCGTTCCAAGCATCGAATGGCAGAGAGTCGTCATGCCAAAATGTGCATGTGGTCGACAGGTCATGCAAATCTCTATTTACACATGGGCATACTTGCACATAAGGGTAAAATTTGGCTAACTGGCCGCGGGGGGAGATAATGTCGTGCATTATTATCTGACTGCAGAGGGAAATCTGGGAAGACTAAGTGCTTACTAGCACCCAGCAAACAGTAGACGTTGGGCCAATGTTGGTTTTATGTTGGGCCACCGTCTGCGACGCTGGTCCAACATCAAACCAGCATTGACCCAACGTCTCGTGTTTGCTGGGAGTCTTTTGCCCACTGGGACGCTGTCTGGCCTGGCGTCTACATGTACGAACGTCAAATCTAAAAACAAAAGAGCTTGGATGCAGTTTGTAAAGAGAGTAGCAGCCATTGGAAGTTTTACTTCACATTAGCAGTGAGGCAACATTATAGCAGACAGCTATGCTGCCGTTAGTAACACTAGGCCTACATAGTTACACCACATTATATTGGTATGTCACCAGGATCCTTAAAATAGTCAGTACATCTACACTCCAGGGGTGATTTATTAAGTTTGAGATTCAACAAGTTATGGATGCTGTTATAAAATGGGAAATTAAAGAAGATCCAACCATACGTGCCATGATGTTTCTCAGAGTTGAGATGATAATTATGTCACAGATGTTTTTGATCCATTTTATCAGCCGATCATATCGCTGTTATTGGAAACGAAATCGGCGGAATTGGTCTCAAATTAAACAAATGTGGGTAGCGGTAGCGAGACACAACTTCAAGTTGATAAAAATTTAAATTATTTAATTTAACAGCCTACTATCAAACAAATATAATTAAAATAGGCCTCTACTCCCGAAAAAATACTGATACACGCTACGTGTATAAAGTACTTTGTCCCAATCTGTTTTTTGTACGAAGTATAGCACGCATGGGAGGCGGGAATGGGGGGGGCGTGTCTCAGTATTTTTTCGAGAGTATCCTCATGGCGAGGACCAGATCCAATTCACACGATACATGGCCAAACGCTGGTTCAATGTCCGGATAATGTTGCTGACGTTGGCCCGGCATTAAGTCGGTGCTGTGCTTCCACCTCTATTATTTCTTGGAGTAAACTATATTGTCAGTTGGGACCTCAGAGTTATTGTTTTATATTGATCTAAAACATTAGAGAACTGTCCACTTAACACACGACGTTGTCGCGACGTTGTCGCGACGTTGAATCGACGCCATTCAACGTCGCAACAACGTCGTGTGCCCAGAGACAGGGAACAGCACGCTATAACTGAGGGAGAGGCAGAGCAGAGGTCTTTTGAATATTCTCAGCTGAGAGACATGGATAAAGTTGCCTAATCGGTTGAGAATATTGTTTATAATCCACAAAAACGTCTGTTTCTATCGTTCTTTATCAGTGTAGGCATTCAGTAATTCTTTTTTATGCGCTATATCATTTTATATATGCATTTAAAGAGTTTAAATGATACTGAGTCTAAATGCTGTTGCGATATATACATCATAAGCCTACTTTAAAGCGTCGAAATAAATAACTTAAATTTTGCCCACTTAAAACTACACTTAAAACAATATTGTGAATCCGCTACGCAGAGCATCAAGTGTGTAAATAAAGTTGTTGATAAAATTTGAAATCACAGTTCCAATTTGCCATTCTCGCCGAGTAAACAGACGCACGGGCCTATATCTAGGCACAATGTTGGACTAATGTCTCACACGCTGGCCCAACAGTGCGCCACAGATGGCGGAATGCGTCGAAATAATTTGAAGGACACCGAACCAGTATTCCAATGCAGGCACACGCATTTAAAAAGGATGTAATTGCAAAGTACATGTAACGGGACAACAAAAATGAGCACATTGATCCTTGGATATGAAAGGGTGTATCTGCCACTTGGTAAAGTGGCAGATACACCCTTTCATATCCAAGGTGACGCTGAGAGAAACACCAGAGAGAAATCGCAGCTCCGCGAACGCCTCAGTTAATTGCATTGAGAGACTGAATAAGTGATGACATCAATTAAGACAGAGAGCAGGGAGACTGCGTGTGAACACGCACATCACACATAGGAGAAAACCCACAGTGTCAGCTACATGGGGCTGAAAAAACAGAGTGAACGATTACAGTGTGATATCTGCAGATTACTAAATAAATAAAACATGCGCGAGTAACGACGGTTTACTGAATAATACGCCACTTAAAATCCTTACTACGTTGAATAATTTTGTATAAAACGGGGGAGGTGTTTTTTAAATTTGGAATCATCATAAATGTCTTAGTTAGCTTTCCTGCATGGATCTACGGCAATTTTAAATATTTTAACTCTTTCAGTGCAGGAATCTACAAAATACGTCATAATCTGATGTCTACAGACGTCAGATTCTGACGTCTAAAGTCGATCATAAAAGGTTAAATCCTTGCTTTATAGATGCCGACTTACATGCCGCCTGCATTTTTGCTTTGAGTGCCGTTTTTGCCTGGATTAGTAGTACTTTCAATGCTTATAAATTACTGGGCATCTAATCTGTTTATTGAGAAGGTTATGGTTTTATAATCAGATAATGGGTTTTATAAACGCACGTTTTAAATTCGGTTTGAAAATTGGTTTAAAAGCAAAAAGTACAAATTATTATTACCCGTGTGCAGATCAGTTCAATAACGTCAAGCCGGGTTTTGTCGCCTCATGGTCATGTTTAGTGAAACTCGAAGTAATGAGAATTAGGCCATCATATCTAGATGGTTTGGGGCGGGGGGCCTGGTACCGTGTTTAAAGATGCCTGGTGGGAAAGTCGGAGATCGCGGGTTCGTCCTCGGCTCGGGCATTCAAGTTTCAAAGAAACAAAACGTTTCCTAAAAAAGTCCCTTCTCCGCTCACTCGTAAATATTCAGGAGCCTCCGTGACCGAGAGGTAGCGTGCTCGGCGTCAGACCTCCAGGGCGCGAATTTCGAATCCTGTGTCTGGATGACAGTGTCCTCTCATTCATATCACCATCCACATGAGGTTTTCCTGGCTCAATTTAGCCTATATGTGCACAAAGGTGGCATAAACCCCATTCATTCATTCAGTTGGTCTGACGTTTCACATTATGTTCCTGCTAAAGGCCTCCTCGGCACAACAATGGATACTAGAAGGGTTGTTTTCAAAATGTGAAGTGATATTAGAAAACAGCCGGTATTAAATATTGTATTATAAATAGAAATCCGAGCATCAATAAAATTATTAACAATATGACACATACAAAACTTTTCATCCTTAACCCATTAGCCGCCAAATTATTCAATTGGAATTTTCATCCACAACTTCAGGTGAGTGAAAATTATTCAGATTTGATAAAATGGAGGTCAAAGACTATGCAATCTTGCTGATTGACGTTGATTTTTATCTTCAACATGCTTAATAGCTATAGTATTTAATGTGCCAATTAAAAACGAAAAAACTAATACAATCGGAACCGACGGCTAAATGTTTAAGCTGTAATTGTCTTAAGATACAATGTAGATGAGTGTGTTTTTAAGAAAATTCGTCCACTTGGAAATGAAAGGGTGTGTCTGCCACAGATACGCCCTTTCATATCCAAGGGGGCGAAATGTTAGAATGTGATTCAGTACACTGCAATACAAAGTCAAAATGCAGTAACTGCTTACTTCTCAAGTGAGCAGTTACTGTTGTTTGACTTTGCGGAGTAGTGTAACATCTGCCTCCACATAATGACAAGGCCAAACATGGCGTGATATGACAATAATGCCAAGATACATATCATCCCTCTTGTATATTTAGACCGCCATTTTGAATACAGTTTTCGTCCATACAATAATGTTAGCAGTAATCGATGCATAAAGGTCGCAGTAATCAGCTAATGGCATAATAATAAAGTAGCAGAAGACTCAAGCCAGTTCTGAATAAATTAATTGGCCATTTTGACGGCAATTTATCTGCGGTTTATTGTATTTATTATTGTATTTACCTAATCTACGCTAGAATAGCTGACGATAAAAATTGATGCTGAAGTACAGTTTACAAAAAAATAAAGCATTAACCCTTTAACCGCCAAGTTATTTGATTGGAATTTCCACCTACTCGAAGGTTTGTCTCGCTGACGTGATCCACAACTTCAAGTGAGTGAAAATTATTCAGATTTGACAAAATGGAGGTCAACTAATTTCAAATCGTGCTGATTGATTCCACGTTTTTTATCCTTGACGTGTTTAAAAGCTGTTATTTGATGCTCTAATAATAATAAAAAATATATGATCGGCACCGGCGGTTAAAGGGTTAAACATGTTAAACTTCTTAACATACATCATCATCTATGATGATACCTTTGAACAAGATGTCGATGGATGCGGACTAAAATCCATTTGTATATGATGCTTTCGCGGGTAAAATATATACAAAATCAATTGACAGTTGTGGAAATGAAAAAATAGTGATGCAATTTCACGAAAGAAGCCATCTTGTGATTAGCCATTTTGTGACAGTGTTCAGATTGTGGTAGTTATTAATAAGGCTGTCCTCCTTTTTGGTTGTATAGCTTACCGGTCTCATCTTGTCCAACCAAGGCTAGACCCAGCGGAAAGCGCACCTAGTTTTTTTTCAATTTGGAAACATCATAAATGCCTTCGTATGCTCTTTCTGATTCATTTGAATACGTATGTTATGGGTCTACGACCATTAGAAATATTTTTATTCTTACAGTGCGGGGATCCACTTTAAAAGTCAAAATCTGACGTCTACAGACGGCAGATTTTGACTTCTAAAGAGTATCCCCGCACTGTAAGAGTGAAATACTATAGCAAGCTGTGCCGATGACATTCCTTATCACTCACTGGCGGGTCACTGGCGCGGTCCCAGGCATGCACAGCTGACATTTATTTATCCAGTTCCTTCCAACATTTAAGTTCATCTCACGGTACACACTGTCACGGGGCATTTGATTTTGCTGATATATTGCAAACGTAATTGTGTGACTTGCCGCAATCGGTCGTGTCTCTCGCGGAAGTGGCGTTCATGATGCGTTGCACAATCACTGATCATGTGCGGCATCCAGGATTTTTTTTTACTGTAGCACAGGTTCAATGATCCTCGAAGTTTCACCTTCACCCCACACAGTGCGTTGCCAGGCCGCGCCCGACAACGCACCGTAAGGGGTGAACAGGTCACCACTGTAACAGAAATAAAAAATATCACCAGGTTTAAAAATAATCGACTTTAAACCTCAAAGCACTGAAATATTTGTATATCAACCAAGAAATACAAGTGTTTTTTTTCAATTTAACATAATAAATGTCTCAGTTAGCTCTGTCTGCTTCATTTAAATACCTATATGGATCTACGGCCATTATAAATATTCCATTTTTTCAGTGCGGAGATCGACTATGGACGTCCGAATTTGACGTCTATAGACGTTACATTCTGACGTATAAAGTCGATCTCCACCCTGAAAAGGTTAAGAGTTGTTTTCCAATAGCGTGCGAGACACTAATATGCTTTTCTGTTTTTCAGCCAAAACCGCCACAATCAATCGGCATACATTTAACTAACCATGAGCGATTGCATGTTTAACCCTTTCAGTGAGGGGACGTCATTAGACGTCAGATTCTGACGGTCACTCATTGAAAAAAATAAAAGATAATAAAGGCAGTAGACACATAATATAACATAGGTGTTTAAATGAAGCGGAAATTGCTAACTAAGACATTTCTGATGCTTTCAAATTAAAAAAACCCTTCGTCTCCGTGGTTTATACAGAAATATTGTTTAGATAACATCATTTTGACAGTCTGCAGGGTGGAAACAGCACGCGTGTGATGGGTGGGTTTGAAAATATTGACAAGGAGCTTCATTCATAAACCGCCTGTATTACAACAAAAAAATAACAAACAAACAAACAAACAAACAAACATCTATTATACTCTACCTATGCAGTCATGGTAAGATACAGTTATCTAAAGTCGCCCCGACAACAATAGCCTCATTATCGCCACGAGAATACGGCGGTAACTTGTTTTGGCACGAGGCGGAAGTATCGCCAGGTTTGTCACTGTCAGACCTGATACCTGGCTCCGTGACGAGCAGTCCGCGTTTTTAATCCCCCTGCCAATCACTGGACGTCCGAATAGGCATCTACCACTTCGTCTCCGTTGCCGGCGGCTCGGATTGATGGTACGGTTTAGCAGCTAGGGACGACGCCGTAGGCTGCATTAATTGTTATTGCTCGCAACAAGGGGAATTGCTGGCGCAATTCCCCTGTTGCAAGCAATAACAATTGGTAATTGTTGCTTCTCTGAAGACATGTTTGATGTTACATTTTGATTTCCCCCTCATGAATTATGCTTAATGTAATTACCACAAGGGTCTGTCGCTATTTGAGAGGACGGGCTAGCACATCGCCCCATCATTATAGGTCTATCTGAGCAGACGCGTCTTCTCATTTACGTATGTCATTCCAAGGACGACTTATTGCCAAACGCGTAACCATATGAATCCCTCTTGTTATGAGGGAACCATTTGTATCTGAATTGAAACAATGTTTTCTAGAAAAGGTAGATAGTCAGTTCATGAGCAACTGTTGTTGCTCGTGGTATTTTAAATGTTTATACAATAATTGTCGTTTGTAAAGTTAAATTGTGAGGGACTGGTGGGAAATCATATAATATTATTACTGATGTATCTTGTATAACATGTATTGGGTGGGATCTACTTGTAGAGGCTTCACTGAAGCCTGTCTAGCATCTCTTCCAGGTGATCTATGTTTATTTGTTTAATAATTTATGTTTATTGCATTGTCTTTATCACATTGTTTATTACGTACATATATTACACAAATATTTCATATTACTTAGGTTGTTTATTGCATGTATATGTATATTGTCACCCAAGCAATTCAAGTGAATTAAATTGAATTAAAACATCAGGTGTGATAAGAGGGACATGAAGCCGCATCGCGGTGTGACAGAAAGCCTTTAAATTGTTTCAGAATAATATAGGGCTACGTCTTAGGGCTTTTGTCTATAGTGTCCTCGCAGGCTGAAGAGCCCGAGCTACATTAGGCCTAATCTACAAGCGTGTAACAATTTAAATGAGATAACTAAACTAACCTAATATGCAGGTTACAATATACCCTGATCTGTTGTAGACCCTAGATATGCAGTTCCTGTATAATTATTTCAAGCTTATCAGAAAGGATCTGGATTAAAAAAGTTAAAAGTATGCCTAATACATAAGCCCTAGACAACTGAAGTATTTTTTATCATTTTATTCACATAAAATATACACAACTATTGCTATACTTCAATAGTCTGCTAAATATAGAAAAGTAGTTACTAGTAGGCGAATAGTAGTAGGGAAACTAGTAGGGAGAATAAGGGACTGATAGAAATGAGGGGTGATATTTTTGTCAGTCCTGGCGCTCGTGACCTGGTTTCAGGCTGAGTGTAAATCTAATGAGGACGGAGACTTATGTCCCGTTGTATCAGGCACATTGTCCGCGCCGTCGGGAGTGGAGGGGACATCGGCGAAGTGGCCACGGATAAAGGCGCTAACTTGTTTGACAGGGGACTCTTTTGAAACCACTTTTTCTCGCTCTATTTGCCTACGCGTTCATCACGGCCTGCAAGACTAAAATGAAACATCCCCCCAGCGCTGGTTCACTGCCGGGTCAGCGTCCCCGACGCTGACCCGGCAGTGAACCAGCGCTGGGGGGATGTTTCATTTTTTCAGTAAGGCTGTCCATGAGAGCCTGAGATTCCATGTGAGATGGGATCTCTCTTCACAATAACTGTGAACGCCACCTTGGTGTAGCGGTTACCGCTACCGTCTGTCACGCCAGAATTCGAGGCACGTTCCTCTCTCTTCGATATTAAGGAATCGAGAAACAATTTTTTTTAATTTGTGCACCCAAGTATGTACACCCAAGTGGACTAAAACTCTATTCATTCATTCATTCATTCATTCATTCATTCATTCATTCATTCATTCATTCATTCATTCATTCATTCATTCATTCATTCATTCATTCATTCATTCATTTATTCATTCATTCATTCATTCATTCATTCATTCATTCATTCATTCATTCATTCAATCGTTCATTCATTCTTTCATTCATTCATTCATTCACTCATTCATTCATTCATTTATTCATTCATTCATTCATTCATTCATTCATTCATTCATTCATTCATTCATTCATTCATTCATTCATTCATTCATTCATTTATTCATTCATTCATTCATTCATTTATTCATTCATTCATTCATTCATTTAATCGTTCATTCATTCATTCATTCATTCATTCATTCATTCATTCATTCATTCATTCATTCATTCATTCATTCATTCATTCATTCATTCATTCATTCATTCATTCATTCATTCATTCATTCATTCATTCATTCATTCATTCATTTATTCATTCATTCATTCATTCATTCATTCATTCATTCATTCATTCATTCATTCATTCTTTTATTCACTCATTCATTCATTCATTCATTCACTCATTCATTCATTAACTATCTCTGTTCTGAAGGTGTGTTATATGCAGGAGAGGATCGTATCAAGTTGACAAAAGTGAAGTCCTAATTCATTCTGTTCTTTCTAACGTGATCACTTGGATCGAAACACTGTAGTTATAATGGCCGCCATGATTCATTCATTTATGCTGTACTGTGGATTTGTAACTTGGAGCTACCGCTTTCGAATCCCAGCCAGTTTTTCATCGCTGTTGTGCGTAAAATGCTCCAAACTGTTTAAAAACTTGGAATACGAAATGCGATCTATGGTATTGTGCATTACAAAGAACTATTGAAGACATTCTAATAGAGTAAGAGTTTCCTCCTCTCAAGATATTGCCACAATGTATAGCTAAAAGCCAGTCGGCCACCACATTTCTCCTCTCAGCTCGGTATGAGGGAGATTTTTCAGGATTTTTAACTTCCCTAAACTCCAAAATTATACAGTAGGCCTAATGGTTTACATATCTAGCACAATTGCACATTTATATTACATATATTAAAGTTAATAATGGTCGCAAGTCGGTCATTTTTTAATTTGATCAAGTTGACATTTTTGAAGGCATATCACTCACTAAAAACCACACATTACGTTTTATAGTAATGGTCTAGCTATCTGGCACAGTTTTCCCGATATTGCACATATTAAAGTCAATAATGGCATCAAGTTGACCTTTGTAAATTTAATCAAGTTGACGTTTTTTAGGGCATATCCCTACCCGAAACCACACATTTTGTCTTATAGTAATGGTTTAGCTATCTGGCAGGGTCTGTCAGATATCAGACATTTTAAAGTTAATAATGGCTGATAGTCGGCAATTTTGAAATTGATCGAGTTGGAATGTTTTTAGGTTATATCCCTCCATGAAACTGCACATTTTCTTTTGTAGTAATGGTCTAGCTATGTAGCCCGGTTTGCCGGATACAAGTTAATTATTTCCGATAGTCGGCCATGGTGAATTTGATCGAGTTGAAATTTTAAAAGGTATATCCATACCTAAGACCGCACATTTTGTTATATAGTAAAGGTCTAGCTATCTGGCTCGGTTTTTTAGATATCAGGCATACTAAAGTTAATTAAGGCTGATGTACATTACATAAACCCTAAAAGGTATGTGTGTGAGAGATATAAAAGAAATCCCTCAATGGGTTTCCGAGATCTGCTCCGGAACGAAATGCGGCCAAATATCAGGCATATTAAAGTTAATTAACTCACTCACTCACTCACTCACTCACTCACTGACTCACTCACTGACTCACTCACTCACTCACTCACTCACTCACTCACTCACTCACTCACTCACTCACTCACTCACTCACTCACTCACTCACTCACTCACTCACTCACTCACTCACTCACTCACTCACTCACTCACTCACTCACTCACTCACTCACTCACTCACTCACTCACTCACTCACTCACTCACTCACTCACTCACTCACTCACTCACTCACTCACTCACTCACTCACTCACTCACTCACTCACTCACTCACTCACTCACTCACTCACTCACTCACTCACTCACTCACTCACTCACTCACTCACTCACTCACTCACTCACTCACTCACTCACTCACTCACTCACTCACTCACTCACTCACTCACTCACTCACTCACTCACTCACTCACTCACTCACTCACTCACTCACTCACTCACTCACTCACTCACTCACTCACTCACTCACTCACTCACTCACTCACTCACTCTCTCACTCACTCACTCACTCACTCACTCACTCACTCACTCACTCACTCACTCACTCACTCACTCACTCACTCACTCACTCAATCAATCAATCAATCAATCAATCAATCGATCAATCAATCAATCAATCAATCTATCTATCAATCAATCAATCAATCCACCATTCATCAATCCATCAATCCATCAATCCATCAATCCATCAATCCATCAATCCATCAATCCATCAACCCATCAATCCATCAATCAATCACTATGCTCTACTGAATTATATCATTTGGCTACATCTGGATATTTATTGCATCTCCACTTTGACCTCTCATTTAGCAACTAAAATACTTCAAATAACTCAACTTAATATACGAATATAGTACTCGAATACACCACAGTTATAGAACACGTCTAAATCCAACTACAACTCAGCAGGATTACTCCGACAAGTCACGGCTTAAACCCAATGACACCTCGCATTTGTTCAATCACATTAAACACGCGGACGGAATGTCGTAAAACCAGGTGGTTCATTGCAGCCATTGTTCCTGCTCAACGCAATGTCAGAGAACATAATACACGGCGGTGCACACCGCCTCCTCAGTCTCATGATAGCCTTTGTCCCTTCTCAGTATAATTTCTTGCGAAAAATCCCGCGTTGGGCCAACGTGGGATCAATGATGCGCCAACGTCTGCGACGTTGGCGCATCATTGATCCCGCGTTGGTGTCTCGGGTGCTTGGTTTTCCATCAGCCTGTGTCCTGCAGGCCACAAAATCCTTTTCAACTCTTTGACAGCTCAGTGGTCCACGACCACGCCTTTGTGCAGCTGGTACTACAGCAATGTCCTTTGCAGACATGGCATGATAAAGATGACGTAGATGTACTCATAGCAGCGCGGAGAGTGTAGCTCTTTTGCACGACGTAGATAACGACAAAAATATGAATTTACAGGTACATGTCCTAAGGGTAGAGTTAACTTTATAAAATCAATGCAGAATATAGTATCAGTGAATGTACGTGCGCGTGAAAGGTTGCTTTGTTGTTAGGCCTATATCATTACTCAGAATGGAATGTGTTTTGTTGCCAGAAAATGTCCACCTATCTTGAAAAAAGAGGACATCACCAATATTGTAACTCATATCGACCATCTCTAACCCCGAACACGAAGCAAAAAGGCAGTTAGTATACAAATATTTTTTGTGTGAAAATTACTACAAAACGTATTACATTTTGAAAACTACAGATTTACTTTAGAATTTTGGAATTAATGAACGCCATACAAACAATATCTAGGACGATATGTGTGGTCTTCTCGAGGCTACATTAACATGATTAAGAGTATCAAACTGTTGTAGCCTGCTCAAAAGCTCGTAGGTAGGAGGAGGAGAAGGAGGAAGAGGAGGAGGAGGAGGAGGAGGAAGAGAAGGAGGAGGAGGAGAAGGAGGAGTAGTAGGAGGAGGGGGAGAGAAGGAGGAGGAGAAGGATGAGGAGGAGGAGAGGGAGGAAGATGAGAAGGAGGTGGAAGGGAAGAGGAAGAGGAGCAGGAGGAGGAGCAGAAGGAGGAGGAGTGGGAGGAGGAGGAGGAGGAGGAGGAGGAGGAGGAGGAGGAGGAGGAGGAGGAGGAGGAAGAGGAGGAGGAGGATGAGGAGGAGGAGGAGGAGGAGGGGGAAACTATTGCTGTTTCAACAAAGAGTCACAGAAGTACGTCAACACAAGTAAGGACAAGGAAGGACTCTTAGATGACCTGTCCATCAACACCAGTTGGTGAGTATCTTCCCCCAAGTCTATGTATCCCAAAGTAGGCTATATATAGCCTTATAAAATTTAAAACAACGTGATCCTTTCATGCCAAAAAATAGTGATTAAAACTGGAGTTAAATATAGTGGTGCAAAAAAATACGGTATTTCTCGAAAAACTATGTTTTTGTTAGATAGATGACAGTAACTTTACTGTATATAAGAACTCGGCTTTTGTACGACATACAATATTCTCCGAAAAAAATCTAAATTGTATCTGGTTAATTTAATGGTAACAATGCATACTGTAAGAAGGCCGTAGAAACAATGCCGTTATCCACGAATGTCTGCGATCTCCATAATTCGTTGAAATTGTAAATCGTACGAGCCCCTTGCCCGTAAGAATCTTTGTAGCTGATGCATGTGTGATAATGATTCATAGAATATGCGATCAAAGATATTTAATATGAGTGCGGTAAGTAATATGGCATCAGGTCTATGTGTCACTTAAAATGTACTACTGACAATAGGAGCAATCTTCAGCGGTGACATTTTATTTTTCATTTAAGCTGGAAGAAAAAAGGCTCCAGTGGCTAAAGGGTAAATGTGGATATATATCCGTAAATACTCATTTATATAACCTGAATGTGCTGGTCAATATTAATTGCCATTTCTACTGTGTACCAGTAATGTCATACTGTTGGCATCAAGGCTCCTTGGTGGAGTATTGATTACCTCAGAGCTTGTTGTTGTTAAACAGGTCATCCGCATTTTAATGGAGTATTTCATGGCAATTTAGCAATATCAGTAAGCTGGCTGGTTATTTTGTCATGCCAGAAAAAGCAATCTAGTATGTTTGTTGCAACCACTGCTAAATACAATTGCAGCTGATACCGGTTGCAGATTCGAACCAAATTAAAACGATTGTGATCTTATGGATATTTGTCGTTATGTCGTTCCACATTTCATTTTTTATTTCTTTGGGCTGCACAACTTGATCACATTACATCGTGGGCTATATTTACTTTATGGATTTTGACGCAGACTTGCCAACATGATTCTAGAGCTCTTGTTAACCATACAAATATCGTTTAAACTTCCCATTGAGCCACTAGAAGAATCACACTTATATCACGCTTATACATGTATCTTAGCGTGTCGCTTCCCTTCCACGTGATGGGAGAATATTTGAAATTTGGAACAGAGATAACTGATACACTTCATTAATATAAGGTCTTTAGTTTAAGATTTTAAGGTGTGGTAAGCGTGTACGTATTAAAGTTTTACTAAACAATTATTGTTTGTTGTAAGTCTAAGTATTTGGTGTAGAAATTGGCGTGGTGTTGGGTCAATGTTGGGCCAACGTCGAGGACACACACAAAGGCGGCCCAACATTGAAGCGTTACCGGGTCAGCGTCTTGTGCTTGCATGGCATGGCTGTACACGGACTATAATCATGTGCATTATAATCATCTACATCGTTTCAATTCTATCATCTCATTATCATCACAACTATCATGGCATCATAATCAGTTTTTTTTTACAATACGCTATCATTGTATGCATATATCTTTTCAAGTCGATATAATTTTAATACAGTCTATTGTAACTCACATTGAGTGACCAGTCACTGCGATATTTTTCTGACATTCATGTATGATCTGTATGATGAAAACTGGATGAGACTTAATTAAAGACTTACTAATACTACTATATTATCATAATATCTGGCAGTGTTCTGTTCTGCAAAGCCAAAAGGCAGTATCTGCTTATATATAGTTGTAAAGTAAGCGTATACTGCCTTTTGTCTTTGCAAATCAGTCTTGGCGGCAAGTCACACAATGAAACAAAGGAGTAAAATAATACAGCGCGGCCCCTTACAATGCATCTGTTGCGTGTGGTATATGTATGTGGCCTCTATCAGCCCATTTCCAGGGCCCGACCCAACTTGACATAAATGCGGGGAAATTTATTCCGTGGCCAGTGTCCAAATAGCTTCCATCAAAAAGGTCATACAGCCACACAACGTTAAGAGTATATATATAATTATATCACATGGGAACACGCCAGCAAACAAGATACGTTAAACCAATGGTGGTTTAATGTTGGCCCACCGTCTTCTCCATCCAGCGAAAAACATTGGCTGAACAACATGTGTTGACTGGGAAGACAATGGTTTAACCCTTTAAGCGCTTCGTTTTTAATCGATGTTATTAGCTGACTAAATCACTGTTAATATGTCTCCCCCTCTGTACACAGAGGTGGGGACATGTTGGTTTACCATTGTCCGCTGAGTAAGTCTGTCCTTTCTGTCTGTCCGTCTGTCCAGCGGTTTCCATTGTGCAGTCGCAAGCAGCTCCAGCAAACTCGAGACGTTGACCCAATGCTGGGCTAATGTTGGCCCGCAATCTACGCCGCTGAGCCAACATTAGCCTAGTATCCGGTTACTGTGTCGTGTTTGGCGCCACACTGAATGTGGGCCAGCATCACAGACGGAGGGTCAACATTAACACAGCTTTGGTCCAAAGAATCGTGCCGGTACCACCAGCATGAAGTACTGACTAAGGTTGAATGGATACTGGCCAGCATCGGCGACGCTGGCCCAGCATTTAACAGACATTGAGTCGGAGTCGGTTTGTAATCGCCGCCAGGAGTAAGCACTACCAGACCAGCTGCTATTGAATGCAGCCCAGCAAACACGAGGCGTGAACCAGTGCTGGTTTGATACCGGGCCAGCGTCGCAGACGGTGGGCCAGCATTGGGTCAGCATCGGATCAGCATTGGGTCAACGTCTCGTGTCTGCTGGGAGTGTTGACAAGCCACATTGTGTTTCGCACATCGGCGTGGTTCCAAAACGGAATAATAAATCTATTAGCTATCAACCTTTACGGTTATGCTGCTAGAGGGGAAACATCTTCAGTTTTTTGTTTACAAAAAACTAGACCCTTCTAGTTTTGGAAATGAGTGTTTAAACAGCAAGATCTGCAAATGTTTGGTCAAATTAAAGCGACACAATCAGGCTAAAAGCATAAAAAAATCAGTATTTTTAAATCTTTTTTTTAATTTGCCCATACGATATGAGCATGTCCATAGACTAAAATTTGCGGAAGTCTTTTAAATTTTGGGCTGCTGTGGCAACGTAGCAAGTGTGCCGAAAGCCCCATTTATCAGTTATTCCCGTATTTCTTATTTTGGACATGCATGTCCGAAATTAAATTTCGTCCTTATTTCTCGCTTAACTGGTAAATGCGCGACACAAAAAATACAAAAAACTTCCCACAGTCTTGGTGTAGCACATGCAAACGACAAAAATAAAGGTCTAATACCAGATGTATAGGCCTATTTGTTGTAATTGTCACAAAGGTAGGGAGCTTGTAGGTTTTCAGCCACACGAACACAACTGACCCTGAAGTTCGCGAGACACAAGTTCAAGTAGTTGAAAATTTTAAAAAGGTAACTTAGCGAGAAAAGGGTTCATATCGGGCCAAGTTCTCCTATGTTGATTCAATAATTGTTGTCTGTATGTCCATGTAACGTTACACACTATGACCCCCCCCCCCCACCCCAGCTAGCACAAAACATATGTATAACATTTATACAATGTCGGACCAACGTCGAAGACGTTGGGCCGACGTTGTATAAATGTTATACACATGTTTTGTGTTTGCTGGGCCAATAAAAATGGATCGAATCATCCTTTAATGTTTTGTGCGCTGTGCAAAGTCAGTTATTTATTATCTCAGAATAATCAATAGCAGAACAGACAACACAATCATTAATGTCCATAGCAATATATACAGTGTGCTATAATTCGTTTCTATTTACATAAATGACAAAATAAAGCTGTTGGTATGTTTGAGCAAACATGGCTAGAAAAATAGGTCAATGGTATGCAAAGGTAAAATACAAGATGAAGACCAATCCGACCATTTTGTTTACGTTCTACTTAAAGACCAGGTAAGGTGATTTCAGTTTAGCAAAATAATTAACGTATGTGTCGCAATGATCAGTTCTGTGAATTCTTATATAATTTTAGTCCACTGACTATTAGTTATTAGCAAAAATCTCAGTCTGGGCTGGGTGAGGTTTTAATAGATGACAACACACACGAACTCCGTCCATTATTAACATGAATAATTTCAGCCAAATATAGTAGGCTACACTTTCTCGCACAAAGGTCTGTGACGCTGGCCCAACATTGCAGCGGTACCGGGGCAGCGTCTTGTGCTTGTATGGCTGTATACTATTTCAATAGTATTGAAACCGGTTCAATGAGTGACTTCGGCCAGGAGCTGCAGCAGTGACGGGACATAGTGTTGTTCCGGCATTCTAGCAGCGCTTGTCCGACTTTCGTGTTGACAGGGGTCGAAATTTAAAAAATGCGTTATACATCAACACTTGTTATATGCTGTATTTCATATCATTAAGACACTAAATACTTAACGCATTGAATTGAATGTGTATGTAATAGAACCAATCAGACAAAAATCCCCCGCCTGACGTCAGACACCCCCGTCCTGAAGTGTACCAGTGAAGCACTCTCGCTATTAAAACTGTATTTAAAATAGAATGGAGTTTGTGCAGAATAGATATGACTTTACCATGGTGTATATTACAAAGAATCCTAACTTTGATCCTATCTCAACTTCCTCTTATTTCCATTACAAATGTTAGGATCAAAGCTAGGATTCTTTGTAATATGCGCCCCTGACATCCGGCCTGACATGGCGGGGACCTTGATGCAGTGGAACAAATGTGTCTTCCCCGCCCACACGTAAAAATTCACTATTATGGGGAGCCTCAGTGACCTGGAGGGCAGTTTTATCTGATTCACTATACATCCTTAGGAGATTAAATCGACCCAGTTTAGCTCCGAAAGTCATATTTATTCATTAAAATGATAACATTCATGTTACAACCACATTTTTGAATTATGTAATAATACCACTTAAAACAAATGATGAAAAATCAGGGTCAAATTAGCGGCATGGTTCATAATATAACATTCGCTGGACTAAAAAAAATATTTTAAACAGCAGCAATCTGCATATAGACATTATAAGCTATGACGAGAAAAGATATAAATACATTACGTAGCCAATAGCAAATACGTAACTGAAGTTGTGCAGTTGTGAATTTAATTGCATGGATCCCAACAAAAAGGTAAATCAAATCAGAGTGCGGTTTCAAAAACTTTCAAGACACCACTTATGTTCGATAATTGGTCTGGGCTTCAGTCTTGGCCAATCAGTGACCTTGGGACGGGGCCTGGTATGCCAACCATACCATTGCCGGGGGGAAGGATAGAAACGATTTCACTAAACGGATCTGGTTTGTGGGGAGCTGTTGATGGGCGCGGTCCCCCGCAACCCACAATTTCTTCTGATGTATCGCCTATTATCCAACATTTCGCAAGCTGATCTCCGCAATTAGCCGTTCGACAGCGGGACTGTGGGGAGCTCAAATTTCCAGCAGGGATCGGTACAGCCCCGCAAAGCCAAAAGGCGGTATCTGCTCACTTGTAAAGTGAGCAGATACTGCCTTTTAGCTTCGAGCGGCGGCGACAAGGACTCGGCACAAGACGGGGGGTGTCGTGAATGGAGGGGGGGCTGATACATGACGTCCATTGGGAAACATGAACACCACTGACAGGATAATCCGTCTGTAAATCTAGTTAGCGTCTCGGCAATGACGGATACACAAGGATCCCGTTCTATTGTGTAACTTGTCTGAGGCTGGATCGGCGTCCACCATGCAGACAGCGCTCCCACTGCGGTCCACTCGGCTAAATCCGGGCTACCAGCAGGCCAGCGAGGGCCTAATGTCACAACTCACATCCTCATCTTCAGGACTGTGGCCCGTCCCACTAAAACTATTACGATTATCTAAACTTTTTTCTTATTTCTGTTAGAAAAGTTAAGAGACAGGGCCCGTATTCTCGAACAAATTACGACATCATAGGCCTCTGATTGGTCAAGATGGCCATCTCGACCAATCAGAAGCCAACGATATATCGTAACTTGTACGAGAATACGGGCCCTGTACTTTTCTAATGGAAGGAGAGAAAGCTATGCTAATCTCATTTAATTTTTTTTAGTGGGATGAACCCCTGCACTTAGTTTTTGCAGTAGTTCCATGGGACATGCTATGAAATAGTCTACTGTTGATATACTATAGCATATTTCAACTGTCCGCGCAAGGTGCAGAACAATGTTATCACAGAATATATTGCTGTCAATATATTTTGTATCTAGCTTGCATCATTTTAGTTTTGTCGTGCATCCTAATGGACAACAAAGGGTTGTCAAATTATATTACTGGAGTTGTTTATTGAACGAAGCAAATAAGTTTTCCAAGATTGTTTGAGACTGAGCCAAAACAATCAAGAGAAAATGTAAATTTTCTTGAATGAACAACGGAGGTAACACTTAACATCTTTCAGCCTCTCAAGTTTCTTCATTGATTAGGAATTCGATAGATAAAACAAAATGAACGAGACGCACAGCATAAAGATTTATGAATCTATCGTAATTAAGTTCATAAAAATACCCATAATAGACACATAGGTTCAATATTTCTGATCAGACATTAAAGCCTTCGAAATTTTCTAATGAGAGATTCAGTGTTCCGTCTATTGCTGACCGAGCGTATAGGTGTGTTTTAGCGATACGAGGTTCATGGGCAAACCGTGGAACTGATATTTTTTCACCTTCCGTGGCCATTCTGATCGCAGAATAGCCACCAGCGAGAGCTTTCTCTGCTGCGTAAACACCCTGTCTGTTGTAAAGGTTAAATTAGTCCTCAGGCAGCCACGGGGGTACTTCTGCTGAATACCCGGCCCAGATAAGCCAATGTAGACCCGGGTTCCATTGATCTCTGCGATGTCGAAAACGCCATGAGCCGCCTGCAGATTCCAGCCATTCACGCCAGCACCAGGTCCGGACCAGCGACGGGCCAGCGTCGACGACGCTGGCCCGTCGCTGGTCTGGAACCGGGAAGGCCTTGTGACAGTGGCACCGGCCGGGTAGCTAATCCAGCCTGGTTGGCTCAACCGCATGAAAAAAGCCGATACGTTATTATGCATTCGCCTAAAGAGCCGGTATGCCGGTGTGACAGTGAAGCACGGGGCTCGGATTTATCACCTGGCAGCCCTAGAATCCGCGTTGTATAAGGCGACATATCTCTCCCTAGGAGAATGTTCTGAATCGCAATGACGCCGGCCGGACAGCCAGCCAGCCATCGAGCAATCCAGCCAGCCAGCAATTCGCCAGGCCGAGTAGCCCAGTCAGACCGAACAGGGGGCTATTCTCATTTTTTCTCATTACCGCCCGACAAGTTGTACGTCGTTAAACCTCAGCTTTTTTCGGAAATGAGGAACGTGTCATCGGGCCCTGCATCAGAGACCCGCTCATTATCGGCGTGAGTTATAAACCAAAGATCGGACTGTGATGAAGTGACTGCGGCGAGCCAGGGATCTGTCTCGACTGCGACAAGGCCAAATGGCATTAACTGCTCACTTTCCAAGTGAGCAGTTACTGTCATTCGGCTCTGAAGAAAAGTATACTATTAAAACGCAATGGTGATCCATCTATCTAGTACCGCAGCTACTATGATCACTTTCTGTGGGTTCGGGGGGGGGGGGGGGGGGGTCGGCAGCCGCTAAATAAGTAAATGGTGACTTATCGCAGGCTAGCGTGGTAGTTTCATCTTCCTTCACAAGGCCCGCTACTCCCAACGTCGTAGACTATACGACGTCGGGAGCAGCGGGAAGATGGGTAGTTTCTAAAGCAGCCCGTTTTACAATTCGTCATTCAGGCTGTTATGTACATGCATGAGAGTATCATTTAGAGCCTTCAGCCTTGGTCTCTATCATTTCTCGGGCTACTCTTTATTTGTTATTGTAGGCTGATATGTCCATTGCTCGCAAAAGACAAAAAAGTGGTCTTTAGTAGTTACATTTAACTAAAGGCCACGAATAAGTACAGTATCTGCGGTGTTGACTGAGCAATATGCTGGCAACAAGAAATCACAGCTGTCAAAAGGTAATGCCAGCCTCAAATGAATGAAAAATACCCATGTGTTTCAAGACTAAACCTGAAAAAAAAATTGCATTGTTTGCTTTGATATGACGTACTGTGACACTCACTGATATCTGATTAAATATAAGCACGATTTTAGTTGTAAAAACAGGCTCTTAAAATGGTAAATGATATGCACTCAAATAGAAAATTAGTAGGCTACTATACACGGCAGCTTGTTATAAATTCAGTGAGTTGGTTAAAACAAGAAATGCTGACTTTATATGAAAAGACAAGATTCACCAACGGGCAAACATCAGAACAAAACTCTGTATTCTTTCCAAAATGTTTGTTTGGATATTTCAGTTACACATTACTACAGGCAGTAGATCTCTTTTCACGACTAGAATATGAGGCCAACCGTGGTACTCAATCCCTATATAAATGAAAAGTAAATGACGGATGCTGATCCCGTCATCTGACAGATTGAGACACCTCTAATTGGTTGGTCATACTCCGTCCAGAATATCCCCGGCTGTGGAAACCGCGATACTGCAGCCACCCAGCCGCCGAGATCAGATGCCACGACGTCAAATTATTATACCAGCAAGAACTATACATCGACCCAATGTTGGACCAATGTTGGGCCAGCGTCGTAGACGGTGGACGTCGATTAAAGAAATATGAGTGATTTTCACCTACTTGAAATTGTGGGTCGCGGTAGCGAGACACAACTTCAAGTGGGTGAAAATTTAAGTAAGATGATGGTTAAATACTGGCGTGACACGCGAAGTACAGTCAATCACATGTTGGGAAAACGAATCACATTCAATTAAACATGAGATAAAACTGTATGATACTGTACAAATCTGTGCCTCATCAGAACCAAACAGCCCACAATTATGCCCCCCCCCCCTCCTCCAACGAAACATTTTATTAATCTTATCATTTCACACAATATATTATGCCAGCAAAGTCTGTCGTTAATAATATTACAATTTAAATTAGGTTTTTGAAATGATTATGTTCGAGCCGAGGATCACAACAATAGTACTAAATAAGGTCATGACAAGGACCCAGCTCCTTAAAATTGTGCTGTACACAATGTCCAAAGCACTGTCTATACACTGTCTATTACTACATACCAGACATTGCGCACAATCAATCCTCCCATAGGATCAGTTAAGGCTGATAGACATCCAGTATTTGTTCTTGCGTATAATCAGACTGATAATTGTTAGTATGCTAACGTTGAAGACGGACGCTCGTACGCATCAGTGTACATGTGAGGATACAAGGCCCCTCCCCCTTTCATCAGTACCAGACGTTGTGCACCGAGAAAATTGCCATCCCTATTTAACATGGGCCATGTCGCGAATGCGGATCGGCAAACTACGAAATAATTCAGTGAGAAGACAAAATCATCCGACATTTCCAGAACTATGGCCCCAGCAGCTTCGTCGAGATATTTAACAATAAGATGAACCTGTAGGTACACGAACCCCTGTGGCACATCATTCTGTAGCACACCCGGTGGCACACGACGTTGTTGCGACGTAGAATTAACGTCGCGACGACGTTAATTCTACGTCGCAACAACGTCGTGTGCCCAGTGGGGCAGTGCCAGAAATCTCAGCAATCAGGAAATTGTATTCACCAGGTGGCTGGTCCCCTGTCAGACGGATATTACTCAGCTTGAGCTGAGGAAATGAAGCTCCGGATAAATATCCCGGCAAACGGGGGATCCTGGACCCTGATGTCGGGTTAATGTTGTGTCAACGTTTGCGACGTTGGCCCAGCATTAACCCGTCATCGGGTGGAGGCCTCGTGCTTGATCAGATAGACCCGGGTCGTTTAGTATCATCCTTGCGTCGTCTTCGCTGACCCACACAGATATCTGTAAATCCCCGTAATGCTGGAGAAAAGGAAACGTATAATAATATCGTAGGAGGGGCTTGTGTTATTCAACATCACTTTATATGTGACTAATGTCGCATCGCTGCCCAATTTTCCACTTTTTTCATTTCTCTATACTTTTCCAATAACATCAACATCAACTTCATTACAGCGTACACTGTTTTAAAACGGTGAAAATTGCATTGATTATCCACTAGAGCTTTGAGCTATTCAATTCAAATTTTTGGTCACTTGAAGCTGTGTCCCGCTATCGCGATCCACAGCTTCAAGTGACTCAAAATGTATGTGATTTGTAAAAGTTAAGTCTAAATCAGTGCTTCAAACTTTAGGGCATATAGGCCCCTACATTACTCTGTACAGGTCATTTTGCAGGTGCTAATAGAAACACCGACACCAGTGCTCTAGAGGTTAAATACAAAGTATGCAATCTGAAGTTAAAAAAACCATGAAATTAGCTATAGGTCGCATTATTAATGTTATAACAAGATCATTACGACTTGTTCCCACATAATTACAAGAACCCTGAAATCGATTCTGATTTATAATCCACAGCCTGTCATGAAGTACGCTGTCTTTGCTGCATTGTTGCATCGAGGACATTACATAATAATTGCGCAAACATCCAATTGTGAACCGTGGTCTGTCCAGCGACGGACAACGAGGTCCAGAGCAAACACACGCCCCTGACCGCTGAGCCGTACTTGTTAATCAACAGGGCGTTCTGTCAACTCCCGCCGACAAATTTATTGAATCCACTGTCCTAAACGACTCTCTAATCAGTGGGAGTTCGCGGCAGCCACGTCCTGCCACGCCGGTAGGCTCAACGATATATGGATCTCTGGCTTCCGATTGGTAGAGATCGAGATCTCTACCAATCGGAAGCCTGTGATCTATGTCACCTCTTCCGGTTCTAGGGGTCAGCGTGATGATGGGATAAACAATCAAGCGTGGTTAACCGAATCCCATCATCACGAGTCGTTGACGCAATGTTGGTTTAATGTCGGGCCAGCGTCGGAGACGCTGGCCAACAATTAACCAACATTATGTTAAGGTCTCGTGCTTGCTGGAGTAAACCCAATAAAGCCTAAGCAAGCCGCATTGACAAAAACGATGGCCCAGCATTGGGCCACATGTGGCTGACGTCTGAGATGCTGAAACAATATTGAGCGAACTTTCACGTTTCACTTTTGGTGAGATTCGATCAATACATCTGGAAGACTTCGACTTCTATAGTTGGCCCAGCTCAGCCTATTATGTACGTAAAGGTGGCCTAAAACCCCAATCAGTTCATTTCGACTTTTGTTTTCGAAAAATCTAAAAATCAATACATTCCATACATATTTCTTCACCTTTTATATAACCTAATAACGGTATTAGTGTAGTTTTAACTGGTGAATAATGTCTTTCCTTACATCGACTGTCTCATAATTCCATGATCAGTTTTCTGAAAGCCCAACTGGACCTGCCGTGTTCATTTCGATTTTTGCGTCAAAAGTTTGAACTCTAGCACCGAGTCCAATATATTCATAATTATAGCCTACTGCATTCATATACTTCTTTGCAAATGTTTGTTTTAGCGAAAAACATTGGCAACATGACTCGTCCACATCGCGACAGGCATTTCCAGTGCATTATCAAGCATTGAGCCGGATGGTCGGATGTGTTTTAAGTCAGTTAAAACCCTCGGATTTCTACATTCTTAGCTTTGAAAAAGACCTGGGCCTTCGGCCTTAGCATTTTTCAAAGCTAAAAATTTAGAGCTCCTCGGGCTTTATCCTATACTTAAATGTACACCTTTAATGAATAAACAAATTTATGACATTCATGTGTATTTAAAAGCTTAATAAAAATATAATAATGTAGAGATATTTGCGATGCCATTAGCACTCTGTTGATTGTCACAGTAATAGCTGGCATCCTATCCGCTTTGGATGGGAATAAAACAATCATAATGAGGATACAAACTTCTATTGCAGCAAAATGGGATTTGTTAGATTTATGTTGTTTTAATGATGTACAAACTGTTGAGACGTTGTTCAATCATTATTTCATCGTTGAATCGCTTCGTCGCTCTTACATGGCGGGGGCCCTAGGGTAGTGGTTAGCACCGCTGCCTTTCACGCCAGAGTCCGGGGTTCGGTTCCCGGTCTCGGCGGTTTGAAAGAAACAAAAATGTTTCTTCCCCATCCACGTGTGAAAGTTAGTATTGTGGGGAGCCTCCGTGACCGAGAGGTAGCGTGCTCGGCCTCAGACCGCCAGGGCTCGAATTTCGAATCCTGTGTCTGGAGGACAGTGTCATCTCAATCATCTCACCATCCTCAGGAGGTTCTCCTGGCCCAGTTTAGCCTATATGTGCACAAAGGTGGCCTAAAGCCCGATTCATTTCATTTCATTTCGTCGCTCTTACAGCGCCAAGTAATAGAATTACAATTTTCTCCCAGTTGAAGTTGTGTCTCGCTACCGCGACCCACAACTTCAATTGGGAGAAAATTTAAATTCTACGCGTGACTTACGTTTGTTCAAGTTGATAGAAAACATTTGCAAATCTTGGTTTAAATTCTTGTGTTTGCTGTGATGTGCACGCGTATGTTATATATATGGTATGCGAATAACGCCTTTGCTTGTTTTGGATATGCTGAGGTATAAGAATACGAGCAAAGGTCAAGACTCGTGTCTGACGAAAAGTTGGGCCAGCGCTTGAGATGAAAGCCGACGCCGAGGTTTGTAATACTGCCTGCTTGGTGTGCATGCAGGCATATAATGGGAAAAAATTGTCTTTGACAGTCAGACATAATGGAAAAAAGCAGCAGGGCACAATGACAGCAGGGAATTACAATTAACGGTCTGTAATGTCCCAGTGATGCTTAAGCTGGCTTTAATTTCTGTAACCATTAGGCATAAAGTGCTCTGTCAGACCATTTATGAGCTAAAGTATCCCGGGTATAAAAACGACATGAAAGTAATAATCGGGGCGTAATGACAGCATTAATATTTTTTATCAGGCGACTTCAGTTCTGTTTTATGGGATACATGTATATGTGATTTTTGTACAGGAATTTTATTTCTTGTCAAGTACGTAGTGGTTGAGCATAGTTAAATTTGCAAACACTGTTACTGCCGGTTACATCTGACGAAATTCAATGGCTCAATGAAATATAGATGAAGATATTAAAACATATTAGCAAAACCTAGAAAACAAGTTTGGCGTGTGTCAATGAGATTATATTATTATATGAAAAGTATTT
This sequence comes from Flabesymbios commensalis, assembly GCA_964017125.1. Lineage (NCBI taxonomy): Eukaryota > Metazoa > Annelida > Polychaeta > Terebellida > Flabelligeridae > Flabesymbios > Flabesymbios commensalis. The sequence continues at coordinate 81,828,306 of OZ024902.1, forward strand.
TTGAATAACACCCAGCAATAATTAGTAGGATATGCAGCTTAACCCTTTAACCGCCAAATTATTCAATCTGAATTTTCACTCACTTGAAGTTGTGTCTCGCTGATGCGCTCCACAACTTCAAGTGAGTGAAAATTACTCAGATTTGACAAAATGGAGGTTAACTTTTTTCAAATCTTGTTGGTCGATGTCACATTTTATCTTTAACATGTTGAAAATGTGGTACTTATTAAAAAATGAAAATCCGAATATATGCGGCACCGGCGGTTAAACATGTTAAAGGGTTAAATATATTTGGTGGTAAAATAAATATACCACCTTGACTGAGTGACACATAATTATGGTCATCTTGACAAAATGCAATCCCATTTCCAGGAGTCAAAGGCTGTGAACGAACGCCTCTCCCAAATACATGTATACTGACACGGTGACCCTTTCATCCCTGCGTCTCAGCACCCCGTGACCTTTTTACCATCGATGAAACTGTAAAAAAAAAAATTAAAAGAAGACTTCGGTCGACATGGCATTCGAGACTAGACGAAGACTCTAAAACGCTCAACCAGCATCAAACCAGCGTCGGGCGCAAGTTTATTCGTCAGCAAGACACATTCCATTGAGGGGGTACACGTAGACAATTATGAACAGTAAGTGAAAAAAGTGGATTATAAATAATCCCCTTACGTTGGGCTGAGCGATCAAGCCTCGAGAAATTTTCAGCGAGCACCCCGGTACTGGCACCGGATACCGGCGTTGAACCAACGGTGGACCAGCGTCTGCAACGGTGGACCAGCGTCTGTGACGCTGGTCCACCGTTGAGCCAACGCCGGGCCAGAATTGGGAGTGAACTTGTATCTGTGTGTGAGCCATTAGAGACGTGGCGGTGATGGGGAGGGGGGGCCAAGTGGCTTATAGCGCGTTCTGATCCATTAGCTCGTTAGGACTCCATTCAAGTATTAGGTTCCAGATCCAAGTCGGCTATGAATGAGTGATAAAATAACGATGTTTTATAATTAAAGAGAAGTAAATTCGTACAATACTACCCCGGATGGCAAACAAGTACATATAGCCAGGCAGTTGCGAAATGCCGAAGATATAAATCTCCCCCGATTGTTTGCCTTTCATTGTCAAATGTGTTATTGAATTGGGAGGTGTGACTTCATGTTGTACACGGATACGCAGATGCGGTCATGCCGCCGTTTACATGATCGTACACTCACTTAAGATATATAGTCGCTGATGTTAAACAACTGACATTTACTGATAATTACTTATTAAATGCTATGACTTACTCTTAAAACTTGATATTTAACAATGAAGAGTATCCACCGATAACTTCCAAGTAAGTATCTCAATCATATGGCATTGACACAGTGTTTAAAAAAGCTATTGTAATGAAGAATCGATACGGAACCAAATACTGAAACTTGGTTTTTATTATCACTCTGTTCAACCGATCCTAGACTGTCTACAATAATGTAAAACAGAAAATTGCAGTAATCTAATTCGCTACTGGCCAGTGCAGCTGAAATTTGTATCGCCGACGCTATTTACGAATGGGGTGTGGGGTGTGCTAAAACAGGATCTGATTTATTTCCCTGCCTGCCTGCCCAGTAAAACATGCACAAAACATTTGTATAACATTTATACAACGCCGGCCCAACTCCCTCGACGTTGGGCCGCCGTTGTATAAATATTATACTAATGTTTTGTGTTTACTGGGTGCCTGCCTGCCTTCCCGCTTGCCTGCCTGCCTGCCTGCCTGCCTGCCTTGCTGCCTGCCTTCCTGCCTCAGTGTCTATCTGATTAGAGAGAATCCATCATTTCGGGGGTTTCCCATTGACTGTCACTTGTTTTGTAGGTTGATCACGCATGAGGGATCCGTGACGTGTCCCACATTGGGCTGCCCAGCCTTTTTGTTTGTTTCCCCTCGCGCGCCATCCCCTATCTAATCATTTATCACTGGACCTGGCACCCATATTCAGCGCCAGGCTACTTGCCACGGCAGGACAATCACTCCCCGTAGAAGGCGTCAGGATTTCTTACGATTCCACCAGATGAGCCAGCCTGTCAACAACCGGGATGGTCACTGTCCATCATTGTACGGATGAGATGCTACCATCACGATGCCTTCACAGCATCCTGCGTTCATAATAAAACAGCTCAAACCGCCAGAAAACCTTCAAGCGTTAACGTTTATTTAACGTTGGGCCAATATTAACGACGTTGGGGCAGCTGAAACTCAACTTCAATCTTATGTGTGTGTTATAGCTAAAACATGGCATCATGTATGTAGTTGTATCAATATAGGCCTACTTTATTAGTGCGAATGAGCGAACAAACAAACGGGCTAACGAGCAAAAAACACACGAACACACTAATGTGCCCTGACAGCCTGAGCTGAGCGGAGACACCACCATAATAAGATTGCAAAATGTGATGTTAGTAAAAAAATATAGAAGCGTATTTTTATTCCACCGTGGTTGGAAAAATAAAAATAAAGTTGAGGCTTCAAAGTAATGATACCCTGCCGTACAAAGCAGTAGCCTACTGCGCATGAGCTATTCTGCCGATAACCTCGTTTTGAGATTCTGAAATTTCTCAACATTTCAGTCGGTAGTCGGTCAGTACGGTGGCTGGATTAGGACCATGAGATTTTATTTTTTCATTTGTTTTATTTCGTGCTCACGAAATAGTATTTGGTACCCACGAAAATATGTTGTGCCCTAATGCAAATTGAACCAATGCTGGTTTAATATTAGGCCAGCGTCATAGACGGTGGCCCAAAAGTACAGAAGCATTTTGTTGAGCATCCCTGCAAAGACACGTTGAACCAATGTTAGTTAATGTTGGCCCAGCTGGACCAACAATAAACCAACATTGGCTGGGGAATTGGAGGCAGACTATTCAGCAGGTCAACGTGAATGTGAGTAGACAGGAGGCATTGACAAAATGTCACAACAAGATGGTCACAATCAGACGCCCATAATAGCTCAAGATGCACCCTAAACCAGAGTGAAGGCGCCACCTTTTATGTCAGACTGCATTTATAGACGTGCCCCATGCTCAGTTAGGCTGGAACATGGGTACAATAATGCAGGGGAGTTCAGCAGAAAAAAGTGGCTTCTGGTGCCTTACAAGGCGTCGCGCCACCTCACGCTTGGGAATCCCGGCCATTTTGTACTGCCATCCCCGATAATTCTCATGTAATTAAACCTCATTCATTCTTTTTAGAGAAGGTCGTGGAGCCGCTGAAAAAGGTCAAATGAGCAGGCAAAGACCGACTTTATCGCCACGCGGATTTACACCGTGGATAAAAGACGCCCCAGATTGATCACTATGCTGCTCTGCAAAGCCAATAGGCAGTATCTGCTTACTTGTGAAGTAAATAGATACTGCCTTTTGGCTTTGCACGGAAGTATGATTCAACGTTACAGACATCACCACATCAATGAACCAATTTTTAGCCGATCTATTGGTTTATTTAGATTGAATAGTGTTTGTCTAGTTTAGTCTGTCTATGAATAGAAATCAGCTGCAAGTTGCCGTAACGAATAAAAGCAACCCAGATTTTTATTCGATCAAATCACTGGCCATGATAGACGAATAGTTACTACATTGACGTCAAGACGTCTGCATACATACAAACCAATGCATTATAATTCATTTCATAGGTCATAGTAATATATTTGTTCTAAAATAAAAGAACAGACAATGGTATTTATATGTACATACAGAAGCCCAAGTAATCAGCCCGGCTGTTGGCGTTTAAATCGTCCACATTAATTCTAAGCTGACACATAAACAGAATGAATTATGCATAGTTATAGTCCAAAGAGAAGCAAGCTCATCATAGATCTCTCGGATTTGCATGCGAACTGTATCAAACAACCATGGCTAAATAATGTCTGCATGCCGATTAGGTCTTCATCTAAAAGATATTGGGGTTGTGTTTTCTTTTCAATTTTCAGAAGGTTAAGCCCGTGAAAATCAAGATTGAGTGTTATCAAATTAAATTGATTATGCAATTAATTACAGATAAAATGTACCGTAAGATTGTACGAATCATATCAATACGCTGCCTGTTACGGTATAATCACGTTAAAAATTAGTGTAAATTTGTACTGATTTATGTCCTTGAAATAAGTTCTATCCTCGAGCTCAACATTTAGTTTCCCAGGTCTAATCATATGAACCAAATAACCGAAACTAACAACAGTTTTTGGTCATTGCTCATTAGGCTATATTATGTGATACTACGAGTATGAGCTCTTTTTAGCCTTGCACTTTCCCGAGTATCTCCAGCGTATTGAACTATTCACTACATGCAGATGTTAGAGTGAACTGAATCTGGCTTTAACCCTATAAGCGCTAAGCATGACGACTACCTGGTAAACACAAAACATTTGTATAACATTTGTACAATGTTGGACCAACGTCAAAGACGTTGGGCCGACGTTGTACAAATGTTATACAAATTTTCAGTATTTACTGGGTATAGTTGTTTTAGTCCATTTTATTAGCACATTAAATCACAGTTATTGGAAATGAAATGTGTGTTTAAACATCAAGATTTGTACATGTTTCGTCTCAAATTAACCAAATATAAGTATTTTTCACCCACCCTAAAGCCCCGGTCACACTGGCTTCAGTGTACAGCAGATTGGTCGCATATGATAATAAGTTATCCCACCAGACAGGTAAAATTCATTACTTTTTTTAGAATATAATTCATATATGTCAAGTGCCTAATTCTATAAATACATCAAGTCATTTTGAAGTCTTAAATATTTTGTGCTGTGTGAAAGAAAAGATTAAAGTTCAACACATTCCGTCAAATTGGTATGTACATGGAACATTTTGTTTTAAAGTCTGTCACGTAAGGCGCATTTCTATGATTGTGCATACGTTCCTTTAATAATACATTAAAAAAATTGAACAGGGATTTGACATCTGGTACAATTATCAGCTTTTCGAACTTCACGTACGCTACAGGACTATAGTTACGTGTATGTATGCACCCCTTCCATTAAAATCTACAAGTATTCACAATACTCAATTCTAAAAGTGTCGCATTGCACACTGCTCGACAATTTTCATTCGGTTGTCAGCTTTTGACGAATGAAAAATAGCCACATGTATAATCAATAAATAGTATACCATGGTATAATTTACAGTCAATTCTAGATCTGCACCTGCTGCAGATTTATCAAGTTTCAGTCAATACGCCACTCTTGTGAATAAACTGTTCTAAACGAGCGTATCCCGCAATAAAAGAGTTAACCCTTTAACCGCCAAATTATTCAATTTGATTTTTCATCCACTTGAAGTTGTGTCTCGCTGACGCGATCCACAACTTCAAGTGATTGAAAATCCTGCTGGTTGATGTCACATCTCATCTTTAACATATTTAATATGTGGTACTTTAATGTGCTAATAAAAATGAAAACCCGAATATATGCGGCACCGGCGGTCGAAGGGTTAATACCAATATCCAGAGGGAGAGTGACTGTGGAAAAAGGTCTGCCCATAACGTCATCTATTATGGCGAATCAATAGGAGCCTTTCAAATCAGAAATAGGACGCAAAATGATAAGTGAATTCTGCCTTGCACTTTTAGCCTTCGCATCGGCTTAGTCGCGATCTCTGGATCCGCGCCAACTTTTAAACGTGTTTACAAAGATGTTTCAATATTTGTCAGCTCGGTGCTGGTGGGGACTAAGGGATAAGTGGAGAATGGGATTAATCACAAGTGCAGACTGGATGAGATATAAACAGAACACATATTGTATGCTGCATAAACAGTATTATGTGTAGAGTGAATATTACTTTACGTCGCACAATCATGGCAGACAGAAAGAAGCCAGAAGTGGGGACTAAGACCTACTCTTTCCGAATAACTTCAAGGGTTCTTTACAGTGCACAGTACCTTAGACATCACCGCACACTCCAGGCCTTTAAACAGCTTGGAGCACGATATATGCAAAATCCCTATGACAAATATGCGACCCGCTCGAGATTCGAACACAGTACCTCTGAGTTTCGAGCCACAACCGGGCAGAATGGGCCATCGGGGCTGCCCATTACATTTAGACGTTGTCTACATCTTCCGACGAACACGAGACATTGATTTGTTTCTGGTTTAACGTTGTTCCAGCGTCTGCGACGCTGGACCAACGTTAAACCAGCAACGGGTCAACGTGTTGTGTTTTCTGGGATATAATACGGTGCAGTGATAAAGGATGTTATCATATTGAAGTCGTCTCATCCAAGTCTATTATGAATTGGACCGCTCCTGAAGAGCAGTACAAATTGACGGAGCCCTGCGCGGGGGCGCTGGGGAGAGGGCCCACACAAAGCGCATCTATTTCCACGCCGCCCCTTCCAGTCACTCCGGACAGGGAGCAGCCATTTGTAGGTACAGTACAACCTGCTCTGAGACACAACCCCGTATGGGCAGTGAAAGGGATGACAACTCTTTGCGGTGATAAACATTTCGGTCAGGGTGGGCGCGTATATACACCAACGCACTGATTAGAATCGCGCATGTGGGTTACTGATTTTAAACCACTTCACGAATACTTTGATAAGAAGTAGTGTGTTCGAAAAGATAGTCCAGCAGATATGAGAAATATTCCGTGGGATAAATCTGGAATTAACTTATGAATAACAACCTTCCAGATTACTTTCTACATTTAACCACAGTTACCGGAGCACAAACACATAATTATAATAGTCGTTTTAGAAATAATGTTAGACAGATTCAACTCAGGCATGAATTTTGCAGAAAATGCCTTCATTATGAAATTGCCAGAATTGCAAGCAATACTACATCAAAATGCTTGAAAAAGTGTACACACACAGCTTTAACGGATATGTTTCTTCATTGTATATTAAAAGTCATATGGTAAAATGCATCCCGAAAATTTTCATCTGGGAAATTGTTATATCTGTAGCAGGGAATAGTTTGTATGTAACGCCTTCATTATATTTACAAAAGTAGTTCTCATTTATATTAAGTTTTATTTTTATGTTTCTACAAATTAATCCACAAAATAATTCACAGTACGTCTATTGATTGATACATGTTTTCTATGTAAACTATATATTTAAATATTTTATATCATTGTCATCGTTGTTGATTTTTCCTGTAATATGTTTTTTATGTAACTATAATAAAATGTACATTACAAGGTGATCTCCATGTCAGCGATCGGTTCAATCTTAATGGAGATCTCCTGCCTTTTCACCGTTTCATTATTAATCATCATGTTTGTAATTTTTATGGCGAATAAAACATTCTGTCTGTCTGTCTGTCTGTCTGTCTGTCTGTCTGTCTGTCTGTCTGTCTGTCTGTCTGTCTGTCTGTCTGTCTGTCTGTCTGTCTGTCTGTCTGTCTGTCTGTCTGTCTGTCTGTCTGTCTGTCTGTCTGTCTGTCTGTCTGTCTGTCTGTCTGTCTGTCTGTCTGTCTGTCTGTCTGTCTGTCTGTCTGTCTGTCTGTCTGTCTGTCTGTCTGTCTGTCTGTCTGTCTGTCTGTCTGTCTGTCTGTCTGTCTGTCTGTCTGTCTGTCTGTCTGTCTGTCTGTCTGTCTGTCTGTCTGTCTGTCTGTCTGTCTGTCTGTCTGTCTGTCTGTCTGTCTGTCTGTCTGTCTGTCTGTCTGTCTGTCTGTCTGTCTGTCTGTCTGTCTGTCTGTCTGTCTGTCTGTCTGTCTGTCTGTCTGTCTGTCTGTCTGTCTGTCTGTCTGTCTGTCTGTCTGTCTGTCTGTCTGTCTGTCTGTCTGTCTGTCTGTCTGTCTGTCTGTCTGTCTGTCTGTCTGTCTGTCTGTCTGTCTGTCTGTCTGTCTGTCTGTCTGTCTGTCTGTCTGTCTGTCTGTCTGTCTGTCTGTCTGTCTGTCTGTCTGTCTGGATGCCCCTACATACACAAACCTACCTAAAAGTGGTGCTCTAGCAATCTGCCAAATTTCATGCTTGCATCACCAAAGGCACATTTTTTTCACATATCTGCTGAACTAAGACCACTCCTTATACAACTAAGATTTATCTGAAAGACTCGTGTATGTTCATACTAGGTGTATTTACATGGAAGCTTACTGTATTACGACATCCATCAGATGGTGTCTGTGTTTAGCGACGTGGTCTTTACTCGATCCTTATACCCGCATGAGATATCAGTAAAAGGTATCTCAGTTTAACAGGACATTTTTATCATCAAATCAATCGCATTAAACATAGCAGGGCTCACTCTGAGATAGGAATAAAACAAAGTTTGCATTTCCTGGCAGACAAAGGGCTAATGCATGCGGGACGACGCTATTCTGTCTGGCACGCAACAAAAATAGCTCATAGCCTGTTTATTGGCAGACGTGCTGTGCCTACAGAAATGAACTAAAACTTTAATTATTACTAATATTACGTTTCGATTTCTTTTTCCACCGAATTCATCGCTAAAATCTAAATTATTACTAATATTACGTTTCGATTTCTTTTCCCACCGAATTTATCGCCCGTTATGGGTTATTTTCACAAACACGCCTGTGCTACTCCAAATAATAAATAGACATACATGTAGGTAGGGTATATGGTATTATACATCTATAGATATAAAAACAACGGGATGACGGCGGTTACCCTCAGGCCACACTCTCTGTCTATGCCGGGATGATCCTGTGGCAGACTGTGTCACTGTCAATTGGCGCCCACATTTGTATAACATTTTAACTCTTAGAGCACTGATGTCGACTACAGTAACCTCACAGTGTTTTTATCAGCCCTTATGTGACCAGTTGTTGAAAGTTAAATATGACTTGAAATTTCAGGCCTTGACATTCGTTTTGTCCTAAATTTCACAAAACCAATTAAAATTCAGTCACTTGAAGTTGTGTGTCGCTACCGCGATCCACAACTTCAACTGACTGAATTGTTTTTATCTCAGTGGGCTGAGGGTTAATATACAACGTCGAAAGTGCTCCGACGTTGTATAAATATTATACAGATGTTTTTTGTGTGCTGGGTGGTATACATTTGTAATATGAAAGAGGTTATGTAGATATAACCACGATAATGTAAGCCAATGTTGGATTTATGTTGGGTGAGCGTCGCAGGCGATGGCACAATAAGCTATTACACTAGGTACAAAATAAATCAGTTGGAGTTATATTATGAGTTATGTAAATTTCCGTTTTACAATGAATAAATAATTATCACACAGGACACATAAACTGATAAATATCGTTTCAGCTCGTATACTTCTACTAAATCAGTCATTACAAATAGTAGAAAATTATTATATTTTATTCGCCTACACTGTGCTGTAAATGTTTATGCACATTTATAAGCCTATTCCCATTAGAATATCTTTTTTAAATATAATTAACATTCGGTTCCGCAGTTGAAACCAATACATGTAATTCGGGGCAATGTCTTGCGGTGCGTTTCAAACAAATCAAACTAAAAATGGAATACCAATTATAGTAATGGAAATTAAATTTATAAATAGTTAATGCGCAGTTTATTAATTGAAATTTCACACTTTTAACCGTGTAATTATTTCCAGTCCTTTTTGCTCATTTAATCCCTTCTATTGCATTTTTTATAAATTAAAAGCGCACTTGAGCTGACCGAAATCCACAGCTGGATTCTATTATCTTAGTGGGATGTGCCTCAGTGAATTGTTGATTCAAATCATGGGCATGTGACAAGTTACTAGTATACATGATATTGATATGGAACCATCAGAGAGTAAAACTTGATTAGGCGTACTTTTTGTGATATGTTTGTGATATTTATTGTAAATGATAACATTGTTGATGCTAGAATTAATTTGTAGGCATCGCAGTTTTAACACCAGTGTTGATGGTGCAACAACAACGCAACACGTTCAGAGATAGCAAATGTAGCGGGTCTGATTAAAAAAAGGAGGTTCCATAAACGGTGATGATGGGGGAGCTTAGCAAAAACATTAGTTTTATTATCTTTTGTGACATTTTCAAATTTTCGCCATTTTAATGAATTCTAATTGTATTGCTGATATTTTCTTACAGCGGCACACACGGTGGGGGAGTGTCCCCATATTTTCGTCTTGTAATTTACATGACTTCAATGAGTGTCCCAGTAAACACGAGGCATTGAACTAATTATACAATAGCGTGTGTTTGGAGGTAATCATGTTCATTTGAGAACCGACTTCTGAGAGTTGATCACGACCAGGGTGATTTGAAACTCGAGGGCGAAGCCCAAAGGTATCAAATCATTCTGGGAGTGATCAACTCTCACAAGAAGGTTCTAAAATGAACATAATTGCGGAAAAAACACACGCTATTACTATTATTACTATGATAAACCTTAATAAATGTTCACACTGTGAGTGTAAGGTGGTGCCGTCAATTTGCGGTGTATAGCAGCACCAATGCCGGGCATTGAGCTGGGCGTCAACTCCTTGTCGTTTGAAGTCTTGACTTCTGAATAAAAGTTCCGCAGATGATCAGCAATAATATTGGTTCAATGTTAAATGATCCCGTACGGTAGCCATAGCTAGCACTTACATTTACCTGCTAGTAGGCTGCAGCAACTAAACTGAGATGGCGATCTACACTAAACAACAGCTTACTCGCTACTACAGGTCTAGAGCGAGTTCACGGCGTGTAGGCCTACACACGCGTGTAGTCTAGCAGCGCCGGACGCATCTGATGGCCTGATCGCGGCACGTGGCCTGATCTGGGCCCGTATTCTCGTACAAGTTACGATATATCGTAGGCTTCGGATTGGTCGAAATGGCCATCTCGACCAATCCGAATCCTACGATATATCGTAACTTGTACGAGAATACGGGCCCTGTGCTGTACACCTGTACTCAAGCTGACGACATGGCATTTCACGCGACATCTATTTGATACCCCTTTCACCAAGAGGTATCAAATGTAATTTGACACCTCTGATTTTCATTTGATACCTGTGTTATTGTACTCACATGCACATGGCCAAATTAGTGTTATGAGAGCACTACAACCCCGTATGTGGTAATAATATTGGTGTGATGTTGGCCCACCGTCTGCGACGCTTGACTAACACCAAACCGACATTGTTTAACCCCCCGTGTCTGCTGGGTAGTTTGAACACCAGGAAGCCGATCAGACAATAAGGGGCGGCCCATTTAATACCGGGAGGGGGGGGGGGTATGGTTTTTCTTCCTGATCAAATTATTTTTTTCCTTCCATCAAGAAAACAAAACTTTTTTTTTCTTTTTGAGCAAAAACAAACAATTTTTTTCCTGAGATGTCGCAGACAAACTTTTTTTTTCCAGGACATGTTTGAAGATCTATTCAACTGCGAAACGGGCATGGGTGGGTCACGTGTAGGCCTACAGTAGCTGATAGAGTACAGGTTGACGGCATTAATGTCAGCAACTAAACTGATTACAAGATACTACTCAGAGTCAAACGGGACATTGCGACACTGGCCCAACGTTGAACGATTATTGGCGGAGTGTACAATGTTTAAGAGAAAGCTGTCCTGTCAATACACATTATTGGGGCAGCTGTTTCGCAATCCCCGCAGTAATATTTAAAGTCATCCAGCTAAGAGCCAGAGCTATTAAAGAGCTTTGAGCTTTTGTGGAATTATTAACTTATAGATGTCACTCAAGTATATATGGACTTGCTATGATTTGGAAACTTTCTCTTAATGCGGCAGTGGGTATAAAACGTATATCTTAGTATTTTTATGATATAGGGCCTGGGCCTACCCACGGACAATTTTGCATTCTGGGGGACCCGTGTCGTGCAAGCTTTAACAGTTGACTAGACCTTTAATCCTATAAATTAAAAGGCAGATGCTATTTTCCATGCTCATTCCAATGTGCCAGTATAATACCTATGATATGCATTAGACGTTAGCCCGAGCGGAGCGAGGGAATTTTTGCCTTTTTTTGGCAGTTTCCGACTGATTTGGAAAGATCTGCTGGCTGTCAACAATCTTTTTTTTCTTACACATAAATAAACAAATTATTTTTTTCCCACAGTCTATAGAGCAAACTATTTTTTTTGCCAACTTGGTGAACAAATTATTTTTTTACGAAAAAACCATACCCCCCCCCCTGGTATTAAATGGTCGGCCCCTAAGGATGCTGCAGATGCCTTTTTTATTATTAACCCTTTGTCCGCTACGTTATCTTATTTTAATTTTCACCCACTTGGAGTTGTGTCTCGCTACCGCGACCCACAACTTCAAGTGGGTGAAAATTACTCATGTTTGATTATTTTGAAGACAGACATTTGCAAATCTCGACGTCTCAACCAGCTAACTGTGATTAAATCTGCTAAAAAACCCATCTAATGACTGTAGTCGTGCATCTATAGCGTTTAAAGCGTTAACCCTTTAACCGCCATAATCATTTATTTGGAATTTTCACCCACTTGAAAAAAACAAATATAGTCGGGAGCGGTGGTCAAAGCGTTAAAGTAGCTGTGTTTCCAGACATAGGCCCGCTCTAATAACTTGGTGGACTCCAGTCACAGCTCCACCTGAGCGACCTCCGCTATTTTTGCTAATACTACCGAGCGGGCAGTGTTACATATTTAAGTGCGACCGGAGAAACCTCCTGTCACAAATTGGCCCCATAGTCAACAGAGTTACGAGCCCCGAAAACAGCTGGCCAGCAAAGCACACGATCCGCCTAGATCCGGAAAAGCTCCTTCTACAAGGCCAAGTCTGGAAGGGCAGAAAATTATCCAGCCCGCCCCACATTGTCCAGCTATATTGATGATTTACCGCGTGGGCTGCAATGGCGGTCCTTCTCAGAATCTGACCGAACAGCTTCTGTGCTATACTGTTGTGCAAAGCCAAAAGGCGGTAACCCGCTCACTTGAAAAGTGAGCGGTTACCGCTTTTTGGCTTTGCATCGCGTATACTAGGTCTGGATCAATTGCGCCGTGACGGACGTACATGGGTTCGAATCTTAGCACCACCCGGTCACTTGTTTCGTATTCAAGATCCCACCGGTCGTTCAATTTTGGCTCCGTCATCCTCTCCAATTTTCTCATTTTTTCGAGCGCTCTGGCCCTTACAGCGCGGAAATTAACTTTAGACGTCAGATTCTGACGTCTAAAGTCAATCCCCGCAGTGTAAAAGTAGAAAAAATACTGTGGGGCGGGCAGTAGACCCATACAATAGGTATTCAAATGAAGCGGAAAGAGCTAACTAAGACATTTATGATGATGTCAAATTGAAAAAAACCCTTTCATCTTCAAGGTTTATACAAAAATAGTTCAGCGTTCTAAGTGCTAGGGACCTTTATTTAGATTCAGTGTGGGCTCAGAATCCAAGGCCAGAGTGGACGGGGGAATATCGTTCGTCCTTAACCTCGTACGATTTCCCCCCGACCCGATATCCTCCGAGAGATTAACCCAGACCGTAGGCATTTGATTGGTCCAAAAACCGATACACAAGTCGTAACAACACGTTACTATTTTCAAATAAATGCAATATCATGAACCTGTTTTGTGAGTGTCCATCAACATTCGATGTGGAACCTCTTATTACACGTCACTCCTTCGTTAACAAATTATGTGAGTATACCACGGTACGTAAACCAATTGTATTATTACAAAATATCAGGTACGGTATATTTAATGTAGGCTTAGATTTATTATTATCGATCACAATTCTCACTACCAAAAGTAGGCATATCGTTAGTTTGTACGAAGACGAATAGAAACTATTATAGGCATATGATGTCCATTTTTTTAACATTTGATATTTCCCGATGGACGTAACAATTATGCGCATCATATTTTTTCCATTAACGCTATTCCCGCTAAGTTATCTTTTTTAAATTTGCACTTGAAGTTATGTCTCGCTATCGCGACCCACAACTTGAAGTGAGTGGGAAGTGGGTGAAAATTAATCCTATTAATTTGCTGATCTGGATGTTTAAACACCAATTTCATTCCTAATAACAGCGATTTAACCCTTTAACCGCCGGTGTCGCATATATTCGGGTTATCATTTTTTATTAGCACATTAAGTACCACATCCTAAATATGTCAAAGATAAAATGTGACATCACACAGCAAGATTTGAAAAGAGTTGACCTCCATTTTGTCAAATCTGATTAATTTTCACTCACTTGAAGTTGTGGATCGCGTAAGCGAGACACAATTTCAAGTGGGTGAAAATTCAAATTGAATAATTTGGCGGTTAAAGGATTAATCAGTTAATAAAACAGACTAAAACGACTATAGTCGTGAGCAGTGGGTAAAGACGAGGACATGGATGAAGGTGAAGGTCTTTAGTCTGACGCCTAGGAGACGGTCGCCGCACTGACAGAATTTAAAAAATGCATAATGGCCGTAGACCCATAACATAGGTATTTAAATGGAGCGGAAACATGCATGATGTACAAATTTAAAAAAAATGGTCTTCATGGTATAGGCCTATACAAAAATATTCCTGCGTTTAAAGGGTTAATGGTGTCACCTTGTTCCAGTATTTATTGCAGACATGAAGTAGTGGACGTCCGACACAGAAAGGTATTGATTCTCAGCTGGGCCAGAATAGGGAAAAACATCTTTCGACCAATACCAGCTTCATTTAATAGTAGAACGCTCATATTTCCCTGTGATAAACAAGAAGATATGCCTGACACTGACAATGTCCGATATTGTCTGAAAGTAACATGGCTACGCACAGATGGGCCCCCGGTTACTTTCACGGTGCATTATGCATTCAGCCAATGTGCGTGATCGCAGCAAATAACGCCGGCAGTCTGAAGGAGACCACCAATAATAGCTAATGTCCCATGACCGGGACCTCTGACATGCACCCAAACCCCCTGGACCTAATCAACAGTTTCATTTTGGTCGCCATAACGTGACCCACAACTGTTCCACACTTGTTCCCGTCAAATGGTGTTAAAGACACACTTGTCAAAAAGGCTATAAACCTGTCGGCCCCATAAATCAGGATCCGTTTCTACATAACAATGTAGCAGGCCAAGGGGTCCTTATTAATATTAGGATAGACGGCGTCATAGCCACCGGCTGCCTTACATTTACACCACAGTCGCTCTTTACTTATGGCAGATGTTAATTGTGTATGTATAATTGTGTATGAGCACTGATATGTTTGGCAGTGTTTACCTATAATCGCCGCCAGTCTGTGCTGGTAGGAATTTACCAACATCAGACCAGGAAATAGTTCAAAGCCTCAGATCCCGTGTGAGTTGACTGACGGGTGTACTCAAAGCGCCGAACAACATACAATGACGAGCATCAGAGGGTAACTTCAATATGAGCAGTGTCGAACAACCACAGAATAGTGGTTCAAAGCCTCTACTCAAATTGTGTGAGTCGATTGGCTGGTGTACTGTGCACACAATGATTGGCTGGTGTACTTACCACCCGAAATAAGTTGACGAGTATTGGCCGGATAACGGTTGAACTCCTGTTCCCACAGAGAACAGGGGCTATGAGAGGAGCCGTTTTGTGTGACATATCAAAGCAGTGAGCTCTTTATTATATCACTGCAGGAGGCGGAGTCTGGTCTTTAGCAATGAGCTCTTTATCATTACATTGCTAGCATGGATGATGGCATGGCGGACACGGCGGTTCCTTGTCTCCTGGACTCACGTTGCCAATGCTTTGTACAATCACCTACCTCACCAGGTATACCAGAACTAGTGCATAATGTCGCGTTAACCCTCGCGCTGTGCGCTCCCTTTGCTGTAACCTCAATATGTGTCTGTGAGCAAGGAATCTTGCTGTGAGTGAGTGAACGACACTGCCTGTAAGGCAGTGATGTGTTTAGCCTATGGACGTGCTCCTCTATCACCTGACGTAAGGTATAATGATATAGAGAGATGTGCCAGATTGGACCCCCCAACAAAAAGTTTAAGCACGTTCAATATCTCGGAGAGAACACAAACTTGTCTACCAACCTAAAAGTGGTCGAATTACGAATCCCGTGACCGCAATTGGACCACCTCTTTTTGTTTATATAATACATTAACACATTCCACATTACTGGTATACCGATTGTAATAAGGGCCTACTCTTCCGACTGTATCTGAAGCCCTATTTTATAATAATTATATTTAAGTTAGGAAACTAATATTTTTATAAATATTGCACCATGGATGCTATTTTTAGCATACATTATTTCCAAATTGAAAACAAAGTAGAGTCAGAAAAACAAGTTTAAGTTTTATTTTTAACTGTTCAAACAAACCCCATACATGGGGCTGGTTCGAACACGGGTGGTGTTTGTCTGAGCAGTGCTGGAGAGACCGGAAGCCTATATGTGCACAAAGGTGGCCTAACACCCCGGGCTCATTCATTTTTGGAGGGACCAGAGAGGTTGCTAACAACAGGAGAGACCAGGGAGGCTGTTAGCAACAGGAACAGCAATGCTGGAGGGGCACAGGATCAACGTCCACGTACACTGGTGACATCCTCTTTCCGTTTCCTAATTCATCGTGTCACAGCCACGGTCTTCCTGGAACTCTTCAACAATTAGAGTTTTCTAATAGGATTGTGTACGTCACATACACTTTCTATCTGTGACTGTACCTGAGGTAGATCTAAGGTTTTCTAAAAGCGTGCATCGCACCCCCATTATGCTGTAAGGTTTCCTCACACAGTCTCCCCTAATTATTTGCGATGTCTCGCAGCAACCGGTGTAAAGAATGGACGGGCGAATAGGGCCCGAACTTGTTAACCCTTTCAGCGCGGGGATCGACTTTAGACGTCAGAATCTGACGTCTGTAGACGTCAGATTCTGACGTCTAAAGTCGATCCCCGATCAATTCTTTCAGTGTGGAGATTCCCCGCATTGAAATACTTGTAAAAATGAATAATGGGCGTAGTCCCATAACACAGGTATTTAAATGAAGAGCCGACTATATAAGACATTTATGATGATTTCAAATTGAAAAAACCCTTTGGTTTACATGCCTTATACAAAAATATTTCAGGGTTAAAGTCACTTTCATCAAGTACATGACGTGACCCGGTAAAAGAACGTTTTTTGAACTGATAGCCAGGTAGGTCGATTATCCTGAAATAATTATGCACCGTATAGTGCTCTCGCTCATCCGGAGGCGTGCAGCATCCGATTAAAAATACAATATGCGGGTCTAAAAAACAGGAATTGCCAATCTGCGTGTGTTTATCCATTAAGCTTGTGAAGCTAACAATGAAATCATCGATTTTCAAAACTTGATATTTTTTTCCGAATAAAAAGTATTAGTCTGCTTGTCATCGTCTAACGATATTACTATAGCTTAAAGGGACATGCCCAGGTCTAAATCATAAAAAAGTCGGTCATTTTATTTTAGCTTAGTAATATGACCATATGATGTACAAACATGTCCATAGACTAGAACTGCAAAAGTTGTTCAAGTTTTGTGCTGCGCATTCACCAGTTAGGCTAGATATAGAGACGAAATTCCTGATTTCTAATTATTGACAACCATGTCAAAAATAAGAAATACGGGAATTTCGTCTCTATATCTAGCCTAACTGGTAGCATGGTTAAGTGCGCAGCACAAAAATTAAAAAAAATTGTAGTTCTAGTCTATGGACATGTTTACATCATATGGTCATATTAAGAAGCCAAAATAAAATCACCGATTTTTTAATGATTTTAGACCTGGGCATGTCCCTTTAATCTACTAATATAAATCTTTGATGCAAAAATCAATTGCGGTACATTTTTATCAGACCGTTTCATTTTTTACGTATAGACTAATTATGTGTTCTGTACACGCCCCAGGCCTACTACTCTGGAAGTCAAAGGCAGTATCTGCTCACTTTCAAGTAAGCAGATACTGCCTTTTGGCTTTGCAAGACATTACTATTGATGACCAATGTATCCCAGCACGTTATT
Organism: Flabesymbios commensalis; assembly: GCA_964017125.1. Classification (NCBI taxonomy): domain Eukaryota; kingdom Metazoa; phylum Annelida; class Polychaeta; order Terebellida; family Flabelligeridae; genus Flabesymbios; species Flabesymbios commensalis. Next base: position 81,846,179 of record OZ024902.1, read on the forward strand.
TGATTTGGACACTTAGAATACACGCGTATCATCGCCTAGACCACAAAATTTAATTCATTTCGGTTCGTTGACCAATAACTCTCAAATTGATTTTGATCAGCCTCTAGCGAGACCGTGGTCCAAGGCTGGCTGAATGATGGGCCAACGTCTCAGACGTTGGTCCAGCATTCAGCAACCGTTGGATCGACTGCTTGTCTTGAGTGTCGGGATATCACTTGGACTAAGTGCATCACACGCTTCCCGCGTTTTCGATTCCACGCCTCTGCCGGTGATGACATCCTGGCAAACACGAGACGTTCACCCAATGTTGGTACAATGTTGGCCCGACGTCGTAGATGGCGGCTCAACATCGTACCGACATTGGGTAAAGTCTCGTGTTTTTCGGATTAACATTTCGGATGCTTCTGACTTTATCACTCTCACTTTCTCCTTATTATTAACGTGCATTTATGCAATATGCGTGGATTTGATGCAATTTGCAATAAATTGAGAAGTTTTATATTCAGGGGTATTAACCCGCCAACCGCCAAATTATTCAATCTGAATTTTCACCCACTTGAAGCTGTGTCTCGCTGACGCGATCCACAACTTCGAGTGAGTGAAAATTATTCAGATTTGACAAAATGGAGGTCAACTGTTTTTAAATATTGCTGATTGATGTCACATTTTATCTTTAACCTGTTAAGAGGTAGTACTTAATGTGCTAATAAAAAATGCAAACCCGAATATATGCGGCACCGGTGATACAAACTCTTTGATATACCTAGAGCTAAAGAAAGTAACGTTGACATGTTGCCATTTATATACAAGATAGTGAATAGTCATTACGGAATCAGACTGTGTCTGAACAATGTGCGAAGAAAGTAAATGGAGTTAAAATAATAATTGCTGGCGATTTATTTCAACGCTACACTGTATAGAAACATTGATAAAATAATGTTTTACTCACTTGCATTTGTGTCTCGCTACCGCGACCCACAACTTCGAGTGGGTGTAAATTATACATATTTATTTACTTTGAGACCAACTATTTGCCAATCTTGATGTTTAAACATAGGTTTAATTCACAATAATTAGATGGCATCATGCACAAGTGGGCTACCCCAACATGAAGTCCAGGATAAAACGAATAAATACAAGTTAACACAAAAAGGTAACAAAATCAGTGACCAAATGGTCTAACCCTGAATGTGAAAATCGTATATTGATCAAGTTGTTTCTATCAATGACATATATTTTCATTGTTTATGTAATGTGGGTTAGCCCATTTGTGCATGATGCCAACAATTGTGATTTTACTTGCTAAAAAACAGATTTAAGATGACTTTAGTTGTGCTTAACCCTTGAAGCGCTGAATTTTTTTTTAAAAACCTTGGGAGGCCAAAGGGTTTTTTTCAGTTTGAAATCATCATCAATGTCTTAGTTAGATCTTTCTCATTCATTTGAATACCTATGTTATGGGTCTACGGCCAATAGAAATATTTGTACTCTTACAGCGCGGGGATAGACTTTAGTCGTCAGAATCTGACGTCTACAGACTTCAGATTCTGACGTCTAAAGTCTATCCCCGCACTGTAAGAGTTACCGCTTGAATGGTCATTTTGTTTTTTGATAAATGCTCCCATCACACAAAGCTAATATTCACCACATTCCGCAAAATGATACCAAATAGGACTGTGGGTGTAAACTTTGTGCGAACGGAGTGAAAGTAATGAAAAGCGATCTGTTAAACAAATTACGTACGGGCGCGGACTGGCTACAGAAATTCTGCAAAATCTTCCCTGGTCCTGCAATTAGACTCAACTCACTTCAATCGAGATATTAGACGTACGTACCATGAACAACTTTGAGGTACTTTGATCCCTCCAGGGACGGGAACAGGAATGTTGGCCGCTATATACAAAGTAATCTTATTTAAATTTTCACCCGATTGACGTTGTGTCTCGTTACCGCGATCCACAACATCAAGTGAGAATTATTACTCATATTGGTTTAATTTGAGACCAACAATTTGCAAATTTTGGATGTCCAAGCGCTCATTTCACTCCCAATAACTGTGATTGAATCTGCTAGAAAAATTAGATTGAAAGGTGCAATAGTCGTTCTTGGTGGATAAAAGGTTAACCCTTTAACCGCCAAATTCTTCAATTTAAATTTTCACCCACTTGAAGTTGTGTCTCGCTGACGCGATCCACAACTTCAAGTGAGTGAAAATTATTCAGATTTGCCAGATTTGATGGAGGTCAACTCTTTTCAAATCTTGCTGGTTGATGTCACATTTTATCTTTAACATATTTAAAATGTGGCACTTAATGTGCTAATAAAAAAATGAAAACCCAAATATATGCGGCACCGGCGGTTAAAGGGTTAATGGATCTGCACAGCTTGAGGCGCTGAACGAGACCAGAGGGACGAAAGGGACGCCAAAAGAACATAATAGCGCATTGGAACTCACTGGGACGAGATCAGGTTGAACTAGCTCCGCAGGACGAGTTGAACTGTTTCAGTCACAGAAGTATTGGAAACAAGGTAAAATTCACTATGAACGCTTAAAACTGACGATACGACGGTCTTGGTGGGAAATTTAAGTGGTCTGAATTTGATGAGGAGAACTGATTGTGTACGGGATGTACACGAGATGACGTATTAAGGACTGGTTAGGAATGAACGAAGGTCGTATTGTCAGATTTAAGGACACTTTTTATGATTGCATGAATAAATGAAAGGGTTAATATATCTACCCTGAAGTGAGATTTGTTATTGTCAAATTGACTTGCATGGGTCAATCCTAAATGCTAAGCCGCGTGCTTGCACCGTTCAACCTGATGATAATCATCATGTTATCTCATGTCAGATAAAAATGGGACAACATTTAATGTTATCTTGGTCGCCATGTAGATTGATGTGTAATGCCCCCCAACAATTATTTATGGTATTTATTCAAACAGCAAAAGATTAGAACAACGTTGGTGAGCTCTTTACATGTATACTTGACTTTATGATGTACTATGGTATATTTTAAACCTTTCAGCGTGGCGACCGACTTTAGACGTCATAATCTGACGTCCATACACGTCAGATTATGACGTCTAAAGTCAACCCCCTGCACACTGAAAGAGTGAAATAGTTATAGTGGCCATAGACCTACGACATAGGTATACAAATGAAGGGTTGAAATTAATCAATTGAAATACCTGTAAGTGATACCAGTTCAACTCATGTCTCTTTGGTGCAGATTTAAGTCACATTTGTCCATTTTGATACATTTTATACATAATGTTTGTAAGACAAAAGAATATATAAAACAACGACTATAGGCAGCATCCAACTGGGCACACGACGTTGTTGTGACGTTGAATCAACGTCATTGATATCGATTCAACGTCGCAACAACCTTGAATGCCCAGCGGGATGCTAAACAGTTCAAGGGTTGGTATATTTCATGCAAAAGATGTATATTGACGATTTACCTTCTGATAAGCAGACACTTTCTTTACTTTCCGGCACATCTTCTCAAGCAGATAAGGTTTCAGAAAAAAAGTCCTTTTATGTCTTGCGTATGAACTCCTCAAACATCACTGACACAAATCTCTAATACACTGCCGACTCCTCGAAGAATCTAGTGTACACTGGTTATATAGCAGAGACAGTGTGTCCACGTATGTAGTGTAGTGCCAACAGAGGACTGTGGCCGGGTAATAGCCAGACGTGCCGGCTACAGAGCCAGACCAGTCTGGGTGACCACCACCCCTCTGACACGTTTCTTGAATCAATCAGAATTCAAAGGTTGAGTCTGGTCATCCCTACAGGGAGAAGAAAGTAGCGATGCGAGCGCCTCGGCCGTGGAAACACCGGCCAAGACGTGCGGTCGGTGTGTGTGACGATCCGTCCAGTAGATATCTCCTGTGAGAATGCCGCCAAGCACAGCACACCAGCCATCTGCCTGCAGAGTGCCAGCAGCATCAGACCACCAGAAGCAACTGCAGAGCCCGCCCAGAAAACCCACTGCTGCGGCGGGCCCAGCATCATAACACTACCCATAAGGTGAACTATCTGTCACAGCCGGTGACGACAACCCGGATAGATTGTAGTGTCCGGCCTCTTAAAACCTGTGAACAACACCCAAGGGGGCATTTCCATGCACTTTTGTCTGATTACTACTCCCACAAACAGCACGAGATTACAAGGTGCCGCTAATTTCCTGGACGGTAATGTAATTAATATGCATTCGCTGGAAGTGAGAATTTGTCGACACTTTATATGGCCTGTAAGCGCAGGCGTGTCATAAACAAATTCAACCTGTCAATGCCTGCAAACACAAACAATTGCTAAATACGTGTATCGTCAAGAAATGGTGAATTGTATTTAATTTACCAAGCTAAAAGGTCACCTCGGAGCTAAATGGTCTATTATTTTATGACCATTTAGCTCCGAGGCGAGGCAAGAGAATGTTTACCGGCCATTATGTGTATAATTGGTGACTAATTGTCTTACCTTTATCTGCGCTATTATAATATGATTTGATTGGTGATTTTCCTGTAAAAAATTGTTTGAATGTATTCACGCACATACTGTTCTGTGTCACAACTGAGATGTAGGGCCCATAGCAGAAATGGTCAGGATAAAAACAAAATTATTTGTGCCCACTTTACTTCTTTCATCTGGTATAATAATTATGTACTTTTAGAGAACCACTGCTGATATTATAAATGTCATAATATAGGCCTCTACTCGTGACAATTGTTATTTGTTGGCATGGCATAATTATTTGTCACATGCTGATTTATCAAAAAACATGATGTTGCCTCCGTCTCCACAGCAAATACTTTTAGCCTTGACTCTTCATCTATTGGATACGACCCAATGCTGATCAAAGTTGGATAAATATCTCGCGTTCCACTGTCTCCTAACATTCAACTAACTGGGAATACTGTAAACAATTTATATAATTTTGATGCCTTAGAGACGGCTGATAAAGCTATTATAACCAACTAAATATCCGACAAATATTTCTAGAAGGTACGAACGAGTAATATTGAGTTTGAAGAATACATAAAACTTTGTTTTAATTGATAGCTTTGTTCAGGCAAACCAGTTTGTTTAATGCATGCCGAAACCCCGCCTCCACCTTTGTGCACATATAAGCTAAACTGGGCCAGTAGAACCTCCTGAGGATGGTGAGGTGAAGGAGATGAATGACACTGCCCTCCAGACACAGGATTCGAAACTCGAGCACTGGCAGTCTGAGGCCAAGCAAGCGACCTCTCGGTCACGGAGGCTCCTCAAAATATTAAATCTTTACGATTGAGCGAGGAAGAGACATTTTGTTACTTTGAAATTTGAAGATCAGAGTAGGGTTCGAACCCGTGATCTCCGATTTTCTAAGCAGGTAGTTTTAACCACTGCACCAAGTCCCCCGCCCTTATTGTGAGTATAGAGAATATAGCGAATTTGAAAATAGCTGACCATTCGTATCATTGTAATATGTCGGCTACTTATAATTGTTTTCTTTTTAATTGCAATTTAAATATATATGATAACGATAATTATATCAAAACTTTACGTGATTTTATACCCTTAATGTTATTAGGTACACTTTAATGATACTGCCTTGCTAATACAAAAGACAGTTATTGCCTTTTTGTTTTGCACGGCACCCGAACATAAAAAACTCGCGGTACTTTATTTACGACACAGTTATCTTGTCCGCCCTGTTTAGTGATAAAACATAGACTATTTGATTTGGAACAGTATCAAGCTCTCCTTGCGTACACAAGAAGCCTGATCACGATCGAATTCCCATCAGGCACACTAGCTTGACCCAGTGTTAGATCAATGGTGAGTCAATAGCTCAGACGCTGGGCCAATATTCACCCCGAGTTGTTGGCGGTCCGTGTCTGCTAAATGTCAGGTTGGTGTCATCTACTGAATTAATGATGGGACGTACATGTGTGCAGACTGGCCGAATCCTCTATAAAACCCTCGTCTCGCATTTTATTGCGCAACGTTTCTATAAGTTCTTCCATTCTAGACGGTGGTATTACCTTATAAACGACTGAAGTATCCCCCACAGGATCATGCAATACCAATGAGAAAACCATGGAAGCCTTAATAAACAGGTGCAGCTAAAAAGCAATGTAATGTTTCTCCCCAATAAAGAAAATACTTTTGTGGAATTATTGAACAGCCTGAGTATGATCTATTATAATCTATTATATATATTTATCAGTAGGCTACAGGCCGTATATTTGTAATATGAAATTAACTTGAGTCATTTGCATTTGATATATTGTACATTGAAGAAGAAAGTCATTTTCACCGTAAAATTTTAAAATCCCTGGTAGGATGGTTTATGTGAATAAAAAATATTAAATATTTATTATTTTTAAATATTTTTTTATTTTTATTATTATTTTTATTATTTTTATTTAATACGTGTATGTGTTTAATAGTGCATGAGCATTAGATTACAACCTGAAACAAAATTTCAGAATGCTGACTTTTCAGAAATAATAGAGGGATATCCTGTTAGTGAAAAACTGAAGAGTATCTCTTAGTTGGCTTTTTATTTTTTTCAAGGTGGCCGCCATCTTGCTCAAAAAAATCAGACATACTATAGCTAGCATATAATATCATTTTCAATACATTTCAGTATGCAATTATAAATCTAGCTTACAAAAGGGCCATATATATATATAACAAGAAAGTGCTGTATGACATTTAAATTTAGGTATCTAGCATAAAATATGCAAATTAGCCGACATTACCGAAAATACAGTTCCCAACAATATCTCAGAAACTAATCAATTTTTAATCTCAAATAAAGTGTCTACACCAGGGTTTGCATGATCACCGATTGCGACGAAATATATTTTATTAGGACGAGGATGACATATCCATGCTGCTTTTGGGGTGAAAAATATCATTTTTTTCAGACATGATGGAGATAGTATCTAAATGCAAAACTGAAGAGTCCCTAGCTGTCTTGCTTTTTTATTTTTCAAGATGGCCGCCAACAAGGTTGTAAAATGTTGTGACACACTAGAATATGCAATTAATTTCTTTGGGTTGAATTTAAACAAATGTGAGCCTACATGTATATAATCAATTATTTATTGTATATAAATTAATATGTAAAGCTTAGCAAATTGTATAGTAACCAACTAAGGCATATTTTATTATCGTAAAGTATAAAAGGTGTGATTAAACTGGCATACTTTATGTGGGGTTTTTCTGTGTGGTTGTATTGTAATTAAAAAAAATTCTTTTAGCATAATATTTTATTTCTTCTCTACAGAAGTACATCTCAAATAATGTGTTATCTAGAGAAATTTATCACTGATACAGCATATTACATTAAATGCCATATCCTGAAATTATCATGTCATTATAATTATATTGTTGGATCTCTTGTCCATGGGTGTGGTCTAAGGTGAAAAATAACTTTTACACCAAAATGTCTATCTAATGTTGTGTTTCTTACAGCACGACTTTAGAGACTGTAAAGGCCTTAAAACATAAATGAATAAAGGCATAATAGTTGATACATGCACAGTTTTTGTTGCAATGAGTGCTAATTTGCATATTTTATGCATGCTAATGATCATTCTGAACAGGTGCATCTATTTTATTGCATTTTGTACCCCAAAAGCAGCATGATAACTGCAGATGTTTCTCTAATTTTTTTATTTCCGAAAAAGGTTTTTCAAAACCAAAAAAATAAAGGATCAGTAATTTGCATATTTTATTTTAATGCGCTACATTGGTATTCTAATGTATTATGTTAGTATATAAATTACAGTAAATATGATCTATCGGACCCTTAACCCTTTAACCGCCGGTGCCGCATATTTTCGGATTTTCATTTTTTATTAGCACATTAAGTACCACATTTTAAATATGTTAAAGAAAAAATGTGACATCAACCAGCAAGATTTGAAAAGAGTTAACCTCCATTTTGTCATATCTGAATAATTTTCACTCACTTGAAGTTGTGGATCGCGTCAGCGAGACACAACTTCAAGTGGATAATAATTCAATTTGAATAATTTGGCGGTTAAAGGGTTAAAATAATGAATTCATTTTTTGTTTTATAACTTGCTCTGTGATATATGTCTTCAACCATCATTCCTAGTAATTGTTGCTAATTCGCATAGTTTATGGCGATATCCCCCTCTTAATAATATATAAATATAATATATATGCAAAGTGGCTTGCTTGAAGCTGTATTTTCAGTAAGGACCTCTATTAAGCTAGATTGATCATTTTATACTGAACTGTGTTTAAAAAGACACAGAAGTTGTTTCGCAGCTTCGCACTTTCGTTGTTTCGAAAGTACGAAACAACGAGACTGCGAAACAACGAAAGTGCAAAACAACGAAAGTGCGAAGCAACGAAACTGCGAGACGGCGAAACAACGGAAGTATGAAACAACGATAAAGCGAAACAACGAAAGTACAAAACAACGAAAGTATAAGACAACGAAAGTGCGAGACTGCGAAACAACGAGATTGCGAAGTAGCGACAGTGCGAAAATGTGAAACAACGAAAATTCGGGATTGCGAAGCAACGAAAGTAGTTAACAACGAAAGAACAAAACAACAAAAGTACGAAACAACAAAACTGCGAAACAACGAAAGTAAGAAACAACGAAACACCGAAAGTACAAATCAACGAACGTACGAAACAATGAAAGTGCGAAACTGCAAAACAACGAAGTACGAAACTGCGAAAGGGTGATGCGAAACAAAGAAAGGGTGCGACTGCAAAAAAAGAAAGGGCGTTGCAAAATAACGAAGAGGTGATACGAAACAACGAGAATGCGATACAGCGAGACTGCAAAAGAACGAAAGCGCGATGCTAAAGTACGAAAGGGCGATGCGAAACTGTGAAAGTACGAGACTACGAAACTACGAACGAGCAAGATTTCAAACAGCGTAACAGAATTACCAATGACTACGAATCATAAAATTTAATTAGTTGCATAGGGCCTACTTCATCTTCGACTGGCGGTGGCGTGAGTCGTTTTTTGGCGCGCTCAGTGAAGATTCCACCTGTACAGATGTAGACTACATTTTATTTGAAAGAGTTAGACTAGGCCTATCTGGTTAGATATGGTTACATCACGATCAATTTCGCTTATCAATTTAATTCCGTAGACGTTACACATAAACCCGCCAAAACATTAAAACTAAAAATGCGTGATAAAATTCATGCGAGATGACTTAAATACAATAGAGCCATTATTTATTTTGAGTTTAAAATACACCTGTGACGTCATTCTATTGTTGAAACAGTAGATTCGGATCGACGAATCTACTGTTTTTTCCACGATTCTACGGTTTCTAGTAGGCCTATATAGAAATAAACGCAGAAATGATGTTCCTTATTTTATTACGAATCATAAACAGTGACACTTTATAACTGAATGCTGCTCTGTCAGGCTAATTGCAGTATCTACTCACTTGTAAAGTAAGCAGATACTGCCTTTTGGATTTGAGCTGCAGAATGGTAATATTACATTAACAAGAAAAGCTAACAATATAGGTAGGCCTATATAGATGCCATACCGCCGGTAACAACAAAAACGTTAACAAACTAGGTAACTATATAGCTGTCATAGCATCGGTAACATAATATATCAATAGTCTCAGACGTCATACCGTCGGTAACAAATATATCAATAGTCTCATATAATTATACAGTTACTTCTGGGTATTTATTAATCCATTTGGTTTATCCATGTTCACATTGACGGTAATATTTATTCCTTGGTTAGCCAAGTTCGCGCTGGGTCCACTTTGTGGCAACTCAGACTTACATGTAGAACTATTATACAGTGCTTCACTGTAGACAAGGCATATAATGCAAAAAAATAAAGTCAGGGGGGGGGGGACGACGACGGACTGTTACAAGCTGTCACCTATTTTTATTTCGCTCCAGGGTCCCTCCTGGTCAATTTAAGCCCATATGACACTTGATAGTTTGATTTTCCTCATAATTATGACCTATTTTGTGAAAGCTAGTCCATACGAATTAGCCGATTATATGAAAAAACACGAAATTGTAAATAAAATTAAATCTAGAGTTACTAGAGCCTTCATAAAAATATCAAAATGTGCAGATTAATGAACCACATCATATTATTACTTGTTATTTAATATTTTTTTGCTTTTTGCAGTGTAAAAGGCCACAAAATAACAAAAATAACAGAAAAATGTGTAATTTCATGAATATCACTTAGAAAGAAACTTTGAAAACTAACTACCATGGTTACATGCTGTCAAACATTTAACTGTTTTGCCAGGACACTTTCTGGGTGAAAATAAGCAAACTTACCCTTGATAATTAGATTTTTCTCATAATTAAGACCTGGTTTGTTATCGTAAATTAATATGATTTAGCCAATTGTATATCAAAAAACAACAAAATCATCAATATAATTTTAACAAAAATAGCTAGAGCATTCATAAAGGTATCAAAATGTGTAGATTAGTGGACCACGTCATATTATTATAGTAAACGTAAAACGATAACGACAAAAATATATAATTATGTGTAATATCAGAATAACAAACTTTCATGTCTCACATAAAGTCATGCTACCAAATTTTCATGTATTGCGCCAGGGTTCTTTCCTCAAAATGTAATACTTTGTCTCATATTTGTTGTGATAAAGGCAAAAACGTAGATAATATGCAAAAAGTGAGATATCAACATCACAACTCTATCTGTGAGTCTACGATTAGCAGGCCTGGTGATTAGATTGATGTATGCTGATGACCAATGGGATCCTGCAGAGGTTTTAGTGGATTCGCCTTGAGAGCTGGTGTGTATCCGATAGGCCGACAGAATTTAGCTAGGCCTACTCTCGAATACATACAAACCATTTTTAATTGGAGATTCCTGTCTGGGACAAGCAATATCTGCTTGAAGCCAGACACATGGCTGATATTGTGCTCCTCCAAACAGCATTGTGTCGGTCCAACATTGAACTAACATTGGCTTAGAAAATCAGGCTGGGAGCGCTTTCTCACCAGAGTCACGTGGACACAGCCCAATAGATCGTCCATAAATTTAAAATATATTTTGTTGGTTAAAAAAACATAATTGCAGTAGATTTTAAAACAGCAAATCATATATTTGTCCAATGTTCCTCATCCTTGTGTTTGATGTTAACACGACATATATCTCGGTCAAACTTGTGATGCTTAGTACAACTAGATCGTGGTGTTTGTTGACTCTGAGTGCGAATTTTACTAATCATTTCAGGTGATCGAGATTGGGAATTGCACAAACTGTTCAGCAAGTGCACTCTGACTCTTGACTTTGGAAGTTGTATGTTGCAAGAATGAATTGTATCTGTCATCAGTTTCCAAGTCAAATATAGATCTCTTGCCCTGTCCGTCTGTGTTATGCCAATTAGATCTTTCCCAACTTTGCTTACATGCTTCAAGCCCAGCTCTCAGCTGCTGCTAGATATCTCGGTAAGATATTTCTAGCTGGTCTGTGTCAGTACCCCAGGGTGTATGCAATGTATTTGGTATGATCATATTAGGCAAACCACAGCAACATGTCGCAACATGAAGAGTAATATTAGGACTAACTGCATGTATTATGTCCAGTCAGTTTTTACCTGTAGTTCATAGATTTTGCACTTTCTGGTGCATTCACCAAATGTACAGTGCCACAATTGCACATCATCACATCATCAAAACATTGTAGGCCCTACTTCTTGTTTAGAAGCCTATTTCTAATTTCATGCTTCTTGGTAAGTTTGTGCTGCTCTGCCCATGCTTATGCACTGACTATGCGATTGTAAAATTTAGTCATCACGTTGTTCTCAGTTGTATTTGGCCCAAATATAGAGCTCTTAACCCAAATGCCGTGTAGACATGAGTCGTAACTTTCTGTTGCATTGCTGCTTTATGAGGTGGTGCTGCAGCGAGGTTTTCAGAGCTACTTTCTGTGTGGGCTCTCCTGGTAGGCCCACAAGTGCAGTGTGTTTGAAGCGTAACTGCTGGGGTGAATGAATATACGTTGACAGAATACATAAGATTCTTGTAGCACTTACTGCCCGAAACAACGTTTAATATCATCTGCCACCTACCATCACTGGACGTCTGGTATTAATCCTGGCACTAACAACAAGGTAATGGGTTTCCATCCATTCGCCCTCACAGGATTTTCACTACTACTGACTGCCCAGGGTTTATTTCTTGCATAATTTTCATGCATCTCAATAGAACTGCCAACAATGTGTACTATTTTTTTGTATTTTGTTTGCCTTTTACAACACCAAAAGTAAGAAATTATTATATAAAGTGTATTAATGTGATGTGTCATTTCGGCATTTACAGTGTTTTTTATTATATAATCAGTTGAATTTAATTGAGTAACTTTCACATAATAGGTCATGGTTATTAGAAAATAAATATAGAAAGGGTCATTTGGGCTCTGAATGTCTGGAAAAGGCCATAGCACAATACCTAAATGTTTGACAGAATGTAAGACATCTCTTTCGGTTTTACGGATTCTTTCCGAGAAGCATTCAGAAAGTTACACTAGTTTTGTATTTTACTGTTATTTTTTGTCTCTTACAACAGCAAAAACAAGAAACGAATAATTAAATTGTAATAATATGATGCGACTCATTAATGTGCACATTTTGACACCTTTCTTGCTATTCTTTCTTGCTATTTTGTTGTTTTCGTATTTATTCAAATTTCCAAAATACGTCATATTTATGCGAAAAATCAATATATCAAGAGTCAAGAGTCATCTCATATAATGTGGTTCATTAATTTGCACGTATTGATACTTTTATGAAGGCTGTAGTAAGTCTAGTTTCAATTTTATTTATAATTTCGTGTTTTTTCATATAATCGGCTAATTCGTATTGACCGTCTTTCACAAAATAGGTCATAATTATGAGCAAAATTAAAATATCAAGTGTCATATGGGCTTAAATTGACCAGGAGGGACCCTGGAACAACATAAAAATAGGTGACAGCTTGTAACATTCCGCCCCCCCCCCTGACTTGATTTCTAAGCCCCTTTTGGGAATAAATTCCTGATCTACTGACTGCTTTACGCTGGGTCTCACTGGTTCGAGGTTGACCTGTAGCCAGTAGTCTAACTGACAAGCTGCTCATCAAATTTATTGTCATATAATCTTGATGCCGCCGTCGCCCTGAGTGAATGGTTTGTTCTAAACCCTGACAAACCCGCTGCAGCACACAATCCTGACACAGTAGTCGTAATCTTATGGATGCCTAGAGCCTGACATGAAAACCACACGTCTGTCTTGGGATCCGCCAGTGGACGTAGATACAAGGCGTGACTGCAGTTTGATGATGTCGGCCTGCGGGACATATACGTCTCGTAAATGTGTAGAATGCATCGTTCCTTGTTCTCGTCGTTGTTGTGGGCATCCACTACTTTTGGAACGATTTTTTGATGCTTTAGGCCACCTTGTCGGTTTTTGGATGCATCCTCTTCATAACGTGTGTCTGGAGGACAGTGTCATCTCAATCATCTCACCATCCTCAGGAGGTTCTCCTGGCCCAGTTTAGCCTATATGTGCACAAAGGTGGCCTAAAGCCCGATTCATTTTCATTTTCTTCATAACGTAGCAAACGCCGACCAGCGGTGTCTGTATGTACACTCAACTGTGAGTCTACAGCATGTAGATTCCAATGCTCTTGCCCGGCACTCAACGCAAAATGAAGGCCGAACATATACATCATGGTATCCAATAGTTTATGAATGAATGAATGAATGAATGAATGAATGAATGAAATCTTATATAGCGCATGTATCCAGCCGGAGGCTGTTCAGAGCGCTGAACATCACGAGTAATTTAGCAAGGCCTGTTATCATTCAAATTCCAACTCAGTCTCCTGGGAGATATACAGCTGAGCTGCCATTGAGGCGCATCAAGCTATTTTCATTCCAAGCAAATTCGCCTTATGTGCCAAGTACTCACACATTGTGGATTTTCTGGGGTCTCGCTGGATGGAAACTGCGCCTACGTCCATTGAGGTTCTTTTACGTCCAACTCTAGGTCAGTCAGACGAGCCATCTGAATTACGTGGTTCTCTGAGCCCCACGAGTGTATACAGCACCTGGCAGTCACCAGGCGGTCACCCATCCAATTATGAACCGGGCGCGACGTTGCTTAACTTCAGTGATAGAGCCGATCACGCTGAGCGAACGCCGTATTCCGTATATGGGGGGTATCAGTCCCAGAATACCTTTACGACACAGGCTATCCTCCTCTTCGTAGCTTATTGTTCCAGCCTGTTTGCGCTTGACTCTCTTGCCTGTAGCTGACAGCTCCTTCATCCTGGCATCTAACGTATTTTTCAATGTCACAAATTCCTTATCATCCAATAATTTATAATATTTACCCTGTGATGTCAAATATAGCTGCAGGGTAATGATCAGCTCATACAAGGTTTCTGCGGGATTTCTTTTCCGGACCGCTTCCGCGCTTCCAGAACAAACCGAGACAAACTGTGACACAATTCATCCTTCGTCATCTCTATTAATTCCACTCTTATGATGCTTATATCCGAGTCCTGCTTAATAGCCATCTTGTTACGGGCCGTCTTCCATTCATTGAACACAATAAGGGCCCACTACAACTTGCTCATTGTAGATTTTGAGTAGTAGGAAAATAACAGAAAAGACCACGTGTATTGCCTCCATGAGAATTAAAACTATCAGAATATATTATTAAATATTTCATTCCATGCAAAATTTTATTCCATGGGTGCATTGTTTGTTTTACAGGGAAACATGCTGGTATACGGACGCATATACATATTTTATGACATGTTGGATCTTATAGATTCAGTTCCATTTACCGAGACAACTTAAAATACCTACTTTTATGTAATGTTTCTCCCAGCAAACACAAAACATTTGTATAACATGTATACAACGTTTTCAGCGTTGGTCTAACATTGTATAATTGGTATACAAATGTTTTGTGTTTGCTGGGCTACGCTCTTGTATATTAGGATTTGTATTTGACTGAAATATATTATACAAATATATAGGCCTAATACCCACGTTTTCTCCCTTTCTCCGTCACTTCTATGTCATTAACTGGTTTGGCAAATCTCCTCTTTCGTGGCTTATCATCCAGTTGCTGGTAGTTATCAGCCAATTTCTCAATTCGCTCACATGAACTGACCAGCTCTCATCATCGCTCATTTTTTACGTCCTGGCCTTTCAGCAATATATTTGTCCATTTCGGCAAACGTATTGTCGCCAATACTTAACAGCTCATCAAAAACGTCATTTGTTTCTTCGTCGGAGTTCACGGGCTTGAACACGTTTGGTGTGATAAAAATATCGTCCTCTCGATCAGACATCATGATGAGGTATGGTTCCCAATTGAAAAAAGTATCATCATGACAGCTGACATTTATGCATGATTGAACTTACGAATCTACAGTTATTGTTCATGATGCCCACGATGTCGTAAATGGTGGACAAACATTAAACCAGGATTAGTTTCGTGTCTACCTGTACTACTGGGATGATAGGGCCTCTACCACGCTGACATGTGAAAGTGGCTGTCCACCTATAGTGGACAAGAGCCGGTGACCCAATTGTGCTTTGATGTTGCGCCAGCGTCGAAGACGTTTTTTCAATATTGAGACAACATTAGGTCAATGTCGCTTGTCTGTTGGGCAGACAATTATTGTAGCCCGTGTGCTTATTGTGTGTATTTTAAGTCGAAGAAAGAACTCAATTACGATAGATTTGTAGATCGGAATATACTCGGCGCGTCGCGCTTCGTACATTCGGATCTACGAATCTATCTAATTTCGTTCTTTCTCTTTAGCACGAACTCTACACGATGTAGCCTATATAAAGTTATGCAAAGGCAGCTGTGGATTATCTGAATCCGTATGCTGTGGATCCCGTAGCATGAGCATATTTATCACGAATAGTCACCAGGTGGGGCTACATCAGATGTGTATAAGTCAATGAGTAAGAGCAAGGAATCCTTGCTAAAAGGTAGGAGTATGACCTATGGTATTAAATCGATCACCACCCTTCCTATCATTATGATCCCACGCAGCAAACCCAGCAAACACGAGACGTTGGGCCGGTGCTGCATTGAAGTTGGACCACCGTCTGCGAAACTGGCCCATCATTGAATTAGCATTGGTTAGGCATAGGCATTAATTAGGTCTACCTGTCCACACGACAAAAGACCCTATCAGCCTTGCAAATTATCAAAGATCCCGAAAAATTATCTCTAAACGGATTTAGCATTATTTCTTCGTTTAACTTACGATTGCGTATATATATATTAGTCCACATTCTGATTTTAAAAGTTTTTTTAGAAGCCAAAAAAATGTACTGCATATTAAATCAAACTATAAGATCGATTACATCTTTTTTCAGACCAACCACTTGCTTTGATGGTGGAGACACTTATACCCCTGACAAGACAACTTGTTCTGATCATTAGGTGAATCTGAGGTCACTTTTCGCTGATTGAAATCTAGACATTATTTTGGCGATGTAGGCTCATACCGCTGACCCCCTCTGCTGCGCGACCAACCACAGATCCATAAGTCTCCTCCTATTCGAGACGTCTCCCAGCTGTCAGTGGCGAGCGCGCTCCAGTTTTCCATCCTCTTACGCTAAAGTGACAGTTATTATTGGGCCCAAAAAGAGCACCACCCCCTCGAGAGTGGCCGCATTGCTTTTAATAGCGCGATCAATCAGACCGGACGCTGGGCCGCCGCGCATGCGTCGCGGCAAACAGCCGATGCTGGCCCAAAACTTGTCCAACGTCGGACCAACGTCGAAGACGTTGGTCCGTCGTTGAACCAGTTTAGGGCCTGTGGCTCACGTTTTGCTCGGATTCTGGCTGGCAGGTCTGCTATGACTGATGGAGCACCGCACAATGCACTTAGCCACATGGCGCACTTTTTTCGGTGATCATCCGCTAGCGCGGATTAACCGGGATCACGTTTTGTTGATGGTTTAGCTCCTAGCTGCACCTGCGCAACAACCCCGTCACCTCATTAGCTAGTCAGTCCTCCAGTTTCTCAGGGGCAATCCCCACTTCCAATTATGACGACAGATTTGATATGCAGCCGACAAAAAAACAGATTGATATCCGCTGTGACAAGGTGGAACGAATTGTCCATAAATTTCTCGTCCGACTGGAATATATCGTTTCATTTCAGTATGATGTTTCTGGCTACCCCTATACTTGACCCTTTAACCGCCGGTGCCGCATATATTCGGGTTATTAGCACATCAAGTACCACATTTTAAATATGTTCAAGATAAAATGTGACATCAACCAGCAAGATTTGACAAGAGTTGACCTCCATTTTGTCAAATCTGAATAATTCTCACTCACTTAAAGTTGTGGATCGCGTCAGCGAGACACAACTTCAAGTGGGTGAAAATTCAAATTGAAAAATTTGGCGGGTAAAGGGTTAAACAAGACCACAGAAGTCCAAGCGCTCTCGCCCCTAATTAGAATTTGATCTAAACGGGATTGTGTAGTGTTAATTAACTTAGTTTTAGACTGGGTCAAAAATCAACACTATAACGTCTAAGAGTAAGATTAAGAACTAGACAGTCAGTCAGAGATGGCAAACCTCCGTCGAAATTAATTATTGCAATCCGGATCCTGGAACCGTATCGTAACCCGAATCATCCCCACAATTCAGTGGATTGGTCCTTTTATTGTATTGGCCCGAGACACACCTCTGCTAAAAGTGTTTCATGGTAATTTGTGACATCCGGATCTGATCATAATCCGAATCCGGATCGCAATCCGGATCATCTCAAAATCAAACCGACTGTTGTTTGGCTGCAGACACATCTCTGGTAAGAAAATCATCCAAAGCCGTTCATTACTTTTTAAGTAATCCAATGAACGGACAGGCAGACCGACAGAGTGAGAAACAGCAAACCAACAAAACCAAAAACATAACCTTCCTGTCGGAAGTATAGGAGGTCAGTCGAAAATCACTACTACTTGTTTTAGAGTAATAATATGGCTATCTACCAGTTTGCCAGATAATAATCATATTAGTGAGGCTCGGCCATTTTGAATTTGATCAAGCTGAATTTTTTCAGCAAGTTTCCTCCCCCTTTTTATGTAGTTAAGGTGACTTTTCAGGTCGGCAAAATGTCTTTTTAGGTGTCTTATTAATGACATTTTGTGCTTAAGATAACTTTTCATTTGACCGGGTTGAATTTTTCTGTGGCCAAAATAATTTGTATGTGGTCAATATAACTTTTATATGGTTAAAATGGCTTATTTATAACAAGATGATTTTTTTTATGTAGCTAAGATCGCGTCTTATGTCGTTAGGATGAATTTTATATGGCCAGGTTGACTTTTTCTGTGGCCAAGTTAATTTATATGTGGCCAATATCACTTTTTATGTGGCTAATGTGTCTTATTATGAGGTTAAGATGACTATTTAAGTGACCAAGATCTCTTTTAATGTGGCTAAGATGACTTTTTATGTGGCCAAGATGACATATTATGATAACCATGATAACTTTTTATGTGGTAAAGACATCACCAAAATGACTTTTTTATGTGGCCAGATGACATATTCTGTAACCATATAAATTTTTATGTGGTTCAGATTTTTGTATGTGACCAAGATCACTTTTAATGTGGCCATGATGATATTTTATGTTGTTATTATAATATATTTTTTGGGGTGGGGGGGGGGGCCTGGGGGGCAATATATCTTTTCATGTGACCAAGATTTAAAACAATATATTTAGAACACATAAGCAATATTATAAAATTATAATATTTAAGTCTTCTCTCTCGGACCACTGCCATAAATGTCACTGAGGACTGGAGCGTTAGCAGTATACTGATATCTTGAAAACATATTTTGAAACTTCAATGGTTGAATTGGAAGTTTGAACCACTGTTCATTTTGTCTGAATCTCATTTATCCTCCAATATAAACTTGCAATTTTAAATGTGATGCACAAGGATGTACACATAACGGTTTCCAGTTCCTGACACCTAATAACCTGTACTGATAGAAAATCAAAGTAAAAAAAATGTATTTATTATTGTTTGAAAAACACCAAGAAATAGAGCTCTTCTGGAGATTGGTCGCTCCTCTAAAATGGTTCTGGAAACCATTTTGTCAGGACAAGTAACAATATCTGTATACTAATACATTAAATAACCATTGCAAATGACTCAGTACACATAAAAAACCCTTTACAAATTTAAATATATTGATTGGAAGACTTGGAAATATTGAAATCAAAGAGTGTCTATAATGTTATGATAAGTGAGCTGAATTTAAATGTAGAGGGGGTAAGGTCACTATTTAATATCTTGAGAACCAAATATAATTCACACGCATACAAATGAGATCTTATGGCAAAGCTAATAATTATATATAGGGCTACAATGATACTGCATATAAGTGACGAGAACATCACAATCAAACACATTGATGTAAAAATAAACATTCCGAAATCTAAAACAAACAAAAAACTGAAAAATGTAATTTATCTACTATAGTGGTCAAGGAGCATGTCTATGTAAGGGTAGTATTACCTGACTACTATAAGCTTGTCATTACAGACATTTTCGTACTTAAATTATTACGGTCAGGATACAAATTTAATTAATTTTCGCGATTGTGTGGCTGTGTGCATTGTTTTCCCGCAGTACATGGTGTAGCCGAATGGGGACATAGGTCTATATGTGATAATAACGTGAAACATTCACAACTTGCATGTGATTTAGTGTCTTTGATGAACGTATTAATTGGATCTCCTATATGACTCATATGTTGAATCTGTTCAGGTATATTCCCGAAAATTCGTTCATTTGAACCAATTCTATTAAGTTTTGACGTGGAACAAAAGCCCCACACCCTGAATATTCAAATATTGCTTCTTAGACAGAAATGTATGCAATTTATTATTGGCATCAACATTACTTTAAATTGATCACATGCAGATCACGACACTTTGCGACAAATATATCTACTGATATATACAAAAAAATATTCTCCTCCTCAATAGTTATACCCTTTTGTGGCGTGAATGACTTCAGCATTGAATAAGCTAATTCTGTGACAGAATCGCTCAGATCAGGTGAATCAGCAGTAACAGTAACATGCTTTATATCAGCAAAATATTTCTGTTCAGTTATATTCCATATGCTAAACGTGACAAATGATCCGTGTCATTAGACTTCATAAGTATAGTAATATTATGTTTTTCGTTGTCCTTATCTTGGTATTCTTTGCCCGTATCTACCCTTGCACACATCGTCACCTGCCAGCAGATACGAGACGATGAACCAATGATGGAGTAATGCTGGAACAGCATTAAAAACGTTGGACCAGCGTCACTCTATAATTGGGTCGACGTCTCGTGTTAGCTGGGCGTCACCTGGTGGTTGTAAACAATGAATATGCATATTTGTTTATACGGGCGCATCAACCCCTGAAGTACGTAAGGGAAGAAGACACTTAAAAAGTATTGATGACTAACCACCAAATTATTAAATAAAAAAATAGAAGAAAACCTCCATCAACAATTATTTTTCTGATTTTTATGATGTAAAGTATGTATTGTTTTTAGTAGGATCAATGTCATAATTATTGATTATTGGTAAAATCATACGTGATAGATGGCAAAAGCATCAGCTCCAACCCCCAATACCGGGGACAGCACTGAGAGCGATTTCACGTTTTGGGGAGAGTCGATCATCTTATTGTAAAGAGTCTTTGGTGGGACTACAAATTAAGATTAGTGTTTGATTAGTCTCAACACATATGTTTTCTTTATATGAATACAAAAAGAGCTAAATATCTATCATTTTTGATAGAGTCTGCAATTTTTGTGTGATTTAAATGTGTTATACATGTTAGGTTATGCCACCAGCATTGCTAAGATGTTAATCGAGATATTGCAATCACGGCTGTATTAAAAAAACCTTTACATTACATTTTGCATTGTGGGCTGACATGATTTACGAATAAAATGTTTACTTCAATAAGTTGTTAAATTGTGTCGTCTGCTACCGGGAGTGACATGCAGCAGTGTACACCCCTACATGCAATGATTACGTCTATACACAGTGATAAAGGCAGAAAAACAACTTTTTATAGTAAAAATGTTGTCACTGTACTAACAAAGATGTCTATAATTTGATTCTTGAAGGACATGTGGTGAAGGCAGCCAAAATGTTTCCTAGAAACTGATTGGCTTAAAACAACGGATGTTATCAGCTCCCTTGTCCCAGATCTCCAAATGATCATAGGAACTCGTGACATAATGTGACCGCCAGTATGTGACAGTTTTCGACAAGAACATTTGAAAGCATCCCTGGAATCATGGTATCTATTATTAGGTATTGACCGGTCTACTCACAAAAAAAATCATTTCCTAAAAAAATAAAGCTGGAGGGGATAATTTAATCTTTAACTCTTTAAGCCCTCACGATGCATTATAGCATCATATTACTTCCCCGAAAACACACTTAATTTTCCTACAACTGGGGGTTTTAGAATGAAAATTTCAATGAAACTGGCCCACCAATACATACCAATTTTCTTCAATTTTTCAACCACTTCAAAGCATCTTCATTCACAGCAATTCGCGGCTTGTAGTGGATGAAGATGACAATGGTAAACTCAGGCTTGAAAGGGTTAAGAATGCCCCCCACCAATCACCGTGTCGATTTATATTTTACGATGGCTGCCGTCAGCAATTTTATTTTTGGATTCTTCCCTAAGTTAATCAGATCGTGAAAGATTCCTCTAAACCATCACATGAAACTGTAAATAAATTTCATCAACAGTTCATAAGATATCGCGTTCAGAAGCTTTTCAGGAAATATTTGTTCAGTGAGACATAATCGTTAATGGCGGGAAAGCCTTCCTAATTTCTAAAACTTAAGACGGATGACATTGTCATCTTTAGTGACAGCTTATTGTTTAGACGGTGATGTCGCGGCTAATTCTTGGATGATTTTGCATAGCCTTAAGTAGGCTGTTGGTGACAGAGAGAGCATTATAGAGTGTTTCGCTCTTGCATTATATGCCATATTACACAACTGTAGAGTCTACATCAGAAAAATGCGCACTGTTCAATTTGATCATAGCTGTGTGGTTTTGTTATAACCAACACCACTTTGGTTTATTTGTCGCAATATATATTTGCTCAGAAAAGGTCATTTCGCTTCACTGATCATTGAGTCATTTCGCTTCACAAATCGCTACTATTTATTGTGTGCAGCCCCACCCCTCAGAACATTGACGATGCTGCAAATACGTGAGAGCCTATAACGCATGATTGGCGAGTCGTGACGACCCACTTAAAAAGGGTGAATTTTGGGTTAACTTTTTATAATTTACATACCGCCACATTTGGGCAACATTTGAACCAGAATCATTCCCAGCAAACACAGACATTAACCCAATGTGGGTTTAATATTGGGCGGACGTCGTACACGGTGGCCCAACTTTAACCCTTTATTGGCTGTTTGCCGGGGTACTATCAAAGAGTCTAGAGCAGTGTTCTAGACTCTTTGATTCTATAAAAGTGTCAGTAGGCCATAACAGTTCTATATATATGCAGGCCATTATGCAATTTTAGCGATGTATATCTCTACTGTGGTATTACGCTATCATAATGTACTTTAAATCATAAAAGCGCTACACTATAAAATGTAATTTGTTACCCACTTAAACTTGTGTCTCTCGCTGTTGCGACCCACAATTTTAAGTGATAAAAAACTACCCAAATGTCGACAATTTGAATCAAAACATTATTTTTCTGCAATTCTATGCTAAACAGCTAAAAGCAGGACTGTGGAATTTCTCTGAATATCAAATTTTGGCACTGGGGCATTTCGGCGGCCATTTTCCAAGAATCGCCCTACCCTCCTTATGGACACAATCCAGCCTGGACCGCTGAACCGATTTGTGAGATGCTAGAAGCAAGTCATAGCCCATGCTACATGGCCGATATCTAGCGTGATTTTTGAGTAAATCCATCTACCGAAGGGTCCGATTGTGAGGTTGGTACAAATTAATGTGGGGGCGGCGAATGCCAATTAAAAAAATCACATTATTGCTAGTCCATAATATGATTAATAGACTCTGGGTACGATATAGTGTCTAATCATTGCCATTCGTAAAGTTGTGCCCCCAAAATCCGGTGCGCGGACAATCGATTGCGCAATGAAATTGATGCGTCATTATTTAATCAATGATTTTTATTTTATAATGACAGATTTACATCTCATTGGAATAATGATTTAACGTGGGATTTAAACAGCAGTCCCTATATTTCCATTTATCATTTGAATAGGGTCACCCTCACATTTTTCATGAAATTGTTGATCCCATTGTACTCTGTCTACCAGCATACACAACCAGAGCTTTTGCTATGCTGTCCATCTCTGACACTAACCCAGGTGTTTACGTCAAACTCGGACTAATTATTGCAGTAGCCTTGGTCAACGTGTTTTTTTTTTTGGGGGGGGGAGGGGGTGATTTTTCAAATTATCACCTCTGCCAAAGGAGGTATCACTACGCAAAAAGGGGTCGTATTCAAGACAGTTTGGTGCTGTCTATGCAAGAGAATGGCCTGTATTCGGGCTAATCTTGACCCACTGATGTGAATACGGTACGTCAGTGGTTGTTGCCCACGACATCATTTGCATACAACGAGCATCGTTTGCGGCGACGTCAGTGCCTGCCCAAATACCTATTCGGCGCGAACGGCTGATGGCACATAATATTATTAAATCACACCTATTCCATTCACCAGAGGGCGGTGCATAAATATTTGCAATAGTATATATAGTGCTATAGCCAATCTGATTCTGTTTCAAAAAAGAATTAAGTTTATATTGACCGAAATATTAGATATTTTATGTATATATTCTTGTTGCTTAGTCATCGACATTATACCTATGAATTATAATTATGTAATGATAATTATACGGTTTATATTAATTTTGTAATAAAACGTGAGTCAATCAATGCATATATTATAGGGCATGCTGTAGCTGTTTGTGTATATTTTATTTTATTTTTCGTGGATTATTTTCTCACTATATTTGTAGCAATCCGTAACACGTCATGATTTAATCTTAAACTTCCTGTAGTAGGTGTAATAGTAGGCCTAGTAGTGGTCGCGAGTCGCATCCCTGATTCTGCAGTAGAAGGTTGTGAGCTCAAACCCCATGGCTGCCATTTGACTGTACATAAGCCTGATTCTCTCTTCCCGGCTTTTAAAAAGTGTGTGTTATTATAATAATTTATTATGTATGTGTGGGTGTATCAGTACAGCGCGTATGAACAAAATAAATTATTATTCTAGTGATCTCATCGTGACAGCAGAGGTAGTGTGAAAACTACAAGTCAGAATGAGATATGTACAAAATGTACAATTTAATATTCACATCAGTATAGGCCTACTTGATATTAACTTGAACAACTATCCCACCAACCGAGATATGTCTAGCCAGCATTTGCCCAATGCAGGGCCAGCGTCGCAGACGGTGAGCTATCATTAAGCCAATGCCCGACCAACGCCTCGAGTTTGCTGGATTACGCTAGAAGACATCCAACTCAATTGAACACTGTGTAAGAAATAACAGTAATTTACACAACGTTATGTAGCAGATAAGTAGCGAATTAATTATATTTGAGCTTTATGTTACATCATTATATGTGTCATTGTGTGCAGTGTATCATCACTTAAAGAACATGATGTATTTAATGAATTAATAAAATTAATGGAATACTATACGAGCATTAATAATATTTAATTGGAATATAATAAATGTGCATGATATATTAGACCTGTCACCGCTATCCAAGAAGTCGTGGTTAAAGTTGATGATTGCCCCACGCCTCTTTCTGACTCCTCCCGTATCAAGAGGCTGATCTGACACGGTTCAGTCGGTAGGCGGGCCCGTATTCTCGTACAAGTTACGATATATTGTAGGCTTCTGATAGGTCGAGATGGCCATCTCGACCAATCATAAGCCTACGATATATCGTAACTTGTACGAGAATACGGGCCCAGGGCAACTCTGTCAACACCTTCATCAGGCGATGTTTGTCCAGCACCATGCAGTGATTACAATCAGCCTATGTGGTTAGTGGTAGCCTCCATAGGGATTAACCCCTTCCTTCGATTTGTAACATGACGTATTAAGTCCACAAACTTATGTATAACTACAAAAATTATGTATAATATAAATTGGAATGATGTTAATTTAAAATATGCTGTCTGTTCGAAAAATAATACGATCTTTATTCAATTTTCATGCCATAAATATAATACGATTTCTCGCCGAAATCACAAACGATCCTCGTTCACATACATGTATGTTGACCCAGCATTGGCCACACAATGTTTCAGCACTGGGCGCAGCGCACTGCGTTTGTTGAGTGAACAAGGTGAACTGCTGTGTAAATACCCAAGCGATGAATTAGTTGTCGGCGTGTGTGCGTTGTCGGCGGTAGCGATTAGTTTGCGCGAGGCACATATAGTATGTGTGGATTTTGGCAATTATAACACGATATTCTGGAAACAAGGTAGAAAAGGGGTCTTCGATTTTCAATTCGTGTCATAACGATATTCGCCTGTTTATTATGTTTGGTAAACGCAGGTTAACCAGTCACACGGTGAACAATGATTGACTGCGTCTGGATATATATAGATAAATATATATATATATATATATATATATATATATATATATATATATATATATGCAACAAATAATCATGTTAATTACGGTGATTGACATACGGCAACTTGATGCGACACTAGGAAATACAAACAAATATATGACATTTTTAGTTATGTCATATTTTAATATTACATTGCTATTAAAATTGTACGAGCTGTATATTAAGGTCGTACAAAAATAGTTTAATTTATTTTAGAATCCACGTATTATTTAGATAAATACATGTAAAAGTATTAGAATTGGTGTCATGCTTTGAATGAAACATCTGGGTATATATTATTAGGAGTGCATAACCAGGGTAACATATCTCCAGCGGTGAAGTGTGGGAACTGACAGCGACCAACTTCACAAGATCTGCTGAGTGAACCCTAGCACCCGAAGGGTGCTGAGAGTGGGATTAAGGCATTCGAAGCTTGTATGAAAGCTTTCTCTTAGCCTATCCAAATATTTCATTAGTATATAATACTCATTTAGAAAATGTCTGGTTGGCAAGGGAGGCAAGGAACCTGGAAACAGAAGCATTTTAGAATTTAATTAATTTTGATGCGCCCTCGGCGAACAGAGGGTCGCGGTGGTCTAAATGAGGTGTTGAATCAGCCGGTAGCTACCCTGTATCTCGTGTCTTAACTCTTGAAATCTGGATGGAAAAGGCCGATAAAGTTTTAGTTTTGACAGATCCTTTAAATGAACATTTGAGACATTTCTTTTATTAAACCTATGCCTCTCGTGTACACTTAAGTTCACTTAGTATGTTTGACATACTTAAAATTGCGTTCTGAATTTTGGATCAAATGTGATCAATTTACCTCGTGTTGTTTGCCTGACTGTCTGTGTGCCATCGCCATACTCCCGCATACCCTGAGAAAGAACGTCAGAGTCACAAGATACACGCAGACGTTGAATAAATAATGGCTCGATATTGGGTCAACTCCTTATACGCTGGACAAACAGTAGTACAACACCATATCGGTCTAATCAGGTTATATTTCAGGTTTATTCTCATAATTATTTGTTTTCATATTTGTATGCAAGTAATTAGCCTTCTTGTTAAAGTATAAAGAGCGAGAAAACTGGACTAATTTAAAACCAATGTCTACCGTAATTAACGGCTGGTCTCACCACAGCAAACACAAAACATTTGTATATCATTTATACAACCACGGCCCAACGTCTTCGACGTTGGTCCTGCAAACATCAGACGTTGACCCTGTGTTGGGTTAATGTTGGGCCACCGTCTGCGACGCAGGCCCAGCATTAAAACAACACATGGTCAACGTCTCGTGTTATCTGGGTACCAACACGTGAATAGGTGGAGTCGAGGCTCATATAATCACAGTCAGCATCCCACCCCACACTTCATTACGTAACTAAATATGGCGATCATAGACATACAAACTCTGATACAGTATTCCAACGAGGCGTTGACTGAAAGCTGAGCCAATCTAGTGTCAACTTCGAAGATGATGGATCAGCATTTACTTTACGTTGATCAATCTCCTTGTTTAATAGGATATATCTAGAAATATAGGCCCTATATGTAGCGAGCAATAGGCTGTGACCACCCTGGTAAATGTCTGCTAATCACCAGCTTTGTAAGATTCGCCAATTCGCAAAAACAAAAATTACTCGACTAACTGTAATTATATTAGTCTCGTAACGCAATATAATTAATCGACGTTGGTTAATAAACTTTCAGTATGTTTGATTATATATTTGTGAAACTAATCCAAGCGAACTGGACCCCAAGGAGTGCAATTTCACTATTACTGGTATTTCTGTAATAAGTTTCTATAAAGCAAAATCGACAATAATAACGCAACATTAGTAAACCTTGCGATAGCAGGGGTGAGTGCTGTGAAATTAATATGATCATATTCGAAAGTATATACAGTCAGAGTTTAAAATCGCGGTTTTACGGGTTTCTTTGAAATACTCGAATTAAAACTAACTAGCAAGTTTCCCCGGAACAACATAAAAATACAATATTACAATTTGACAAAAAATATATATGGTTCTAGTTAACTGAATAATGAAGTGAGATAGAAGGTTTTTAATTTAGCGGTTCTGTCATTCAAACAAGCCACGCCACTTGTCATTATGGCTAAAAAAGGCAATAGAGGTGATAAGGCCGTCACGCACCGCGCACAGGGAGGGGGTGAATTACACGTCCAGCCAGCAGATACATTGATCATATGCTGGCCCAATGTAGAGCCAGCGTCGTAGGTGGTGGCTCAACAATAGCCCAATATATCGATGTTTCGTGTCTGCTGCATGGGACCAGGCTATTGGGACTGTAAGACAGCTTGACAACACGCTTTCACCACTGTTACACGCTCACACCTATTACGTAATGCCTGATGATGGCTTGTTCCCGTGGCGGTGATCACCAGGAATTTTTATACAATTTAACTGATCATGGTTCGACATCTCAAGTGGTGGGGGGAGGGCAGGGTGCTGGAAATGCATCATCACCCATAAAACACGAGATCTTGACCCGGCGTTGGTTTGATGTTGGGCCAGCGTCGCAGACGGTCAACAAAAAGTAAAACAACACAAGGTCAACTAAGCAGTGTTTGCTGGGCGAGTGTGTTGAGTTTATGAGGAGGGATCTTAAAGAAATAAAAAAGTCCAATGACTAAAAAACAAATCGGAAGAGGGTGGGAGGGTCTACGGCCAATTTTGATCTTAAAAACTGGGGCTTTTGTTGAAATCTTGCTTCTCACGTGTCGCAATTATTGAACAGGTGAATGCAGCGAAAGTGATATTTATAAAATTGTTGTCACATAGACTCTGATCTAGAGTTTGTCCAAAGTCTCAATGTATTCACATCCACCGGGTTCGTTAGAAATAAAGAAAACTGTGTAAAGGTAGAATTGTATTGTATTATGCATACATCATTAAATGCATAATAATATTTTTTGGGGGATAGGAGGGTGAGTGGGGTAAATACTATACTAATTATTTTTTGGATTTTTTTTACACCTTGAAGCCCCAGCTGTGTTCCCCTAATTCATATAAAAATATATTTATCTCTCACTATATAGGCCTAATCAGTGATTATATGAGTTTAGAGGCGAAATAGAAACCAAGCTTGGTGTATCGCAATGAAAAAAGGCGATTTGCAGAAATGAAAAAAATCCGTGCATAGACTTTATAAACATGAAAAAATCCGTAGAATGGGCAAGCCTGCGACATATGCATGACTACAAGCTGTGTTAAAATCATTTTGTAATACCATTTAGGCCTACCATATTACTTTTTGTTTGTTTTCAGTCACTTTTATAATCCTTCTCCACTTTTATAATTCAAGAGACTGACATAAATATGGGCGTTCACTGTTTATTCACTGTTACTTTAAGGTACGGGTATAGGGTGGGGTGGGGCAAAACGCCCAGGTGAGGCAAAACGCCCACCGCTATTATGACGTCATTCCACGTGATTTTATAGTCTCATGTAATTCTTAAATAACTGCTGCCACATTTTCAATGAACTGTTGAAAATGTCGACCATTTGTAACAAAACAGTGTTGTGTATAAATGCTAAGTACATAATGTAACACAATCCTTAGTAAATGCGAGCAGTACTATATAGTCTCTCAAGGCCCAAGGAATACCGAGAACCACTAGTAACCGGGGTACATCCAAAGCTACTAGTGTTGGTTACCGATGCATTGTGGTTTCCATTGAAAGATATACATGGTCACGTGACAACATTTAGAAACATCCTCTGTTTCCAATTGGGGCAAAACGCCTACCATGGTGTGGGGCAAAACGCCCACGTGGGCGTTTTGCCCCAGGCAGGTGGGCGTTTTGCCCCTTTTGACTATGATAAATAATTTAATGGGTGATCATGATCTGGATTCGTAATCAGGCTACTCGAGGCTACTGGCCCATCTCACACTCAGGCTACAGCTGGCCCATCTTACACTCAGGCTACTGTTGGCCCATTACACTCTCAGGCTACTTGCACGTCTCACATTCAGGCTACTGGCCCATCGCACACTTAGGCTACTGCTGGCCTATCTCACACCCAGGCTACTGCTGGCTG
The DNA here is from genome assembly GCA_964017125.1 of Flabesymbios commensalis. NCBI lineage: Eukaryota > Metazoa > Annelida > Polychaeta > Terebellida > Flabelligeridae > Flabesymbios > Flabesymbios commensalis. The sequence continues at coordinate 81,875,997 of OZ024902.1, forward strand.
ATCTCACACTCAGGCTACAGCTGGCTCATCTCACATTCAGGCTACTGCTGGCTCATCTCACACTCAGGCTACTGGCACATCTCACACTCAGGCTACTGCTGGCCCATCACACTCTCAGGCTACTTGCACGTCTCACACTCAGGCTACTGGCCCATCGCACACTTAGGCTACTGCTGGCCCATCTCAACTTCATGCTACTGTTGGCCCATCTCACACTAAGGTTACTGGCCCATCGCACACTCAGGCTACTGCTGGCCCATCTCACACTCAGGCTGCTGATCTATCTCACACTCAGGCTTCCGCTGGCCCATCTCACACTCAGGCTACTGCTGGCCCCTTTCTCACACGCAGGCTACTGCTGGCCCATCTCACACTCCTCAGGCTACTGTTAGCCCATCTCACACTCAGCTACTGGCCCATCTCTAACTCAGGCTACTGCTGGCCCATCTCACACTCAGGCTACTGACCCATCTCACACTCAGGCTACTGCTGGCCCATCTCACACTCAGGCTACTGCTGGCCCATCTCACACTCAGGATACTGCTGGCCCAGCTCACATTCGGGATACAGCTGGCCCACCTCACACTCAGGCTACTGCTGACACGGCACATCCCACACTTAGGCTACTGGCCCATCTCACACTCAGGCTACTGCTGGCCCATCTCACACTCAGGCTACTGTCAACCCATCTCACACTCAGGCTAATGCTGGCCCATCTTACACTCAGGCTACTGGCCCATCTCAAACTCAGGCTACTGCTGGCCCATCTCACACTCAGGCACAGGCTACTGCTGGCCCATCTCACACTCAGGCTACTGATCCATTTCACACTCAGGCTACTGCTGGCCCATCTCACACTCAGGCTACTGCTAGCCCATCTTACACTCAGGCTGATGCTGGACCATCTCACACTCAGGCCACTGCTGGCCCATCTCACATACAGGCTACTGCTGGACCGTCTCACACTTAGGCTACTGCTGACCCATCTCAGACTCAGGCTACTGGCCCATCTCACCTTCAGGCTACTGCTGGCCCATCTCACACTAAGGCTACTGCTGGCCCATCTCACAGTCAGGCTACTGGCCCATCTCACAATCATGCTACTGCTGGCCCATCTCACACTCAGGCTATTGGTTGCCCATCTTAGACTCAGGCTATTGGTCGCCCATCTCACACTCAGGCTACTGCTGGCCCATCTCACACTCAGGCTACTGGCCCATCTCACCATCATGCTACTACTGGCCCATTTCACTACTACTGGCCCATTTCACCTTCAGGCTACTGCTGGCCCATCTCACACTAAGGCTACTGCTGGCCCATCTCACATTCAGGCTACTGGCCCATCTCACAATCATGCTACTGCTGGCCCATCTCACACTCAGGCTATTGGTGGCCCATCTCACACTCAGGCTACTGCTGGCCCATCTCACACTCCGGCTACTGGCCCATCTCACCATCATGCTACTACTGGCCCATTTCACTACTACTGGCCCATTTCATACTCAGGCTACTGGCCCGTCTCACACTCAGCCTACTGCTGGCCCGTCTCACACTCAGACTAAGCCTACTGCTGGCCCATCCCACACTCAGGCTACTGGCCCATCTCACACTGCTCAGGCTACTGCTGGCCCATCTCACACTCAGGCTACTGCTGGCCCAACTCACAATCAGGCTACTGATCTGTCCCACACTCAGGCTACTGTTGGCCCGTCTCACACTCAGGCTAAGCCTACTGCTGGCCCATACCACTCTCAGGCTACTGGCCCATCTCACACTCAAGCAACTGCAGGCCCATCTGACACACATGCTAAGCCTACTGCTGGTCCATCTCACGCCCAGGCTACTACTGGCCCGTCTCACGCCCAGGCTTCTGGCCTGTCTCACACTCAGGCTACTGACCTGTTTCAGGCTGCCGGCCCATCTCACACTCAGGCTACTGCATGGCCTGTCTCACACTCAGGCTACTGTGACCCATTTCACACTCAGGCTACTGTTAGTCCGTCTGACTTTCACTTGAACCTGTCTTTCTATTGAATTTGCTTTAACCATACTGATAATATGGTCAACCTAAGGTCATGGACAGTGTATTTTTATGTTAGGTAGCGGATGGGGCAAAACGCCCACCATGGGCGTTTTGCCCCTGCCAAAAGGCGTTTTGCCCCATGGTGTTTACTTGTGTCTTTTTGTATTTTTGCATTTCGAGAACAAAAATAAATAAATAGGGAATGTAACATCAGGGTAGTGGATAGTGCAATTTAGTATCCAACGTATACTGGACTACATGTTTTTCTAGAGGTTGGTAGTACATAACTACAGCTGAAAATGCTTACGGTAGGCGTTTTGCCCCACCCTACCCTATACATATTACGGAATAGGCCTACTATATATACACCATGAGCCTGAAAGCCTACATACAGATAAAGGACGTTATGACTAGCTTTTTTTTGTCCTTCATGGGACGCACAAGTTCAGTGCTGACCCCTGGTGATTAGCTTATTGATCAGCATTATCTGTGTCATCTGTACCCGTATATCTGTTGCTGACGTTCAGCCCGCAAACGCCCAAATCTGTGCTGATGTGACGTCAGTGACGATGTCATCCGCGCTGCATGGCGCCCGATGACGTCTGCATCAACGGCACCCGAATTCGCTTATATTGTGGCTCATATTGCGGAATCACTCTGTGCCGACTGGTACATAATACGACCCCCTTTTGCGCAGTGTATACTGTTTTTTACCGCGTTGGTTTGTTTGTTTGTCTGTCTGTCTGTCATAATACGACCCCCTTTTGCGCAGTGTATACTGTTTTTTACCGCGTTGGTTTGTTTGTTTGTCTGTCTGTCTGTCTGTTTGTCCCTCAGATTACTTTAAAGGTGATGGACAGATTTGCATGAAACTTTTATCAGATGTGTGGCTTGTGCCACGGACTTTTGGAGGTGATCCGGATTACGATCATTAATTTCGGCGTAGGTATGCAGTCTGTCTAGATATTATTAGAGCAAATCCATAGACCGAAAAATATGGAATTGATTTTAAGAAAATGTGGGGTATTGGTCAATTTCTTATAATTAGCTAAAAAATATTAATCTAGCCTTTCCAATTTTCTAAGACGTTTTTTTGGCGGAGGGGGGATGCGCTGTGATCGTAACATTGCAGAACTCATGCATTGATATAATGTTCCAAATGGAAGTGGAGACATATAGTCTACATTAAGTTTGTCTTTTAGCAAAAATGTAGGCCTGGTAAAATCCTGATTTTGTTTCTAGTTATCGCCGAGTTATATAATTATCATCCTGTATATTCAACACATTCAAGCATGTGACGTATACGACTGGTCAGGCCGTGAGTCTACATGCACACATTACTTTTATTTTCTGTCCTTAGACAGTTGACAAACCAGCTCAGTTTAGGCCTATACGTGAGTCCAGACCAGCTCGCTGACGAATTCTGGCCATCTTTCTCAGCTGTAGTATGATTGCGCGTGCTTGACAATAGGCCTCTCTACCTGGCATACTAGATCAATAAGCGTGGTCGATCCGCTTGTTTATGCAAATATGTTTTTCACATACAAGCCTGTGGTGTACGCAATGGGATCAAACAAACACAGAACATTTAGTCATCTAGAATACAAGAGCAAAAATGGAAGACCATATCACGAGCAATCGTAAAGCCATTTATATATTAGTCTTCATAGTGTGTGTCTCATGTCTAGGATTATTATATTTAGGGGAGAACAAAGGCGAGTTCACTCCGCCATTCTCCGTATCAGATGTGTCAATGAAAGAAATCAGCGTTTTGAGGAAAAATACAACCTTAGACGGATCACGTGCGTGTACACTGAGTGGCATACAGGATTATATCGCTTCCCACAATTTCTTCCCTCAGCAAGGTGATTGGAATTTTATTGGTAAAAAGCCTGTAAGCTGGCAACCTGACATGTGTGAATTGCAGCCTGTCGAGGCGACTGATTTCACAAGCTGTATTGTTGAGAAAAATCTACTACGTTTTGTGATTCTTGGCGACTCGAATGGTAAAAGGTACGCCGAGGCTCTTGTCAGACAGTTATCAGACAACGATGGGAATTGCACAGAAATTAAGAAAGAAAATAAACCGCGGTTTCAACCAGATGCCACATATTTCAAAAATGGCAAACATATCGATCAAGCTTACATCAAAACTCATCTGCGCGATTGCTCCAAATGTGAGAGCAAACTTGTTATCTGTTCAGTGACGGACAACATCGAGGTGCATGTTGAGTATATAGCAATGGAATTTCTCCTCGATACTGAAATAACAACGTATCGAATTTATCACAACGCCAAGGACTGTCCACCTGGTCACCAGTGTTTCCAGTCTAACACATACCAAGAGTTCATACTGAGACAATATCTGGCCGGAAGGTACCCTGACATTTTGTTAGTGTGTCTAAATACCCACGATCACATGCGTAAGAGCATGCCAGTGCTGAGAGCCGATATGCGTTATCTGCTGAACCTCATACAATATATCGTTCCCAAGACCACTGATGTGGTGTTCTTCACGGAGATAGAGGACTACCTGCCCAGAAAACCCGCTCCATGGAGAAAAGTGATCTTTGAAGGTGGCTACGGGACCACAGAACATGTCAGCCTGGTTAACAAATACCTGTTTGAAACACTTCAGCCCGCCATAGGTGAACCGGACAGTAATATTCACGGCTTTTTTGACATCCAGACTTTGTCACACCAAGTTTTACCGGTGTGGAGCATTGACGGAGTTCATCTTAATCCATCTTTTTACACCATCATCATCAACTACTTATTCCAAACAATTTGTGCTTCAGAGGGTGAGAAAGAATCTGAGTGACCTATATATAATAATTTGCAACCATTGTAGGCGTTTGAAAATAATGATTAACCCTTTAAGCCCTCACGATGCATCAAAGCATCATTTCACATCCCTGAAAACTCACCTAATCTTCTTACGACTGGGGGTTTTATAAAGTAAATTTCCATGAATTTGTGTTACCAATACATGACAATTTTCTTGAATTTATTTCCCACTTCAAATCATCTTCATCCACTACACGTCGAGAATTGCGGCAGCAATTCGCGGCTTGTAGTGGATGAAGATCACAATTGGTAAATTCAGGCTTGAAAGGGTTAAACAAATTTCCGTTCGACGGGTTAGTCTACTTCGATTGATCGTAGTTACAGCTGTATAACTGTTTTGTTTATTTAGACAGAAATAACCTTCTCATGTGATAACATTTTCAGCTCAGCAAAAAAGACATTTTAATACATAATGGAGCTCCTCCCCCACTCGGCTACAGTAAAGGCTGATGGGGTTTTAATATTATTTTATTATGCCACATTTCGTGATTTATATCACCTGATCACTGCATGCGATGATTACGATAAAATAAATTAAAGTCTGATACTGTGTAATACCATTTTAATACACTGTAAAAACAGTGTTTGTGTTTTAAATGGCTCGGAAACGTGTTTTCAACAAAACATGATTATTATTATGTTTAAATTATAAACACCACGATGTATAAACATGTTGAAATCTCACATGATTAGAAATTAAATACCAATATCTCCGCTGCCGTTTAAATTGCAAACGTGTTGTAATTAGACGCGTCTTCAAAATGAGCGCCATCTGGTGAATGACAGAAACACTGTCGCACGCCGCCTGGTGTGGCAAAAGAAACCCTGCAGAAGATTAGGGAAATCAAATTGGTAAGGCCTAACTTTAGTTTATAAATCTGCATTCATCCAGCTTTTTTTTAGTTATTAAAATTATATTGCTCTGTACAGTGGTTTAAAAGCTTAATTTTCCCAAAGTAGTCATGGAACATGTTTTCAATCAACGTGCTTAACTGACGTTCAGGGTTTGGATTTTAGGCATTCATTTTAATTAGACTAGTAGTGGTCTAGTGACGATGGTAGATGGTCCTTGCTTTATGCTAATGCCAATGGGAGAGATGCATTGCTGACTCACGCTTTGCAGTCAGCAGTGACTCTATACCCAAAGTCATAATTAATCTGGATCGCATCATAATTTAATCTAATCTGGCTTTTCCAAACTAAAATACGCCTAGTAACTTATCAAATTAGACTACATTTTTTTTCATTAGTATAACCCATTTTTCAGCAGTAATCAGGTTGACTAATTTTCATATGTATCCTATAGGGCCTACTTTGCATATCTGTTAATTATATCACATGCATTTGATGGATTTTTTACACAAGACTTATTGTGATCTCGCAAAGTTTGTATAAAGGTTTTTACTAAAACGGCCTGATACTTAGCGAATGGGCTGAAGTTGCAGGTGGAGAAAAAAATGGAAAAATGTTTGACATTGCAATACCAAAATCAGTCTCCTGTTGATGAATAGATTTTCACCTCTGCCTATTTGGCAGATTGTTTCTGTTGAAACAATGTTTTTGTTTGTTATGTGTTTGCTTTAATAAACAGCTCCAAGATTATTTGTGTTTTACAGTGTTTTTTTACAACAACCCGCAATATATGCCGTTCTATTCCTGCAAGGTAATTTTTGATTTTCAGACTTTTCTGCTCAACACACATTTTTTTTATACATTGTTATTCAAAACATGTATAAATACAGGTGGAAACATGTTTAAATTTTGTAAATGTCAATATATAAACATGGAAAATATAACCTAAACATGTTTGTATGGGACGCGTCTAGGCTAAACATGTTCAACCAGAGAACATATTCTACTTTAGTACATGTCAATATCGAAACATGTCCAATATAGCCTAAACATGTTAGAATGAAACACATCCAGGTTAAACGTGTTAAGCCAAATAACATGTTTTATTTCGATACATGTTTCACTCGAGCATGTTAAAATTGTTGTTACGCGTCTTGGCTAAACATGTTCAATCTAAGAACATGTTTTAATACTACACATGTTTCAAAGTAAACATGTATAAACCTTTTGGGGCTATTCAAATGCCATACATGTTTAGCATAGCCGCGTACGTTACATGGGGGCAAATAAAGTGTTTAGAAAAGTGCTTACATTATAAACACTGTTTTTACAGTGTATAATTTCAAAGGCCCATAAGCTGATGATGTATCGAATAAAAAACTGCTAATGTTATTCAAGGAAATCGCTTTAATCAAAAGAATCAAAATGATGGTTTAAAATACGTGGTCAGGAGAGAGCGTCTAATTGGCGGGTCAAAGGCTCAGATGCTGGCCCACACTTAAAAGAGGAGAGTCCTATTGTTCAAGGCAGTGACATTCGCCACACGTGGTCCGAAATTAAACATGACATTATAAGATTATAGGCATATTTCACACCATTCTCTATATATAGATGTCGCTCAGGTGAACCCCCCGCTACATAATAAAATATAATATAATCTCTGAGGTCAGCATAATTGCACTCATATCGCGCAAAATAATAAATGACATGACAAAATACACTGTGTACTTTGAAATGTATCTATCATCACAAGGAACAAGGTTACACATTGCAAAAATGATACATTATAAAAGAAAACGACTGACTATATAACTAATTTACAACATTTCCTCAATCTGATAATACGCTGGCTACCATCTTGGACATCAGCTGGAGTTAAAACACACATTAATAGCAGATCTGTCGGAAAAGACACGGCGTGTCAGCATTAACCCTTATAGCGCCAAATTATTCAATCTGAATTTTCACCCACTTAAAGTTGTGTCTCGCTGACGCGATCCACAACTTCAAGCGAGTGAAAATTATTAAGATTTGACAAAATGGAAGTCAACTGTTTTCAAATATTGCTGATTGATGTCACATTTTATCTTTAACATGTTTAAAAGGTGGTACTCAATGTGCTAATAAAAAATAAAAACCTGAATATATGCGGCACCGGCGGTTAAAGGGTTAAATTGCATAGTGGAACCCGAGTCTCCCACTGTCTGGGCATATCTGGGGGTAAGTCACCTAGACATGCCTCAGACCCCTCATAGGGCAAGTGAAGAAAAACACTCTCAATAACCAACCATACCATTACCCCACCCTCACGTCATCATCTGTACATCATTCATCTCATCAATGGAGTGCACTGTTTTTATTGTATTACAACTTAAATGACCATTAGTGCCAAAAAGTGACGTTAAACAATATTTCGCTACTACTACCACTGAATTACTTGGTATTACTCAGCCCTGGTATTTGCTGAATGAGCCTATTGGCATAAAAGGGTTAAATATTGCCCCAAATTGCCTGGGAATAGTCTAGATGAACTCACTGGCCACCAAACTAGTTGAAATATAGTGTATTATATACGGAAATTAGGCTAAAATTGCCGGATTCTACGCACCATTCCCTATCATAATCAGCAATAACTCGGTTGGTTGGCGGGGATTTTAGCGAGGCTGGGGTAATGTACTTGTAATTTAGTCCTGGCGATCATTATATAGGCCATGGAGGTAGAAGGTATGTCTACATTTATGTATAAGATATATACGACAGTTGTTCACGTATTATGTGGAATGGCGGTTATCAAATTAGCTTATTATATCTCACCCACTGGGTGACGTCTCGCGGCAGAATAAGTGAGTCAACGTATCTGAAGCATGTTTGCTCTCTTGACTTCACTGTGGATCCAGTAAACATGAAACATTGGTTCAATGTTGGGACAGCGTTGCAGGTACCTCAACTCCATCAGCCAGTCTAAGGGCCGATCAAGATCCGAAAAAGAGGGCGGATGGGCTCGGTTCATTTCCCTAATTTTTTTGGTATATGTAGGCCAATTTAGGAGCCCTAAATTTTTTAAAGAAGTTGGCGAATAGTGTCCCGTTCTGGATCCGCGCATGCATTATCTTGCAAAAAAAGACAGTCCCATCACACTACAATGCCTAGCTGTCTAATTTGAAATCGAGTACAATGTCATAGAATAATAATTAGCATTTGCATGCTAATTTTCACACGACATATTACAATTCATGAGCTTAGTATTTCTTGTTTGTTTTCCGAGATTGCATTGAGAAGCGTGTGGTAACAAAAGTGTGACGGGTTCGCGTCAAGAAACGGCAGCAGACAAAATGTGCCAGTAATTATTAAGCACTAATTATTAAAGACTAGTCCATTCGTCTATGATTTTGTGCTCCATTTGGTCTGTCAGGATTTGAAATCAGTTGGCCAAGCGTTCCATTGTGATAGGACTTTCCATGTTTGGACCAGAATGACTGGTGGGTTTGATATCAACTGCAGATATCAATAATGTATATCACACTGCTGATTCTAACCAACAAGAAATGTGGCCCATACGTAGAAGTAGGACCTACCCATAACCAATAGGGGATCATTTATGGCAGTATGTATTATTACTACCCTGAAAGCATGTATGAGACAGTACAGCAAAATATAAACCTGTCATAATAACCTGTCAAATTCCCTGATACACCTGATTGTCTTCAGAAAAATTATTATTCAATAGCTGTAGATGCCGAGCGGATTATCTGAGATTACATTATCCGCGTCTTCTCCTCGGAGAGGCAGAAACCTCAGTAACTCGTCAGATTATCTCTGCAAGATTTACTCGGAATCTTAATAAATGGATGTCTCCGAAAAATGCGGTGGCCATATCATGGCAGCTCACTTGATAAGTCACCACCTAATCTAACCTGCTCTTATGACTCCGCTGCTGATATCAGCACATTGACCCGGTGTTGGTTTAATGTTGGGCCGGCGTCTCCGACGCCGGCCCAGCATTAAAGCAGCTCTGGGTGAACGTATCGCGCCCGCCGATATAACTCACCATCTACCTTTTATCCTCGGTGTCTGAGGCGCATCTTCTGTTCTTATTATGTGAAAGCTTGTTTCCTACTCAAATATATTTCTTCGTTTCTCCCCCGCCAGACGTCTTCACAAAAGGATTAAGGCTCCCGGCCGGGCGGATGACAGACTTACATACATCATTTATGAAGCATAATTCCGCCGGCGTCAGTACCGCGACGAGGATTACTAGCTGTACCGCTCTGCCAGGCCGAAAAACAGCAGCTGCTTGCCTGAAGCGTGAACATATACTATATTTTGACTTTGCAAAGCCAAAACGAAGTAACTTTTGCTTTAAAAGTCACCAGCTAGTGCCTTTTGGTTTGCGCGGAAATATTTCAGGCTTTTTGCCAGGTCTTCTTCCTGCAGGTAATTACCCAGGATTTTCCAACTTTGATGTGAGTTGCACGACTGCTATAATTGTTCTAAATTTCGATCACGCAGATGCAATTATTTCTTCGATAAACCTGCACTCCTTGCGGTGCTATTAGACGCAACCAAGTTGATTTCACAACAAGTTTGACCGACATTTAATGAATAAATGAACGGTTGAATGAATGAAGCCACTTTTTTGCACATGGCTGATTTCACAAAAGTGGTCACAATATCAACATTTTTGGGGCAAGAAATCGACAGTTAAATAACAAAAACACGATTTACTCTATCTTACTAATGTTTTTACTATTTGAACACTTGGATACGTGGTAGACACTAAATTCACCACCATGCAATAGCCTTTCAAACTTAAAAAGTAAAATAATACCTCAAAAAAAAATTCCCGGTGAATTTTCATGTGTTTTTCAATGGTAATTTACAAATACATGTCCATGCAACGCAATGAAAAATGAATTAATAAATGATAATTGAAGACAAATGATTGATTTTTAATTTGACATGTTGGTTTATATGTTCATTCCATTTAAAATTAGGATGTTTTAAATTAAAAAATGCTGGTATCGTGACCATTTTCATCCTAAACAATTAGTCACGATAGCAATGAGAGCTTAAACCCTATTGGAAAACGTATTATCTTATAATATAAAGCATCATTGAATGTTTCATCATTTAGATCGAATTAACGTTCTGTCCGATTTTTTTCGCAAAATCACAATTTTAAAATAGCCAGCGTGGGTGAGATAATTATTTGGTGCAATATTGCTGCCCCACAATAGAATCAGCAGAAAAAAATGTACAGGAAGTTTAGTTCAGAACAATAATTCCATGTCAAGTATTTTATGGCTAAGGACTACATTATGTCCTAAATTTTAAAATAAGTCACAATATTAAATGTCTCTGGTCACTTTTTCAATTCTGGAAATTTAAGATGAGTATGATGTTCTTATAAAATTGCCCAAATCCTATTAAACTAATATGATAAGGTACATCGTTAGTTGTACTGGGTTACTGTGCATGACCGTTTTTTATAATGCTAAATGTGCTATTGTGACAAAAAAAAACAAATTTGGACAATTGCTGCTATCGTGACATTTGGATAGACTACATGATAAAAGTCTTTTGTCTTTTTTTGCACGATAAAATATTTTTAAATGAGCTTTTTCCCTCTAAAATATATGTATTTTGACAATGTTTACTAGCTATTTGTTTTGATATAACACTTATTCAGATTTTATCATATTTTTTAAATATTTGCTATCGACTGACCAAAATTGTTTTATGGTCACGATAGTAAGTAAAGTACATAAATTACATTACAAAATTGTTTTATGTCACGATAGTAAGTAAAGTACATAGATTACATTACATAAAACATACTATCCTGCTCTACAACATAATACAGATACCGTACATGCATATTTATTGATAATCATGTCCAGATGATTCTCTCCTCCTTCAAATAAAAGTATGCTTTTCTGAGTTAGCCTAAATATCTTTCATTCTCAAATGTAGGGCCTACATGTTGAATTTCACCGGCTTTTATGTGGATTGTATGTGGATGCTTCATACCTTATGTAAATATTTCCTTCCTATATATTGTATGTAGATTTTATGTTTACCAGGGAAGACACAGCACCAGTATTCTGTGAAACGCAGTGACGTCACTCGGTGAAAACAAGGTTGTATAAGACCCCTCCCCCATACTTCATTGTAAAGAAGGTCAAGGTCATTGAGTTTCACAGATGTTTTACCACACTTGACACAAGGGGATTGACCCGCGGCCGAATTTTCTCTGCGTCTTGCGGGGCGGGTGCGGGTCGACATAACGCGGGATAGTGCGGGCTGCGGGCAGCACTAGCGCGGGCGCATGCGGGCATCACTAGCGCGGGCGCATGCAGGTCGCGGGCAGCCATAGTGCGTGCGCATGCGGGCCGCTCGTAGACCTAGCGCTTGTGTGCGCGGGCCAAGAAGTGTTAGTCACATGCATGTGTTAACACAGACTACCCCCTTTCTCAGAAGTGTGAACACATATTCTTCAATCCGACGCTGGTCCAGCATTGTACCAGCATTCGATGAATGTGTCGTGCTAGCATGGCTGAACCCTTTGCATCCTCACAGTGCGTGGATTTAGATGAGATAATATGTATCTATATTCGCAAGTGTATACAATGAGAAAACATTAGCTAACTAAAGCTATTTCAGCAACTTGTGATTAAAACGTTATCAAGCAATAACATTTAAAACAGAAAAGAACAAGTACCAAGATAGAAAGTTAAAATATAATAGTACAGATAATTAAAATATAAAATATAAATTTATGAGGTGATAGTACAATAGAGACATGAATATTATTAAAAATTAGCTATGTGTTAATATGTGTAGGCCTATGTATATGACAAAGGGACAGGTGGGTGATTTGAAATTTATGCGATTAATCAAGTATAATTATATTGTATAATTATTTGTTTGTATCTTTATTGAAACATATTTATATCATTTTTATGGCGCTCATATAAGAGCGTGAAAGAATAGTTTAAATGCTAATCGATACCATGCAACAATAAATTGCACCTGAGCCAAAATGGTGTAGGAGGCTGCACCATAATTGTGTGAGTATAGCGATCTACCTGGGCCCGTATTCTCGTACAAGTTACGATACATCGTAGGCTTCTGATTGGTCGAGACGGCCGTCTCGACCAATCAGAAGCCTACGATGTATCGTAACTTGTACGAGAATACGGGCCCTGACAAGTGCAGTATTCCCACAATATATAGCCCATAAATATATAGTCGAACGCGTTATTTTTTTAATATTCGCGCAAACAAACCGTAAAATAACAATTAATTGAATGATATTTTGCAGGATTGATAGGGTTAATAGGCTACGCGTGTCAAAGGGATTAGCCGAGTACTGGTCAATGAAAGGTAATGATTACACATTGGTATTACCCGGGTACCAGGTCTATCATGTGAGTAGATCATTTAAACATAAAAATGCTTCAAGAGCATCTGGTGGTATTGGAATATTAGTAGCCAAAAAATTTGAAAAAACATACTGGAATATATACTCTACCTATGATCATCTGGTATGGTTAACTGTTACTACAGAATACTATCAGAAAAATATTAAAATCGGCTGTGCCTATATACCACCAGAAAACTCTATCTGTGTTGGTCTAAGAAATGATTATTTTACTATGTTAGAGGAGGAAGTGGCTAGATATCCAGAAATCCACCATAAAATATGATGTGGTGACTTTAATAGTAGAACTGGACGCACTCCAGATCACGATAATAATATCAATGTTCTAAATGAACGCTGTAATGAGGACGGAGTCATTAACAAATATGGACGATCTCTGCTAAATGTTTGTATAAACACAGAACTTAAAATAGCCAATGGCCGAATGTTTGATGATGAAGGTATCGGCCGCTATACATACTACTCGCCCATGGGAGCAAGTACTATTGATTATGTGATACTAAGAGAAGATTATATGATCAGTAAACCGAAATTAGTAGAATCGGATCATTGTCCTATAAAATTCCATATTCTCAATTCAAAATTGAAAGAGTTAAAAAAGATCGAATACCAAGCATCTCACAAAATGAGCAGACATGTGATGCGTTTGAAAAAATGTTATGTGCCGTAGATGAAGGGTGTAACAGCGATAATCTATGTGATATTTTCAATGGTATGTTAGAAAATGCAATATCCCCATTATTTCTAAAGAAGCAACATAAATCAAACTGTAAGAAAAACATAAAAAATAACTTTCCTTCCAACCCTTGGTATGACAAAGAATGTAAATCTTTAAAACATGTTTTAAATAATATCGCTAAACATAAGAAGTTTAACACACGTTAAGGTGAATATAATATAATGTTACGACAATATAAACAAATATTCCCGAAAAAAAAAGACACTACCAACAAGTCAAACTTAGTCAGCTGGAAAATATGAGAACAGAAAATCCAAATGCCTACTGGAATTTCTGGAAATCTTTAAAACCTAGAAATTCAAGTCTACCCTCCCCATGTCGACTATTTTGACTACGATCATATGAATAATATAATAAAGCTAGTTAAATCATCCCCAAATGATATTATTGAGAAGGGAGAGAATGGCCAATCCGATTTGTTACAGTTCCTAAACATCCCCATAACTATAGATGAAATTCAAAAAGCAATTAGAAAGTTAAAATGTAAAAAAGCGGCAGGTATAGATGGTATTCCTGCGGAATTTTACAAGCATGGTTGTAAGGAACTCTTACTAGCACTAGTTTTACTGTTTAATACCATTATTGCCAATGGAGATTATCCATCAAGTTGGGCCACTGGTATCATTCATCCTGTTCACAAAAAAGCTGACCATAACGTGCCCGATAACTACAGGAAAGTTACAGTAATGCCATGCATTGGGAAATTATTTGAATCTGTACTTAATAACAGACTGTCTTTTAAAAATGATGTATGCAATGATAATGATCCCTTTCAAGCCGGATTTAGAAGTAACTCCCGGACAACTGATAACATATTTATACTATGTGCCATTATAGATAAGCAAATGTGTCTTTCAAAGCCCCTATATACATGTTTCGTAGATTTTACAAAAGCATTTGACTATATTGACAGATCAGCACTGTACTATAAATTACTAAGCATAGGAATAGACCGAATTTTTTTTAAATGTAATAAAGAGTATGTTCTCTAAAGCTGACTGCCGTTTAAAATGGGATTCGTGCATCAGCGAGATACTAAAAAGCAAATTTGGTGTCTTGCAAGGTGGTATGCTTAGCCACAAGTTATTTACAGAATTTCTACAGGATATATCCAAATCATTCGATCAAGGGCAGGGTATCCCCGTAGACACGTTATTAATCGTATACTTGTTATTTGCAGCAGCCTTGTCCTTTTTTCAGATTCTGCTAATGGATTGCAAAAGCAATTGACTGCCCTGTATAAGTATGCTTTGCTGTGGCATATAATAGTTAGCATTCCTAAAACAAAAGTTCTCATATTTAACAAACGCCATACGTCAGAATGCGACAACTTTTACTATGGTGATAACGTAATAGAAAAAGTTGAAAAATATAAATACCCTGGTGTTGTATATGGTACTAGATATCCTAAGAATGTATTGAAAGAAACGTTCCTTCATCTCGCTTCCCAAGCTGGTAAAGCAGTTTTTTCTCTACACAAGCAATCTCGTCTCGTAGTCGGGGAATTGTCACCTGTTATTGCGTTCAAAGTTTTTGATTGTCAAATAATGCTCATATTAGAGTATGCAAGTGATATATGGTATACCGGTGATAGTGTTAATGATTTGGAAAAAATACATCTAAAATTTATTAAATCAACTCTGGGTGTTAGAAAGCAAACACCTACTCCTGCAATATATGGTGACACAGGACGGTTTCCATTGATTACCATACAGCATATTAAAGCTGTAAAATATTGGTGTAGAATTCTAGATCTATCACAGAACCACCCTGTCAGAAATGCCTACAATATGCTACTAGAGCTAGATGGCACTGGATTCACAAACTGGTGCTCGCGTAGTCGGTCTGTCCTTGAACTTACTGGGCTAGATCAAGCTTGAGAAACACAGCACATTGGAAATACAAATAAATTCATGCTTTCCTTTAAAGATTCAATTGTTAGAATATTTACACAGCGGTGGAGACAAGATATCGAGAGTTCAAGTAAGCTGCGCACATATTCGTTAGTAAAAAAATCTTTGGGTGTCGAACCATACATCTTAAATATAAAGGGGAACCACCTCATAACAGCAATGGCGAGATATCGAATGAGCTCACATGATTTAAAAATAGAAAGAAGACGATACAATAATCCAATGACTCCAATAAACAAACGAATATGCACAAGGTGTGAATCAAACGAAATTGACGACGAGTATACAGCCGACAAATGAAATGTTTCTACGAATTATGACATCCACAGACATAACAGTGGTCAGTAGCGCAATTTATCTATGGTTGTTTTAAACAAATTAAGGGTTAAAAATGCTGAGTATAATAAATCACAATCCAATTTTGCATGCTAGGAGAACATACCATGACGGTAAATTTTAGCTATAGGGCCATTGCAAATTTGACCCTTGACCTTAATGGCGGCCATTTTTCAAAATGGCCGCAAGAACATACATGTATCAATATCTCAGTTTCTAAATCACTTGGAAAAATGATATTGGTGTATAAATCTACATTTTCAGGACCAAGTATTACAAAAAAAACAATAACAAATACGCAAATTTGACCTTAATGGTGGCCATTTTTTTAAATGGCCGCCGGAATATACATGTTTTAATATCTCAGTTTCTAATCCACGTAGACAATTTTTTTGGTGTCTAAACATACATTTTCTGGGCCAATGATTATAAAAAAACAATAATACGCAAATTTATTATTTGACCATCGTTGCAGTCATTTTTTTCCGAAAATGGCCGCCAGAATATACGTGTTTTATTATCTCAGTTTCCAATTGATTTAGAAAAAAAATTAGTGTCTAAATATACATTTTCGGGCCCAAGGATTACACAAAATGCAATTAAAAATACGCAAATTTAATATTTTTATCTCAATGGTGGTCATTTTTCAAAATGGCCGCCAGAATATACATGTTTGACTATCCCCGCTACTAATCAACATAGAAAAAAAATCTTGTTTAAATATACATTTTCAGGACCAAGACATGATTAGGGACAATAATCTGAAATACGTATCTAAATGATCTGATAAATACTTGTTTTATTGTTCTATTGATTTATTTACAAATCATCGCAACATTAATATGAATGCAGATAGGATATGAAGGTAATGCTTTTTGGTTGATACAGGTTGAGATCGGTAGCATTAAAAAATGATGTTTGCCATCAAATAATTTTTTCCGTCTACAGCTAGTTGACTAGGCAAAACATTTAAAACCAAAAAAGCAAATAGCTTGATGAATTTTATTTACAATCTAACAAAACTAAGCTTGAACAAACTGACAAGAAAAAAACAGCATTAGCAGACATTACATTATGTTCTCAAAAGGTATTTGTGTCAAAATAGTGGCATGGCAGATCTGTTTTTGCATGGAACCACCAACAGACACAGAACTATTGTACCATACGCTTGATCTTCATGCTCTAGTCAGAAAATATGCCCAACACCTACAAGATGCAAGTATGCTGGTTGAACTAAACAAAGGTGATGTTATTATTTAGAAGGCCAAGTACCATATTGGTATCTTGTAAACAGTGCAAATAAACCTCTACAACCGCGCCAGACAAGTAAGGGAGATAACTTGACGAAAAAGGAGACAGACATCAGCGTAGTGCAGATTCACAACAAGAGAAATAACTGGTAAGGGCTCTATTTAAATTGGCACTGTTTATTATCATAATGGTAGTGTCATAAACAGTTCTACAAGATTGGGCAACAACCTCTGTCGTTTTTTTAACACAGATCAAGTTGTATATGCAAAAAAACTAAAGAGCAAACACCCTCGTAGCCATCGATCTTTTTGACCATAAAACGTGTTTGACAAGTCAATATCCTCGAAATGAGGCGAGTGGATTGAGCCACACACATTTGAATACTCTGAACAGTGATCATTTTATTTATGGAGGAGTTTTAGACAAGCTACAGTAGATATACACTCCACCAATTTATCCGGTATCCTGATATCCGGCTTTATGTTTACTGGACCTAATAAGTCAGACTGTAATTTCAATTTAAAAACAAACCTTACTGTCACATATATTGATATCTGATCAGTTTGGATATTGTGAATTGGGGTGACTGCCAACAGGCAATGGGAGCTGAGAAGTGAAGTGGGCAAGATTAACCTGTCTCTTATTTTAGGTCTATGTAACAAATTAAAATATGTTTGATTACACACAGTGTGTGCAAGACAGATGTGATTAGATATATAGTGAAATCTGTCAAAGCACTTTGATCTATAAACTATTTTATTTGTAGCAAGAACAGGTTAAAAGATATTTATATTTTCATATTAAACTGAAGGTTTCAATGGTAACAATTTTTAATTCTAAAATGAGTTTTCTAATTAAAATTAAAAAACAAAATGGCCGCCAAATTCACTAGGAAATGTACTATTATTCCATATATCCAGAACCACTATCCTCAATAACACTTGTATATCTACATTTTCAAGGTGGTAATTTATCCAAAAGCAATCCATTGTGTTTATTTAAAGCGATTTAATCATTTGCAGCTATTTTATTACTGGTTATTGCAAAAATAACAAGCGATTATTAATGAAAATCTAGCTTTTCGCTGGATTTCATCAACTATTTACGCTGTTGTTACCATTATCATGTTTTGACCATGGTCAGTAATATATTTATGGATATTTTGTAGCATATTACATCATGTCATGCAAGTATTACCATAATATTTAATATATTAAGAGCCACCAGTCAGCTATAATCAGTAATGTTGACTTCTCAAATTCCCAGATTAAATAGAAAAAAATGGCTATTGATATACGTAAACAAATTAGCAAACTGTTTGGGCAATATGAGTCATATGTTGCTTTGACACGGACATGAATCGGTATACGGCGCCAAAAATAGGATTTGGTGGTAGGGTTTTACCAGCAGGAGGAATTGACATAAAGCAATACTGCACACTACATGTTTTTCAAAAAGATGATATCGATGTAATGCACAGCCACGATGACAAACATACGGCATGGTCGGAATCAGAAATCAGTATCTCAGTTTTGATCCACAGCCGATTTGTTGTCCCGAGGAGAAATGGCGCGGTTTAAAGGCCGATGTAAATGAATAATCATATTCGTTGTATCATGTTTGCATATCTATTGAATTTTGTTGTTAGGCCCTATGGTGTGCTTTTGATCCCATCATGCTCAGCTTTCAATTAGGAATGCAGTAGGCCTACTGTTAAAAACAACTATGGAAATGGTGCCCTTAATAAATGTAGTGACTGGTACAACACAGCAATCATGAATTGATTGGTCAACCTGCTTATGACAAAGCCAAAGATTGAATTGCAAACTTGTAGTGGCCTCTTCTAAAAAAATATTACAGTGTTACCATGGTTACTGTTGTGATATGTGACTTCCATGTAGTTTGTGAGAGTTATCAGATAACACATGGAACGATGGAAGAAATCCAGTATGTTTACCAAAGCAACACAAGCAAGCATCCATGACAAGTCTGACTACAAAGTCCTGAGATAGCATAATGCTAAGGCTAACCAATAAAGCATTCTAGGGTCATATTGGTTTCAACCACTATATATCTTCAATAACGTTCAATGAACAATCCATTGATCAGGGGCCCACACAAACTATGTGATTTGTCACAACTAACATGGTAGAGCTTACATATCAGTCTTTTATCCTATCTGGTAGTGATGCTTATTGGAATACTCGCATGGATCTACATACATACAGACCCTATAAACTCTATTCTAGTGAGTATCTACATGGTTATAAATGAGCGCATTTTCAAAACACTACTCTTGTAGTGCTATGATATGCTTCGCTTCCTTAATAACACGCGAAATATGTACTCCACTGATCTAACAACTTGTGATTATAGCCCAAGCAATAAAAGACTTGTGAAGTATTCAAAATCTAGTAGTGCAGATACACTGGAACCTTAATACACGTATTGATATACATTTAGTGCTCACAACTTTTGTTCAGGCAAAAAATGTATCAAATATCTTAATAATAAGAGAACATCAGTCGCAAAGCATGAACTCACCATTTGACCACGTCCAAAATGTTCCTGACCCTGTGTCAGTGTCTGTATCTTGATCGATGGACATGCACTGGTACGGAGTATGGATAAACCAACTTGTTGTTTATGAAAGATCCACAAGAGTACATTCAGTGCGACTGTAGGTAATATGGATACATTAAGCTAATGTATTGAGATAGGCTTATGCGAAACTTCAGCACGACTAGTCTGCCACTACGAATATGTAGACTTTTATAGAAATATTTCCCGAATGTGGATACAGTCGTGATATTAGGACTAGTGCAATGTAAGAGAAATAATCTTCTTGGTATTCTAATTTCATGTGAGCTAAGTACTGGCAGATTGTGACAGCACATTCTCTTCGAAAAAAATTTGGAAAGCAATCAGCCTGAATTATCTTCAAACAGAGTCCTCTGCTGCTTGATCATGTTGATGTTGTTGGCCGTTAATGCTGAGGATGTTTGTACACATCACTAATTAAATCAAGTAGAGTTAATGCAGAAAAACACATTTTTACAAGGAAAGTTGAAGCAAAAACAAAATATGCAATAATGGTGGAACATTATTTAGTCAGATATTGGAATATATTAAATGAATGACTATGCTTTTGATAACAGAACACTAGCACGCCAAGTACTGGTTATCCCACCTATGAAATTCACTGTATGTTATTCGTCAGCCCATTATGTCAGAGTTGTAACCATCTCATGTTCTGTGATTGGTCGGTCTCAGTGTGCAAGAGATGGGGCGTGACGCTTTGGTAGAGCGCCTGACTGCCTCGCCAGTCATGTTCGAAACCAGCTTATCCTACTTGGGTCTATCAGAGAAATATCATTGTTTCTCCACTCTTAATGTGACTAGAAGATCACACTAATGGTTCAGACCAGTTGATTTCGTGCAAGACCACGCGTTGTGTGTTCTGTCACATATCAGTGTGTGGTCTGCATGACCGTCTGCATCCGCACTGTAGAATCAGTGAGTAATCTAATGAATCAATCTACCAACATAATAGGACCGTTGTGTGCCCATATTCATATACATAGACCATATTAGCCTGATACTTCACTGCAATCTATTGTAGATAAATCTTCAGCTATAGTGTTCGATGTTCAGGTCTTCTCGTTTAATGGCTCAATGCATTAGAAAATCTATGAAAAAAATAAATATTATGGTCTTTTGACAAATTTACAGTGGCTTTTTGTTAGTTTTATTTGCCCATTCGGAATCAGTGACCTCTAAAATGTATAATATGAAAAAAAAAAGATTGTGAAATTTGGTCAAGTATCGGCAAAACTATACACAATTTATATTTTCCTGCTGTTTCTTTGGCGGCCATTTTGAATGACGTCATAAGATGCTTTTAAGCGCAGGGAGAGCTTGTTATCCGGCCAGGCGGGGTCCCCAGGACCCTACTAGACATGCCTGGTGTGTCAGATTGCTTGTAACAAAGAAATGCCATCTAGTCATTTTTTCATCATTTTAGCAGCCCTTGGCTGGCTGACTATTGTGGGTGAATATATTTTACGTCGCTTTCTGCACAATCATTGCAATATCCCGACTGAAGGAAGCCTTATATCCTACTTTAACGAATAACTTCAAGGGTTCTTTATAGAGCACATCACCAGTAACTGAACTATAATTAAAAAATACCAGGAAATCTAATACATTGTCTACATTTATTAATTTTTTGACCGACAATAATATGACTGCCATTGAATTCTTCTGTGGAGTTAAAGTGTTTATGGTCTATTTTTTGTAATCCTTGCCCTCGAGTGCTGACACATATATCTATTAAAATAGCTATAGTTTTTAAATGTCCGCAGTTGGGGTCTGTAAAATGTTTTTTGTTGTATTAATATATTTAAACATGTTTTTGTTGATATCACTGCCCTTGAAAATGTAGGCCTATATTAAGATACAATTTTTTCGCTTATAAATGAATAATTTGCCGAGATATTCACACTCAAATATATTCGGCCATTGAATTAATAAAAATGTTCTTTTGTTGGATTAATTTTTTTTAAATACTTTTTTATCAGTGCCCTTAAAAATGTATATTTAGATACAAATATTCCGATTTTACGTGGATTGGAAGCTGTGATATTGACACGTATACATGTAGATTTGGTCGGCCAGTTTGTACAATGACCACCACTGGAGTCAGTTAAAAAAAAATTGTTGTATTAATGTGTTTAAAAATACTTTTTTAGTATCACTACCCCTGAAAATTTATATTCAGATAAAAATAATTCGATTTTAGGTGGATTAGAAGCTGAGATATTGATACGTACTCAGATTTGGTCGGCCATTTTATGAAATGGCCACCACTGGAGTCAATAAAATGATTGTTATTCTGTTGGATTAATGTGTTTAAAAATACTTTATCCTTTATCAGTACCCCTGCAAATATATATTTAGATAAAAGCATTTCGCTTTTAGGTGGATTAGAAGCTGAGATATTGACACACGTTGTATGTGGACTTTGTCGGCCATGTTTTAAATGGCCACCACTGGAGTCAGTATTTTTTGGTCGCTTAAAAATATTTTGTTTTGTTACAAGTGGCCTTCAAAATATACATGTAGACATAGATATTCAGAATATATGTGTGGATTAGAAGCTGCCATAACAATTATCATATATTTGGTCAGCCATTTTGTAACATGGCTGCCATTAATGTCATTAAAATGCTCTGTGTTGGATTGATGTGTATGAAAATACTTTATTTATTATCAGTACCACTGAAAATGTATATTTAGATTGAAATATTTAGATTCTAAGTGGATTAGGCGCTGGGATATTGACACTTATATACCTTTTGGCGGCCATTTTGTAAAATGGCCCCCAGCGAGGTCACAAGTCATTTTTTTAATGGCCCTATAGCTAAAAACATTCTTAACCTTTTCACTACCATACATGACGGAAATTTCCGTCGTCATTCGTCAATGAACGTAACCATAAAATGACACAAATTTTCGTCAAATATATACCACATTTATGTATTTTTCGTCATTTGAAGCTGGAAATTGCGTTAGCAATTCCAGCTTCAAATGACGAAAAATAGAACTCCTACACCAGTATATCTGGATCCTGGCATGCACTCCGGCCTGGAAGTCAAAGGGTTAAGGGTGTACTCTTACAGCATGTAAAATTTCATGCTTTTATCATTAAATGAACAATTCCTTCATATATAACCACCAGTCATCCTGATTATCGATATTATCATGCCTTCATGATCTGACTTGGATATTACCGCATATCAGGACAGCTGTTGCTCTCGGATCTTATTATTTGGCTTTTTAGGGCCGGTTAAGGACGTTTCCGTCGCCTCTGTTATCAGACGAGGTGGGGCCTTATGGAGGATTTCAGAGTTGCTAAGTCAACTGATTTTCTCTATCAGGTCGGGAATGTTTTTCTTCGATTGTAACTCCGGGTATGTGGCACTAACTAGGTCGTGATTGAAATGGTATGAATTAAACAATATAGTGAATTAAAATAAGCTGTAATGTTTTTTTTTGTGAGGGCACACATAATTATTATCCGTAATTGTTATTGTTATTACATCACTAGCTAAGTCTGCAACACTCGATAATATGGATGGTTCTGATGCTATACTTTGTTAGTATGTATATATTGTGTTTCGGTAGGAGCACTGTTATTATGTTAAGTTTGCACCACTAGTCAATATCAGGGAATCTCCGAGCTCATAGCGACTGTGCTTGCATGGTCACATGGCTCGGAGCTACCTGTTTCGCGGATTGCCACATTGATTGTACTTGCATGATATAATATTTGATTTTTAAAATATCGTGCAATTTTTAACACTGTTCTAATACATAGCCTACTCCAATTACTGTAGCATAATTATGCACTTGTAAATATTTTTAGGTTTCTACGCTTTCCAGAGTGTCTTTTTTGCTACTATATATAATTAGCATGCCATACATAGTAGCTATTTTATCTCTGGTTTTGGTGCGGGAAATGTATGTATGTATGTCATACTATGTATATTGTCATGTGCACATGATTTTAACAAATTAACAATGTTGTATATACATGTACATATCTCTCTCTTATTGCTATGACAAATAAGTCTGGATTGCCTTTCTTTCTGTCAGTAAAATATCTGTCTGTCTGTATTGTTCAATATATCGACCGTTGTTACCTAATCAAGACAATAGGCGCGTAATTATCACCAGGTCAAAAGTTGACAAAACACCTGAGTTGGGCAAGTGTCGAGAACGCTGGGCCAATATTACACCAATATTGTGGCTACCACGTAGACATTGTTCAAGCAAACTTATTTCCTCATGGTGTTGTTTAACATAATCATTTTATCCTGGTACAATGTTGAGCCAAGACTGTCATATTTCTTTGAAAAAAAAGAAAATATAAATAGATATGTACAGTTGTACACTATTATACGTATGCATACGACATTATATAATGCTTATATAATAAATAGGCCTACTATCTTTTTGAAAAAAGACATTACCAATAAATATGTACATATATGTAGGCCTACACCTATACGCGTTTAGACAAAAACATGCTTATATTATATACATGCATCGCTCATTAATAAAAAGAACTGAAGGAATTCGATTTTTTGTTAATTTGTGACAATGTGAGTTTTGCGGGTCGCTGCGTGCCTGAAAAAAGATGTGCGGGTGGGCGGGTGCAGATACAGAATATAAATCTATGTGCGGATTCAGTCAAGCGCGGGTAGCCGAGGGGCAGGTGCGGGCATGATTTAGAGGCCCGCGCAGGTCTCTAGTGGGTAAGCTAAACATGGGAATTAAGTACAATGGGGGGTTTTCCAAGCCACAGTGTCAACAAGAGTAGGAAAAAAACAGGATACGTACACGTGGTAAAATAAACAGTGAGCATGAAGTAGTCTTTCCATCATAATACGACACGTTGAAACAATAATGTTTTAATACTGGGCCAGCGTCGCAGACGTTGGGCCAACATTAAAAACTCATTGCTTTAACGTGTCGTGTTTGCTGGGAAAACATCACCAACACAAACATACAAAAGTAGGCCTATATGTACCACCCTAAACTAGCACAGTGTCGATGACCCAATGTTGATTTGATTGCGGCCGGCGTGGCAGACTATGGGCCAACATCAAGTCAATATTAGGTCAGTATTCGCTTGGCTGCCTGTACCTCAACTATAAAGAACAGAGAATACAAAGTTTTTGGTAAATTTAAAACATATATTCTCACCTATCAGTCTATATGCCTAACAGCGCCTAGGTCATCAGAGGACCGACCTCAGAAGCGCACAAATCCTTAGCATGATTAAGTGTCATAATTCAGCTCAACGCTAGTTCGTCAACAAGGAGCCGGACGGACAGCCAGGGCCGGAGAGCCAGAAGGAATAGATAATATTTAGGTAGCTTTAGGAATGTTAGAATTATTTAGACATTTACGACCGTATTCACAAAGCAAAATGAAATGAAATGAAATGAGTCGGGCTTTAGGCCACCTTTGTGCACATATTGGCTAAACTGGGCCAGGAAATGAAATGAATCGGGCTTTAGGCCACCTTTGTGCACATATAGGCTAAACTGGGCCAGGAGAACCTCCTGAGGATGGTGAGATGATTGAGATGACACTGTCCTCCAGACACAGGATTCGAAATTCGAGCCGTGGCGGTCTGAGGCCGAGCACGCTACCTCTCGGTCACGGAGGCTCCCCACAATACTAACTTTCACACGTGGATGGGGAAGAAACAATTTTGTTTCTTTGAAACCGCCGAGACCGGGAACCGAACCCCGGACTCTGGCGTGAAGGGCAGCGGTGCTAACCACTACCCTAGGGCCCCCGCCCAACTGGGCCAGGAGAACCTCCTGAGGATGGTGAGATGAGTGAGATGACACTGTCCTCCAGACACAGGATTCGAAATTCGAGCCCTGGCGGTCTGAGGCCGAGCACGCTACCTCTCGGTCACGGAGGCTCCCCACAATACTGACTTTCACACGTGGATGGGGAAGAAACATTTTTTGTTTCTTTCGAACCGCCGAGACCGGGAACCGAACCCCGAACTCAGCGTGAAAGGCAGCGGTGCTAACCACTACCCTAGGGCCCCCGCCCATTCACAAAGCAGGTTTAAGACTGGTTTAGCCAAGCTACTGGTGTGAACACGAGTTTAGCGTTCAACCGTATGCACGAAAGCAGTTTAGGCCAACCATTGGTTTAAACCGGACAGTTTATCGATCGAAAGTCAAACCTGTTCAGGGGGTAGTTTAAGCACTGGTTTAACACGAAGTGGAATAAACATTAGAATGATAATGAATGCAAATATACGAAATAGAAGACTGATTATTTATTATAAAATAATGTACTTTTCTTTCGTTGATTGGTAGGCGTAAGTATTTATTTGAATTGAATGTTAATATTCAAGTGGCTCTTAAATGATAACAAGAAAACGATGTTAGAGGCGAGTAAACCGTATTGGCGTATATAGGCTTATATTGTCACTACATATTCGGTTTAATGCTCATTGGTAACAAAACGCATTTCACTACTATAATCTTTGCGTGGTCATATTTTTTCACATAACTATACATACTTTAGTTGATTCTACTTTTATCCAGTTAACATCCATATTATCACACGAAACACCTGTCTTTGAGGACCCAGTATTATATTCTAGTCCTGGCCAATGGCAGAGTAACTTTGTCCATCACATGACGAGATCAACCAATCACCGTCGTCTTTCAGTTGTTAATACAATTATGGTGTAGAATACCATACTTGGGCTGTATTTGGCTGGTTAACAATTATTTCTAATCGGCAGAATAAGCATTATGTTCTGAAAGTTATGTTGAATATTTGAATTCTGGGTAACATGTAGTTTGTATTCTTAAAATGCGACACAAAAATACATTGGATACTGCATTAAAACGATATCAGAATGATTACCTTATATAATATCAAGTACAGGCTCTATACAAGAGAAAACGATCTACTTTTTCGATAGACCTTCACCCACCCACTGTTATTTTAATGATGGTGTACCTCTATCTGCGACGCTGGGCCAACGTTAGACCTACATAGGCGAAATTCCCGTATTTTTTTTTGACATGGTTGTCCAAAATAAGAAATCAGGAATTTCGTCTCTTATATCTAGTCTAACTGGTAAGAGCGCAGCACAAAAATTAAAAAAACCTTTGCAGTTCTAGCCTATGGACATGTTTACATCTTATAGTCATATTAATAAGCCAAAATAAAATCATCGATTTGTTTTTGACTTTAGCCTGAGCCAGTCCCTTTATTCAGTAGACATATATACCGAATATTAGTCAGTATATACCAAATAGTACTCGGTATATACCGGACATATAGGCTTACCAGAACAAAATTAACAATCCATTTCCTATAAATGCGCTTCCGTAATAACAGTAAATCCCAAGCATCATATTTTTTTTGTAAAAACATTCGCACCAGCTGGGCTACCTGTGACATCCGCACTGACGATGAACATGTGATGCCCTCTGGTGAATAGGCCCTATATTTCAAGTTTAAATATAAACCCTGGGCCCGTATTCTCGTACAAGTTACGATATATCGTAGGCTTCTGATTGGTCGAGATGGCAATCTCGACCAATCGGAAGCCTACGATATATCGTAACTTGTACGAGAATACGGCCCCTGGATAGCAAATGTAGAATACCATTCTCCACGCATAGATGTCGCTCAGGTGAACCCCGCTCTCTGAATCTCTGAGGTCAGAATGATAGAATACGTAACGCAGTTGACATAAATAATCAGGACAACCACTATGAATCATTCATAAAACCTAATTTTGATAAAGCATTCTTAATAACTAGTTTAGATAATCAAGTTTTTTTTGTAAATATTATTGTTTTGCACCCAAATCTGAGAACAAGAGGGAATCTTCGAAATGTTACCGTAGCCCACTACATACTGGGACATGCATTCTTTGCATTGCCCCACTCTTAGATTTGTTCTTCCCATTTTACTTGCAAACTATATTGTGTGATGCAGTAAAAAGTTGCCCCATGTGCTTTTTTAGTAAATTTTTTTATATAGTCAGGAATATTTTATGCATACTTAAAAATATGTAAATATAGAGTAGATATAAATATTTTTTTTAGTTTAGAATCACCCATGATTATATCCCTTTGTAGACGTTTTTTACATAGGGCCCAATGAACACGTGAATTTCATAAACTAATAAATAGTTACCATTTTTATTATTTTCTCAACCACATAAGTTGTATTTCAAACTGATAACAAAATAATATAAAACAAGAGGCCTGAAGTCATATATCATCCCCCGCCATTGTTTAGGTTAGAGTTGTTGCGGTCACGAATATTTAAAAAGTTGACTTGTGATGGCCATTTCAAATTTCAGTAAATCACCTGCACATTATTTCTGACTTCAATTTTTGTGTTTTTGCGCCCACAAAAAATTATGAAGTTCATGCATGGCGGCCATTTTGAATTTCCGTAAAACATTGAAAAAATCACATGCTCATCTCCATATCGTGAGGAATGTGATTGCAAAATTTAAATAATTTACGATTTTAAGTTTTTGCGACCTCAAAAAAATCGAAATTGATCTGTGGCGGCCATTTTGAATTTCAGCAAAACTTTTAAAAAAACACCTGCATATCTCCATATTGTGGGGAATGGGATTCCAAAATTTGAATAATTTCTGACGTCAAGTTTTTAAGTTTTTGCGCCAACAAAAAATGTAGAGTTGACTTGTGGCGGTCATTTTGAATTTTGGTAGCATCTTTAAACAAGAACCCTGCGGTTCTGAACATTATTGAGAGTATTTTTTTGGCATTAGACTGGAGTTGATATTTATATTAAGCAATGGGCCATGTAAAATTGTAATCAAAACAAATATATTTCCCGCCAATACAGCCCAGCAGATACTATGTTAAGCTAATGTTTGCTTAAGGCTGGTACAGCGTCGTATGAAGTGGGCCAGCATTGACACAATCTTGAAACAGATTGTGTACTGGTAGCTTCAAATCACTGTACCAGGGAGCAATATCCTTCTAAAGATACGACTATTTGAAATTAGCTGTTCACAGACTGTGTCACGTCTGCAGATGTCTGCCGGCCCTGCACTGACAAGATACAACTTTTTATGTTTCCACATCGTTGGGACGCATATCAGATTATAGTAGCTGAAAAATGCTTTCTGATGATATAACTATTTTTACTGTATCCTTAATACTTTTTCTGTTATTAATTTAAAACCATGTTTAAATGGGGTTTTCGATGTGCTGCAGTTACCATCCAATGCACCCTTGGCGTTACAAGGTGCATTACACCACTAATTAGCAGGGGACGTCAGCGGTGTCCGTGTGTTGTGCCGACAAATGTCACAATCCCACAACAGCCCTCGACAAATGTCACAGCCAACGAAAAAATGTCACAACATTGCCTCGACAAATGTCACAGGCAACGACAAATGTCACAACTCTGCCCCGACAAATGTCACAGCCAACGACAAATGTCACAACATTACCATGATTACCAACGACAAATGTCAGTCGTCACTCTTTCATTGGTTAGTCCAGTTGACAAAAAGTGAACCGGGATTTTCTTTTAAGTTCTTTAAGTTTTACGTTTCTTTTAAGTTTTTATATTGATAAGTCTTTATATACACCATGAGAGCATTTTTAGCTTTGTTGGCATCGCGCCAACTTTGGGGAGAATTTGTTAGAAGCTAATTTGCATAATTCACCCTAATTAACATACAGAGCCGTTTTTATGATACAGCTTTTTAACAAATATGCGTAGAAACAAGTGCAATACCACTTTTTCGAATAAGTTTATCATGAGGAAGTGATTTCCGACGTTATTTTTGCAATTGAAGGTCAAGGTCAACTATAAATGTCAAGGTCAAGGCTGAAATAATCTAAAAATACGATCATGTTTATAATGAGAGACGTGGTTTAATTTTACAGGTTTGTTTCAATCCTTGCTCTTTTAAGCATGTCTGTATCATTATAAATTTGATTAGATATGTGCCACTTTGGATGTTTGCTAAACTCATTTGCATAATTCACCCTAATTAACATAACTGATCATTATATGTGATGACACAACTTTTTTTACCAATAATCTTTAGATATAATGCTATTTATGTGTAATGAATTTTTTTAATAAGTTTGGCGCGACCGAGAAATGTTTGACATATTTGAAAAAAACATTGCATGTGGTAATTTGCATAATTCACGCAAATTAACATAATTAACCACTATGATAGTAATTTAGCAAATAGGTCCAGAAACATGTGTAATACAAATTTTTCGTATAAGTTTGACACCAGGGAGTGGTTTTGGATGTTATTTTTGCAATGCGACGTCAATTTTTGCTTAATATGCCAAGTTCAAGGTTAATTTGTCGCCAATGTTGTCAAAATATAGATAAACTCGTGTCGCTAGTTGTCAAACCTAAACATATCGGGTTCCTTTAACCAATAATTATTAGATTTGCACAATATTATATATTAGCAATAATCAATATTAATATGTGGAAAAGTCAGATTTACCACATTTTTTTATTCAAATACATTGAACATGATTTTCATGTTATTCTGCGATTAAAGATCAAGGTAAACTTATCAGGTTAATGTGATATTGAGCCAAGTTATTAAAAAAGATTCACAAGCGCAGATATAATGAAATGCAGAGTTTTCAAGATCACTACACCTATATGACCGTAATCCCGATATCTAACCCTTCTGCTGCTAAATTGTTTGTTTTTATTTTTCGTCAAGTTAAGCTGGAATTGCAAACGCAATTTCCCTCTTCATTGACGAAAAGTGTTTATATTTATTTAAAAACAGACATATCTCAGATTCATTTTTTTATAAAATGATCAACTTCCACAAACTTTATTTTTATTTTAAAGTCTATGTACGCTTTGTGGTTTGTGATGAAACCATGATGTCAAAATATGTCAAATCAATTTAAAATAATGGCTATAAAGGCCTAATATAATATGTTTCCGAAAATCATAATTGTGTCAATATGTTTGCAAAATAAGACACTGTTGTGTTAGAATATGAGGGCTGTATATCATGATGATATATTATGATGTCAGAATATGACATAATAAGGATAGTTTCTGGATATGATATATTCAAATAAAAAGTGAGATTCACATGATAGAACACACCACAATAGTATCAGAATATCACAGTATCGTGTCTGGATTAAAAACTGTGATTATGCGATTTAATATTGTCTGACCATGGCATTATAATAAAACAAGATTATATTAAGATATTAGATAAAACAATTGTTTTTATGGCAGCATATTGCCATCGTAATATCATGTCATTATAATATCAGAAATGACAATGCATGACACTATTGTGAAAGGTGTCGACACTCTATTATTATATTCATAATTATATCGCTATTAAAATTCAATGCTACTTTTATATATTGCACTAAAGGACATTTTAATGTTAATACATCAAGGCATTTAGATTATCAAGCCAGTAGTACAATGCACTGAGTTGAGAAAATAGGACGTCATGATGTCAGGACATTACAGCAAAATCTCAATATATAAGAAGTTCTATATAATTTTATACTACAAGGGCAGAATACATCGACTCAATGAGATAATTTACGATTATAGACATTATGATATTACATATACTTTTTAATTGTTGTGATATTGACATTATATTATAACAATAAAGCGTAATGGCATACCCCTTTTTATATCCCCATTGACTCAATGTGAAAGTATGACCCTTCAATACCACAATGCAGTTATGTCAGATTATGATACAATAATGTCATCGTATGACACTATATCCAGATTATAGAGTTATAATGTCAGAATATGACAACATAATGTCAGGTTGTAGCACAATAACTTGACAAAAACCTAAATTAAGAAAAGCAACAACTACAATTACTTGTTCATTTTTGTCTGAATAAGAGTATTGTAATCTATGTCTTTACATTGGTCAAAACGTTATTTCTAATTCGCAAGATGTTATTATTTTGTTTAAATTGACATTGTTTTAACATTATGTGTTAGTCGTAACTTCTACCCCCCCCCCTCCCATACACATAAAATCAAGAGCTATCAGTTAAATATGTGAAACAACACATAATCATAGTTCAATTAGATAAGAAGACATTTAACACAACGGCTAAAACTTATAACACTAGTATGTATTAGGCCGTGACGAGTGTAATAATGCTCGAAATTTCTCTAAATTGTCCCAACGATTTTTACGCATATCACTGTTAGTATATCATACATACGTGAGACAATGCATGATTGAAAAAAGTACACACATTCAATGTCACCCGGATGTGAACAATTAAATGAGAGGTTATTTTTAGCTCTAGATATTCACATCGTTGTATTTTGATTTCATTAAAAGACTGTAGCAAATATGTTCTGTGATTGTTCTCATAAGAGTTGGTTATGCTACGTATGGTGAAATATATTGTGACGGGTTACTTGCATCTCACCAGGGTAAAATCTACAAATAGTAAGAAATATTCCAAGGGCAAAATCCAACGTTAGAATCTGACGTAAAATCGGGAAAAATCGTAGAATCTCGAACCTCGGAACAAAATGTTTAAAGATAGTAAAGAAAAGTAAAATTAAACCCCGAATGAAAACATGACGACCTAATTATACATTAGCCCGAGCGGTCAAAGGATGGATGCACAAAAAAAGGCTACATGCTGCCACATAGAAGAGAAGTTAACGTTAAAAGTTAACGGCGTTATAATTATTTATAACAAAATTAATTCCTCATAGAGAAAATATCAGGACTGACACCAGATGCCTTAAGGACATCAATCTCAAACAATTAGATAAACGGAAAATCTAACTAACGTCCAAAATATCGGATCACCCGAATGAAGTAACAACCAAAGAATGAATCCAAACACACGCATGAATTAATCACAACCATTTCTTTGAAAATACAACTTTAATTAGTCTAGAAAAATAACAATAATATCAACAATAAATCGGGTTTGATCAGCATGAATATCAAAAATCAGTCATGAACTATATATCAAAATGATTAGAAATTACACATGAAATCAATATGGCAAACAGATAATATCACTTCAGAGCTAGTTAAAATCACTTAAATTATTTACAATGATTATCACAATCGCTGATTGCTGCTCAGCACTTCTGACCAATAAAAATATACGTAAACCCTCTCGTTCCCACGTGTCAATCTCTAACTGAGACCTGGGAACCAAACGGTCAGACTATACCACTCATATAACATAAACCCTCTCATCCCCACGTGTCAGTAACTATACTGACACCTGGCGACGAAACAGTCAAACTTCCGTTATACACTGTTACACAACCCTACTTTCACTATAGTTGAAAGTAAAATAATAATAGAAGAGAGATAGGAGCTTAGCATATAAAATGTAAAGTAAAATTTTGTAACAATCAATATAATTGTATTAAACACACTCTGCTGAGGTAAAGGTTATATTATGACAACTAAAGGTACGGGCTATTGAAAAGCAGCTTGGGCGAAGACAGGAGAATGAACATCCGGTGCCCAAACCCAGGTACGCAATTGTACGGTCAACCAAGACTATCTTCGCCGTCACATCAAGCCTATCGAACTTTCCTCCAATTAATCGCTATGAACCCACTGCAATAAATATGGAAAATATCACCAAGGAGTAACACACAACTATAAATAAAATAAACGAAATAATAACATAATTTAGTAGAAATCGTCTCCTAGAACACCAAAAGTAGAAAAAATGGAAGGGAAGGCCTACATCACAACGACATCGCATCGCTTCATCACAACAACCTAGGGAATATCATCACTCTTCACTGCAGTTGGCCTATCACTGCACATCACTGGGAAAAATGTGAAACTTAAATAAAAGAAAGAGTTCCTGAAATCAAACTTGCCTGAAAACCCTATACCATGCATCAACATTCCTACTCCAACTCCGGGCACCAACCCTCCATCCGGGCACCAACCCTAATTCAGAACCTTGCATGCAACAAATTATAGCTTCCCAAGGAAGTCAACACAAAAACTATACTCTTGGTTTCTGCTAAGGAAAAGGCTAAAATGGGAGATTTCCCCTGTAACCAGGCTGAAAACCTTGTCGACAATAAAATGAACCTAGCCCAACTTTTGAAGTTACAAGCTATATCAAAATCAACATTATACTCAAGGTTCAACCTACATCTTGTCTTGAGTCCAGTTCACTTATGTCTTCACAAAATCAAGGAGATAAAAATAATAGAGAGAGAGGAGACGACTCGAGTCTGCTGGTACTGCTAGTGCTGCTGTCAAGTTAAATAGAACCTTCTCTCACCAACAGGCCAGCCAGAACTCCCTGCTGCTGCTGCTAATATAAAATCAACCTTCCCCCACTAACAGACCAGACAGAACTACCTGCTTCTGCTGCTAATATGAAATCAACCTTCCCCCACTAGCAGACCAGACAGAACTGATTCTGAATGCTGTGTCAGCTGGTTTTATCCAGTGGGGAGGGGGTGGGGAAATACTCTCCAAGCCCCAACTAATAACACATTTAAACATAATTAAGTTATAAGACAATACTCAAAATGCTTCCTTATCTAAAATAGAATTACTGTAAAACTTTCATAGTAATTGATTACGTTTTAAGAAAAATAATCTATTTCAACTCTACCCACAATCATACAAATTGCGCAATAACTACAAAAATAATCATATACCTTCCTTCAAATGACACCAAATTATGCAGAAAATACAAGTTGTCAACATTAACCACTGATATCATTAAATCAAGTAATAACCACACATTATTATACCACCGAGTTCGAAACTTGAGCTTATTTAATTTCAAAGTTATACACTCCCAAAGTTACAAAAACACAATCAAAATATTGACAAAATAAATAATCGTTATCTCCCTCAACACGCTGACATGGGCTGGTTGGGAGAATATGAAACGGTTAGGAGAATATGAAAATGTAACTCTTTATCATAAAATCGTTGAGAAATGACAACAGTTAAAAATCCAAAACAACTTCTAAAATACACTTCCGAATATGACAATCAATCGACCTGAAAAGATTAATTATAGTCATGCGGAAATCACAGAAATAACATCAAATTTCCGTAAGACTAAGATCACATAATATCGCCCATCACACGCAACAGTCACAGTGCAGTGCAACAGTCAAGTCAATGTACTCACTTTATCAAAATATGACTATTAAAACGAACGGACGATTCGGCAAACTTATACTCAAAATCACTTTAGACCTTAGAAACATATGAAAAATACAAAGGAGGGCTAAATTACTGTAAATAGCCGAAAACAAATAAAATCCGGAATCCTAGCAGACAGCTTGGTCTCACGCTGGACAATCGATTTTCGTCATTGACGCACCCTGTCAGTAAGTGATCAACTTCGTAATTGATGCAAGGCCGATTAACGATCTCAAATCAACCACAAAATCTCTCAAACTTTATAATTAACTTAAAACATATATCTTTAAAAGAATTAGTGTCACAAATAAAATTAAAAAAACGTTAATCTGACACCTAATTGCAAATACCATCAAAACAGATCTGGGGATAGGACTCACAATTTTGTGAAACTCAATGCCAGTGACAAAACCAAACTATTGAGTCTATCTCAGCCACTCAGTCTCAATACCTACGAAAACATGGTACATACTTAATAAACTGCAGAAATAAAAATAGGCAAATGTGCCAACCGTGGCACTACCCTCTGTCCTATCTCCAAATGTCCTCATTGAGATCAAAATCCCTGTATGTTAACTATAACATTATGACATATATAAAACACTTCCTTGAAGGTTAACCCAAAAAAACGGTAATGTTCTTAACACAATATGGTAGATCTTGATATCCGAGTGAAAATGTTCAACAGTGCCGAAGAAGCACATGTACCGGGTACTCAATGTTCACAAAATATATCCTGTTGCTCACGGCTGTTGTGGTTGATGCTCTTCATCAGGTTCAGGACTGCATCTTCCTTGGAGGGGGATCCTTTATTTTCTTCTCTCAGGAAGGAGTGGTCTGTGCGGAGAGAGACCACCATAAAGCTGAGCTTCTGCCATACTTCTGCCATCCTCATAGAAAACATCACAGGTGACATCACAACCTCACTGGAAAGGGGGGGGGGGTAACATCACTTTCACACAAGAAACATCACCGATCTGAAAACCTTGAAAAAGAAAATAAGAAATCTTCACGGACATCACTGTTCATCTTCTTCACCATCTTAATCTGAAAAATTGTTTGGTGTGAAATGTTTGTTTCTGTATTTAGCTTTCTTAATAGCCGACTTTACCCAATTGTATTTAACTGTGCCATGATATGGTTTTAATTTGTTATGATTAATGACTTTGTATTTGTCTGTAGGACATGCTTGTATAACAAAGTCTATGTCTGATAGTTTGTCTACAATTACATATGGACCTTCATATGGCATGTACAATTTAGGACTTTCACCTATTTTCCTTCTTTCAGTCAAATACCATACATAGTCTCCAACGCAATAGTGATTGAAAGATGATTTAGCATCATAATTGTCTTTTTGACGTTTGGCTTTCGCTTTCAAATGCTCTTGTGCTACTTGGTGTGCTTTTCTCATTTTGTTTCTAATGTTCTCTACATAGCTTCCAAATGATTCTGGTTCCTGACTGTCGGAAACATCACTGAACATCACATCACTAGGCATTTTAACTTCACGTCCAAGCATAAGCATATTTGGTGTGAAACCAGTTGTTTCGTGAACTGACGATCGATAGGCTGCTGCCAAACAACCGAGATATTTGTCCCACTCTCTTTGTTGTCCCTTTAAATATGACCTTATCATTCTCACTAAAGTTTTGTTAAATCTCCCCACCTTACCATTACATTTTGGGTTTCGAGCTGTTGTTCTTGTTTTTCGAACTTCCAACATTGTACATAATTCTTTGAAAATGTGGCTTTCATGATTTCTTCCTTGATCACTATGGATATCTAAAGGACATCCAAGTCTGCTTATCACTTCATTTAATATGAAATACGCTGTTGTTTCAGCTGTCTGATCTGGCATAGGTAAAATTTCTACCCAATTACTGAAATAGGCAGTAACAACCAATATATAGCGATTGTTACGTTCTGTTAGAGGTAAAGGTCCGAATATATCCGTGGCTAACCTGTCCATAGGAGCGCCTACACTCATTTTACCTAAAGGTGCTTTTGGTGTTTTTGGTAAAGTTTTATTTGCTCCACATATTTCACATTGTGTGACAAAAATATTTATGTCTTCTCTACAATTGTACCAGTAATACCGCTGCATTACTTTTGTGTGTGTTTTCCTCTTCCCTAAATGTCCTGAGAGAATACATGTGTGCATTTCAGTGACAATTTCCTTTCTAAGACTATGAGGAGTGAGCAATTGCAAATACTGATCAGTCTTGTCTCTTTTGTCAAATTTTCGGAACACAACCCCTTGCAGAATAATTAGTTGATCCCATAAGTGCATATAGTGTCTTGAAGCTGGACTCCAACTACAGACTTCACTGCGATCTGGTCTCTGACCCTTTTCCACATACTTGTATACACATGATATATCTTGATCTTCCATTTGTTTCAGTCTTAGTTTTGATAGGGAATAGTTACTAGACCATGTTGATCTATCGGATACTTTCTGCTTCACTTTATCAGGGGGATATTTTCTTTGTTGGGGTACATCATCTGTAGACTGTTTATTTTGATGCTGCCTTCTCTCAGCAGGTCTATCTTCAGTTTTGTTCTGAGTCTTCTGACCTTTAGTGGAACTTCTTGTCTGAACTTTTGAACATTTCCTGATTATTGGGTGGAATAGGTTTGAAAAATACCCTGGATTACCCTCTGTCCAATCTGAAAACTGGGGTAAAAATGAGGAAACATCCCAAAGGAATACAACCATTAAGAAATCATACATCAGTAAGGGGAATGGTTTATCCAGAATACTAGATGTAGTGATTCTATAAATTTTCCCTGTCTTCATTTGTAACTCAGGAAAATATTTGCTCTGCATATCTTGGGCTTTCTTGGTACACTTGTTACATGGTCCGCATGCTAACTTCACTTCATCACTATCTTCACATTGGCAATTCTGAGGATCAGGACATCTGGACATCGCATCTGCGTTACCATGTTTTACACCTGGGCGGTACTCAATGATTAAATTAAATGCCGAAAGAGTTTCAATCCATCTGGAAATCCTCTGCTTCGGTTCTTTCAAACTGAACAGCCATTTTAATGCTTGGTGGTCTGTTCTCACTAGGAATTGTCTACCTAGAAGATAGTGTCTGTAATACTGCACAAAATTTACAACAGCCAAAGTTCTTTGTCAGTAACACAATAGTTACGTTCAGTACTCGATAGAGTTCTACTTGCGTACCCAATAACACGTTCACGTCCGTCTTGGATCTGTGACAAAACGGCACCTAAGCTAATGTCACAGGCATCTGTGTCCAATACAAACTGACAATCATTTTTAGGATAACCCATCACTTCTGCACCTGTTAATACTTCTTTCAATTTCTGAAAAGCTTCTTCACATTTATCTGTCCATTTGAATGGTTTATCCTTCTTGGTCAATTCAGTCAAAGGATGAACAAGTTTAGAAAAATCCTTTACAAAGCGACGGTAATAACTACCTAGCCCTATAATACCTCTGACTTGTGTTGTGTTGACCGGACGTGGCCAATTAAGTAATTTCTCTATATTTCTTGGGTTTGGCAAAATTCCTTCTTCGGATACCACATGCCCTAGGAATTCTACTTCTTCTTGCAATAGGTGACATTTGGACGGTTTCAATTTTAAATTTGCCCTTCGAATTCTCAATAAAACCTCTTTCAATCTAGACAAGTGTTCCTTGAAATTTCTACCAAATATGATCACATCATCCAAATAGATTAAACATGTAATCCATTGTAACCCTCTCAAAGCTAACTCTATTATTCTCTGAAATGTGGACGGTGCATTACAAAGTCCAAATGGCATTGTAGTGTATTCGTACAACCCGTATTTGGTAACAAAGGCTGTCTTGTATATGTCTTCCGCATTAACTGGAATTTGATTGTAGGCTGAGGTTATGTCAAGTGTTGAAAATAACACGGATCCTGATACTGCATCCAAACAATCTTCTGTTCTTGGCAATGGAAATGCGTCCTGCACTGTCACAGCATTAAGACGTCTATAATCAATGCATGGTCTTACTGTGCCATCTCTTTTTCGAACCATCACAATGGGAGACGCCCATGGGGATGTACTTGGACGTATCGAACCTTGCTGAACAAGCTGTTCTATTGCTGCTTTCTCTTCGCCTTCAAAAGCTAAGGGTACTCTTCTGGGGGGTAATTTAACAGGTTTAGCATTGTTAGTGTGGATATAGTGTTTACCCAAATGAGTTCTACCTAAATCTGTCTTATCCCTTGAAAATACATCTTGAAATTCTATCAATAACTTGGCTAGTTCTTCTTTGGTGGGCTGATCATGTCCTTCACTTGCTTTCTGAAATAGGTCCTGAACATGTGCTGGGACATCACAACTCTCTGATACTTCACGAATTGTTGGATTCTCTGAATTTCCACGATTGAATGTAACACTTGAGTCTTTTTTACAATGCTTTCTTTTGTTACCTTTACATGATTGAATATCTGACTTGCATAATTTAATTCGTCGAACTCTGTTTCTGTTGCAGGTGTCATCACTTTCTGTGTCAAATAATGGAATAGTTTCACTTTCATATGGCTGAGCGTAACCAAGGATTGTATTTGGAGGAATAATGACATCATCCAAACATGGGTTCAACAACCTAATTTTCACAGTAGCGCTATCAGCCACATCCACTAAACAAGCAGCTAAGGCTAAATTCCATTTTTCACTCAGTGTAGGTGACTGCTCTATCATCACAATCTTGTTCCGTTTATCGTCTTCATCTCGATCCACGTGAACATCAACCATAGCTTCACTCATCGCAGGAATAGTGAGAAAATCAGCAGCAACTACCTTTCTGAATCTATGCTGTCCATCAATCATTACTATTGGAATGGAAAGTCCTTGAAGTGTTATCTTTTCCTTTACTAAATCTATTATAACTGGTCCTACTGGAGGGTCTTGTAAAACATCTGCTCCAATCAAAATGTCATCAGTAATATCTGCAACAATTAACTCTGAATCTATCAATGCCCTACCAAGCCCTAAGGAAAATTTTCCAACGCCTAAGCATTTTATTGGTGATCCATCAGCACCAACAAATGATGAAGTTGAATCAAGACTTGGTCTCTGTGTTTCTGGAATACCTTCATATAGTTTAATGGAAACCAAGGAACTAGATGCCCCTGTATCAATACAACAAAAAGCATCAATATCACACACCGATCCTTGAACATAAATGCCTTTGGATTTAGGTTTACTTGCTAAATTTGTACTTCTTGTCTTGGCTTCATCACCACTTGAATTCTGATCAGATACGTGCAATGGCAAAGGACTGGAATTTACATCACAATTAACATCACAAGTAAGCGGCAAATGCTTACTATCTTCACTGTCGCATGCTTCTTTTTGATCAATTGGTTGACCGTCTGAAGTCGGATCCATTGGATGGTCAGTCTGATGAATCCTCTCTAGTTTGACGGAATATCTGATTCTGTGCTAATTACTTTGGCTGAAACAGTTGGTGCCAACCCCTGTGGTGATCTATAAGTGTTAGGTCTATTAAAGTGTGTTTTCGGAGTGGTTTGGCTCCTTTGAGGACAATCTTTTGCATAGTGACCCAATTGCTTGCGATTAAAACAAGTAAATGATTTATTTATCTGAACAAGACTTGAGGTGACTGGTGGTGAATTGAAAATTCCCCTGGTCTCAAGAAGTTTACCGATCTCGGCGATAATTTCCTGTTTTAGACTTTCTTTTTGATTTCCCACAAAAATTGGAACTTTACCAGAATTAGTACAAACTGTAGGAGGTCTACTATTCTGTGGATTTGGTTTGTTATAAGAAACTGCACGTACATCATCATAGGCATCACTATATTCATCACAGTGTTGATCATCTGTTTCTGTAACTGAGGTTAGGTATCTTGTGGATTTCTGTGCTCGTGCCTGACTATCTGCAGCTTGTTTCTTGCTGTCTTGGTAACTAACTAATTCAAACACAGCTTCATCAATATCACCAGGCTGTTTCACATATTCAACTTGAAAACCAGAATTCTGATCAAATGCACCATCAAGAAATCTTCGCAACAAATCTTCACGTCTCGTGGCTGGATCCCTATTTGGATAAGCCTTGTGGTACAATCTTTTGAGTTCAGCGGCGTAATCTTCAGCCGATTCTCCTGGCTTCTGGGTTCTCTTTGTATACTTTGAACTGTAAGAACGAGCAGACTCAATTTTCCGGAATCGATGTTCAATTTCATCAACCAACAAGCGGAAATTTCGCCTGGTGTTGCCTGAAAGCTGTCCATACACAAACTCTCCTGCCTGTCCTTGCAATTTAGGCAGTAGTTCACGTAGTTTATCATTCGTAATCCACCCTTCCTGTACTGCTACATCATTGAATCGATTGTAGTACACTTCCCATGATTCCTTACCGGTAAAAGGTGGCAACTTTGTATTATAAGAAAATCTTCCTTGTCCAAGTCTGCTGTTGTGGCGGGTACTGGTACCAAGCATCCCATCACTAACTTGATCACTAAGTTCGGAATCTGATAGATGATGACAATCTTCTTGTCTTCGGATTGGCATACGAGGTCTAACTGATTGCTGTGAGTTCACACCTCTTCTTTGATGATCCACCTGCGGAACATGACAAGTCTGTCCTTGACTAGTAGATCTCTCAATAACCTTCGGAATAGTGTTACGATCAACATCTCTTCTATCTTCACCCCTATTCTCAGCGAATAAACTTCTCTGCGGCGCAGATGCTGCAAAATGGTGACCAACAGAACTTGAAACTTGAGCTGATTCTACATAATCAGTTAATGTGTCAACGGCTTGAACCGGGGGTACTGACTGAGGCTTATTAATCGCTTTCAAAATGTTTTGAATACCTGATTTTAAATTAGAAATGTCTTCAGATATCTGTGTTTGCTTTTCAGTTAACTCTGTTCTCAAACTAACTGAATCAGCTATCATATCCTGTCTAAGAATTGTAATATCTCTACCTAACTGATCCTGGTGTCTACCCATGTTCTGTAATTTAATCAACTGATCATTATTTTGGGTTTCATGAGCTGGTACTGATTGGTTTGGTGACTGCATCTTTTGTGTTTGCCCTGATAGTGGTGAATACTGCAACTGAGTTGTCATTATGGGTCTACTTTGCATTTGAGTAGGTAATGTGAAGTCACTAGGCTTATTGGATTGCGGGGTAAATGTGAAACCAGTTGGTCCCCTGGAAATGATGACTGATTGGTCTTCAGTAACAAGTTGCATTTCTTCAGTGCTAACATCACTCTCATAACCAGGTGGTGTTATATGGCGTTGACCGGCTGTTAAATAATCTGAACTTTCACGAGAACCATGAGGAAAAACATGGTCTGAATGCTGCTGGCTATCCGCCATTAAATCATCAAGTGACTGATTGAGTGTATTAGAAGCCGCCATTGATCTCAAATTATATGTATTATGTTGACTAGCCATAAGCTGTTGCTACAATACTATTTTGATTGTGTGTGTCTTTGTTTGTTTTGTCTATATCAATATTATATGATTTCTCAGGGTACATGTAACTGCTGGATTTATGTCTAATGTTATAATGTTGTACTGTAATGGAGTAGTGTCACTGAGCCCACATCACATCATCACTTGCATAGATTTTTAAGAATCCATGTCTCTTCACATTTATGAGGGATGACTGAAATAATAACCAATAAAGTTGTGTCAGTATGAAAGGTATTTAGAGGTAATATAATACCAGCTGTAAATCACTCAATCTCAAAATAAATGAATTATTAACATTGAGATTCCTTCACATTTACTTATAGTCAAGCATTTTAACTATAACCCTGATGCAGATAACATGAAATCAACTGAAATATAACTGGAATATGAATGTGCATCACAAGCTGAAATAAAATTGAAATATGCAAGGGGGCATATTTGACATCACCTATCTGGAATATAAAAGTATACAGGTTTGTATACTTGACATCACAAATCTGAAATGTACACAGGTTTGTATACTTGACATCACAAATCTGAAATGTATACAGGTTTGTATACTTGACATCACAAATCTGAAATTGTACACAGGTTTGTATACAAGACATCACAGATCTGAAAATAAGACATCACGGGTCTGAAATTAAGACATCACAGATCTGAAAATAAGACATCACGGATCTGAAAATAAGACATCACAGATCTGAAAATAAGACATCACAGATCTGAAAATAAGACATCACAGATCTGAAAAATAAGACCTGAAAATAAGACATCACAGATCTGAAAATAAGACATCACAGATCTGAAAATAAGACATCACAGATCTGAAAATAAGACATCACGGGTCTGAAATTAAGACATCACAGATCTGAAAATAAGACATCACGGATCTGAAAATAAGACATCACAGATCTGAAAATAAGACATCACAGATCTGAAAATAAGACATCACAGATCTGAAAAATAAGACCTGAAAATAAGACATCACAGATCTGAAAATAAGACATCACAGATCTGAAAATAAGACATCACAGATCTGAAAATAAGACATCACGGGTCTGAGAATAAGACATCACGAGTCTGAAAATAAGACATCACGGGTCTGAAAATAAGACATCACGGGTCTGAAAATAAGACATCACAGATCTGAAATGTAAGACCTGAAAATAAGACATCACAGATCTGAAAATAAGACATCACAGATCTGAAAATAAGACATCACGGGTCTGAAAATAAGACATCACGGGTCTGAAAATAAGACATCACGGGTCTGAAAATAAGACATCACGGGTCTGAAAATAAGACATCACAGATCTGAAAAATAAGACATCACAGATCTGAAATGTAAGACCTGAAAATAAGACATCACAGATCTGAAAATAAGACATCACAGATCTGAAAATAAGACATCACAGATCTGAAAATAAGACATCACAGATCTGAAAATAAGACATCACGGGTCTGAAAATAAGACATCACAGATCTGAAAATAAGACATCACAGATCTGAAAATAAGACATCACAGATCTGAAAATAAGACATCACAGGTCTGAAAATAAGACATCACAGATCTGAAAATAAGACCTGAAAATAAGACATCACAGATCTGAAAATAAGACATCACAGATCTGAAAATAAGACATCACAGATCTGAAAATACCTGTAAATCACAATAATGGAAGCAAAAACATATATCTGGCAAGGATACATCCTTTTGATTATTGGTGAAATAGACATACATTAGCAACCACTGTCAATACACACATTATGTAATTATTATACAGACTGGGTGTTCAACAATAATCATTTAATATATATTTTTTTTTAAATTTTGGCCAGTTCCTATGTGTCTATATATTTAATCTCTATATAAGTATTAGTG
This sequence comes from Flabesymbios commensalis, assembly GCA_964017125.1. Classification (NCBI taxonomy): domain Eukaryota; kingdom Metazoa; phylum Annelida; class Polychaeta; order Terebellida; family Flabelligeridae; genus Flabesymbios; species Flabesymbios commensalis. The sequence continues at coordinate 81,920,529 of OZ024902.1, forward strand.
CACTGCCTTCCAACTTGTCAGCAGTCAAAACAGAATGGCATCACGACATCGCTTGGAATCATCACAGGGAATGGAAAATAAAAACAACTCATTTCAACCATGAACAAAACAAGACAAAAAAAAACACGAGACTGGGTTCGTTTCACCGGATTCAAACTACGAGACAATCCTAGGAAGATGATAAAAAAACTTAAAACTCAAACTGGAGTAATATCAATAAAACCAACAAACCTCTGGAATTGCATCATGAATGATTAAATCAATCAAAGAATAGCTGAATACATAAATGAATGAATCAATCAGTCTTCTCCAATTGAATAAAGGAATGAATTAATCTTCTCTTATTGAATAAATGAATGAATCCCACTTCTGACACCAAAAATGTGACGGGTTACTTGCATCTCACCAGGGTAAAATCTACAAATAGTAAGAAATATTCCAAGGGCAAAATCCAACGTTAGAATCTGACGTAAAATCGGGAAAAATCGTAGAATCTCGAACCTCGGAACAAAATGTTTAAAGATAGTAAAGAAAAGTAAAATTAAACCCCGAATGAAAACATGACGACCTAATTATACATTAGCCCGAGCGGTCAAAGGATGGATGCACAAAAAAAGGCTACATGCTGCCACATAGAAGAGAAGTTAACGTTAAAAGTTAACGGCGTTATAATTATTTATAACAAAATTAATTCCTCATAGAGAAAATATCAGGACTGACACCAGATGCCTTAAGGACATCAATCTCAAACAATTAGATAAACGGAAAATCTAACTAACGTCCAAAATATCGGATCACCCGAATGAAGTAACAACCAAAGAATAAATCCAAACACACGCATGAATTAATCACAACCATTTCTTTGAAAATACAACTTTAATTAGTCTAGAAAAATAACAATAATATCAACAATAAATCGGGTTTGATCAGCATGAATATCAAAAATCAGTCATGAACTATATATCAAAATGATTAGAAATTACACATGAAATCAATATGGCAAACAGATAATATCACTTCAGAGCTAGTTAAAATCACTTAAATTATTTACAATGATTATCACAATCGCTGATTGCTGCTCAGCACTTCTGACCAATAAAAATATACGTAAACCCTCTCGTTCCCACGTGTCAATCTCTAACTGAGACCTGGGAACCAAACGGTCAGACTATACCACTCATATAACATAAACCCTCTCATCCCCACGTGTCAGTAACTATACTGACACCTGGCGACGAAACAGTCAAACTTCCGTTATACACTGTTACACAACCCTACTTTCACTATAGTTGAAAGTAAAATAATAATAGAAGAGAGATAGGAGCTTAGCATATAAAATGTAAAGTAAAATTTTGTAACAATCAATATAATTGTATTAAACACACTCTGCTGAGGTAAAGGTTATATTATGACAACTAAAGGTACGGGCTATTGAAAAGCAGCTTGGGCGAAGACAGGAGAATGAACATCCGGTGCCCAAACCCAGGTACGCAATTGTACGGTCAACCAAGACTATCTTCGCCGTCACATCAAGCCTATCGAACTTTCCTCCAATTAATCGCTATGAACCCACTGCAATAAATATGGAAAATATCACCAAGGAGTAACACTGGTAGTTACTACCACACAACTATAAATAAAATAAACGAAATAATAACATAATTTAGTAGAAATCGTCTCCTAGAACACCAAAAGTAGAAAAAATGGAAGGGAAGGCCTACATCACAACGACATCGCATCGCTTCATCACAACAACCTAGGGAATATCATCACTCTTCACTGCAGTTGGCCTATCACTGCACATCACTGGGAAAAATGTGAAACTTAAATAAAAGAAAGAGTTCCTGAAATCAAACTTGCCTGAAAACCCTATACCATGCATCAACATTCCTACTCCAACTCCGGGCACCAACCCTCCATCCGGGCACCAACCCTAATTCAGAACCTTGCATGCAACGAATTATAGCTTCCCAAGGAAGTCAACACAAAAACTATACTCTTGGTTTCTGCTAAGGAAAAGGCTAAAATGGGAGATTTCCCCTGTAACCAGGCTGAAAACCTTGTCGACAATAAAATGAACCTAGCCCAACTTTTGAAGTTACAAGCTATATCAAAATCAACATTATACTCAAGGTTCAACCTACATCTTGTCTTGAGTCCAGTTCACTTATGTCTTCACAAAATCAAGGAGATAAAAATAATAGAGAGAGAGGAGACGACTCGAGTCTGCTGGTACTGCTAGTGCTGCTGTCAAGTTAAATAGAACCTTCTCTCACCAACAGGCCAGCCAGAACTCCCTGCTGCTGCTGCTAATATAAAATCAACCTTCCCCCACTAACAGACCAGACAGAACTACCTGCTTCTGCTGCTAATATGAAATCAACCTTCCCCCACTAGCAGACCAGACAGAACTGATTCTGAATGCTGTGTCAGCTGGTTTTATCCAGTGGGGAGGGGGTGGGGAAATACTCTCCAAGCCCCAACTAATAACACATTTAAACATAATTAAGTTATAAGACAATACTCAAAATGCTTCCTTATCTAAAATAGAATTACTGTAAAACTTTCATAGTAATTGATTACGTTTTAAGAAAAATAATCTATTTCAACTCTACCCACAATCATACAAATTGCGCAATAACTACAAAAATAATCATATACCTTCCTTCAAATGACACCAAATTATGCAGAAAATACAAGTTGTCAACATTAACCACTGATATCATTAAATCAAGTAATAACCACACATTATTATACCACCGAGTTCGAAACTTGAGCTTATTTAATTTCAAAGTTATACACTCCCAAAGTTACAAAAACACAATCAAAATATTGACAAAATAAATAATCGTCATCTCCCTCAACACGCTGACATGGGCTGGTTGGGAGAATATGAAACGGTTAGGAGAATATGAAAATGTAACTCTTTATCATAAAATCGTTGAGAAATGACAACAGTTAAAAATCCAAAACAACTTCTAAAATACACTTCCGAATATGACAATCAATCGACTTAAAAAGATTAATTATAGTCATGCGGAAATCACAGAAATAACATCAAATTTCCGTAAGACTAAGATCACATAATATCGCCCATCACACGCAACAGTCACAGTGCAGTGCAACAGTCAAGTCAATGTACTCACTTTATCAAAATATGACTATCAAAACGAACGGACGATTCGGCAAACTTATACTCAAAATCACTTTAGACCTTAGAAACATATGAAAAATACAAAGGAGGGCTAAATTACTGTAAATAGCCGAAAACAAATAAAATCCGGAATCCTAGCAGACAGCTTGGTCTCACGCTGGACAATCGATTTTCGTCATTGACGCACCCTGTCAGTAAGTGATCAACTTCGTAATTGATGCAAGGCCGATTAACGATCTCAAATCAACCACAAAATCTCTCAAACTTTATAATTAACTTAAAACATATATCTTTAAAAGAATTAGTGTCACAAATAAAATTAAAAAAACGTTAATCTGACACTTAATTGCAAATACCATCAAAACAGATCTGGGGATAGGACTCACAATTTTGTGAAACTCAATGCCAGTGACAAAACCAAACTATTGAGTCTATCTCAGCCACTCAGTCTCAATACCTACGAAAACATGGTACATACTTAATAAACTGCAGAAATAAAAATAGGCAAATGTGCCAACCGTGGCAATATGTATTAACATATAATATAATTATCTCAATATTAGCGCATAGTTTAGGATGCTATATGGTGAGTGTCATATATAGACGTATTTAACGAACTGAGTTAAGGATTATATAGTGAGGTTTGCATAAAGACGTATTAAAGAAAATGAGCACACCTCCAGATTCGCTATTTTAAACAAGATCATCATGTATTTTTAGCTGCTAGCACCATGAGGCCTACATTTTTTGTAATTTTACGTAATACAACGTCATTCACCGGCACGCCTCACATATGATATTTATCTTTATATAATTAAAGTGGTAGTTACGCAGCTTTAATTTGTATGTGAATATTATACCAATTTACATATTTAACAAAATGTTGATAACTAGACGTGCCTACGCTCTTAATGTAATGAATTTACCTTGACTTCAAATCGTAAAAATAACACCAGGAATGGACTTCTTGGAAGTTGTTTAGAATTACGCATGATTCTAGATCCGATACATAAATCGTTATTCTTTGAACCAATTATAAGAACAAATTATGTTAATTAGAGAAAATATACTAATTAGCTCTTGACCTAGATCTCATAATGTTGAAATTAACCTATAATTGCACCCATAACCAAAAACCACTCACTCGTGTCAAAGGTATTCTAAAAAGTGTTGTTACAAATGTTTTCGAGCATATTTGATAAAAAGCTGTAGCCCTATTATCGGAATTGCTAATTATGCTGATTAGCGTATGCAAATTGGATCATGAAATCTTTTTCTAAAGTTGGCAAAAAGTAGTTCGTCGTTTCAAACTTAAAATATGGCACTTCATATACATATAATTACAGCTAACATGTTTTTAGTAATAAAGTTGTTTCCTTCTATAATAATGGGCAAGTATTTTATTTAGGTAAATTATGCAAATAAGCTTAACTGAACTCCCGGATTAAAACAGTTCCTGTACAATTAACACATATGTGTCATGTAAATATGCATAAAGTAATATCTTGGCGATATTACAGCCTTGACCTTGTCGTTATCAGTTGACCTTGACCTTGAATTGTAAAAATAACGTTAGAAATTCCTTCCTTGGGTTAAAGCTAGTCGAAAAAACGGTATTACACTTGTTTATACACCAATTTATGAAAAAGTTATATTATATATGGGTATGTATGTTAATTAGGTTGACTTATGCAAATTAGCTTATTGAGGTCGCGCATATCTAATAATGTTTCTAAATTTATATCTAATAATGTTTATAAAGATTCATACATTTCTGAAAGGGCACGAAATGAAAAACATCGTGTACAATTAACACATATGTGACATATAAACATGCATAAATTGATATTTTGGCAATATTTCAGCCTTGACCTTGGCATTTTCAGTTGACCTTGACCTTCATTGTTAAAATTACGTCATTTTCGAAAAAATGGTATTACACTTGTTTCTACGCCAATTTGCTCAAAAGTTATATTATAAAATGGGTAGGTATGTTAATTAGGGTGAATTATGCAAATTAGCTTGTAAAAAATTATCCCTAAAGTTGGCGCAACGCCAACAAAGCTGAAAATGCTTGAAATATGCATATGAGCACAAATCAATGAAAAAACCTTGAAAAAATCCCGGTCCACTACATGAATGATGGTGCTGGCAAATGGACTATGGTCGGATATAGAATACTATACTTGATCCGAGACCCGTAATGTATTTATTTCAGTTTTTAAGACCTTGAATTATTTCATAGCCTGTTTTTTTTCATTTTCAAAAATTAGTTTGCGGTATATTCTTATGTATTTGTTGCATAACATAACAAATGTAAAATATTACACATACTACAGAATCGAGCGGCACGGATTACTAGTAACAATTTGGACTGGAATGTAGGAGGTATAGATGTTGTTAAAGATCTAGGTTGGTTAAATGTTTGTCAACGAAGGGATTATTTTACCGCTATTACTGTACATCTCTTAGCAGGGTTGCAACCGAGTTATATAAGAGACCTGTTTACTCTATCTCGAGATATCGCAACCCGTTTGATTAGATCATGTTGTACATTAAATTGTTTTCACCCAAAGCTAACAAAAGCGATTTTAACTGATCTTTACAATATTTTGGTGCTATATTATATGGAATAATTTACAAGACATTATAAGAAACATTGATACGTTTAATGTTTTTAAACAAACATTAAATCAGTTTTTTAAAAACTTGGAATGATGTTGTTATATATTTTTCTAATATTATACCTTGTCTTTTACAATTATACACTGCTGTGTATGTTGCCTAGTCAGCAATAATTATGTAAAAGACTAATGTTTTGATCATATTGTTTGCAATATTATAATGGTACTTTTACAAGTTTGTACTGTTTTCTATGATACACAGAGGCCTAGTCAGGGCAATTATTTTCACAATTGTTTTCACTAATAATTCTACCCTGAAGAAATATATTTTATTATTATTATTCTTTTTATTTTTACAACAGACGCACTGGTCCGGCTTATGTAATGTGTATATCAGGCGAGAAAACGAATAAAGCATCACGCAAATGAAATTATGAATGAATGAATGAATGAATGAATGAATGAATGAATGAATGAATGCATGAATGAATGAATGAATGAATGAATGAATGAATGAATGAATGAATGAATGAATGAATGAATGAATGAATGAATGAATGAATGAATGAATGAATAAATGCATGAATGAATGAATGAATGAATAAATGAAACAAAGAATAAAGGAATGAAATAATAAATAAATAAAAGTAAGTTTGAATGAATGAATGAATGAATGAATGAATGACTGACTGACTGACTGACTGACTGACTGACTGACTGACTGACTGACTGACTGACTGACTGACCGACCGACCGACCGACCGACCGACCGACCGACCGACCGACCGACCGACCGACCGACCGACCGACCGACCGACCGACCGACCGACCGACCGACCGACCGACCGACCGAACGACCGACCGACCGACCGACCGACCCGACCGACCGACCGACCGACCGACCGACCGACCGACCGACCGACCGACCGACCGACCGACCGACTGAATAAATGAATAAATGAATGAATGAATGAATGAATGAATGAATGAATGAATGAATGAATGAAGAAAAAACGACGAACAAATGAACGAACGAACGAGTGAATGAATGAATGCATGAATAAATGAATATTTTTTTAAATGAATAAATGAATGGGTGAATGAATGAATGAATGAATGAATGAATGAATGAATGAATGAATGAATGAATGAATGAATGAATGAATGAATGAATGAATGAATGAATGAATGAGCATATGTATCATTGTTCTGGTATGAAACATGCATGCATGCGCAATTTTTTTTTAACATATATATATCCAATAAATACAAATCTAATTCACTTTATCCCGGTTCTCAACTTTTTATCACATACTGCATGTTATAGTGTCCAGATAGGGCCATCTTGCACTTTCGCTGCTTAAAATCTCGCTTATTCGCATCGCTCTTTCGTAGTTTTGCACTTTCGTACTTTCGCAGTTTCGCATCACCCTTTCGTTGTTTCGCAGTCTCGTACTTCCGCTCATTCGTTGTTTCGCATTGCCCTTTCGCAGTTTTGCCTCGCCTTTTCGTGGGTTTGCTGACCCTTTTGTTGTTTCGCCTTCTCGTTGTTTCGCAGTCTCGTAATTTTGCATCGCCCTTTCGTTGTTTCGCATCGCCCTTCCGTTGTTTCGTAGTCCCGAACTTCCGCCCTTTCACAGTTTCGCATCGCCCTTTCGTTGTTTCGCAATATCGCTCTTTCGTTGTTTCACAGTTTCGTACTTTTGTTGTTTCGTACTTTCGTTGCTTGTTTCGTACCTTCATTTTTTCGCACTTTCGCAGTTTCGCACTTTCGTTGTTTCGCTGTCTCGTACTTTCGTTGTTTCGTACTCCGATGTGATGGTTAATCCTACTGTCTGTCACGCTGGGATTCACTTTTCAGCAGAGACCCTGATGTGATGTTTAACGCTATCGTCTGTCACGCCGGGATTAACGTTTTAGCAGAGAACCTTGTGTGATGGTTAACGCTACCGTCTGTCACGCCGGGATTCACTGTCCAGCAGAGATTTTTTATGTGATGGTTAACGCTGCTGACCATCACATCGGAGCTCTGGTGAACTGGTTAGCGCTGTCCTTTTTTCACGCCGGAGCCTTGGTGAAGAGGCTAACGCTGCCGTCCATAACAATGAAACAACGAAAGTACGAAACAAGGAAAGTGCCAAACTGCGAAACAACGAAAAACCAAAACACGGAAAATACGAAACAACGTACGAAATTGCAAAAGTACGAAACAACGTAATACGAAACAACGAAAGTGCGAAACTGCGAAAGTGCGAGGGTGCGAAACAATGAAAGTACGAAAAAACGCGGGTACGAAAATACGAAACTTCAAAATTGCGAAAGTACGAGACAACAAAACAAGAAAAGTACGAAAGTTCGAAACAACGAAAGTGCGAGACAACGAGAGTGCGAAAGTGCGAAACTGTGAAACTGCGAAAGAACATGTGTACGAAACAACGAAAGTACGAAACAACGAAAGTGCGAGTCAACGAAAGTACGAAACAAGGAAACAACGAAAGTATGAAACAACAAAAGTATGAAACAACGAAAGTACGAAGCAAAGAAAGTACGAAACAATATTGAATGTTTACGCGTGAGCAGGGAAGAAACATTGTTTCCTTAGAACTTGAATATCAGAGCGGGGTTCGAGCCCGCGATCACCGGATTTCCAAACAGGCAGCTTTACCCACTGCACCAGGGCTCCCACCTAATAATGCATTTTAAGCATATATAAGAGCAAATATAGTTACATTGTATATAATATATAGAACAACAATCTTCACAAAATTACAGGTAGTCAGCAAAAATAAACATTTATCCACGTAATCAATGTACTCAAATTATTTGAAAATGAGGTATTTAATTTAATTTTAAACCTGTTATGTCAAAAGTTAAAAATTCAAGATGACCTTCAATTTTGATTTTGACCACTCGATGACCTTGAAATATAAAATAGCAATTATATTGCATTCAACATCTTCAAATTATTCTAAATGTGTAATTCAATAATATGGACCTATAACTTAGGAAAATAATAATTAAAACTTAATCTGTGGTAAAAGAAAAGTTTTCTTGTTGACATTGTCAGCCATCTTATTTTTTACCTCTAGATGACTTTGTAACATACAAATAACTAATGTAATGAGTGTACTCAAATTAATCGAAAATGATGTATTACATTAATTTCAATCAATAATCAGTCAATTAATCAATAAAACGTTAAGCGCCTATATCCTCAGCGGACCGAGCTCAGAGGCGCACAAATCCTTAGCGTGATCAGGTGTGTTATAGTCGAGACCAAAGCATGTTCGTCAACAGGGAGCCGGACTACTGAGCAGATGAAGTGGGAAAGCCAGATCAAATAGGTGAGATTTAAGTAATTTCCTTATTGTTAAAATTGTTTCGGCATTGCCTACGGGCGCATAAGGCTGGGTCAGATATAGAGAAAGCTCTTGACCCAGTGTTTTTTTTTATGGGGGACAACAAATCTATTTGATTTTGTGGAGCGTAGATATCTTGAGCATTTCATCCGAACAAGTAAGGCAGATATGCCGGTTGGTTGTCTTTTGGGGTTCGAAAAGCTATTGCGCATATCTAAAATGAATGCGATACTTGACAGGAAGCCAATGTAATTGTTTCAGAATATGAGCGGAACGACTAAATCGTGGGGCCTTGTTTACCACTCTTGCAAGGCAGTTTTGAACGCGTTGTAATCTAGCGATATCCTTTTCTGGCATATTGTGAAAAATTAAGTTACAATAATCTAGCTTGCAACTGACGAGTACCACTGCAATTTGTTTGGCAAGATCTAAGGACAGATTTTTTCGAATTCGATGCAGGTCACGGATATGATAGAAGCATGCCCTACATGCTTGGGATATGTGTTTTCGGAAATTCAAGCTACTGTCAAATACTACACCAAGATATTTGGCTGATGCAGAAGGATTTGTGTCTTGACCTAGAAATAAGCATGGTAAATTATGCAAGCATTTTTCTAGGTGAAGTTTCATCCCAATAAGAGTCTTGCTAAGATTAAGCTTCAGCTTAGACCCTGTCATTCAGGCCGACACACCCATTAAACCATGTTGCAACTTCTCAAGAGATTCCTTAGCGTTTGAAACTGATTGAGACATGTATATTTGAGTATCATCGGCATAAAGTTGATAGTTGATCTAACAGATCTAATAGCGCTGAGTGGTGTAGTATAAGGTAGAAAGCACTGGTCCCAGCACAGAGCCCTGTAGAGCTCCAAATAAGAGTGTGACTTTATCTGATAGAGTGTCTTTAATTTTTACGAATTGGTTCATATTTTGCAAATATGAGAAGAAAACCAAATTTGTACCTGGTCAGATAATCCATACCAATCAGAAAGTCTATCTGTTAATGTAGCATAATCAATGTTGTCGAAGCCGTCCGTCAAGCGAGGTTAGAGCCGTAATTTCGTGGACTGTGCTCACAAAAGTTGAGAATTCAAGAGTCAAAAGATGATCTTGAAACGTAAAACCATTCCAACGTGATCAGTGTACCCAAATTAATCGAAAATGATCTATTACATTAGTTTCTAGGACTGTTCACAAACGTTAAGAATAACAGCTGGATCCCCTCCATCATTTTATTTATTACATGACCTGATGACTTAATTAAAATAAAAAGTGAATAAATGTATTCCGTGACTCCCAAAACCTATGGATAGACTCCAATAGAATAATTATATCACTACCAGAACAGTTTTTTCCCATATAGGTGTAAGCTCGGTGGCCATCTTGGATTTATATATTCATAAAGTGCTGTCTAGATGATTGAATCATGTTAGTTTACCATTAAATTCCTTAATCGGAAGTCTTTTGTGTTTTTGCACAAGTTACAATGCTACAATGCTAGGTAATTTGGCGGATTTATGGCCGCCATATTGGATTTGAGGAATATTTCAGGGTGCCCCGAAGCTTATTTCAAAGAGTATTTCAGATAGCTGAATATACTGAGAAGTCCTTGACTAGAAAAAATGGCAATTTGTGTTTCGCATTGACCTGTGTATTACGACATCATCGTTAGTGATGCGTGTGTAGCGAGGCACATCAGGCCCACTGATTCATATTTTTTTTAAATTGTGAGTTTTTTTCGTTTTTGTGTCTCCTTATTTTTTACTTGTAAAAATGGCATGTCTATGCTATAGACCAAGCTGAGAAAATAAAGGTTTTGTATTTGTGGTTGATAATATTTTACCGTTTTTTATTCGTATTTGGTTAATAAAAGCTTATAAAAGGTAACAAGATAAAAACGAAACGATTATTATAATTTGATTCTCAAGACATAGCATAGCATAGCATAACATAGTATAGTATAGTTGTTAATCGGGAGGTCACAACAAGATGCAGGTGTAGCGTAGCGTAGCGTAGCATAGCATAGCATAGCATAGCATAGCATAGCATAGCATAGCATAGCATAGCATAGCATAGCATAGTTGGTAATCGGGAGGTCACAACTAGATGCAGGCGCGTATCTGTGTTTCTAACTATATATTGTATATAACATTCTAGCATTACAATTGTTACAATTTAGTTACGTAATATTAGGTGATATTATTATTACAGTGTAATTTCACAAGAAGCTGTATTTGTGTTTATTCGTAATTTAATTGTTTTCTCATATTATGTAACGTTGTATGATTATATATATACATGTAACTGTTTCTGCTAGATGCTGTTATAAATAAACCTACCGATTCACCCAAACCCTTTCCTCGCTGTGTCCTCTTACTACGAGTCCAGATAAATTAATTGTAAATTATGTTCACGTATGTGTATTTTTCATCATACTATGAATCTCATGAATCTTTTCATTTGAACAATTTTTAGAATTTGGTATCACAAATCACTAGAATAAATGATATATGAGTTTAGTTGAGCAATGTTGATGTAGTGTATTATATATTATATTAGCTTGGGACGAAAATGCAAAAAAATAGTTTCGATACCTTTCGAAGTTGCGGGCCGGTCCCGATGACTCATTCGTCTCGACTGGAGCTTGTAACCTGGGGTACCATGCTCGAATCCCGGTCAGGCGGGATATTTGGTTGTGCATTTACAGTGCATATACAAACTGTTCAAAGGCCTGGAATGTACCCTGCTGCCTATAGTACTGTGCACTATTATGAACCCCTGAAGTCATTCGAAATAAGAGTAGGGCATAGTCCCAGCTTCTGGCCTCCTTCTATCGCGATATTGCCAGGATTGTGCATAAAGCGACGTAAAGCAATATTCACTCACTCGAAGTTGCAACGTAATCGTTTGGGAAAATATTAGTCCTGTGGCACAGGATATGAACCTTGTGTTTTCTGGTAAAAATTATTTCATTATGTTTTTCTTTGAGTCAATGCCATCTAGATTGAGAATCCGTCGGGTGTAGGCATACTGATTACATCGGCTTGGCTTTTAAAAATCCAGGATGGTGGTCAAAATGGGCGCCACGGGCTATGCTGCGTCATAACTTAAGAAATATTATGAACATAAAAATGTGATTTTGGTGTCTAACATTATGGTTTTCGCAAAAAAACAATGATGGCGTCAAATATGGCCGCCATATACAGACTATGATGAGTCATAACTACTGAACTATTAGGCATAGATACGTGATGTTTGTGTCTAATATAGGCCTACGGTTTTCTGGGTCAAGGAATTAATTTGTGGTGCGTATTTAACACTAAGATAGATAAAACAATTGTCAATAAAATCAAAGATGGAGTCCAATATGACCGCCACATACATGCATGCGTAATATATAGCATTAAGGTAGGCCTACACACATAAGTTAAAACTATCTTCGACATAGGCATCATTTGCTGTCGAATGTAGACAACTTCAAAATAAATCACCTTTTTTCACAAAATGTTAATGAAATGCCTACACGCTTTAATTAAATGATACTCAAGGGCTTATGGAGTTAACTGTGAAACTCGTTTACTTGTTAAATTAGTTAGAAAATGTTCGATGAATGTAAATAATATTTAAGAAAACATTCTTTATTTCAAGAAATATATAGACCAACCATTATAAAGTAGAATCAGAAACTATAGTCGAAACTGACATTGTAATGTATCTAGCCACTCTTATCGTAATGATATAATGATATAAGATGTATGCCGCCTATAGTATATGTAGCTGCGAACGGTGTTGTTTAGGGGACGCGCCACGTCAAAACCGGACCTATGTCTCAAGTCATTGAGTTTATTAGTTGTAATTGAAGTGTTATGTTGCATCTTTTTAAAAGAACATAAATTATACACATATCTCAATTATTGACGAATATATTGATAAAAGAAGCTTGGAAACCAGAACCTAAAATATAATAAAATTAAGAGAAAATGCCTCCTAAAGTCCAACTAGTAAAATCACCCTGATGTCAACCATGTCTGAAATAGTAGAAATGGACAAAATAACACAACAATTGTCATTTTTGGACCAATGGCGCCAGCACTTCAATTGAATCTGTTGAATCACAACCCAAGTACATTTACACATGGTGATATGGGTTGAGGTTTGGTTTTACAGGGGTGTTACTCCAAGATCATGACAAGGTCATCTCAAGGTCACATCAAGGTCAAATCAGGTCAAGCGGGTGAAAATAGCTTATTTTTGGTGTTTTTGTTCTGTTCACTTGAGAAGTCTATGGTGATTAAAAGTCATCTAGACATCAGCAATGGGCCATACGTAAACAACCCGAGGGGTCACAGGGGTAATATAAGGGTTACAGGGGTAATACCCCATCAAACTACCCTTATCTAACCCCTGATAGAAATGACAGAAATGGACCAAATTACACAATGATTGTCATTTTTGGACCAGTGTAAATCACTTCAATTACATCTAATGACTCACAGCCCAAGTACACATGGTGATATGGGCTGGGTTTCACAGGGGTAGTTTTAAACCGCCATACGGACACTATTATTACAACAAAAAGACGCAATCCACCAAGGATAGTAACCCTTTAAATGAAGACAAATCAGCCCTTGTTTCAGTCTACGAGTGATCCTCATCGGGCTTGTCATTCCTAACAACCTATTGAATAGTCAAGACAAGTGTAAGAGGCTACATACAATTGAGTGGTCACAGGATCATAATCCAAAATAATAGTCAATGGCCACTATAAGACAACGACAAAACATTCAAAACACGTAGGGCCGTGTTCTGAGACAATCATACAAATTAAGAGCTAAGCCGTTAATTCACTACATCTATGTACTGGTCAATATCAACAAGCTCAACAAGTTTAAACAAGTTTATTGTACCTCCATGAGATGCACAAAAACAGAGGAGAGATAATATATTAATTATTATTATTGTAATAGCGTGCGTCACAAACACAAAACCTAAATAAACTAAAAATTGCAGATAATGTTTTAGCTCAATTTGTTCATACATTGCGTTATGTAAGTAGCAATTCTTTCTCGCCATGCGAGCTCAATAATTAAAAAATATCAAGTTCGAATGATCAGTGTGATAGGCTACATTTCGGAGATATTTTTATTCAAATGACAAGCAAACTATTGCCTTCAAATAACAAGCGATATTTATTACTATTTGTATCTGTTGACATAAGTTACATAGGTTTGCGCTCCTTTTTTGTACATTTAAATGTCTTTCCAGTTCTGCTGATAATTTATGATCAGAACCCTAAATATACACACAAAGTTATTCAGTTATGATATGACAGGAAAAGTAGATAAGGACCACAAGGTCTTATCTTTACAAACTATCAAATTCAGCTTAAAATATATATCGGTAAACGAAACGTAAATGTTGGGGTCTTAGCAGCTAGACTATGAGCTGTAATCGGTAGGTTGTGTCTGCACGCTTTTATTCCCTGCGAGATACTTATGAACAGTTCATGAACTTTCTTTGAAATAGCCTGGACTATTAGCATTAAATGGGCCAGGACAGTTCATGATTAATTCATGAGCAAACCTTACTGGAATGGTTCATGAATAGCTCATGCCACAAAGAGACATTCACATGAACCGCTCGTGAACTGTTCATATGAATGTGATGTCTGCGTGACTTCAACATTAAAACTCGGCTAATTGACATGTTTTACATCTGTGCGGGACATCGTGAACATCGAGAAAATACACAGGTAATATTCATGAGATGTTCGTGGCTGGTGTACTGACAAAAAGGAAGGGATTTTCCTCAGTGTTGATCCTTTCAAAAAAAACAAAACAAATTAACATCGGACCCTTCATCTAGACCCTCAGCGGGTTAGTCAAAGCCATTATAATAAAGCAATGGTTGTTATCAATTGTATAAACATTCCGATATACACACTTATCGGGTACATATCTCTTTCAAATGGAGGGTGGAAAAAGATAATATAAATTTGCGATGATATGAGGCTTATAACATCGTGAATCTAGTTACAAAGTTTAAAATTGTGTTATATAGGCTTATAATAAGCCTATGTAACACAATTTTAAACTTTGGAACTTCTTAACCTGGGTATGGGCCTTTAAAATTCATGATGGTGCTGGTGAAAATTGATCATTCCAAGCATAGAATGCTACCTCTGGCGTGGCCATTAGATAACAATTTTATTAAAATCAATGTAATCAAATTACCAGGTAGATAAAATGGAGTATTGCATTAGACTCTAGGATTACTTTGTCATATCATTGATGGTGACCATGGTAAACGATGTTTATTGTTGATATCAACAACCATCTTGCTTTTTACCTCTAGAATCACATGACACATATATTTTTTAAGTAAACTCGGAAATGCAACGTCAAACTAGAATAAATTAATAAAATCAACCTATTTAGATAAATACAAAGTGGTGTATTGCATTAGATTATAAGCTCATTATTTCAACCATGAAAATTAGTGGTGGACACAAAAATATGAAAATACAACATTTTCAAGGTAATTAGAGACAGCCATCTTGTTCGTGATCACATTGACACATTTAAGCTATAAACATTTCAATAAAATATACGTAATTAAGTTATTCTAAAATTTGACATAGGTTCCAGCCTAACTATTTGGTGGTCAAAGTAGATCATCTTCACAGTGGTTATTGGCAGCGATCTTGTTTGACATTGAAACGTAAAATAGCCATTCCATTGACCCTGGCGTATTCAGATTAGACTCTAATGGTGTTTTTTATGGTAGTACCCCTTCCAATATTGATATTAATAGGTCTGAAACAGTTGACCATGCCAAATTATGTGTTGTATCATTTATGCGACGATAATTGATCTACAAGCGACCTCTCAGGCTAAGTTCTGAGAAAACCTGCTTAAAGAAATCATGTGTTCGAAGTTATGACCCATGATAAGATTACGTGGTGGTAATATTAGACGCCATCTTCGCTTTTTTACTTTTTATCTATCGTATTAATACACTTCACAAATTTCTTAATCCCCGAAAACCATATGTTAGACACTAAAATCACATCTGTAGGAGCCTAATGCCGATTTAGTTCTGAAGCTATGAACCACCATGGGCTGTATCTGGCGGCCATCTTTGGCCCCATCTTGGAATGGGACTTTTTAAAATCTTAGTGTTATATACGCTCCATAAATGAATTATTTGGCCCTGAAAACCATATGTTGGACACCAAAATCACATATCTATGTCTAATAGTTCCGATGTTCTGACCCAGTTTATCCCTTTGCGGCCATTGTGGTCGAAATCTTGGACTTTTAAAAGCCAAGTCGACGGATTATTACTCTAGGTGGTCTTGTGCAAAAAAAAACCCTATAAATGATTGTTACCAGATATTGGAAGGTTTGAGATAAAAACGGCCTCCTTCCACCGGACTATATAATATGAATGAGCATAATTCAATGATATATGACCTTGAACTTGACCGTAACTTTTTATACTTTCCCATCATATTTGGATTTCTCTTACCCCAAAACCCTAAAAACGATATATTATATGACAGTTTGTGCCACTTATTAGTTACCAAATACGTGAATATAATTTACAAAATATGTTTTTGCCAGTAACATCTAACCTTGACCTTAAAATTAAAAAATAACATATTATTTAGATTCCTTATACCTTAAAACCCTAAAAAAGAGGTATTATATGACAATTTGTGCCACTTATAAACTAAGTTAGCAAACCGCCCTATGTATATGGCGGCTATTTTGGACGCAATAGCACCCTCTGTAGAGCTGTCATGCAGATACTCTCTCTAACATGGTGTCATGCGTGATACTCTCTCTAACATGGTGTCCTGCTTTCTAATGAGCCATCAACAAGCGCATACGACGAACAGAAATTCACAGTTTTCGCATATTTACATATTCTAAAAGTGTTCATTTTTTTAAATATATATTTTATGAATAGCTGTTGTACCACCTTGCAAACGCATGTACGCATTGAAATTAATTTGGTGTGTTCATAAGGTGAAATAGACGGCTGCTCACGAAATACTGGCATGGAAATTGACACCTTTGTTGATTTTATTTCAACATGGATGAACCTGAAAATCGTCTAAGAATACATTATTGTCCAATACATCAAATCGATATCCCACTTTCTCAAATTTAATCCTCCAAATCTACGATATCCAGCAAAGTATTATCAGAAAGGGTCCTGCTTTCTAACCATCATTGTCCTGCTTTCTAACATTACATTGAGCAAGTATGTCCTGCTTTCTAAGCGATCTGCTCATGATATAACTGTTGCAGTTAAGTATTGGCAATTTGAAAAAGGTTGTAAATTATCATTACATATATAATAATACTGCAACAACTGCTGCGCACACGGGGCGGCAACCAGTATTGTGTAAAATACATACAAATTAAACTAAATATCACTGGGGTGTAAACTAAACCGACTGGATCGTTGAGCACATGTTGTAGACCCATCCGCATGCGCATCATAGCTAACATCCTAAGGAATGGAGTCCGTCATAGGTAAATATTATGGATCATTGAAGCTAAACCACTTAGTCTACATGAATTTTCACGTTCGTGTGTGTATCCTTGTAACCTTTCAATATCAGTCACGTCCTAACTGTAGGCCTAACTGGGCATTATGCTTATGTTAAAACAATATGTGTGTAGGCTTATAGACTCCGGGTATAGACTACAACAGCCCCAAGCATATGCTTACCAATAGACCTACAGGGGGATGTACGCATGTAGGCTGTTAAATCAACCATATATTTATAATCAACATAACTGTTAAGAGAGGGGAGATATTCAACCTCCGGGGTGGGGGGGGGGGGGGTGGCTGGATTATTTATCTGCGCATAATTTCAACTGGTCGTAGCTCGGTGGCACGCTGAAAATTTTAAATTTGATAAGGCCTAGTCTAGTTCTTGAGATATATTATTTATTTCATATAGAGCCTGCTGGAGGTTTATTTAAAAAATGCTCCCCCCCCAGGCGGTTGAATGGTGGCCCTATAGAAATGGAATTTTAGGCATATTCTGTGGAACGCAGTGACGTCACCGGAATGACTATTCGGGGAAAACAATGTTTCGTTTGCTGTTTCGTAATTTCGTTATTTCGCAGTTTGGTACTTTTCTTGTTTCGTACTTTTGTTATTTCATTGTGATGGACGCAGCGTTAGCCTCTTCACCAAGGCTCCGGCGTGAAAGAGGACAGCGCTAACCACTCCACCCGACCTCCAGAGTGATGGACAGCAGCTGGAACCTCTTCACCAGGGCTCTGGCGTGATGGACGGTAGCGCTGACCTCTTCACCAGGGTTCCAACGTTGTGATCGGCAGCGTTAACCTCTACACCAGGGCTCCGGCGTGACAGACGGTAGCGTTAACCATCACACCAGGTTCACTGCTGAAACGTCAATCCCGGCGTGACAGACGGTAGCGTTAACCATCACACCAGGTTCTCTGCTAAAACGTCAATCCCGGCGTGACAGACGGTGACGTTAAAATTCACATCGGGGTGTCTGCTGAAAAGTAAATCCCTGCGCGACAGACGGTAGCGTTAACCATCACATCAGAGTTTGAAACAACAAAGTACGAAACAACGAAAGAGCGAAACAAAATAAGTACGAAATAATGGAAGTAGAAACAACTAAAGTACGAAACAACGAAATTTCGAAAAAAACGATAGAGCGAGATTGCGAAAGAACGAATGGGCGGAACAACGAAACTGCGAAACAACGAAAGAGCGGATTGCGAAACAACGAGACGGCGAAAGAACGAAAGGGCCATGCAAGACTATGAAAGGGCGAGACGAAGCTGCGGAAGGGCGATGCAAAAAACAAAACACACTGCCCAAACTTGTCACCAAGTGCACGATTGTTCAAAATATTAGAGTATTCCTCCCCCGCTATGCCCCTAATGGTTGCGTGTAGGGTCAAACATGCAATGTATATCTGCTAGGTCACAAGACAAGCAGGGACCTGATGTGTCAAATTTTGACCTTGACATCTCAAGGTCACCTTAAATGCATGGCTGGTTAATTTTAAATGTGCTCAAAACATTTAGATTGTTAAATATGATTATGTATGCATATAAGGTTGATCAAATGCACCGATAACACCGATAACAGGAATCATATTATGATATGACCTTGAGATTTTTTTAAAGGTCAATCAAGGTGACCTCTAGAGGTCAAATTTAAAATGGCCACCAACACGACCATAAAAACGAATAAATGTAAATATCTCAGCTCGTTTTTGAAGTAGAATAATATGTAATACCATTTGTCTATGTTTTACGGAATGACAATTTTGTTCCCAGGGTCATTTTAATGCTTCCTATGTTTTTTGAGGTAAAAGGTGAAAAACAGCAAAAATCCAAGATGGCCGCCAACGTCCATTTTCAGAAAAATAGATTTTTCAACTAATAATCCGATAATCATGGTGTAATATATCATTTTTGACTAATTTTGCGGTGTAAAACTCATTTCTGGGCTCAAAATTACAATTCTAGGCGTCTGTGACCTTCAAATATCACATGAGTGGTCAGAATGGAAAACTAATGGCGTAATAGCTACAGTACGTGATATGTCATTTCTGGCTAACTTGATGGCTCAAAACCCATTCATGATATCAATAATGTCATTATAGCCATCAGTGATCTTGAAAACTTTATTATAGGACCTTAAACAACGTATCAAGGTGAAAAATGCGCCAGTAAACATAAAACTACAGCTTTATTACCAGTGGTTCAATAGTTTCATGTAGTAGTTCTTCTTCTTATTTTCCTTAGCTCAATATATTGAGTTCACAACTCGATATATTGACTTAATAACTCGATATATTGAGCTTACAATTCGATATATTGAGTGGTGACAACTCAATATATTGAATTGTGACAACTCAATTTGTCAACTCAACTATTGAGTTGACAACTCGATATATTGAGATAAGAACTCGATATATTGAGTTCACAACTCGATATATCGACTTGAGAACTCTAAATACTTAGTTGTCAACTCAATATATCGAGTTATAAACTCAATATATCGAGTTGTCAACTGAATATTGAGTTGTAAACGCAATATATTGAGTTGTGAACTCAAT
Organism: Flabesymbios commensalis; assembly: GCA_964017125.1. Taxonomy (NCBI): domain Eukaryota; kingdom Metazoa; phylum Annelida; class Polychaeta; order Terebellida; family Flabelligeridae; genus Flabesymbios; species Flabesymbios commensalis. The sequence goes on from OZ024902.1 coordinate 81,940,797, forward strand.
ATATCGAGTTGTCAACTAAATATATTGAGTTATAAACTCAATATATTGAGTTGTGAGCTCAATATATCGAGTTGTAAACTCAATATATCGAGTCGTAATCTCGACATATTGAGTTCTGAAGTCAATATATGAGTTCTTAGCTGAATATATTGAGTTATGAACTCAATATATCAAATTGTGAACTGAATATGTCGAGTTCTAAACTGAATATACCGAGTCGTAAACTCAATATATCGAGTTCTGAGCTCGCTATATCGTGATATAAACTCAATATATCGAGTTCTAAATTCAATATATCTAGTCTTGAACTCAATATATATATTGAGTTGTAAACTCAATATATCGACTTTTTAACTCAATATATCGATTTGTAAACTCAATAGATTGACTTCTTAGGTAAATATGTCGAGCTCGTAACTCAATATATTGAGTTCTTAGCTCAATATATTGAGTTATGAACTCAATATAATAAGTTGTGAACTCAATATGTTGAGTTGTAAACTCAATATATCGAGTCGTAAACTCAATATATCGAGATATGAACTCAATATATCGAGTTCTGAACTCACAACTCAAAACTCGATATATCGAGATGACAACTCTTAAATTTGTAGTTGTCAACTCAATATATCAAGTTATAAACTCAATATATGCAGTTGTCAACTCAATATATCGAGCTGTAATCAATATGTTTAGCTATGAACTCAATATATTGAGTTGTCAACTCAATATATCGAGTTGTAAACTTAAAATATCGAGTCGTTATCTCCCTATATAGAGTTGTTAACTCAATACATATACTTCTTAATTCAATATATTGACATATGAACTCAATATATCAAGTTATGAACTGAATATGTCGAGTTGTAAACTATATATATCGAGTTGTGAACTTAATATATGGAGTTGTAAACTTAATGCTGTGGAGCTGGTAATATTCGGGAGGTTTTCGTTTTCGCGAATTTCGCGTGAACGATAAATTCGCGAATTTAAGAATCTCGCGGGAATTATTATTATAAAAGCGATACCTATCATCGAAATCGATAATTCGCGAATTCTAGACTTCGCAAAAAGTCACAAAATCAGAAATTCGCGAAAATCGAAACACGCGAAAATTACCAGATCTACGGTATATCGAATCGTAATCTCGATATATCGACTTCAGATCTCAATATATCGAGTTGTTAACTCAATATATCGACTTCTTAGCTCAATATATCGAATTCTTAACTCATTATATTGAGTTCCTAATTCAATATATTGAGTTATGAACTCAATATATCAAATTGTGAACTGAATATGTCAGGTTCTGAACTCAATATATCGAGTTCTGAACTCGATATATCGAGTTCTGAGCTCGATATATCGAGATATGAACTCAATATATCGAGTTCCGAATTCAATATATCGAGCTTTGAACTCAATATATTGATTTGTGAACTCAATATATCGACATTTTAAGTCAATATATCGAGTTGTAAACTCAATATGGCGACTTCTTAGTTCAGGCTTCAAAGTCCATTTAGGTCAAAATATAGGTTTTTTTATAGGTTTATTTCATAAAAATATAGGTTTTTATAGGTTTATTTGACATAAAATTATAGATTTTTATAGGTTTTCCAGTGACACTAATGTACCCACCATGTGAAAATTCATACTTTTTTACTATTCCAAAGTCATATCTACCGTATTTCAGGAAGTATACCGTATAGTACACTCACACCTCTGAATATACAGTATAATACATAGTGCCAAAAATGCATACTTTTTTATACTGGTCTGTCCATCGTAATTTATCGGGTGATCAGCTTATGGATAAATACATGTAGTATGGACTTTCAAACTTCCATAGGCAACAAGACGAGCTGCTCGCCTTAATGGAGCCATGTTCAATCAGAGGAGGGCTGGAGTGTTTGAATTGGACAAATTCTTTATTGCACTTATTAAATTCTTCACACAAGTTTAGCTATATATATTATTTATAGAAAAAAAAATTGTCCACATAAGTAGAACCAATATCAGACAAGGTGTAGCAAAATTTATGCTGAGCGGAGCGAGGCTGGAATTTTTTAAGGAATTATGTAGCTGATAAGCCTAAATAATTATTTATTTCAGACTAATTAGAATAATTAAATTATATTTAAAGCATTTCTTTCTGAAACACAGGAAGTTATTTGACACAAACACATTCCCACAAGGAAAATATAGGCTATTTTCAGAAAAATATAGGTTACTTTTTCAAATATAGGTTTTTAAAGGTTTTTATAGGTTTATAGGTTTTACTTTGATGCCTGAGTTCGTAACTCAATATATTGAGTTATGAACTCAATATATTAAGTTGTGAACTCAATATTTCGAGTTGTAAACTCAATATACCGAGTCGTAAACTCAATATATCGATATACATGTATATCGAGTTCTGAACTCACAACTTAGTTCACAACTTGATATATCGAGTTCACAACTCTAAATATTTATTTGTCAACTCAATATATCGATTTATAAACTCAATATAACGAGTTGTCAACGCAATATATCGAGTTGCATAATCTCAATATATCGATTTGTCAACTGAATATATTGAGTTGTAAAGGCAATATATCGAGTTTTAAACTCCATATATAGAAATAAGAAATCAATATATCTAGTTTTTAACTCAATATATCGTGCTACGATCTCAATATATTGAGCTATGAGCTCAATATATTGAGTTGTGAACTCAATATATCGAGTTGTAAGCTCAATATATCGAGATGTCAAATAAATATAATTATTGAGTTGTAAACTCAATATATCGAGTTCTAAACTTCATATATAGAGATAAGAAATCAATATAACGACTTCTTAACTCACTATATTGAGTTACTAATTCAATATAATTGAGTTATGAAATTAATATATCAAGTTCTGAACTGAATATGTCGAGTTGAAAATCAATATATCGAGTCGTAAACTCAATATATCGAGTTCTGAACTCGATATATCGATATATGAACACAATGTATCGAATTCTGAATTCATTATTATCGAGTTTTGAACTGAATATATTTATTTGTGAATTCAATATATCGACATTTTAAGTCAATGTATCGAGTTGTAAGCTCAATATATCGACTTCTTATATGTATCGACTTCTCCAATATGTAGATTTGTAAACTCAATATATTGAGTTGTGAACTCAATATATCAACTTTTTTTAGTCAATATATATATTCATGGTTGGACGCCTTTGTCGACAACACTCTCACAAGCTGCGAAATCATGATATGAATTGATTCATTGTGGTTGCACAAAAGGTTGTGTTGGACGTTGTAAATGTGTGAAGGTAGGCTTGAAATGTACTGCTCTCTGCGCCTGGTCTGGGGAATGTGAACGATAAGCTAGACTTCTATGCACACTTAAAAAAATGAAATGAATCGGGCTTTAGGCCACTTTTGTGCACACACAGGCTATGCACACCTGGATATGTAGGCCTAATACTTAGCTGTGTCGTCCTCTCCGAGGCCGTGGATTTATGTATAAAATGTTTTACCAGAAAAATTCAACATGGCGGTGATTGAGAGCGATCTCGACCCCAAGGTCCGAAAGCAATTTATTTGAATATACCTAATTGTATTTTTTTAATTATATGTTTTCACATTTGACCTTGAAATTGCCTTTTTGGCCTTGACAATGACCTCGGATTATCAAAACAATAAGATGAAGGGTTTCTCCAGTCAAAACACATCACAATGAGGTATTATACTTGTACTTATAATTGTATTTGTGAAAAATCATATTTTTGGCACTTTTGACCTTGAAATTGCCCTTTTGACCTTGACCTTGATTTTGACGATGACCTTGGATAATTAAAAAAATGACATAAATGTTTTTCCCAATAAAAAACATATCAAAATGATGTATTACACTTGTACCTATAATTGTTTTCGTTGAAAGTCATATTTTGGCACTTTTGACCTTGAAATTGACCTTTGACCTTGTAGATGACCTTGAATTATTAAAATAACCAGGAAAAATAGCCAGGAATAGATTCTTAAATCAAAATTAAATCGAAAAGAGGTATCACACTTGTTCCTTCCTTTATTTTTCGAAAAATCATTTTTTTAGACATATATACAATGACCTTCACTTTGAAGGTCACTCAAGGTCACCAGAGGTCACTGCCAAGGTGGTTCCGTACCTGATTGTGACCTCCTGGGATTAAATATATATCATGCCAAATTTCATGCTTTATTCACAAAATGCACAATTGATCTGATATTATGAGCTTAACAGCCCTACTACTATCCTGACACCATAACATCCAGTATGTGATAAAATATTGAGAACCGGGATAAAGTGAATTAGATTTGTATTTATTAGATTTGTTATGAAAAAAAAACGTTGCCCATGTATGCATGTTTCACTACAGAACAATGCATAAAAGAAGATAGTAAGATAATTTATACAATTATTTCAGACTAATATGAACATATGTTCATTCATCTATTCATTCATTCATTCATTCATTCATTCATTCATTCATTCATTCATTCATTCATTCATTCATTCATTCATTCATTCACTCATTCATTCATTCATTCATTCATTCATTCATTCATTCATTCATTTATTCATTCATTTATTCATTTATTCATTTTCTCTCGTTCGTCCATTCGTTCTTCGCTCGTTCATCGTTTGTTTGTTCATTCATTCATTCAAACTTTTATTTATCCATTATTTCATTCCTTCATGTTTTCATTCATTTATTTTATTCATTCATTCATTTAATAATCAATTTCACTCGCGTAATTCTTTGTTTGTTTGCTTGCTTATATACACATACATAAGCCGGACCGGTGCATCTGTTGCAAAACTGTTATGTTATGCAACAACTAAATTATAATATACCGCAAACTAATTTTTGAAAAAAAAATCAGTATAATGAAAAAATACAAGGTCTTAAGATATAAAGATATTATGGGTCTCGGACCAAGTATAGTATTCTATGACCAATGAAAGAGTGGCTCAGCCTGTCCAAGTGATATGCATGACGACTGACATTTGTCGGGAGGTTGTTACATTTGTCGTTGATAATCATGATACTATTGTGACATTTGTCGTTGGCTGTGACATTTGTCGAGGCAAAGTTGCGACATTCGTCGTTAGCTCTGTGCCATTTGTCGAGGCAAAGTTGTGACATTTGTCGATGGCTGTGACATTTGTCAAGGCAAAGTTGTGACATTTGTCGTTGGCTGTGACATTTGTCGAGACAATGTTGTGACATTTGTCGTTGGCTGTGACTTTTGTCGAGGGCTGTTGTGACATTTGTCGGGGGCTGTGACATTTGGTGGGATTGTGACATTTGTCGGCACAACATCCGTGTATCTGCTAGTTGTGATAAACATCCAACTTCAAATACCTAACTTTTCCAATTATGGTCGTACGGACATGTAATAAATATCACCATAAAACTTATTCAAAGCTGAAAATAATGATATAAATTAGATAATGATAGCGCCTAAACTCGCAAAATTATTGATTTGAAAAAAAGGCAGGATATAGCAGTCTATCATCATTGAGAATAAACGTAAACGGGGTACGCCGCCACGAGACGCCAAGCCGATGCCGCCATTGATGATGATAGCCCATAATTAGAACAACACTGCACACATACTGGCGCCGACCATATTCACAGCCACGTGCATTACAGTGCCTCAGAGTGTAATACACGTGAAGATAATATATGTGCTAGTGCGTGCGTTGTCCGTATTGTCTGTTTAACTCCAATCTTGGTCAACATAGAAGACGCCCGCCTCGTCTGTTTGCCATTTAATATTGCATTGAGAATACAGTGTTACATCCATAACATTTGTTTCTAAATTTTTATTTAGCAATGTATTATCCATCAATCCTAGAGTTTCGGGTTGAGTGTGTGACACATTAACAGAGCCATAGCGTACACATGCAGTGTCAGCCTTAATGTATCACAGCTATTTTAAACACCTGATGTCGGCACCTGGATTAAGCTGGCTCTACTAGGCTGTACGTTGAGTTGTGTCAAAATGACGGCAGCTCGTCAGCATTGCTTACAGCATAAGTGATGACTGCATGGTCATTGCACTGACTCAGTGATCAATGAGTCATACAGATTGATCAGCGTTTCAGCCATAAATATCGCGCCGCTGTTAAAGGTGTAGTCAACTGTCAAAATTCGCGGGACAAGGGTCCCCCAGAAGGCAATAGTGCCTGTGGGTAAGCCAAGGCCCTATTCCATAATAATACTAAATATGCGTTTCATACCCAAAGCCTCATTAAGAGCAAGTTCTCAAATCACAGCAAGTTCATATATACTTTAGCGACATCTATGAGTTAATAATTCAAAGCCCTTGTCTTTTGCCCCTACTTGGTCGCCTACTTGCAAACAAACTGACTGTGTTACTGGGGGGATTTGGAAACTGCTTGACCCCCAAGCTTGTATTGTCAAACGAGACATTGATCCAATGCTGTTTTAATGTTAGGCCAACGTCTGCGACGCTGGCCCAACATTGAACCAACATTAGATAAATGTACAATGTTTGATAGAAAGTACAAAACATTTGTATGACTTTATGCAATGTTGGACCAACGTCGAAGACGTTGGGCCGACATTGCATAAATGTCATACAAATGTCTTGCGTTTGCTGGGCAGAAGGACTTTCTCTCAAACATTGTACATTTATCTAATGTTGGTTCAATGTTGGGCCAGCGTCGCAGACGTTGGCCTAACATTAAAACAGCATTTGATCAATGTCTCGTTTGAGCAGTATCTTGTAATCAGTTCAGTGGCTATATTAATGCCGTCAATCTGTACTCAATAGGCTACTGTTCGCCTACACTTGACCATCCCAGGCATGCGCGTTTTGAAGCTGAATGATTCTTTAAATATCACCCACGCGCTCTAAGATTAAAAAAGTAGCGTGGTATCGTCCAATGATCTCAGTGCACATATATAATAAACCAGCCCCTACTGCGTCTCCCTACCTGGCACGTTTTAGGGATAATAAGGTACATTGTCTTGCTGGCCCAGAATGGAAAACTAGGACTCAGTATTCAGCCTAGTCTTAGCTTTTGACGGGTCGACATCAATTGAAAGTAGCTGTCACAGTCAGTGTCACATGTTTTGTACTGCAAAGCATAGGCCTATATTGAAATGTGGAAAAAACATTGCCACGATTCTTATGAAAACACAAGCCACTTCCAGAACGTCTAAATTACGTGTGTTACCGTTACAACCGGCAATTAGCACAGGCTGTCAACTGCGCTCATCAGACTGTCACAACGAAAATGGAGGTGTTTAAAGGGTGCTGTCTTAAACATCAAATTCGGCCCATTTTACATTTTTTTTCACCCTTCTCAGATACGACTACCCCTTTGATGCGACTTTGGTTCTCTGGCAGTATGAAAGTCGTATCATAGGAGACTACTGTACTGTGCAAGCAAAAAAAAAAAAAAGTTCACTTTCGTTTTGTGGTGTCTTCCTTTTTGCGCTTTAAATATAGTTAACTGACTGATTTTGAAATATAATGGCTTTTATTAACAGTTTTTCATGAGATGATTTTTGAAGAAAAAACGTGCCAGATATTACTTAGTGGGAAACCACACATGCTGCAAATTTTATGCAGCAGTGTAAGGGTTAATATTTCACCATACTTTGTCCTTTTTCCATGTCAAATCGTCGCAATGAAAAAGTTAACTCATATATAAGGGGCATTGCTATGTTTCTGTATAACCGCGTGCATTTTTTCACAATAACCACTGAGCCAAAAATAGCCCAACATTGGGGCAATGAGTTGTGCTTGCGGGGTGATAGCTGATCAAAGGCATACCACATCTGTCTTTCTGTCTCTGTACAGTTGGTTCGATCCTGACTTAAAAATAGATCATTTCACCAATAATGGCGCTAAGAAAGTTTGTAATATATCAATCTTGAATAGTTTGAGCTGAAAAGAACAAATATATATCTTGAATCCTGATATATTTAGAATTTAAATAGATTTTGTTCACAGTCAGAAGTGAGAGGGTGGCAGTCCTCACGTATTACATAATCACAGTTAGCCTGGAGCCGGGTGTGTATCATGTGTATACACTGACATACACAGCCACAATTAACAAACACAGTACCTGCTTACATTACATGTAAGCAGATACTGCCTTTCGAGTTTATAGCAGTATCAGGTCACTCACGGAAAGTGTGATGGCCCTTCAGTATATGACTGACCCAGATATCGTGCATGAGATTAGTCAAGATGATTTTCTTGACCAATGATGAGCCTGAGATCTAGTTCAGCCTCATTGACATTGCACTGTATCAATGTCACGTGTCTGTCGTCCATGTTGAAATATCCAGAGATGTGAGTGACCTAGATGTTCTGTGTGTGATTGGTCAGAGAAGGCCATCTCGTTCAATGGTTTGCCTAATATGTAGATCACCAGCACTAAGAATAGATGCTATTAAGACCAAGGGTTCGATTTTTAAAGGGAAGATATATCATTGCAAAATATTGCATCTATAGCATAATATAGTTGCTTTGGAAAGTAGAACATCTGCCAGCTTCCCCCAGTTTCAGACTCTCATTGTGGCAATTTCTTAAGATTATATTGGACTAGTTTGATCCCAAGGTAAGCAATGTTTTCAGTAAAATCTATTGGCTATCTACAGGGTATAAACTGATGGCTCAAACCACAGCTCAAAAATTGGTGACCACTAACTGTCGTAAAATTGACAACGGAAATCCTAATAACTCAAAAAATACAGATATTTATGCTTATTCAGAAACAACGTTTTGTGTGCCTACTGTAGGCTATGGGATGACAGAAAACTGAACAAGACGCGCTTTTCTAGCAAAATTTAAAATGGCCACCATGAATCACTAAAGTTATCATATCTTCATCAATAATTGAGATAGAGACAATATTATTTCACCAAACCATATGTTTTGGGTATCATGGAATGCAATAAAACAGACAATACATTTACTTGACATCATAATCATGCAAAATTCAAAATGACCGAATTTCCTGATATCTAATTATTGACAACCATGTCAAAAAATAGAAATACGGGAATTTCGTCTCTATATCTAGTCTAACTGGTGAATGCGCAGCAGAAAAATTATAAAACTGTTGCAGTTCTAGTCTATGGACATGTTTACATCATATGGTCATATTAAGAAGCCAAAATAAAATCACCGATTTTTTGATGATTTTAGCGTGGGTCAGTCCCTTTAATATACCTTTTTATACATCATATTGAACACTATAGCTAACTTGTATTCTTTTGTGTATGTCAAATATTGGAAATATTAATATAAGTATATCTAACATCCGAAAGAGTACACCACAGTGTGTATTCGTAGGGTTACCACGTTCACAAACAGCTTCTATATTGTAAACACAATATGATTTTATTTGATATTGGAATACCTTTTTCTAAAAACACGATATTTTTCAAAAACAATTAAAACGCAAGCAAAAACAAGTGGTATTTTAAAACGTGTGTGATGCAATATCGCCATAATCACTGTCTGACTTCCCCAGTTCAAAAATACATGATATTATTTGACAAATTAGATATTTTGTTCAATGATCTATGTGAAGATAATAATATAATATTGGATATTGAGCACTATCATATGGGCAAACACACATGTGTTTATATAACATAATGAGCCGTTAATATTGAAGTATTGTGAGGATTTTTCATAGGCCACCTAGATAGAGTAACCAAATGACAGCGTAACCCTACAAACAAAGCTGTGCAGCTTGTTGCTGAAAACACTTTATTTCATCAAATTGTTTTTTAATTTGGCTGGCAAAGTTAATTATCGATACAAATCGTTCATAACAAAACAATTATGTTAATTTATAGCCTTATTTTCAATAAAATATGAATTTGTAACCCCACGAATACACTATTAAAACCTATTAAAACCAAATGATATGAAATCATGATTTTATGCAAAATGCTCCATGAACATATTAATATTCAACTGATATTTCCACTCTAAGCCTTGAATTGAAATAATTATTATATGTGACCTCTCTTGTTTTGTGTAATTTCTGAAAATTGCTTAATTGCAGCAGAGTGAAAGTTGGCTACAAATCATTATGCACAGTATAACATCTCCGCAACTGTTATTAATCTGTTCTAAACATCACCACCTAATTGTTACCACTTGAACTGCTGTACTCTTTGCCACCAGAGTTTTTAATTATATTATGACCTTTATATATTACATATACATTCGTAGGGTTACTCTGGTTTTCAATAATGAACATAAACTCCATTCCTGTTGCAACTATTATATATTAAGAGCTCGCAATATTTTTTTGTGACAGTTCCACTTTTCTGCAATATAAACTGAAGCATTTAGGATTATGTCCAATTAATTGTCATTACACTTTTGAGTGACAAAACTCAGCGAATTTGCATATCATCTAATATTCAAAATGATTTGTTTGTGAGTTCACATTGCCATGACTTTGCCATGGGTTGTAGAATAGATACTAACTCCGAAAAAAATATATACAAAACTTAATATTTGGGCTTGACGTTGAGATGTGATTGCCCTTATCTGATCTTGGGGTTTTCCAATGTAAAGTTTTGCTCAAATAGTACTACATTTTGCATGTTGTACCGTTCACTTGTCATGCAATAAACGTATAGGCCTATTCCTCAATACATACGTTCACAACTAAATTAGAGCTGGATAAGAAGGTGTTATAGGGTAAATACCATGTTATTGTTTCATTCTGCATATTATTATTCTCTCCCTCTAATTAGGTTAAAATAGTGTAGAGTTATATGGTAATAAAGTACATTATACACTTTAAATTATAAAGGTGATATAAAATGAAATGACATTACTCCACGACATTGCCACGACACCTTGATAACCTGAAAAGTCAAAAGGCATTTTGCTGTCCATGCAGGTCCCATGAATTGACTTTAATTTAACCGAAAACTCTTAGGTGCAAGCCCCCAACACATTTTGGTCAGGAAAAGTCAGTAAAAGTCATGCTTTTTCTAAATTTTGCAGCAGCCCTTAATAATGTCTAAGATTTAAAAAACTTTTATCGTTACGATGATCTGATTGTGATAATTCATTAGCCTTGAGGTCACGAACAGATGATTTGGTTAAAATGTGATATTGACTTACAAGAAGTATAATTATTATGTAATATCAGATATTTAATTATATAATATAAGTTAAAAATAAATATTTTATCTTTGTGTGGTTTGCACTGTTTAAAAATTAACAAACATTAATTATTCCAAATAGTAGGATAATAACAGCGCGACATTATCCCCTAAATATAGGAGGAGAGCTTCCTTCTCTCATGATATCAGCAACAAGACTACATAAGTCCAGGAGCTCCCGCTTCGAATTAGAATTTAATTTAAGCAATTTTGTATAGGGTTATTAATGTAGTCATAGTCTAGGTCAAAAATCAAGACGCAAGACAACTAGGTCTAAGAAGCCCAGTCTAAGAGTAAGATAAGAACTAGACAGTCTGTCAGAGATTGCAAACCTCCATTGAAATTAATGATCCTAATCAGTATCCCAGTAATGGTCTACCTATCTGGCATGGTTTACCCGATATCAGGCCAATCGAGTTAACTAATAGCTGATTTACGGTCATTTTGAATTCGATATAAATTAGTTAAAAACTTAGGGTGCATCCTCCCCCGAAACCTCAAATTTTGTTTTATAGTAATGGACTAACATCTAACACAGTTTGCAAAATATTGGGCATGTGAAAGTAAATAATGGCCGATAGGGGGCCATTTTGAATTTGAACGAGTCAGAATTTTTCAAGATGCATCCTCAGCTGAAATCTCACATTTCATTCTATAGTAATCGTCTAGCTATCTAGCACGGTTTACCAAATATCGGCCATGTGAAAGTGAATAATGGCCTAAAGGCGGCCATTTTGAATTAGATCAAGTCAAAATTTTCCAAGATGCATCCTCAGCTGAAATCTCACATTTCATTCTATAGTAATGGTCTAGCCATCTAGCACGGTTTACCAAATATCGCCCATGTGAAAGTGAATAATGGCCGATAGGAGGCCATTTTGAATTTGATCAAGTCAAAATTTTTCAAGATGCATCCTCTCCTGAAATCTCACATTTTGTTTTAGAGTAATGGTCTAGCCATCTAGTACGGTTACTAAAAACCGGCTATGTGAAAGTGAATAATGGCCGATGGGCGGCCATTTTGAATTTGATCGAGTCAATTTTTTTCAAGATGCATCCTCTCTTGTAATCTCACATTTTGTTTTATAGTAATGGTCCAGCTATCTAACACGGTTTACCAAATATCAGCAATGTGCAAGTAAATAGTGGCCGATAGGCGGCCATTTTGAATTCGATTGAGTCGAAAGTTTTTAAAAGGCATCCTCTCTCGAAACGTCACATTTTGTTTTATAGTAATGGTCTAGCTATCTAGCACGGTTTACCTGATATCAGGCCTATCGAGGTAAATAATGCTGATTGTCGGCCATTTTGAATTCGTAAGTTAAAAATTTTCAGGGTGCATCCTCCCCCGAAAACTCACACTTTGTTTTATAGTAATCAGGTAATGGTCTAGCCATCTAGCACGGTTTACCAAATATCAGCCATGTGAAAATGAATAATGGCCAAAAAGGCGGCCATTTTAAATTTGATCAAGTCAATTTTTTTCAAGATGCATCCTCATCTGAAATCTCACATTTCGTTTTACAGTAATGGTCTAGCCATCTAGCACGGTTGACCAAATAACGGCCATGTGAAACTGGATAATGGCCGATAAGCGGCCATTTTGAATTTTATCGAGTCAAGTTTTTCCAAGATGCATCCTCTCCTGAAATCACACATTTTGTTTTATAGTAATGGTCTAGCCATCTAGCACGGTTTACCAAATAACGGCCATGTGAAAGTGAATAATGGCTGATTGGCGGCCATTTTGAACTTTGACAAAATGATTTTTTTTCAAAATACATCCTCTCCTGAAGCCTTACAATTTGTTTTATAGTAATGGTGTAGATATCTTGAGCGGTTTTCATGATATTCCACAATATCAGGCCTGTCGAGGTGAATAATGGCTGATAGGCGGCCATTTTGAATTTTATCAACTTCAATTTTTTCAGGATGCATCCTCTCCTGAAACCTTACAATTTATTTGATATTAATGGTGTAGCTATCTTGAGCGGTTTTCATGATATTCCGCAATATCAGGCCTGTCGAGGTGAATAATGGCCGATAGGCGGCCATTTTTAATTTTATCGACTTGAAATTTTTCAAGATGCATCCTCTCCTGAAACCTCACAATTTGTTTTATAGTAATGGTGTAGCTATCTTGAGCGGTTTTCAGGATATTCCGCAAAATCTTTCAGTCGGATTTACCGATGTTATAAATTAGGTCAAAGTGCTGGGTCAACTTCAAGGTCAAGGTCCAAAAACCTGAAAAGGCACAACTAGGGACCTTAGAGAACATGTAGGCCCCTATGTGCAATATGACTGTCATCGGCCCAGTACTTTTCGAGATCTGCTCCGGAAACGAAGTGTGCGTCAAAACGTCTAAATAGGTCATAGTTCTGAACCAGAAGTAGGTCAAAGTTTAAATACCCCAAAAGGCACAACTAGACCCCCTAGGGGTGTTGTGTGTAAAATTTGAAGACAATCGGTCAAGTACTTTCAGAGATATGCTCCGGAAACGAATTGTTCACGGACGGCGCAACGGCCCAACGGCCCAACGCCGTCACATCATCATTTTCTCCTGTGCAACCTTGCGTATTGAATTCAGATTAAAAATATTTTAACCCGTCCATTAGCCACCTGGAAGTAACCCACATACCAAAAATTGTTATCCTAGCTTATTTTCTCACAAAGTTATAGGCAAAAGAAGAGGCCAAAAAAAAACGGAGGTAGAATCAATAGCTCCCTTCGCTCACCTACGGTGACGGCGGGAGCTAAAAAGGGGGGTACAAATATGTTCACTCATGTATAACCTAGTGCAGGTGAAGGGGACGTCTTAACTTTTACCAAATGCATTAATATTCACAAAAAACAGCTCCACTTTTTAGATCCTAGAGTTCAACTGAAACATACGTGACTAATGAGACCAAGCTGTTTCAAGTACGTACTTGCTTCGGTCTTTGTGATGATTAAATTTTATTTTCAGAAATGTGTTCATGACAGCAATTTTTAGTTCTGAGAATGAATGAATGAGCATCGGGACATTGATAATGCGGACATACAGACTACACTAAATCAGGATTACCTACCAACAGATAAATCTGATGACACTGCCGTCAAGACCCACGACATAAAATTAGAGTCCTGGCAGTCTGAAAGCAAGCACTCTACTTCTCGTTCACAAAGGCTCCCCACAATACTGAATTCTTGAGTTTGTGAGGGGCAGACATTTTTACACCATCATACTAGAGCGGGAGATGAGCCTATTATACACGTATTGTTTGACGTGACAGTCAAACAACATTCACCACTACACCGGCAGGGCCACCGCTTCATGCTTTTGTGTGTTTTTTGGGGGATAGAACATAACATTCAGCATAATCGTTTTTATCTGATGTAGAATTCCAGACACGATCCTGATTTCTAAAGCGAGACAAGTTAAAGACGGTGCCATTGTATTCCCTGGTAACAAAAAATCAAGCCCCGTCTGAAATATTGAGGAAGATATGATAACTTTAGTGATGGTGTTATGGCGGCCATTTTGAATGATACATGTAATGATGTCGCGTAGAGGTATCCTGTGTCTATCGCATCCCTTGATACCGAAAACATGTGGTTTTGTGAGATAATCTCGTGTCTCTCATTTATTGACGAGCACATGCTAACCTCAGTGATTTCGTGGCTGCCATTTTAAATTTTGCATAAATGCATCGTTTGTTTTATTGCATTCCTTGATACCGCAAACATATGGTTTGGTGAAATAATCTTGTCTCTATCTCAGTTATTGATTAAGATATGATAACTTTAGTGATTTAATGGCGGCCAGTTTGAATTTTGCCTGCTAAGAGGGTTTTGACACCCATTTGCGAAACTCCATCAAACTTTTTCTTTTTCTGTGGTCTTTACTGAACATTTTTATATAGGTGGCATATTTTAACCACCAGGATTCCCACAAAAATCTGACAAGTGAATTCAAGGACTTTTCAAGGACTTTCTAAGCACTAAATGTATGTTTTCCAGGACTTAAATGGCGCTATCTTCAGTCATATATACTAGCTAGTAAGGGAGCCACCATTCAGTTCCTTAAAAAAATCCTGTCCACAAAATTTGATCAAAATCTAGCTTTTGTATTGATGATTAAGGAGCCCAGCGCAGCGAGTTTCCACAAATTGAAAGGGTCGCTTAATTATGCCAAGCGAAGCGAAGCTCAAAAAAAATTTCAGGACCAATACATATTTATTTACAACATATCAACGTATATACATATACATACCCCGGTATACATACATATACAACGTATCACAAAAATTTGGTCTGAAAATATTTACTTCAAAATGAGCTCCAGCCTACCCCCGCTTGGTAATTGAATGGTGGTCCCCTAAGACAAAAGGAAGTACTGAACTGGTGATTTCGGATGGGCCGTCTGTTTCATCAAAGATTTATTAATACGTACCATCTTATAATTTTAGTTATTCTTATGGCCCCTTTCAGAATTCCAGTTTTTCAAGGACCTGTATATTGCATAAAACACGAAGAAAAATAGCAAACTGGTCCCTGAAAAATCCATGGACCAAAGGAATTCCAGGACTTTTCCAGGACATTTTTATCAGAATTCCACTGTTCCAGGACAATCTGAAAAATTGTGTTTTTCCAGAAATTTTCCAGGACAGCCATAATTTTCCAGGACAAGTGGGAACCTTGAACCACTGATTTCCCAAGGGATTACACATGCTCCTGCACTACTAATACAGCGGCGTCAGAACCGGGGAGGCAAGGGGTCCGTCGTTGACAGTTTTTCGTCACATAAAAAAATCTTTAGTTGACTTTTCCAGCTCTATACTTTGACATAGGCCCTACGTTTGAAAAAGTCGCTGTAAAGTAAGCATAAATAACAAAGAAATCTTTCGATCCCTTATCCACGCTTTGGCGTAGGGCTATATATAATACTAATAGTAACATGTCAACTGACCTCTTTCAATGATGTTTCAATTAGTAACAACATTTTGCAAATGCAACACAAAAATCTAATTTTTTTACTAACTTTTCGTTACCAAAATGGAAATTTTATACGACCCAAATCGGGTGTGAAATGAGCGAAAATCAGAGGCAAATCCAGGATCTGAAGAAAGAAAAGCTGGGGGAGGGGGGGGGGGGGGGGGATTAAATTTAAGTCAAGTTAGGTGACTTATGACAAAATTATTGATTTTTTTCTGACCCTGCCTAAATTTTTAAAGGTAGAGTTTTTGTCCTGACAATTCAGTTTTTTTAGAAAAATTCCTTATTTATATTTAATAAAGTGGAGCGAAAAGGAGTGCAAATAGTCTTAAGCAAGCACAACTACTCGCTGTCCGAAAAAAAATCAACTAGTTATAATGATATTTTTCTTCCAAATACAAGACAACCTAATATTTTAATAAAATTGAGATCTCAGATTTTTTTCAAGAGTACTTTTAGAACAAATGGTCTATCTCCTTACTATAATTAGGGCAATTCATGCAGTTTTGTTGTGGATGGTGGGATGGGCCGAAGTGTGTTCTATCGTGACATTTTTCTTGCATGAATAACTCATAAATTCATACGAAAACACAGTTATTCAAGAGTTTACAAAAAGCTTTAAAATGAATCTGAAAAGCTCTCAGACACCACTGAATGACAAAAAAAAATCGCGGGGGCGCTAACATGCTATTAAACTGAAGTTAGCTGAGCTCACACTTAAAGGTGATCTATCACCCCTTATATAGTATGAATAATTTTTTGACAAATAAATCAAAGTTGCCACAAGATGGGGCACAAGTGTTTCCTTATATGGGGTGATTGGCTATCATGTGACCTTCTGGGAGGGTCACATGATAGCCAATCACCCCATATAGGGACATAATTATTCATACCATATAAGGGGTGATAGATCATCTTTAAGTTGCACAAATGTACTCTGCCCCCCACCCCCTCCTCCACTTTCAAAATAATCCGACGCCACTGTGCAATAAGTTGAAACATTGTTTATGTAGTGTATGAAATTATTTCGAAAAGTATATATGTTAGGCCTACTCTATGTTCCTAATTTATTATCTCCACATTCGTAAGATCGGAAATACATAACCAGAAATGGCTAACTCTTTTCAATTGATGTTGGCAATCAATCGACATAATTCCTTCTAACTCAAAAACTATTTCACCTATAGGGCGGGGGCCCTAGGGTAGTGGTTAGCACCGCTGCATTTCACGCCAGAGTTCGGGGTCCGGTTCCCGGTCTCGGCGGTTTGAAAGAAACAAAAATGTTTCTTCCCCATCCACGTGTGAAAGTCAGTATTGTGGGGAGCCTCCGTGACCGAGAGGTAGCGTGCTCGGTCTCAGACCGCCAGGGCTCGAATTTCGAATTCTGTGTCTGGAGGACAGTGTCATCTCACCATCCTCAGGAGGTTCTCCTGGCCCAATTTAGCCTAGATGTGCACAAAAGTGGCCTAATGCCCGAATCATTTCACTATAAATTTGGTTTTGGTGTCATTAGAAAGAGTGAGTATTTATCCTTAACTTGCCGCTGCTACATAATATTGCA
The DNA here is from genome assembly GCA_964017125.1 of Flabesymbios commensalis. NCBI lineage: Eukaryota > Metazoa > Annelida > Polychaeta > Terebellida > Flabelligeridae > Flabesymbios > Flabesymbios commensalis. The sequence continues at coordinate 81,958,553 of OZ024902.1, forward strand.
TGGCAGCTGCTAGATGGCAATTTACACCATATTTCACCATGGAACTGCCATATCACATGTATGTCCCGCCTGTTTCCTTGATGGGATGGTCTCGCGGAGCTTCTGTACCTTATTTACATATTGTTTAAACGATGGGTACGTGGCATCTGCATGTAGTATCACATCATTGTTATTTGTTTTTCTGAACAGAAATGTTGTGCACAAAATGTCATCATCCGCGACAGGCTACACAAATTCACACATATTCAATGGTGGACTGCTCGTGTCGTTTTATTGGAAAATATTCAAAAAAAAGTATATATAATGCTTTGAAATACATTTCATATTTCATTATAAGTTATCATAACAAAACATTGATAACGGATACTATGTCTTCACTAATGTCATATCTAGTTTACTAATCGGCAATTAACTATACTTGAATCGTATAATATTATGTCGGTTTAATGTTGAGCCAGTCAAATCAAATCAAATTATATTGATTTAAAATCGTTTTTTTATATTAATACAAACATTAGCGAAAGGCTATTCTCCCGATTTGTAGTTTAAAAATCAACAATATTATAGAATAAAACATATTCAAGTATTTGACGGTAGACCAACATTGTTTTGATGTATCGTGTTTACTGAATTGTTGTTCTGCGAAAGCATTCTCAGTCACTTTCACACATCCGTCAATCATAACATGATTAATGTTATCACATAATATGGTGATGTTATTATATTAAATCTAAATTGAAAGGTTTTCATAAGATTTTGGATGTTTATTCCATGTATATTTCCCAAAATAAAAAAATGTGAGATTTAAAACTACAATGTACTAGAATGGCATAGTATATAACATGGTGGGCCATACAGTTTGACTGCACAACATGTGGACATACTTTTCTTGTATTGGTCACGGTGATAAAAATACATAAAAAGTCCAATTCTGAGAGCACAATGAGTGGGACGGGGGCAACCCTCCTATTTGAATATAAAGTTTTATTGGATGGTTGTATAATTTAAACAACCTGGTATGTTACTGCTTCGTGGTGGCGATGGACCTAAACGGAAAATGACTGGTTCTACCATTTGAGACAAAATCCAAATACACGAGTACGTAACTTAGAGGCTACTAACAGTACATGTATATAAATGTACAAACCACATTACGTGGCATTAGTAGTTAGTAAATAAACAAGAGGCCCAGGGGCAAAGCTTGCGTCTCCACCCGCCCCACATAGATTTAGCAACCAAAATACATTACAGAGAAATACAGTACTGTCACAATTTTTTTAAATATAAACCACGCAAAAATGTGATGTCAGAATCACACCAAAATGTAATCAACATACGTCCAGGGTAAGTTGCTTCCTTGGAACTAATCGGTGAAGCAGCACTTGAGAGTAACATGTGATTCGTTGGCCATCTTGAATTTCGTTGAAAAAACAATTCTCCTGACAATTTTCACAGGGCCAGTGAACATACACAAAAGATAAAATTTAAGCTGTATAACTATATTACCAAATTTTCATAATAGCCAGAATAAGCAAAGCTGAAATATCAGCTAAATCTTAAAACGTAAAAATATAAGTTTTTATTATCATAATCCCACCAAAAACTAATCAGCACACAACCAGGGTAGGGGTTCTTCATTTGAACCAAACATAATACAAATCCATGAAGCAGTACAAGGTCTAAAGAGTGACATAGGATTTTGGTGGCCATCTTAAGATTTTGTTGAAGAAGCCGAAAAACACCAACAAAAATTACTGGGCAAATTTCTTAGGGCCAATATGCATACTGCAAATATTTAAAAATAATCCGGGCAGGGGTGTATAGTTAAATTAACAAATATTGATGATAGCCAAAATGAACAAAACTGAAATATCAGCAAAAAATCTGGAACGTCATATTATCAGAATCATACCGAACACTAATCCGCACTTGTGCAGGGTAAGGTCTTTCCTTTAAATCAAACACGAAACAAAAACATAAAGCGGTTCAAGCTCCAGAGAGCGACATAGAATTTTGGTGGCCATCTTGGATTTTCTTGAAGAAGCTGAAAAACGCCAAAAACATTTACCGGGCAAATTCCTTAGGGCCAATATGCATACTGCAAATATTTAGAAATAATCCGAGAAGGGGTGTATAGCTAAATTAACAAATTTTGATAATAGCCAAAGTGAACAAAACTGAAATAATCAGGGTGAGGTCTTTCCCTTAAACTAAACATAAAACAAATCCATGCAGCGGTTCAAGCTCTAGAGAGCGACATAGGATTTTGGCGGCCATTTTGGATTTTGTTGAAGAAACTGAAAAAACAATTTTTTTTTACCAGTATGCATACTGCAAATATTTGGAAATGATCCGAGCAGGGGTTTCCGAGTGAGAGCAGAAACAAAATGCGGCGCAGCGGGCGGACTCAGCAAAAACAATAAATCTCCACCACCACATAGTGGGTCGAGACTAAAAATAAAATTTTCTAGGTGATACAATTAAAATCATAATAAGCAGTAAGAAACATTATTCAAACACTACTTCGCCGGCATTTAGGAGTCTTTTGTTATTGTAGAAACAAATTTTAGTTTTATAGAAATAAATACCCAGAGAAGTCATTTGCAAACAATGTATTTTTTGTATAAAATTATATTTTTCTTGAGAACCTATTGAGAAATAAGTTCATCTTATCGCAACGTTTTGGGTTGTATACCTAAAACTCAAAAAGACCAGCGACAAGCATAATATTTGTAAAAACTGTGGATAAATATATCAGGGAGACAAACCTAAGTCATAGCATTGAACTAATGGTGGAATTTGATATTTTATTTTCGAATAATTAGGATGGCTACATAGTAATCATTTTTTTGCAATTGTAACATTAAGACAAAAAGAGCTTAAGTACTTCTTTATGTTAAATATGAATCAGAATATATTAACTAGGCTACTCTCCAAAGTTTAAAAAAATACGCAAAGTGAAATGAATATAATAGAAAGACAAAATAATACATTCTAAAGAAAGTCATTTTAAGATAAATTTAAAATAAGTAAGTCAACAGAAATGTTGCATGAGCGTTTCTAAATGGTATCTTTTCAGCTTTGCTTATGTACCTCATAATACTTATTTATATGATTTATTAAAAACAATTTTATTACATAGACCTGTATCATAACGCTGCGCTACAACCGGTTAAGACTACATATAAAAACAGATTCAGTGGTCTATAATAGTTCAGTAAAATCATCACTTGTTGCAAAACTAAATGCAACACAATCCACATCCTACAATACAGATTAAAACATCATGCTGAAAATAGTGTTCATGGGGAAGCGGAATGTGATTCAAAAGATTTAGCGTCATACAATTTGACTCTGCTGCCTATTTTGTTTTATATGTGATATCAAAACACTGTTACATCCCAATCATACTTATGTAATGTAATAAAATCTTCAGAGATAAAGTTTTTGTAGACTAGTTAAGGAGACAGGTAAATCAATGCAAAATTTTGATTTTTATTTTTGTAAATAAGTCTTATTTCCCTGTTTTTAATCACACATATATATTTCGAATCGTGGGAAAATGTGTTTCAATTTGCAGGCTATGTTATTAGATCTCAGCAACACTTTCGATCATAACATAAACTTCTTCCGGCGTTTTATGATGCGGGTTGATAACAACGGCTCGTCTTTCACTATCCTCCATTTGATTCTGAAGTTCTATAAAACCTTTATCTCCAGAGAGTATTGTGAAAGGTATATGTTTGGGAAGAACAGCATCCATTCTGCCAGCCTAATTAGTAGCGAATAAAACAAATTGAACACATGTTATCCAACATCACTCTACATGTACATGCTTACACTAGAAATTTATTTAAGCTAAAACATATTCATCTCTCACCTATTTCTATCATATATCAAATTATCAATGCAATCACATACTTACACTGACACCCAATAGAAAACAAGAGGCCAAAGTTATTCCCGTTTGGCGCAATATTTAAAGAATCATTCATTTCAAATTTGATAGCTGATGGAGTGGGACCATCATCTTCAAAGCCCAAAGCACCTCATACATTGTATTATAACGCTATCAAGTCATGTAGAGTCTCTGAGTATCATTTATTTTTAAAATTATATTCTGATATTATAATTATGTAATTTGAGTGAGTGATGTCTCCCCTCCCGCAGCATAAAGGTTGATAGCTAATAGATGTAGTGTCAATAGCTTTTGTAGTAGGCTAGTAGTAAATCATTGCTTTACGTCACTTTTCGGCACAAAAGGTCTTTTAGGTGACATTATAATACGATAAAAACGTTGTAGTCAATTGATGAGATGAATGATGTATAGATGATGATGTGAGGGTGATAGGGCATGGTGGGTTATTGAGAGCGTTTTCCTTCGCTCGCCCAATAAGGAATAGCTTTTGTAATAAATGTTAACAAGACTACATAAGTCCAGGAGCTCCCGCTCCGAATTAGAATTTGATTTAAGCAATTTTGTATAGGGTTATTAATGTAGTCCTAGTCTAGGTCAAAAATCAAGACGCAAGACAACTAGGTCTAAGAAGCCCAGTGTAAGAGTAAGATAAGAACTAGACAGTCTGTCAGAGATTGCAAACCTCCATTGAAATTAATGATCCTAATCAGTATCCCAGTAATGGTCTACCTATCTGGCACGGATTACCCGATATCAGGCCAATCGAGGTAAATAATAGCTGATTTACGGTCATTTTGAATTCGATATAAATTAGTCAAAAACTTAGGGTGCATCCTCCCCCGAAACCTCAAATTTTGTTTTATAGTAATGGACTAACATCTAACACAGTTTGCAAAATATTGGGCATGTGAAAGTAAATAATGGCCGATAGGGGGCCATTTTGAATTTGATCGAGTCAGAATTTTTCAAGATGCATCCTCAGCTGAAATCTCACATTTCATTCTATAGTAATTGTCTAGCTATCTAGCACGGTTTACCAAATATCGGCCATGTGAAAGTGAATAATGGCCTAAAGGCGGCCATTTTGAATTTGATCAAGTCAAAATTTTCCAAGATGCATCCTCAGCTGAAATCTCACATTTCATTCTATAGTAATGGTCTAGCCATCTAGCACGGTTTACCAAATATCGCCCATGTGAAAGTAAATAATGGCCGATAGGAGGCCATTTTTAATTTGATCAAGTCAAAATTTTTCAAGATGCATCCTCTCCTGAAATCTCACATTTTGTTTTATAGTAATGGTCTAGCCATCTAGTACGGTTACCAAAAACCGGCTATGTGAAAGTGAATAATGGCCGATAGGTGGCCATTTTGAATTTGATCGAGTCAATTTTTTTCAAGATGCATCCTCTCTTGTAATCTCACATTTTGTTTTATAGTAATGGTCCAGCTATCGAACACGGTTTACCAAATATCAGCAATGTGAAAGTAAATAGTGGCGATAGGCGGCCATTTTGAATTCGATTGAGTCGAAAGTTTTTGAAAGGCATCCTCTCTCGAAACGTCACATTTTGTTTTATAGTAATGGTCTAGCTATCTAGCACGGTTTACCTGATATCAGGCCTATCGAGGTAAATAATGCTGATTGTCGGCCATTTTGAATTCGTAAGTTAAAAATTTTCAGGGTGCATCCTCCCCCGAAAACTCACACTTCGTTTTATAGTAATCAGGTAATGGTCTAGCCATCTAGGACGGTTTACCAAATGTCAGCCATGTGAAAATGAATAATGGCGGCCATTTTAAATTTGATCAGGTCAAATTTTTTCAAGATGCATCCTCATCTGAAATCTCACATTTCGTTTTACAGTAATGGTCTAGCCATCTAGCACGGTTGACCAAATAACGGCCATGTGAAAGTGAATAATGGCCGATAAGCGGCCATTTTGAATTTTATCGAGTCGAATTTTTTCAAGATGCATCCTCTCCTGAAATCACACATTTTGTTTTATAGTAATGGTCTAGCCATCTAGCACGGTTTACCAAAAAACGGCCATGTGAAAGTGAATAATGGCCGATTGGCGGCCATTTTGAACTTGGACGAGTTGAATTTTTTCAAAATGCATCCCCTCCTGAAGCCTTACAATTTGTTTTATAGTAATAGTGTAGATATCTTGAGCGGTTTTCATGATATTCCACAATATCAGGCCTGTCGAGGTGAATAATGGCTGATAGGCGGCCATTTTAAATTTTATCAACTTCAAATTTTTCAAGATGCATCCTCTCCTGAAACCTTACAATTTATTTGATATTAATGGTGTAGCTATCTTGAGCGGTTTTCATGATATTCCGCAATATCAGGCCTGTCGAGGTGAATAATGGCCGATAGATATCAAAAACCTGAAAAGGCACAACTAGGGACCTTAGAGAACATGTATGTGCAATATGACTGTCATCGGCCCAGTACTTTTCGAGATCTGCTCCGGAAACGAAGTGCGCGTCAAAACGTCTAAATAGGTCATAGTTCTGAACCAGAATTAGTTCAAATACCCCAAAAGGCACAACTAGACCCCCTAGGGGTGTTGTGTGTAAAATTTGAAGACAATCGGACAAGTACTTTCAGAGATATGCTCCGGAAACGAATTGTTTACGGACGGCCCAACGCCGTAACATCATCATTTTCTCCTCTGCGACCTTGCGTATTGAATTCAGATTAAAAATATTTTAACCTGTCCTTTAGCCACCTGGAAGTAACCCACATACCAAAAATTGTTATCCTAGCTTATTTTCTTACAAAGTTATAGGCAAAAGAAGAGGCCAAAAAAAACGGAGGTAGAATCCATAGCTCCCTCCGTCTCACCTACGGTGACGGCAGGAGCTAAAAAACGGATCTGACCTCCCATGTGATTTATATTTACCATTGCAGAAATATTGTCCGTCACAATCTGTAGGCCTTTGTTTTTTGGGTGGATACATGGGACATTTGGGACACTTGTAACAAATGGGACATTTGAGACATATGGAACATTTGGGACACATGGCACATTTGGGACACATGGGTTATTAGGGACACATGGGGTATTTGGGACACATGGGGCATTTGTGAAATATGGGACACTTTGGACATTGGCGACACATGGAACATATATGGGACACATGTGACATTTGGGGCATGTGGGACAGGTGGAAAATTTGGGACACATGGGGCATTCGGGACACATCAGACATTTGGGAAATATGGGACATTTGGGACACATGTGGCATTCGAGACACATGTGGCATTCGTGACACATGGGGCATTCGGGACACATGGGGCATTTTCGACACATAGGAGATTTTTGACTGATTGGACATTTGGGACACATGGGAAATATGTGACACTTAGGACACATGAGACATTTGCGACATGTGGGACATTTTTAAAACATGGGACATTTAGGACACATAGGATATTTGCGACACATGGGCCAATTGGGACACATGGGAAATTTGGGACAATTGTGACATTTTGGACATATAGGATATTAGGGACACATAGGGACACTTACTAGTAGGACATTTGGTATACATGGGACATATAAGACACATGGGACATTTGGGACACAAGGAACATTTGGGACACATGGAACATTTGGGACACATGGGACTCTTTGGGAAATTTTGGGACATATTCCCTCTGTAATTTCAAAATTTTACTTTGATTTTGAGTTGCGTAAATATTACAAAATAAGTTGCGTAAATATTACAAAATAACTCAAATTCAAAATGACCGCTAGACAGCCATTTTAAAATTGTTTGCTCCTAAAAGGTAATCAGGTCATTGACTGACATAGCTGTCTATATTTTCCAAATAAAAATAAAATCTGCTGAAAACGTTTTCCTGAAATGTGCAACAATTATTTCCTTGTTAGTGGCCCTACTAATTAAAAGGTTGATAATATGGGAATCAAATTGTCACCAAAAATCCCCTGGTGTTATCTGATGGCTATGTGAAGTATGAGGGAGCAGAAGTTCATAGATCAGCTATCATCCAAGATTTCCGAGATAATAAGAAAAAAAATAAAATGGCCGACTGGCGGCTATTTTGGATTTTATAACTGCGAAATTTGTAATGGGTTATCCTTGTGTGAGACATTACTTTTTGTTTCATATTCATGGTCCAGCTATTTTGCCTTTTTTTTGCGCCAAGTAAATATCACAAAATGATTAAAGTTCAAAATGGCCATTAAACAGTCATTTTAAAATTGTTTGCTCCCGAAAGTTAATCAGGTCATTGGCTGACATAGCTGAACATATGTGATCTGCCATGCGAAAAGGTAACCCCCCGCGCCTTCCATAAAACTTCATATATAATTCAAATTCAATGATTACATAACTAATTTTAAAATATTAGAAATCTTATAAAACAAAAAGTAATGAATATTTTTCAAAAACCATTTCAGTTATTAAAGGGACTAGCCCAGGCAAAAATCATTAAAAAATTGGTGATTTTATTTTGGCTTCTTAATATGACCATATGATGTAAACATGTCCATAGACTAGAACTGCAAAAGTTTTTTGGTTGTCAATAATTAGATATCGAGAATTTCGTCTCTATATCTATAATCTAATGGTCACCCAGAAATATTGTTTGAGCTATCAATATGTAGACCTAGTTATATAATATAAATTTGCAAACTAATATTTTGATAGGTAATATAGTAATCTGTAAAGTTCACCTTCTCTGCTTGATATACTGTGAATAATTAATTTATAGAAATGTATTTGGTATATTGTATTTATTTTCCTAATTAAAACTAGGTTTGGATAACACAGTGGTAATGTATTAGAGGGATTATTTAGTAATTAGATTCATTCACATTTCATGATAATCCACATTGCTACATGTATTGTTATTGTCTTTTATTAGTCCATAGTCATACCCAGGCTAAAATCATAAAAAATCAGTGATTTTATTTCGGCTTCTTAATTTGACCATATGATGTAAACAAACATGTCCAAAGACTAGAACTGCAATTTTTTTAAAATTTTTGTGCTGTGCATTTACCTTTTAGGCTAAATATAGACACAAAATCATGATTTCTTATTTTGGACAACCATGTCAAAAATAAGAAATACGGGGGGGCGGGGGGGAGCGGTGTCTTACTAGCCAATCAATGGAGTTATTAGGAATGAAATGAATGTTCAAACATCCAAGATTCCTAAATGTTTGTTCACAAATTGTTAAAAAAAAATACAAGTAATTTTAACCCATGTAAAGTTGTCATAGCGAGGAACAACTTCGAGACTTCAGGTATTTCTTCCTGCGAACTTTAATTATGGATTAGAGCAGTGACACTTAGAGTCAAGCCATAGTTTTATGGTACCATAGATTTAAAAATATATTATGAGCTCAAAATACTTAAGACCAAATGGATTCTTTTATCCTAAAGATTTATTTATCTTACCATCATGCAAAGTGCAAAATCTGCAGCATTTTTAGTTTTTCCACTGCGTCGATGTATATTAAAGCTATTGTTGTCACAGCATATATCGAACATGGGACAGCTGAAAACAAGAAATAAGTGAAACATAATATCGAACATAATACAAGTTCAGTTCTAATTTACAAATATTCAAAATAAGGAAATTCATTGATTGTTATAAATAATAAGAGTGAGCTAGTGAATGCTTCTTCAAAGTGGATGGCATGGTTGATTGTGTCTACACAATCACCATTGTGTACACAAATGAAATGTACAGGTGTAAATACACATGTACAGTACAATGGTGTAAACAATTTGACTAAAGTGTACAATGTATGTAACCAGTGTATAATCAGTATAATATAAAATAGGTGAAAATGAGTTAACCCTTTAAGCCCTAACGATGCATTAAAGCATCATTTTACATCCCCGAAAACAGACTTAATTCTCCTACAACTAGGGGTTTTTTAATGAAAATTTCCATGAAACTGGTTTACTAATACATGGTAATTTTCTTTAATTTTTCACCCACATCAAGTCATCTTCATCCACTACAAGCCGAGAATTGCGACAGCAATTCACGGCTTGTAGTGGATGAAGATGACAATGGTAAACTCAGGCTGAAGCTACAGATTAAGCTGGCATTTAACGCTTTCAAAACTAAGATTAATTTTGAAATAACACTTCTATTGTTTGTAATACAGTTTGCCTGTAATGGCTACCTAATCTGTTTATTTTGTTTTTTTTTAAACAATTTTGATATTTTTCTAATGTATTTATTCCTGTTACATGTTAGAGAGGGACATGGCCCAATGGTGTTAGAGAGTGGCATTCTGCCAATGTTGATGCCTGCCGTGCGGTTTCGAATCCTGTTGGGTGCAGGATTTTGATAGAAATATAATGTTTCTTCCCTCACAATCTTGTGACATTGTTTTAAATGTTTTGTCCTTGGGCAAGGCAATTCACACTTAAATGCTTCACTTGACTCAGGTGAAAATGAGTACCTGGTAGGACAGAGATGGCATTGTGTACGCAAAGATCAATGCGCCGAAAAGGCTGCAGGACTGTATGCTCTCCATAGAGTTGAAATGGCACACAAATTAACAGGTCCAGTGACCAGGGGGTAAGATCTAAAGTCAGATGATAGGTCTTCAGACTTGATATCAGACTATAAACCTGCACTTTATCTTTTACATTATACACATAATTATAAAAGACTACTGCAATTTTTATAATGACTGTGCATATGGAAAGAAAGTAGATTCATTCAAAAGTATATTCAGATAATTGAACTCAAATAAGCTAAATATTGACAATTCAAGGTAATTTTTTAAATTAATAAACCCAATCTCTGTCAATGTAAAAATAATTAGAACAAGAGCACACTCAAAAATAGCCAACCGCCATTATTGAAATTGACTGAAATTGGTTATTAGCAACATGCAAAATAAATCGCATTGATTTTTTTAGTGATGGGCATTAATTACATTATTATGATATAACACACATAATGACTTTAAAAGTCGTGTAAGAGCATAGAGCATAATGTACCAAAGATACAAGTACAAGTGCTAACAATAGACCCACCTGTATACAAGGATGGATTTGAAAATTTAAGGTAACAAAATAAGATTGTATTATAAAAATTCATCAGAAAATATAAGATGCCACCACAATTATCTAAAACTCACTTTTTAGGAGGTCTCCACACAGTGCTTCCGCCTATAAAACCCCATACAAATGTGTGAAGAGGTAATGGACCTGGCAATCGTTTGAAAAAATTAGGCCAATTATCCATATCCAGAAATATGATTTGCTTCATGCTGGCTAAGGTTTCCTGTGCCACTGGTGCACTCCATGTATGGGAGTGACACTCAGTGGGGAACACTGGAATGCGTGAGTTTGTCACAAGTGAACTGTCTCTACCTTGTGAAATCTTGTTATCGCTGGATGTATCATGGGTGTCTCTTTCAGATATTGCGTTTCTATCAGACGGATCAGTGTGTGAATTTGTGAGAAGTGCAGTGTCCACACCATGCGGAATCTTGATATCACTGGATGTAGCTGTCATGTTACTCCCACTAGGCAACAGAGAAGTGGGCGTATCATGGGTGTCTCTTTTAGTTTTTGTGTAATCAACTCCTTCATCTTCTATTGTGATAGCATCCATGAAATTGTCTGTTTTATTAGACAGTTCTAAACATTTATCTGCGTTTCTGTCATATGCTTCAGCAAACCTTGCTCGCTTCAAAGGTGGACTTCTTCCAAATATTTCTTTAACATCGTTGAACTGTTCTTTTGATATTCCTGACAAATCAGATGAGGATTTATAATTTGCATTGGCATCAGCTGTTGATGTGCCTGGTATTGGTGATCCATGCATGTCACTTTCTGAAGATTGTGACTGTACAACTAGCTTGTTTAATTTAGAATCAACAGAATCAGAGCTTAGATTACATGGCGAGTCATTGTATTTACGTTTGTGCTGAAATGAAATTTCACTAATATTGGGCGACGATTCAGAACCTTCTGTAACACTACTGTTGTTATCTGCTTCTACTGAATCCCTCCACAAGCCTCTCTGTATAGGTCCAAGCATGTCTTGATCATGCACAACATGCTCTCCGCCAACAATGTCTGGGGTTGCATCAAACGTATCAAAGTTGATGGGGTTGAGTCCAAGGCGACACACAAACTCTTGAAAAGTCTTAAAGTCACTCATAATATACATACCAGTAACACTATCACTGCATTTGTGCAAGGAGCAAAGTCCTGCATCAGGCAAGACATCAAACAGTCGCAAGCACTGAGCACATGAAAATGGCTTTAATAACAAGCCGAAAATGTCAGCCTGAAATAAAGAAAAGAATAAAAATGATCATATATTCATAGAAGAATACTAGTAGATCAATTCTGGTATATATATATATATATTATAACATAACAATGGTTGTCGGCAACAAAGGGACTAGAACATCCTACGGCCCATAATTGAAACAATGTGACAACTACAACTTGACTTGTCACGCTGTTGTGTAAACAACTGCAGTGGTAATTGAAAAGATGCAAAATGCGGTACCCTGGGGTACCAAATAGAAATCAATTTTGTCTAATTATTTATTTTATTTTCAGGGCTGTACCCCGGTATACCAAAAATTGTAAAATAATTTTAAAAGAGGTCAAAAATAGAATTTTTTTTATTTTGCAAGATATTCTTGTTTTGGGGCCATTTTCTACACTAAGGACTATTGGAAAAAGATCTTTCAATGTCGGAACCTGTTGCAAAGCGAATTGTCACACATTCACCAGGTGGCGCTGCAAATTATGCGGTACCCCGGGGTACAACGGTACCGTGGGGTGCCGCGTGTTGCATAAAATAATGTTGCAAACAACATGACAAGCTAAAATATGAGATATGAAATAATTTTCAAATAAATAAAAAAGGTACAAACGTCACAAACAAGGTACATGTACAAACGTCACAAGTGCGTTAATGCTGCAAAGAACAACGTGACAAGCCCCACTGACTACAGCTAAATCCCTAATATAGACAAACTGTCACAAACAATTGATCACAGCTAAATCCCTATTATACCTGATAGTCTAATTGTAGCAAACAACAACGGGATAAGTCAAATTTGTTTACATTATTTATGGATTTACGTGTGGCCAATTAGGCCACAACTAAATCCATAGTATAAACAAATTTATCTCAAACAACAAAGGTACCAATCACAAGATCACTTTGTTGTTTGTGACAAACGAAACATGTGCTATATAGAGGAGAGCGTCGAAGTCCCCTAGTTGCAGGCAACCATCGATAAGGGCGGAGAAAAAATGTGGTAAAAAAATGAAGGGCCCAAGTTAAGGCGTTTTGAAGTTATAGCATTTACAAGCCATTTTGGTGTCAGGGATTTGGTGACCTTGAAATTAAGTCAAGGTCACTGAATGACAACCTTTCACTTTAGATTAGTGTCATGCATGTGGTGAAAAAATGAAGGCCCCAAGTCAAGGAGTTATAAAGTTATCATGCTTACAAGCCATTTTGGTTACTGAATGTCAAGCTTTACTTTTGGATTAGTGAAATGCACATGCAATAAAAAACTGAAGACCCTAAGTCAAGGTCTTATGAAGTTATATCGTGATTCCAAGCATCTCCACAGCCTCCCGGCCCATTCAAACAAGGACTTGGCCAGGAAATGATAAAAGGGAGTCCAAAATTACTTATTGTTGGGCCAGGATGGTGTCTGGGGTCCTCCCACAATGCAATTTGGTGGAATATGGCGATATTTTTCTACGTCCAGGCTGAAAATAGGTCGTCGAAAAGACGGCTGGACAGATCTCTGGCTAAGTTCTTGCATTTAAATGGATTTCATTATGCTCTCAGCTAAAATCCCAAAAATGTAATCATTTACTGGAGTATCTTCAGAGTTAGCTCTTAATGTATGCTTCTTTTGTAAATGTTGCTCAATTTCGGTATCTTTTGTTGAGCATTCACAATCCAAGCAATGTAGTTTCCACTCAGAAGATTTGCATTGCATCAGAAAAAGATCCAAGGTGTTACTGGGGATAGGTACAGGTTTGCCTTCTTGCTTGTTATCATCTGAAAAGAATGCATTTTTTGCATGAGAAAATGTGATTCCTTCATGTGTAATATAATATATTAGGAATGGGTTAATTAAATGCCCATTGGAGAAATAGTAAATCATGTCCTAAAATACCTAAAGGTCTACAAAATTTATATATGGTAGACACTCGGGGGGGGGGGGGGGAGGGGGGGGGTGGAACCCTGTCGATTCCTCAAGTTTAATAGTTGTTAGCCTGTTCCAACCAGACACAGACGGTACGCGTGTATCATAATGCGGACAGCTCTCCCAGCAAACATGAAGACTTGACCCGATGTTGTTTTAATGTTGGTCCAGCGCCGTTGGCGGTGGGCCAATAGTGAAACAGCATTGGGTCGAATCCTCGCTCTGCTGGGCTCCACACAGGTGTCTGTCTACACCCACCCCTCCCCCACCATAATATTCTCGCCAGCCGATCAGGGTACTTTTAGCAAGACAGCCGGCCAATCACAAGCTTACTACAATACTTGAAATTGAGAGCGGGGGATCTGCACATTTTAACATGCGAAGAAGCAGTGTCTAGGGTGAGCAGTGTAGTTGATTGCATACATGTAGCAACTTTTGAATCAAAAATATAAATATGATCTGATTTTAAATCTGCAAATTGTCAACTGCCTGGACTCAAAATTGACTCAAGTCTGACACAACTCCAAGTGGGTACTAATTGGTTATGATCACTGTTTTAAAATTGTTTATTTTTTGGCATATTAATTTGTTTTAAACTAGAAATGATGCATCCCCATTCTGCTGACAATATCCCTTGCCCTACTTTGATTTCCATCACTACAAGAGTGACAGATTAGAAACGTAGATACTACGCACCTCTGTATAAGACACACCAGGCCCCCAAAAAGGTGTGAGCTTAAAGGGTGAGCATGTTCGTAAAGATTACAACATCGAAAGAAAATCTGTGAGTCAATCAAACACACACGAAAAGAAAATGTCGGCAAAGTTTTAGAATAAAAAGAAGCGGGTCAATTGTGACCCATCTGCACGAATTGAGTCACATTTCGGGCTTTTACACGAACATTTACTGAGAAAATGGTCAATATATACAATTACATGAGATGGGCTAAAAATAGCAAATTTTGTTTTATGTCAATATTTTATACTCTAAATTTTATACTCTAAAGCCTGGAATTATAATTTTCGGGCCAAAAATGGGTTCTACGCTCCAAAATAAATCAGAAAAGAAAATATCACATTTGATTATCAAAGTTATGTTATTTTTTTTCAAGATGACCGCCAGCGGGCTATAAATCAATCATGAAAAACTACATACAAATTTTCCAGGTTTGGCCGAAGAATCCTGTTTGGCTATGAGAAACTATTCTTTTTTAATATAAAGAACTTACTATCAAAATTGTTGCAACATTGACTTTAAAGTCAATTTTAGTCATTTTTGCAATATTGACGAATTCGCCTCACTCAAATGTTCATAACTCCGAATCAAGATAATTTCATGTTCTTGGTGTCACATTAAAGCTCCAGCTCTGTGCTATCCAATGGTGCCATAACCTCCACATTGTATTTTTCCGACATGAGACTCATTACGTACAGATGGGACATACATGTAATTGTGAATACAAGAGAACAAAGACAGATGCAGATGAAGTCCAATGCAATAGCTTTTAAAAGCATTCAATATCAATGATGCCACACATAACTTACTGTAACATTACACTGCGACTTAATTTAACCCTTGTCCTGCTAGACGCGAATATATACAATTTTAAGCATATTTTAAGCCAAATAATATGTCACTGAAATGGATAATATAGTTGGTGGTAGATGTTCAGTTAGTCTAATAACTTAATTAAGAAGATGTATACTTTTAAAAAATAAAAATATTTTTCGTCATTTGAAGCTGGAAATTGCGTTAGCAATTCCAGCTGAATTATCAGCATTCTTTTGAATCAAATCAGCAAACCTGCAAATGGATATGCCAAGTAATGGTGATTACGTTCAGCCATGTGTATGTCACAAGAGCTACGATCAGGATAAACTAGCAAACACTCCGGACACATGTAACCAGCCACACGTAGAGCATCCATTAAAATATCATGACCTCGTGCTTTCATATGCTCCATACAGCTCCCATAGTCCTATGAAAAAAAAATTATGCTCATTTTAATCACTACTGTACATTGCATTGCTTTAATATTTATTAAATTATTCCTAAAACGAATAGTTGACTTGTATATCTGTATACATGTAATATTAGACATTTTTCTTTTTTGATTGTCAAATGACAGAATTTTGTCTATAAATAGACAAAATTCTGTCATTTGACAATCCAAAAGAAGACTAAAAATATGATGTTATTTATCATCATTGATAGTCATGGATAATAAAAACTTTAAAACTTTAAAAAATTACCCGGGTCTCCTTGTCTATGAATTCCCTCATAGTCACCAAGTGTCAGATATAATTAGCATAAATTAGCCTAATCAACCATTTAGGCACTAAGCACAACAATAATCAATTTTATCTCATGAATACTAAACAAATATGAGTAATTTTTACCCACTTGGTAGTTCAATTTGTTGTGGATGGCGCTGGCAAGACACAACAAATGGGGGTGAAACTTTGAATAAGATAACTATAGGCCTATATATAAGAAAAATATAGCACCGCCAAATTTGTAGCCAATCAAATCACTTATAAAATAGTGAAACACTGTAATTGTTGAGCCAAATCAACTACAGTAGAACCTGCTATGAGCAGCCACCTTTGTGACACTGGAAAAGTGGCCTTTTAACCCTTTGACTTCCAGGCCGAAGTTAATGCCAGGATCTAGGGGTACTGGTAGAAATAGAATTAATCTGACGAAAATTTCTGTCATGCATGGTCACATAAATTGGCAAATGAAGACGGAAATTTCAGTCATGTATGGTAGCGAAGAGGTTAAGGCAGGTGGCTGCCCATAAGAGGCTCTTTTGTAAAGAAAATGTCATTTTTGGGAATGGCCAAGTGACCTCCCATAAGAGGTTTGCTGCTCATTAGAGTGGATGCTCTTAGCAAGTTCTACTGTATTTTAGTTGCTTTCTCTGTCCATACCCACGTTTTCCATCCTGTGTTCGTCTTAGTTTTAAATTAAAAATTTTGAATATCACAGGCCAATATTATGAGCATAAACTAATGATTTTTGAAAAACAAAATGCATCCCTGCAATAATTGATGCAATATGACAGACCTGATCAAAAAACAACAATGATCACTGAACTGTGACGAAAACCTTTTAATTTCGTGGCCAGGGAGGTGAGTGCCTACATAAAAATCATGGGTCATTGGACTAGCAGTTCATGAGATACGCGAAAGTTTTTGATTTTTATGAAACTCACCGACCTCATTTTGCATTGTGTATTTAATTTAAAAAAATATATAGTCGTGTGTGGTGGTGGTCATAAGCTTACCGTATATCCCCGTGTATAGTGCGACGCCATGTATAATACGAGTTAAGATTTAAGGCCTCAGATGACCTGAAAAACGTCTACCCCTCTGTATAAAACGACCTCAAATTTTGGATGTCGTCAGCGTCCCGGTCGGCAGCGTTCCGGACCATCCAAATGTGAGGCATGGATATTATCTTATTCTTCTAATAGCGCCGTGATACCTGAATACACGATGCTCAATGCTCAATGACCGGAACAGCAGCAACAGTACAGCTTTGCAAAACCAAAGGGCAGTATCTGCTTACTTGTAAAGTGAGCAGATACTGTATTTTTATTTTACACGGCAGAGTGGATGTCATCGGGACTGTCTCGGTGGGCAGACATTCTGAGGCCTGCATAGGCTACATGTTGTGTCAGATTTTAAAGAATGTTGTGTCAGATTTTAAAATACCGGTATTTATATTTCGGGGACAAATTTATATTATTTTTATTAATCTTTTACAAAGACCATATTTTAATATCGTCGTGCTCAAATAAGAACATGCCAAGATGAAATGTGATTGTAAAACATTTGCAGACTAGCCGCATTTATTGTCTAGACACAAGAGGTGTTTGGTTGACAGGTGTCAGGGTGTAATAACACAGCAGCGCTCCATGAGCTACAGCTAACAGATACCACCATTTGCTCAATACCGTATCAGCCGCGGCAACAGCGGTAGGCGTTATTGTTATTCTAGCAATATGGACATTCTGAGGCCTACATGTATAGAATTTGCGATAGGAAATATAATCAGTGATATCTTGTTATATTTCGTCAACGCATTCTCTCATTCCAATAGGAAAATATCATGTTCAGATTTGTCGTACACAATAGAACACTCCCATATGAAAGGTGATCTTAGATTAAATCATTATTAATATAAATGAACAGGTCAGGAGTGTGAATTGGTTGCAGACTAACGACGTCATTTATCCGCCAGTGGTTGACAAAGGTGCCACGCGCGTTGGCGGGAATGTGAGACAGGGGCTCCCAGCAAACACGACCCATTCACCCAATGCTGGAGGAATGTTGTGTCAGCGTCGCAGATGGTGGCCCAACAATGTACTAGAATTGGGTGAACGTATCTTGTTTGCTACTAGTTGGAAAGGCACAGTCTTGTTGTATCGTGTGTATAGGCCTGCTTACCAAACACGCTGACTGGCCTACATTTATAGATACGTCCTACCGCTAGAGAACTTACCGCTGAACTTACCGCTAGAGAGCTAAATTTTTTTATTAAATTCTACATCCATGTATAATACGAGGTGCCTTTTTGTGACATGAATAGCTAAGAAAAAACATCGCATTATACACGGGGATATACGGTATACCTCATTTGAGAGGAACAATATTTAAAAAATAGATTCTTGTGATATTTTTAAAAATAATAATGGATGCATCTAGTGATGTACCGATGATCGATTATAATCCATAATTGGTTGTTTACTCATCTATTTGTGATTATCGTTTACAAACGTCAGTAATCGATTGTCGCTGATAATAATGAAAAAAAAAATTGAATAATGAAAAAATGTGGATAAAATAAGATTTGAGAACTTGTTAATCTTCCGCATGAAAACATTGTGAAACCGATTAACATATTTATGAAAAAATAGCCCAGCTAACACGAGACATTGAACCAATGTTGGTGTAATGTTGGCCAAATGTCCGCAACGCTGGCCCGACATTACACCAACATTGGTTCAACATCTTGTGTTTGCTGGGAGGCACCTCCCAAGTTGAATTATTTGATTACGCAAACATGCGCTATTAACATGATTAACTAGTGCTGTGCATATTATTTATGAAAAGTAAACATCTCCTAAAGTGCATTATTTGATTAACCACAAGAATGTGTAATGTTACAAAATTTTAGTGGTATTTTATTATTTACTGTAGTCTGAAATTCGCTTGAAAACGTATACCAGAAATAAAAGATCTTAGCAGCCCAAGGGTCAAAACATGCTGTACAGTTACAATCTTGGTGGTTCAGAATGCTTAAATGGCCTGTGGCACGAAAAGTGTTCAAATTCTATTAAATAGTGTTACGGATGCAAGTATTCTAAATATATACATCACATATAGACTAAAGCTGATTAAAAATGAGCTTGAGCATACATTCGAGCTAAATGTCAATTCTAAGCGAATTTGAATCAGCGAAAAAAGTGAAAATAGCATATAAGTCACCAAAAATGGTCGAAAAAGCACTGTTGCAAGTTAGCAGCAATTTTTTTTTTATATCATCGCCATACAAAAAATTTTGCATTATTACATTAGACAGTCACAGTAAATCCTATATAACACTACATAAAAAAACCTTCAAGTTAAAGTATACCATGTGCATCTAGTTCAATAATTTAGGTCAGTTTGATTTGAAAGGTAAAATGATATCTTTCTAATGTTTTTTTAAGCATTTTTATTTATTTATTTATTTAATCACCTAAAATTATTAATTTTCACATAATAGTTTATATTTTGTTTTTATTATATGGCATAATATGTGTATATGACCAGCAGATATAAAAATATATGTATACAAATAGTTTTAGTTGAATATTGGGGTGACTAGACGGCAAAATTTACAAAAAAAATCTGTCACGTCCGTCCCCCCCCCCCCTCGGTAAAAATCAAGGAAGCAGAAATATTTCCATTAACCATTTGGTGATTATGTAGTCTTCAGGTGATATGTTAATTACATCAGCTTTGAATGGATAAATGTTAAGAAGATTTCTGGCAGAGAGCACAAGTATAGCTGTCACGTCCGTGTCCCATAATACAAATTTACGCGTCAAATCGTGAATAAACTGTTATGATCATAGTGGAATGAAGCTGCAATGTAATATTATATATTATGTGCATATTTTACAATGGTTCATATTATATTTGGAAATGTTTTCTACTTGGCAACAACAATATTAGTTCACTATTTTAGAAAGTTCAATCTACGCTCTTTATCAAGCACTGGTATTTGACAGATAATGTTTTGACCATTTATAAAGTATCCTAGCACCATGTGAAGCAATTTGAATTATTAAAATAGCAATATATCACAATTTTGGATTTCAACATATATTTGTGTTTTTCAAAACCTACATTTATATCAGATAAAGTGAATTTACGGTGTAAAAGGGTGATAGAAGACCATTTACACGGGTTTAGATCACGTAGATGTTATAAATATAGATATTCCTACAAACTAAGTACATGTAGCTGATCTTTAATGGCTGGGTAAGGATTACATATGTATTTATAAATACTTATGTATTCCATACCCAGCCATTAAATAAATTCAAATACCTTTACATAGAGCTGTGTACAGAATATGCTTTGTCTTATCTATCAAATAATATTTAAAGCGAGTTGACATACATTTAATCAGACTGGTAATTCCAGGGCTGTATCCGGCTGACTTTGGAAATTTTGTAACAAATGTGCAAACAAAGTTAAAATTTTGTAATAAATTTAATGGAACATTATTAAATAGAGCATTTGAAAGCAGGTTTTTTTTTCAGTAATAACATTTTTTATGTAAATTTCATATTGCTCTCAGGGAGATATCTATATGTCATGTCCATCCCCTAACTGACAATGTTTACTGATTTCAATGAATTTGTATAGACACTGTAAGATAATATATTTTTAGAAATGCAGGGTGGCTGGGAATTTGAATACTTACAGAATAGATATCAATCAGATATATATATTTTTTTTATACAGATGCTAACCGATTTAACCACTTTTCGTGCACCAGGTCAAATATAAATGATAGGGTTCCCAGTATTCCATGGAAACAAAATTCAGTGATTTTTCCATGATTTTTCCCTGATAGATTTCCGAAAATTTCATGATGCAGTAAACGATTAGCGGCACTCCCTTTTGACTCTTCAGTGTAGATGGTATAGGTCAAATTCACAACTGCCACCAAGCAATAGACAGAAAGGAAGGATCTCCATACCAAAGAAGCCACCACAGCCAATTTTGTATTCAGTGAATATATTGTCGCCTTGGAGCTAAAGGATCCAGATAGGATCCTTTAGCTCCGAGGCGAAGATATGTCATTTGGTTATGCAAAAAGCAACAGACTGATGTCACAACCACTTTTCCTTTCGTGTAAGTGAACAAAATAAAATTCACTAACTTTTCCCTGATTTGAAGCACTTTTCTCAAATTCCCTGACTGGAAAAAATTAAAACTCATTTTCCAGGGTGGCTCACCCTGCCCAGTCAGGTCAGACCGTCAGACTACCAGTCTGACCTTGACAACAGGTGTGTGTAAGGCCTGTACGAAATGGAGGGGGTGCGAGCATCATGAATATTCATTATGACGTCACCGGCTGACTGACTGTGGTATGGAGGTCACACTCAGGTCAGATTGTCTGGCCAGCAGGAGTTGGGCAGGGAAGAGGGGGGTTCTAAACACATAGCACATATACGTGATATCAAGGAGTCTGCCGGTAGCAGACAACTGGATAGATGAAGATGGGGTGGCTGGGAATATGAATACTTACAGAATAGATAACTGTGCACATTGGACAGATATGTGTGGTTAAGACATCCTTGTCCAGCTGTCCATTTTCTAAATGCAGAAGTGGGTTACATGGATTGTGATAATACTTGTTCATATGATGTTGCAACAGGTACTGATCAGCAAACTTCATTTGACATTGAAGGACTGGACATATCTTGATCCCCGAGGTCAGCTTAGTGCTGGCTGCAGCCCTTTTGCTAGATGTATTAAGCATAGCTTTTGACACATTCACTTTGCGGCATGTCTCATATTGCTTTGGAATGCCCAATCCTGCAACAGTAATGATTAATATTCATAGTGAAGATTCAATAGGGATCGCTTCGTTACAAAAAACACTTCGGACGTTCAGTACAAAGAAAATTATTAGAAAAACAAAATAATGTACATATCACGATAATCATAAATCTATAACATTTTTGCATTTAGTTATTTATGCTGGCAGCTCAAAAGTACATTTCACATCAATTGCAGCCTAAAGTGCACTAAAAAAAAAAGTAGAGCTCTGTCACAAAGGATAACATTGTTCACCACCAGCAGTTTTATCAGTCACGGCAATGGAAAGGAGGCAAATTAAAACAGCCTTAGCTATCACCTAAGAAATGTATTTTTGTAATATACATAACAAAAAAAAGCATCCCACCACCCAGGAATAAAATAGCCTCAAAAACGTTAGTACAATCATTATAAAATATCTTTTTTTCAAGGATCCTCAATACATGAAAAAATGCAGAAATGACTGTATTATTTCCCCCCCAAATTTAGCTCTTGAAATTTAATTAAAGTGTCATTAAATAAATAAAATATGAATTCTGGTTCTACTATGTACTTTATCAAATGTGCATCATGAGGGACCGTAATGTACATTTCCATCTGAACAAATCCACAGTAGCTGCATAACTGACATTTTGTTTATTTCGACCGAAATATCCTGAAATGTTCAACACAATCATTCATATATTTTAAAAGGCTATATAAATGGACAAAATCGATGTAAATGTAGCTGGATTAGATCACGACGCCATACACCATCAAGTTATATGTTGTGGTAAATCGGTATGTCTGTGTACAATATGTACGCAAACCTAATAGTGGTTAATTGTGGGCCAATGTAAGAAACACAAGACGTTGTCACTTGAGCCGCATTGGTCTAACGTTGGGCCAGAACCGTAGACGATGGCCCTGAATTAGTTTGACGGATCAATGCCTCGTGTTGACTGCGATGCCAAGCTCACACAAACCACCGGTTGGTGTCCTAAGACTAGGTCAGCCCCTCTGGTCAGCCCCTATAACTCCGCAGGCACCAGTCACTGATCCATTGATGGTTCAATGTTGGTCCAGCTTCTACGACGCTGGTACAACATTGACCCATCAATGCCTCTTGTTTGTTGGGCACTCAGCTACCGGTACCTTAAAGGCTGCTTTTTTTACGATCATTTTATTTCACCACATTTCGCTTATTATATAACTGTATGTGATGACTAACGATGAAATAAAATAGTCTGATATTTTCGAATAGCATTGTCACTACATGTATATTTTGAAATGCCTGAGAGGTATCAAATAAAAAACTGCCCCAAAAAAAAGATGATTTACATCACCGAATTTGGTGTAATTCGGACTGCAATTTCCCACGGTCTGGGGAGAGCGTCTTAATGGCGGGCTAAAGGCTCATATGCTTGCCCACACTTAAAAGCACCATACTAAAACAGGGTCCTATTTTTCAAGTTAGTGACATTCTCTATACCGGTACCAAAATTAAACATGACATTATATGCAGATATGAATCATATCACACAAAGTAATAACTTCTAGATATGTATAACTGACATGAGACAATACACTTTGTACTGTGAAATATATCTATGATCATTTAAAAATAAGAATAATTTTAAAAGTCTTCCACTCTTTTTTCAATGATGACCGTTATCTGCCACTTGGTACTCTTAATGTCCTGATTATACAGACAGTGTGTCTTACTCCACTGTGATCAAGTCTGTTTTGGTGGGGCAGCAATATATATAAAAAAAAAAAACTTAAATCCTCAATAACTTAAATTCCCGATTTCTTATTTCGGACATGCATGTCCAAAATAAGAAATACGCGAATTTCGTCTCTGTATCTAGCCTAACTGGTGAATGCGCGGCACAAAAATTTAAAATTTTTGCAGTTCTAGTCTATGGACATGTTTACATCATATGGTCATATTAAGAAGCCAGTATAAAATCAGCGATTTTTTGACGATTTTAGCCTGATTGAGTCCCTTCAATTAAAAGGTGTGTTTCAAATTAATTTTTGTACAGACAAATACATTATAACTGTCACATATACTGTTCAAGCTGTATATACATTTTATAACAAACACATTCAAGCTACAGCCACACCTCTGACATTTGTTCGGTTCCATGAAGTAATGGCATATTTGGCATCTGCAGTCACATCTGGACTTGAAATACTCTGTCTGAGGTAAGAGCTGTGAGCTAACTCCACCTCTCGCTTCGTATGGGTTGCTTCAATCTGCAAGTGAACAAACAGAAGTTGCGACTCTCAACTTGTACTTAACCCTTTAAGCCCTCACAATGCATTAAAGCATCATTTTACATCCCTGAAAACACACTGGATTTTACTACAACCAAGGCTTTCAGAATGGAAATTTCCAAGAAACTGGTTTACATATACATGGCAATTTTCTGTAATTTTTAAACCACATCAAATCATCTTCATCACTACAAATCCTTGTAGTGGATGAATATGACAATGTAAAGTCAGGCTTGAAAGGGTTTTAATATAAAACTGCCAAAAAAACTAATAGATTGATATATTTTCATACATTCTAATTATGTCATACTTAAATACAATCAAGAACCACTTTGTTTTTAATTGAAAAAAAATGTGTTCCTTGTTTGTTGCCTCACCCTATCTTGCTGTTCTTGTTTTCTTTTTCTCACTTTTTCTGCCACTTTATCTAAGGCAGAGCTCAAACCACTTCCTCCGCTACTTGATTCAGCCTATAAAAATGAGTAATAAAATTTAAAAGAATTATTCGTATAGTATTTTTTACTGACATCGTATAGTATTTTTTACTCACATTTTTTGTGATCGGATTCACACTAATTTCAGTAATATGCCATGTTAAATTTCCGAAAACAGAATTCCATCCCCACTGGCTCAGAAAGGAAATCTTTAAATCTCAGATTAATAAGCAGTTTCATAGATCTACATAAATTCAAAAAAGATGACATGATTAAATGATATTAAAGATGGATGCCATGCCCTGATGCCTGGGTTAAACATCTGATTTCTTTGAAAATTTTATCTGTAGTAGGCCTATAATTTCTGGTGAATAATGATACAGTGGAACCTCATAAGAGGCCGCGTTTTTTTTAAACAAAAAACTTTAAGAGATTTGACAGTGGTGGCCGGATACGGCATCAGAAGTGTTAATTTTTATACCACAGTCTTGTTTTTGTACTAAAAATGATCAGCTGACCATGCTATGTCTAACTGTACCAGTAGGTGGCGTGTCACAGACGGGGCCGTTTGCCGCCGCCCACCATAAAGTATAATGATTGTAAGTATTATTATTATAATTAGGCTGTTTTTTTGTTACAAAAAAACATCGTTTTTTAATACAGCATGAGTTTTGTCTTATTGTACAGTTCGTTGGCTCTGAAAATTGCCGTTGTTAAGCCGCAATCAAGGGACTTTCAGAGTTTGAGGAATCCCTTGATGCTGGCTCTCCCCTCTTTCCTTTGCCTGTAACTTCTCTTCCCAGTCATCTAGTGTCTCTGTCGTCAGCAGATTGTCGTCCACATGGCAGCCTGAGTGTGTCCTAGTGACCGGTCATCATTTAAATACTTGGTGTGGGACCAGATATAGAATATATATTTATTATTTTCTTAAATCTAATGGTACATTACAAGGCAGTATGTGAATTAAATTGTCAACAAACATAATATTTTATTATATTGCCTTCCAAGAATAATAAATGTGTAGTTACTTCCTGAGTAAAAAATTGTTTCAAGCAAAAAATAGATTTGACTATACTCGGGCCTGGCAGTAAAAGGTGTGCTCGCCGTTCCGAGATAACACAGGAGAGAAGAACAACGCTGTGTTTAAGCTGGGCCAGCATCATAAGCTGTTGACATTGGCACAGCAATGATCAACTGCCTCTTTATTGAACGCGGCTCTGTCACCCACTATTGGCTTGTTGCTGGTTCGACTTCGCAGATGGCGGGCCACCATTGATTTAGCATTGGGTTGGAGTCTCCTGTTTACTGCAGTACGTAAAAGAGTGGGGTTTGTGCTGTACCTAACTTCCCGTCAGACTGGGCTAATTTACACTTTGAATGCTATAGATTTTAAGTCTTAACAGCGATTAATTGAGGAAGAAATTAAATTATGAAACGTGTTAAAACACCTGCTTACAACAAATTGTTATTTTCCTCTTTGCTATGATCTTACATTTACAGATAATGACATTACACATCACGATTTCTGTGTCAAACCTGTGAGCTAAAGACAAAGGCCTAATAATATTTATATTTCCATTTTCTAAATTCCACAGATTTCTCCGTTTTCTATGGATTTTTCCATGTTACAAAATCAAAAGGCTCATTTCTTACAATTTTACAAACATCTGTTTCATCTTTTCTTGATAAGTATTTTGTTGATACATGTAATGATATAAAAATGATATTAAATATTTATGTGTTTATGAAATTATGTTCAATTATATTACTAAAAATTTAGCTTAAAAAATATATGGATGTATATTGGCTATCAGTGTTCAGCACAGACAAAAAATAGGTGGGGACATTTGTCTCACTACCCTGGCAAAAAAAGAGACATTTGACTTCTTAAGTGCGTAATTGAAGCCCAGTGTTCAGCACAGACAAGAAATAGGTGGGGACATTTGTCTCACTACCATGGAAAAAAAGGAGACATTTGACCTCCAAGTGCGTAATTGACGCGATATCGCGGCCTGTGCTGAACACTGGCTATTCTAAAAAAGTACGTCGAAAATGGGGTATTTTTTTAAATAGACAAAAATGATATTTCTCCATACAAACTTGGAAATATTTTCATACCTTTCAATTCTAAACAAACTAAAGAAGCTGGAAGAGCTTTTAAACCTGAATATGATAGTTTAATCTATTAATCTATTAATTTTGACAAATTGACTGTCTTTTGACGCATTATTTGATGCAAATAAATGGGACATTTCAAACCGTACCCGAAACAATTGTTTATCACAGGACACCAATTATTTTTTTCTAAGCAATTTACGAACACATCTATAGAAGAAGAACTAATGTTATATAAAAAATATATATTAGCAGCTAAATTATAATAATTAGAGCCTTTTTTATACAATATATTAAGCTATGGTGGTCTTGACATTTTGTGTTCTATTAAAAGCTACTACTAAATCATGTCATAAGTTTTAACACAGTGTCATAATCGTATAAAAAGTAAACTAAAAAGCCAAATATTATGATGCAGATATGGGGAATAATATTTGAAAACAAATGAAAACCAAGTAAAAGGGTTTAATTCCTACTTTTACTAAACATGAAATTTTAGTGTCCTACATGCATTTCTCTTTGCTGTCATTTTTTTGAACAGTAGTCACATTTAGTGTTCAAATTGGTGTGTATACATCCATGTGTACACGGGTTGTATGTGTTTTACATAAGGCCACTATGTTTAATTTTTTCTGTTTTATATCAGAACAAATCAAAAATCTAATGAGGGAGGGCGGAAAAAAAAACATTAAAAAAACAAAAAACATTTAACCTTTTTTTGGAAAATAAAAAATGAAATAAAAAAAACATTGGACAAATTTCTTGAAAAGTTAATGAGGGCGATGAAATAAAAAAAACTTTTGCCCTTTTTCAAAAAAAACTAATGAGGGCGACGGAAAAAACAAGAAAAAAAAAAAAAAATAGCTGGTAAAATATTTGTTATCTCCCGAAATTAACAGTTTTTTTCCAGAAATCAGAAAGAATCAAATGCGCGCGCTGGGCAGAAAAAAAACACATGTTTTTTTTGGTATGCGCGGCCTAAATCTAAAACAGAGAAAACAAACATGGTGGCCTAACTGTACACAAAAATGTACAATATGGAACAAAAAGAAAATTGTATTTTTATAGGGGATTAAAATATGGTAAAATGTGCGACCGTTCGACCGATCATATATAGTGTTTTTATTTCACTGTACACTTTATTTCAATGACTGTACAAAATAGCAGAATCAATGTTGGATCTCGTCTGTATCTATATTTATATAGTTTTGTGAAAATTTGAGTTTGCACCTACAAATCAGTGAAAAGCTACGACCATAAAACATTGTGAGAGACGAAAGTGGTCGTAACATACTATTACTAGGACACCAAATGGTCATAACATTGAAAATCAATACTAGAAAGTAAAGACACAAAAAAAATTCGTGTCCACATGATTGAACATTTGGCCGAACAGCACACGGGACACCAAGAAAATTATTCACTGCGGTCGCACATGGCATTATTGAGAGGACACCAAAAAACATTTGGTGTTCTCGGTTTGACCGTTCTAAAAACACATATTTTTTACATTTACCCTCCATTTTCTGCTTCCAAATTTAAATGTATTCATGACTAATTATCATCAATATAATCGATATGTTAAATAAATAAGTTAAAATTTTGCTTTAAAAATACGGGGTCAAATGTCCCACTTGTTCGACGCACCTATTGAGAACCGCCCATATACATGTATGGATTTAGTACATACTTTGGCCAGTTGATGCAATTTGCTAATCATGATATTAAATACTGACTGATGTATTTATAAATTATGTCTACTTATATTAATACAATATATTTTAAATAATATGCATGTATATATGGATTTAGTACTTTGGCCAGTTGCTGCAAGTTGCTAATAACCACCTCTAATAATAGTTCTTTATCAATAATACCTGGGCCTCATAGCTTGACGCCAGTAAAGGGTGTTTGTTGGTAAAACATGCAACTTGACTGTTTAGCACCAAGAAGCGAGAAAATATAATACAAGAACCCTGCGGTTCTGAACATTATCGAGAGTAATTTTTTTTGAATCAGACTGAAGTTGATGTTTAGGCAACTAGAAACTGTAAAATTGTAATCAAAACAAATATATTTTCAGCCAATATGTATTTTAGATTTAAAAAAAAACTTGCTAAACAATAATTAGATGCACACGTGCGAGATGTTTTCTTTGTTAGTTCACATGATAACAGTATATTAAAATAACGTGCAAGCACTCCCAACACTCCGTGGCCGATGGTAGTGACTTAAAATGGCCACAAATTTAACACAACTGCTAGAAATACTCACTGACCACAAAATCGCATACAGTAGTTTTTATTCATTATCATATTGGGCGATAAAATAGTGATTCAAGTTAAATGCTGATGTGCCATACGAAATGGCCTGATTTGATCTAGTACTACTACTAGGTCCATATATGACAGGAGATGTACACGGGATACGGTAATAGATTGAAGAGATACGATGCGCAGCGTTTAATTACGTCATCATTTGGAGGGGGATACAGGCGTCCTTGCTTACATCTCGTGAAACAACACTGTCAGTAAATCGTGTAATACATATTATAACACAAATATGATTTTTTTTTTCAATAAATCGTGTGATAAGATATTATAATTATCACTGATATTATATAATCCATAGGTTAACTACCAAGCCTGTAGGCCTGAAATGGTTGAGCATGCTCCAATAAACTATTCCGACCTTCATTCATGGCTACACTCTCCCCATTAGGCACACACACTGCTACGGAGTGTAGTTAATGGCCCACTTTCGACCTGTAGGATTTGATGATCATCTACTTTATTTCAGAAACACGCAGTCCGAGAGTAGGCTAAATTATTGAATATATCTTTTTTTTTTAATTTTGATTTGGCAATCGTATCAGCAATCAATCCATGTGGTTCGCGAAGAGTCAGAATACGTAGTCTATAATGTGTACGTGGGACACATTAGGACTAACAGAGCCATAGCATGCAAGGACCTTGATCTGAAATACAGTTATTTTCCACACCTAAAAGATTCGCTCTATTGACAGAGGAGGCTGCACTTTGAGTTGTGTCAGAATGATGGCAGCGTGTTAACAAGTTTTGTTTACTACAAAAGAGAACCAATGCTAGCGCACATACACGATATCCACCCAACAAACACAAAACATTTGTATAACATTTATACAATGTTGGAACAAAATCGAAGACGTTGGGCCGACATTGTATTCCACTCCAACAAGACACTGAGCTTCCGTTATAGGCAGCTATAATATGTGAAGACAGCACCCTGAGAGATATATGTATATCAGAGATAGGCGATTACACCTTTTTTATTGCCAGTCATCACGGAAGCGTTATCACACCCGAGGGGAAGGCAATTGGACCATGGGATGTTATGTGCAGTAAACTCTGCTTCTATGAGTAGAAATATATTTTATCCAGTAGCAGAACCCTCGTAGATTGCATTGGATAATACTTCAGAGTTCATAATGCCAGTTGATGTATCAAATGTTCGAACAACAAATTTAGGGAACTGCTTACTTTTGTCATCATTTGATCCGTCAGTTGATACAGTGAATACTTGGTTCTTCATTCTGGTGACAATATCAATTTGGCGCATATGTGCCAATTCTTTGACTAAGCCAGTTGCTTTTTTTCTTCCACACTGCAATTCTTTGGCAATTAGGCTGTCTGGAAACATCCTTTTCACAGCTTTTGTGAATGTATCAGCAGCTGTAAATGGCAAATTATGATGGACCAACAGTTCACATAGCATCACTTCAGCCTTGGTTTTGTTATTTTCCAAACTTGTTGTTGACGTCTTGGGTGTTGAAAAAAAATTTGATTTACTTTGTGCTGCAACCGTGTTATCTTAATATGTTTGGCCGAATCAATGTGGCGGCGCACATCATCCTTGCCGCCATGTGCTACAGAGAAGTCACAGCCACACACAGTACAAAAAGCATATCCAGGTACATTCTTCGTTTGTGACTGTTTTATACATTGCCATTTGGTGGTGTAGCTTCCCAGAAAAGACTGACAACGGTTGACATAATTAGCAAACGCCACTCTCCACAACGTGTGACCGGAACAAAGTGGACGGCAAAATCGTTCTAACTAAATTGACAAGACCTATCAGTAAAACTCTTTTCCTTTAAGTTTAGGTTTCGTACTAGCATTATCCACGTCCATTCTCAGCGGTATCAAAGCATAGTAAGAAGTAATCAGCACTGATCAGGACTGGTGTGGGTCGCTGTATCCCGGGCGCTGTATGCACAATCCACTACCACGTGTATAGACCAGATCATAAAAAGTGAGATAACCCAGAAAACACAAGTCGTTGTGCCATTGTTGTATTAATGCTGGGACAGTGTCGCAGGCAACGACCCAGCTTAAAAGCAAAATTAGGTTAACGTTATGTTGCGCCAGTTTAGTTTGCTGTAGGGGCCATCGCCGCACTGATGGTACAGCTTTAGAACAACAATGGTCCAACGTCTTGAGTTTACCGGGAATTCAAGCGATGACACGTGCCATAAAGTTAATAATTATTAACTCTATGCACATGCCAAGGCCGAGTACGATACGGGACTCAATGCAGGAGACACATTCCACTGTCCTCGAATACAGACATGCCAGCCCCCAAACACGACCCACTGTTTGTTTACCGTTTGACCATCGTTTATGACGCTGGGCCATCATTAAACCAACATCGGGTAAAAGTATAACAACGTGTGAGCTGGGTACCAGCAAACACGTGCCATTCTTCCTAGGCTATATTGTTTTAATGTTGGGCCAATGTCTACGGCGCTGGCCCAACATTAAATCAACATGGTTCAACATCGTGTTTGCTGGTGCGCACAGAGCGCAGTATCTGCTTACTTTACAAGTAAGCAGATACTGCCTTTGCAGAGCAGTATATAAGTCTACGTTACTGAGCGTGTGCTGCATGTACATGTAGGCATATGGCGGGTGCCGATAAAACCGGGCCTGGGTGATAGAATACCACCCTCTATGACGGGGAAAGAAGCCGCTACTAACAGAAATGTTATTGATTAAAAACGTATTTTGGAAAACCCCAAATGCGCACACAATTTGGTAAATCCGTACTTCTGTATTTAGGCTGTAAATCCGTACAAAATACGGGAAAATACGGAAGGTGCACAGGTCTGTAAGACCCAGCCACCCCCAAAACGTGCTGTAGTCACGTGCTGTATGTCATCTGCTCTGCAAAGGCAGTATCTGCTCACTTGTAAAGTGAGCGGATACTGCCTTTAGGCTTTGCACGGCAGCTGTAGGTCAGCTGTCTGTATACGTATAAAGAGATATTGTCTTACGTGGTCGCTGAAAGCCAATCAGCAGATGTTATCGTCCAGGGATGTGACGACCCAGATTATCTGTGTGTGATTGGTCAGGGAGGTCCATCTCGTCCTATGATCTGCTTAAGATGTAGATCAGCCTATCTCAGAATAATCTTTATCACAATTGTGGCTATGGTGTCAGAGGCATTTAAACAAGGGTTAGATTTTCAAAAGCAATATATATTATTACAAAATATTGTATCGATATCATGATAGATTTGATCTCAAGAGTAAAACATCTGTTAGCTTTCCCCAGTTTCAAACTCTCATTGTGGTGGTTTCTTAAGATTATATTAGCCTTGTTTGATCCCAAGGTAGGCATTGTTCTCAGTAAAATCTACTGGCTATCTACAGTGTATAAATCAATAGCCCAGCACACAGCTCAAAATTTCGAGACCCCTAACTTTCGTAAAATTGCTGACGGAATTCCTAATAACTCAGCAAATACAGATATTTATGCTTATTCAGAAACAACGATTTGTTGGCCAACTGTAGGCTGTGGGATGACAGAAAACTGAACCTATGCGTTTTGCCGTATTTGAGCAGATGTGAGTGATAGTCATTTGGGACACACATAAATATGGACACAAAAAAACAGTACCCAGAATCCGTTTTGTGAACCATATTAAAACATAATTGGAATGAGTTCCAATAATGTAAAAACACAGTAGCCGTCTTGGTTGAAGAAACAAATACTAAATGCTGGTTTAATATTGGCACAGCGTCGCAGATGATGGCCCAGCATTAAACCAAAATTAAATCAACGTCTTGTTAATGTTGGTTATACATTTCCTGAAAATGGAAACAGTATATGCCTACATATATGTCTCTAATTTCGTATGTCCAGGATAATACAATTTATGGCAGAAATGGAGAAAAGGTACAGATGGAATGTCTTCGCAATAATATTTTATAGTTGGCATTAGAAGTATAAAAAGTCATAATTTCAACTTTTCAAATATAAAACAGTTTTTATCATCTATCACAATAAATTGTTTATTACAGATGTCAATTCAGATACAGTAGAATCCCGTTATAGCGCGAATCGTTACACCGCGATATCAGTTACAGGGGAAAAAATTCTTCATTTTTATCCACTCGCCAGCCGGGCTAGTGAAACTAAAAATCCACTAGCCCTTATGTCTTTTTAATCGCCCTTACTAGTTTAATGTTTTCATGAAAAAAATTGCCCGACTATGTGTGATATAGCTGAATCACTGGTTAATGAGTTTTTCCCCTTCTGACCCATCTTCCTTAGGCTTAGCCTGAGCAGCAGGTGGGCATTTTAGCTTCAATTAGCAAATCTGCAGCTGTTTAAGCTCTAGTGAGGTCAGAGTTCAGCCACCCCACCTGAAAATGTCTCTGTCAGCATTAAGTTTATCTTCATATAAAGTTACGTTATTGAACCAGCATTTCTTCTCTAGTTTTCTTTATTTTCTCAGATGGTGGCGACCCCACCTTCCATAATTCATTTAGATTTAACTGGCTATCCATAGTTATTACAGACAAATAATTTAATCAGACATTGGCTCACTAGTGCTCATTCCAACTTGGAAAAAGAAGGGGCCATGTTGCACACTTCGGTGAAAAAAGGGGGCCATCTCAAAAAAACGTAAACCGTTCTGCAAATATAATAAAGTCAAGTCATTTTAAACATAAAAGTGATGTCAAATAAGCGTACACGTACTTGGAAAAAAATATATATCTTCTTTCATATGGGGTAGGGGCTATTCAAGGTAACTGAACTTGATATGTAGTCCTATCAACAAAGAAGTAGGGAAGTCTATGGACCTCTAGCCTCTATGGCATCATGACACAGCAAGGCATAAAATAACTGGGATAAAAAGGTTATCTCAGGTGTATTTTAGGCCTTTTCTGGGGGTGTAATTTAGTTTGTGTTAGGCCTATTGGAATGGTTAGACCTTCTGAAGTCTCAACACCCCTATGCCAAGTTTTCACATCGTTTCTGCGCCGACATAGGGGGCCTACATGCGCCAGCGGCAGCCCTATGTGTGACTGAAAGTGGAGTATTAGCCACAGCTTGTATTCACACAAAATTGCAAGACGTTTTTTCAGACGTTTTTATGTAAGATTAATGCTTGATTTATCAGGCTAATAATGCATGAGTCTTTTAGAATCAGCAATAATTCAAGACTGCATCTATTCACCCGCAGCTTGTTGAACGATGAAATGTTGTCAGCATGCTTGTATGCCAGCAAACTAGATAAATGATCTTCTTGATCAGCGCCATTTTGAACTGTGATATATCGGGTGAAACGAATGTTGGGAACCACAACGCAATAAGTGACGCTGTGGGCTGTCATGGCTACCGCAGATCGGGTCACATGCGATACACGCGCCCACGCAACGCTGATTGACCAGGCCGTATGCCTACTGGTCAGTAGCTTGTTTAACAACTTGGTAAACGTGATTTTTATGTCCACGTGTGTCAGCATCAAACTTGATTCAGTTGCTCACTTTTTAGTGTACCCAAGGATACTAGGTGTACCAAATATTGAATTAGGTCTCTGATACACACAACCACGTGTGAGCCAAAACAACTCTCTGTAGCGCGCCGCAACAACGACGCCTGTACATGCTGTGCAGCGCTATACAGCTATGCGTAGATAGCCACACATGATCTGCGGATCGCACAGGGAATCAGTCGCCAGCAGGGCTAGTGACATGCTGATTTACAATCGCCCTTACATAATTCTTGCCGCCACGGGCGACCGGGCGTATGTGAATTTGCATCCCTGAGTTATAACGCAGTCCGCGTGTGGACCCCGTTTTTTACAGGGTGAAATTTTACTAATAGTGCATATTTTTTATTCTTGATAACGCCAGTCTGGTTGAAACATTGCCCATTCACGTTCACGTGACGCTGTGCTGACCAGGCATGTATGCATGCAGTAATCATTGCACCCCTCCCCATCCCTGGCGGCCACACTGTTGGCAGGTGCGACCACGGACAACGCGTCGGATTAACCTTCCGACTGCTACTGTTCAAAATGAAATAATAAGTAACAATTATATAACCGCGGTATATATGTTATATCGCGGTATATGGTGATCCAGTAAGTTACCGCGGTATAAATTTAAAGAGGTGGATAAAAGATTCTGAGTTTTGAAGATACTGTTAGGCCTATACCGCGGTATATGGTGATCAAGTTACCGCGGTATAAAACTAAAAGAGGTGAATAAATGATTCTGAGTTCTGATGATACTGTTAGGCCTATACCGTGGTATATGGTGATCCAGTTACCATGGTATCAATTTAAAAGAGGTGAATAAATGATTCTGAGTTCTGATGATACTGTTAGGCCTACCGCGGTATAAGGTGATCCAGTTACCGCAGTATGGAAGAGGCGAATAAATGACTCTAGAGTTCTGAGTGATGATACTGTTATGGACCATCGTGAAATAGTAATTATCGTCTGGTATATGCTCATTTAAACAATGGGGACTATTAAGCGCCAATAGCCTAATTTAGGAATGACACATAGATTTTTTGATCAGTGTTGATGATTGTTCCTGTCCAACAACTCACCTGTGCGATGTTATGCTTGTGCAAGATCACAGCAAGGAGGACAATACCAATTAGTTGCGTGTATGTAACACATTTAACAAGTACACCTTACTGTCATTAATCACCGCTGGCACATTAACTGTCTGGCTGTCTGTGTACATTAACTGTACTGGAGCTTAACAGGTCGCCTATTGTGACGGCACCTTAGGCAACATCCACAGCCCATTCTTTACTCTGTGTACACAAGGCAGATGAATACGGCACAATGACCGGCCACCAAATAAAATAAACTTTATTCCGAGAGGGTATACCATTTAGCGCTAGAGCAGTGGTTAGCAATGGACAATCACGATGTTGATCGAGCATTGAAACCGCGTTGTGCTGTAGTCACGCGATGACGCTATACTATACCTATATCTATTGTGACCTCAAGAATAATGTACAGTATGGGAAACAATATAATTATCGTCGTATCTCAGGCCTCATGAATATATGATACAAAGCCCACCCTCTCGTAATACCTGTCAATCAAACTGTTCCAAAGCGTTGATTGGTGGTAGGAGAGCTCAGCCCGTCCCTATCTCGCATAACACCGTGATGCCCATGAGAAAGTGCGAGGTTTTGTCCATGCACACGGGAATGATCCGTGATATAGTCCACATTCATACATGATAAACAGTTTTCTAATTATTGCATCAACGCTGGCATAACATTTTAAATTTGGGCCAGTGCTGGCTTAGTTTAAAGAATATATATATATACACCTCACAGAAGAGTGTATTTGTTATAAAAACGTCTAGCCTAATTACGCTTTGTGTGATCCCATAGCATTCACAGGGTCGGTGTAGATCCCTTACACCTTTCATTCACGCCTAAAGTCGCACTTCAATCTGTTAACTACACATGGAGTGATTTCACGGAGCCCAAGATGTCATCATATCTCGCGAGAAGCCAAAAGGTTCTAATTGTGTTAAACTAGAAAAACATGAGACTAAATAACTTGCCAACCCTAGCGTTATATAAAGAGTGAATTTTCGATCGAACTGGCATATTTGCTTTGACCACGAAACAGACAGCATCGCTGCAAAAATATTGTACACAATTTATTTATTGAATTATTTTTGCCGATAAATGATAAATTAAATATTGTATATTTCCATTTCATTATTTATTCCGTTCATTTGTAATAAAACAGAGTACATAGCATCTACCACTGCCGCGTATAGCGTGTCCATATAGACCCAATGTATTGACCATCAGCGGTAGAACGGTCGTTCCGCTATAGCGCGATCCACTTATAACGCTGTCCCGTTTTTTGGACCCCAACTACAGCGTTATAGCGGGATTCTACTGTACTACGCAACAGACAAATCAATTTCTTTGGTTTAAACATATTTTTATTGTCCAATTGAAGCAATACAGGATAACCGATTGTAATACATTAGGCTTCGCTCGGAAGAAAAAAAGTGGGTGATGCTTGTGAATCATGGGAATGCTCGAGTCATGGTGTGAATACAATGAGTAGGCAGTAGTTGTAAATCTCGTTGGCAGAGCTGGAACATGTCATAAAACAAATGCTTGTACTTGTGTGGTATCATATTAATGTTGCCGTGACCTCATACTAGTATACAGTTGTTGTAAAGTGTCAGGCACACAATCATGCACCACATCATCGAATTTGCTTTGTATTTAAATTAAACAAGACTACATAAGTCCAGGAGCTCCCGCGACGAATTAGAATTTGATTTAAGCAATTTTGTGTAGGGTTTTTAATGTAGTACTAGGCTAGGTCAAAAATCAAGACGCAAGACAACTAGGTCTAAGAAGCTCAGTCTAAGAGTAAGATAAGAACTAGACAGTTTTTGTCAGAGATTGCAAACCTCCATTAAAATTAATGATCCTAATCAGTATCCCAGTAATGGTCTACCTATCTGGCATGGTTTACCCGATATCAGGCCAATCGAGGTAACTAATAGCTGATTTACGGTCATTTTGAATTCGATATAAACTAGTTAAAAACTTAGGGTGCATCCCTCCCCCGAAACCTCATATTTTGTTTTATAGTAATAGACTAACATCTAACACAGTTTGCAAAATATTGGGCATGTGAAAGTAAATAATGGCCGATAGGGGGCCATTTTGAATTTGATCAAGTCAAAATTTTTCAAGATGCATCCTCTCCTGAAATCTCACATTTTGTTTTATAGTAATGGTCTAGCCATCTAGTACGGTTACTAAAAACCGGCTATGTGAAAGTAAATAATGGCCGATAGGCGGCCATTTTGAATTTGATCGAGTCAATTTTTTTCAAGATGCAACCTCTCTTGTAATCTCACATTTTGTTTTATAGTAATGGCCCAGCTATCTAACACGGTTTACCAAATATCAGCAATGTGAAAGTAAATAGTGGCCGATAGGCGGCCATTTTGAATTCGATTAAGTCGAAAGTTTTTTAAAGGCATCCTCTCTCTAAACGTCACATTTTGTTTTATAGTAATGGTCTAGCTATCTAGCACGGTTTACCTGATATCAGGCCTATCGAGGTAAATAATGCTGATTGTCGGCCATTTTGAATTCGTAAATTAAAAATTTTCAGGGTGCATCCTCCCCCGAAAACTCACACTTTGTTTTATAGTAATCAGGTAATGGTCTAGCCATCTAGCACGGTTTACCAAATATCAGCCATGTGAAAATGAATAATGGCCGAAAAGGCGACCATTTTAAATTTGATCAAGTCAATTTTTTTCAAGATGCATCCTCATCTGAAATCTCACATTTCGTTTTACAGTAATGGTCTAGCCATCTAGCACGGTTGACCAAATAACGGCCATGTGAAAGTGAATAATGGCCGATAAGCGGCCATTTTGAATTTTATCGAGTCTAATTTTTTCAAGATGCATCCTCTCCTGAAATCACACATTTTGTTTTATAGTAATGGTCTAGCCATCTAGCACGGTTTACCAAATAACGGCCATGTGAAAGTGAATAATGGCCGATAAGCGGCCATTTTGAATTTTATAGAGTCGAATTTTTTCAAGATGCATCCTCTCCTGAAATCACACATTTTGTTTTATAGTAATGGTCTAGCCATCTAGCACGGTTTACCAAATAACGGCCATGTGAAAGTGAATAATGGCCGATAAGCGGCCATTTTGAATTTTATCGAGTCAAATTTTTTCAAGATGCATCCTCTCCTGAAATCACACATTTTGTTTTATAGTAATGGTCTAGCCATCTAGCACGGTTTACCAAATAACGGCCATGTGAAAGTGAATAATGGCCGATTGGCGGCCATTTTGAACTTTGACAAAATGATTTTTTTCAAAATACATCCTCTCCTGAAGCCTTACAATTTGTTTTATAGTAATGGTTTAGATATCTTGAGCGGTTTTCATGATATTCCACAATATCAGGCCTGTCGAGGTGAATAATGGCTGATAGGCGGCCATTTTGAATTTTATCAACTTCAAATTTTTCAGGATGCATCCTCTCCTGAAACCTTACAATTTATTTGATATTAATGGTGTAGCTATCTTGAGCGGTTTTCATGATATTCCGCAATATCAGGCCTGTCAAGGTGAATAATGGCCGATAGGCGGCCATTTTTAATTTTATCGACTTGAAATTTTTCAAGATGCATCCTGTCCTGAAACCTCACAATTTGTTTTATAGTAATGGTCTAGTCATCTAGCACGGTTTACCAAATAACGGCCATGTGAAAGTGAATAATGGCCGATAAGCGGCCATTTTGAATTTTATAGAGTCGAATTTTTTCAAGATGCATCCTCTCCTGAAATCACACATTTGTTTTATAGTAATGGTCTAGCCATCTAGCACGGTTTACCAAATAACGGCCATGTGAAAGTGAATAATGGCCGATAAGCGGCCATTTTGAATTTTATCAAGTCAAATTTTTTCAAGATGCATCCTCTCCTGAAATCACACATTTTGTTTTATAGTAATGGTCTAGCCATCTAGCACGGTTTACCAAATAACGGCCATGTGAAAGTGAATAATGGCCGATTGGCGGCCATTTTGAACTTTGACAAAATGATTTTTTTCAAAATACATCCTCTCCTGAAGCCTTACAATTTGTTTTATAGTAATGGTTTAGATATCTTGAGCGGTTTTCATGATATTCCACAATATCAGGCCTGTCGAGGTGAATAATGGCTGATAGGCGGCCATTTTGAATTTTATCAACTTCAAATTTTTCAGGATGCATCCTCTCCTGAAACCTTACAATTTATTTGATATTAATGGTGTAGCTATCTTGAGCGGTTTTCATGATATTCCGCAATATCAGGCCTGTCAAGGTGAATAATGGCCGATAGGCGGCCATTTTTAATTTTATCGACTTGAAATTTTTCAAGATGCATCCTCTCCTGAAACCTCACAATTTGTTTTATAGTAATGGTGTAGCTATCTTGAGCGGTTTTCATGATATTCCGCAAAATCTTTCAGTCGGATTTACCGATGTTATAAATTAGGTCAAAGTGCTGGGTCAACTTCAAGGTCAAGGTCCAAAAACCTGAAAAGGCACAACTAGGGACCTTAGAGAACATATATGTGCAATATGACTGTCATCGGCCCAGTACTTTTCGAGATCTGCTCCGGAAACGAAGTGCGCGTCAAAACGTCTAAATAGGTCATAGTTCTGAACCAGAAGTAGGTCAAAGTTCAAATACCCCAAAAGGCACAACTAGACCCCCTAGGGGTGTTGT
This sequence comes from Flabesymbios commensalis, assembly GCA_964017125.1. Classification (NCBI taxonomy): domain Eukaryota; kingdom Metazoa; phylum Annelida; class Polychaeta; order Terebellida; family Flabelligeridae; genus Flabesymbios; species Flabesymbios commensalis. The sequence goes on from OZ024902.1 coordinate 81,999,193, forward strand.
GTGTAAAATTTGAAGACAATCGGACAAGTACTTTCAGAGATATGCTCCGGAAACGAATTGTTTACGGACGGCCCAACGCCGTCACATCATCATTTTCTCCTCTGCAACCTTGCGTATTGAATTCAGATTAAAAATATTTTAACCCGTCCATTAGCCACCTGGAAGTAACCCACATACCAAAAATTGTTATCCTAGCTTATTTTCTCACTAAGTTATAGGCAAAAGAAGAGGCCAAAAAAAAACGGAGGTAGAATCCATAGCTCCCTTCGCTCACCTACGGTGACGGCGGGAGCTAATTAAAAAGAAACATGATTATGCTTCTGAATAAGAAATGGAGTAACTTTCCACCTCATTGAGTAATGTCGATAATGTTTACATGTTTACTCGACAACAAATTGATAGCACACTGGGTAAATTACTAGTAGTGTTGCTCATCATCTAACTCTTCTTCGGTCACAACAAAAATGATTTTGATCACGAGATAATTTTTTCACTTCTTCAATGGCCAAGATCACATTTGTAGTGGTTGAGATAACTTTTTAAGTGGCTTAGCACATATTTCATCACCAACAACACTGACATTTATTAAATATGGTTGTTGTTGATGACGAAATATGTTTAAACTCTCTGCCTGCCTAAGTTTTTAAATATAAATATATGTTTTTAGTATAGTTTTTAGATTATATCCATGAAAAATCCCTGTTAAACACAAAACATTTGTATAAAATTTATACAAGTGTTTTGTGTTTACTGGGACAGCGATTTACATTGTAATAGATGATTGGTTAATGCATTGTATATTGTCTATTGTCTTCTTCGGTGGCCAAGATCACTTTTGTAGTGGATGAGATAACTTTTAAAGGGGCTGTGATCACTTCTTCAGTGGACAAGATCACTTTTGTAGCGGTAAAGTAACTTTTAAAGTGGCTGTGATCACTTCTTCAGTGGCTAAGATCACTTTTGATCAAACAGTCATTTTAATGTTTTTTTCATGTTTTTTTCAGGATTTATGTGAATTTGTGAGACATTGCAATAAAAGACATATTTTTCTCTGTTTGTTTGTTCTTTTTGCTCACTATTACTGGTAGAAATGAAGCCATCATTGTAGAATTAAAAGCATCAGTTGGTTTGAATGGCACTTTTATCACCCTTTCTGGGGGTTCCCATCATTAGATTTCTCGCAATTACGAAAAATTGTCCCAGCTGTCACCTTTAATTCCATAATTGTTGCAACAAATGCTTGTAGAGGTAAGTGGAAGAGGCATGCTGTGGCCCTTTCTGATAATTTTTTTACACAGGTGCCATTTTTTTATTTTTTTTTGTGAAAAAAAATTAGGATAGACTAGACCCTATGTCCACCGCGCTATGCCCTATGAGGAACAGAAGAATATGGGAATCTCTAAGAATTGAGATACCTGGGGAAGACTACACTAGTTTGCCCATGGTAAAACCTGGGTAAAGTTTTGTCTGCACTGCTCTACACTTTCTCATGGGGCGCACAGAGGGTGAAAATAGAAGTCTCATAGCCATAAGGATAAAAATCCATCAAAATCATGGACTTGAAAAAAAACAGGGGCCGTAGGCTATGCCTAAATGTCTGATTGTTATGTGGTATATTTGCTCTGATAAAGTATCGCGGGGCACTCATTGGGTGCCCCGATGTATCTTAAAACCTAATATTTACAGATACAAGATCTCAGTATCTGTCTGGGTGATGTTTTGGTTTCTGTATCTATGCTGGAATTTGAACATTGAGGTCACAACTTTGGGACGTTTTTATAATTCAGCTCAGATTTTGATCTAGCACAGCATTTTGCTTGCGCGGTGAAAAACGTTGAATGTGGCCAAATATTTCTTTTAGCATGTCGGCAGTTACAAAATAAGGCTCAGCATAATTTTATTGGACAATTTCAAAATGTATTGAAAGTACTCAACTTTAACTTAACGCCCACCTAGTGAGCCAAACGTTCCAACTCTTATAAATACTCGGCGAGTGTAGGCTGAGGTGATTTTTTTCAAGAATCAAGACAAAAACAAAACAAATTTTGAGAGAATGTTAAATATTTTCATTCTTTAGCACATTCGCTACCGTTGACATATGATATTGTATGTCATATTTAGAGCAGCATTAGGCCACATTTTTCTGAATAATTGGTTCTCAAGAATTATTATTCAAGATTCACAGCCATAGTCTAATTTACCCGGTAGACCTTAACAGAGACATGATTATTTATTATTATAATGATATTAAATTAATTAATAAATATTAAATAACTGGTCGGCGGTAGACCTAGGTCTAGTCTCCTAGTTCTAGATCTACTAGACTAACGTTAGTAATTTTCACCCACTGTGGATCGCGCAGCGAGACACATTTTTGTCATTTACACAACTTCAAGTTGATGAAAATTTTAATCTAGAGTCTAGTCTAAAATAAAATAAAAAAAGACAAAAGGTCATTTTTATTTTTTATTTATTCTCCATTATCGTGACTCGGCGGTCTTGAGAACCAACGAACTCTCGCCTTAGCGATTTCAATGTTCACGCCACTCTTCCAAGTTTAATTCTCGTTGACTTCAACCGATTATCGCTCGCAGTGCAATTTCACTTTAGCAGATACGATGAGAATTGAGATCTAAGGTCGCCTAGATAAACGCTTTCTGTCACATGATTCAAGAGTATTCTATGAATAATTATTAGGCGCCATAATATGCTTAGTATTGTCATAACTCATGTAACTATATTCTTATACCATACTACTGTTGTATGCATGCCATTTTTATATTCAAAAATAAAATTGGTTGCTGTTTTCCTTTGAATGAACGAATGAATCAGTCAGCCAGACTACGAAGGACTACTCTGGTTCCCAGAGCCACACTACGCGGCGTGGCCGAGCTTCATGTAGCCTTAGACTGGTTCGCTGTCCTACTCCATCTGGCGAGCCGACTGTATGACTGGCATCTTATCGCCAGGCGGCGTAGAGCAGGGAAACAGTCTACATGTAGCCTCTGGTATGCCCCAGTGGCAAAAGTTAGTGACTTGTTGCTATTTTTAGCTGAAAATAGGGTAATCCCCGAATTCAGGCATTTTTGAAAGGTCACTTCCCCGGATGAAGAGTTGTTCACAGTATTGTATTTCCCCTCTGACGCATTTCCTATGACTTGACCCAGAATTTTTTTTCACAGACCTCAATAGCACAGGCATGAAAGTCACGTGACTAAGAACCTTGGCCTCGACCCGGCCATAAATGAAATTGGCCGGGCTCGCCAGGCAAACCAAGTCAGTTCTTGGGTTTACCATTCTCCACACATAGATGTCGCTCAGGTAAACCTCCCTCTGCAGCAGCACGTCATATTCCCGGGAAATGTGTGGGCACGATGTACGCCTAAACCATTCGACAGAAGACGTGTTAAGGGGGGGAGGGGGTGGCGATAGGGAGGTTGGCTGGCAGATTTTTGACTGGGTGGTGTACCCTCCCCCCCCCCTATAATTAACCATTTACATCCCTCTGAGGCCAGTGAGTGGCCGTGAATACAGTTGTGTAAGTGAGGGAAAAGTGATGACAAAACAACAAGAACAACAATGTATAGGTAAATGAAAACGTATTTATTAGCAAAGTTCACATTTTTTGAGTGTCATAATCATACAATATTTGGAAAAAAAATGTAACGTCAGTAAAATGAACATTATAGGCCTAAATTAGTTACACACTCATATAAGTTAAAAATCAGTTATGATAATTTTGTACATAAACCCAACAAATTGTTTGACTACATCAGTTAATACCACTAGTAGTATTGAATAATAATTATATTCCTAATATAATTTGCAAAATGTAATATGCCTACAACAAATGAAATAGTTTAAATAATCAGTGATGCGTTTTACCAGATCATAAAATATATAATGTAACCAGATGTTATTTCTCATGATAATTTGACTGATGTTTTTTGGATAATTTTTCGGTGAATAATTTGTTCATTCTTTTTTCCTCAGTCAAACCGAAACAACAGGCTAAGTTAGCATGAACTTCGTTAAAATGAAGGTCCATGGCATGTCGGGTATTAGCAATAATAGGGTTTCCTACACTTTCGGCAATGCATCGACTACAGATCAAAGTCGGCTGAAAATTACTCAAAGCAGCCCCTTGGGATGACATCAATTTTCGTTTTTAAATCCATACTGAAGTAGAGTATCCAAGAATCATGTTTTTATTTTTTTCAGAATTTTTATATTTTTACAAATATTTTTAATCAACATTTCTATGAAATCAGAAGTAACCCAAACAGACTATTTGTATACCTGAAGGACGATTGAATGTTTTCACAGCATTGGGCCACATGCTGATGGCATCGGCCCAGCGTTGGGTAGACAATCAGTGCTGCAGGTGTGTCCTCCCGTGTCCTGACCAAAAGAGACCGATTAGCTGTGACTGCTCTGATCTTACCGTCTGATACGTGGGAATATGTGATGTAAAGTGCTGAGTATTGCTGCCTTGTTTTGTCTAAATAGCAATATACGACCTGAAAATACAACTATTTCACTCTTTTTCGGTACTTAAAATTGTTTTTTGACTTTTTTGTATTTTCAGTTAAGATCAGCTAGTAGGCTATATAGCTTCATATAAATTAAATTTTCAAAATGGACAACATTGAAAATGTCTCATCCCAAGGGGTCCCTTTAATATTTCTTCGCTTTTCAAAGTCGGTTAAAATGTTTTTTCGCTGTTCACGTTTTTCTACCCGTCGGCCTTTCTGCTTAGGCTGCTCACAATTTTCCACAAAATTTCCCATGCAGTTGTGAATATAGGTTGTCTTATTCAAAGACACAATGATGCAATTCGAGGCTTAGGACACAAAAGAACCAACAAATTATAAAATCCCTCATATAAATGTTTATACAAATATGGTTGGCTTTTCTTCAAGAAAGATCTACAGCTACAAATACCCAAATATATGTTGCAAATATGCTGATATATGTACTTTGAAATGTAAAAGGCGTTCCTATGCGGAGCGCCAGACTACAGAAGCAGTGAAATCAAAATCTGCCAGATCATTTTACGGCGCACCTTTGCAGTCGTAACTGTGGTAACGCTGAAAATTACGGTCGGGAACAGGAGATCTTAATTTCATTTTATTATATAATGTTGTGGCGTCACTAAAATCCAGCTGCTAAAATAATAAGTGTGAAGCCGATGAACCCCGTTGTTTTCTACCATAAAAGGAGATTTCATAATGCTTTCTAATTTAACACCTTTCTCTCACGAGACGTGTTTGCATTAACTTGACGTACTGGAATTAGGTTAGCATTAGTCAATTTAGCTTCCCTGTACATGACACTGTCTAGTAGTGCTCAAACTAAGTGTGACATCTTTTTATTTGCCAAGTTGTTTAGGTCAATTTTATCCATTTCTTTGAATTTACGTCCCGTGGTGTTGCCTGTCATCATTGGAGGATCCTACCGCGATTTGGGAGAAACACGAAAAAATTTAGCAGCAGACATATGTGACCCGATCTGGCAAAATGAGACGGAAGTCGCGTTTTGACTATTGAGCTAGGGCCTCCAAAAGGCAAAATGGTCATAATCTGACCAATTTCAGATTTTGAGATAAAGTATGAGATTAAAATGTTAACTTTCGGTTCCTAAAATTTTAAAGGTATAAAAATAAATATGTATTATAGAAAATTAATGTTTTAAACACACTACAATTTGCAAAAAATGAACAAATTTACTAAAAATTATGCCGCCAGCACTAGCGTCATGAGCGTGGTGATAGGTCCCTATATAATATAGTGTATGTCTATATGTACCCCATTTGCTAGATGTTGGTGTATAAATTGATTTTATTATGGATTATGTATCTTGAGGGTGCTAAAATTAAAGATTAAGTGGGTTAAAGTTTGTCAGGGTCATTGAGGTCATTTTCTGCCCCCTGAAAACCCCCCTCCCCCTACTATATGATTTTTTCAACTTAATCGAATAGCGGCATGTAGCAGCTCATTTTGTAGGTATTGATGAGTAGAACAAACTTTATCTAAGAAACTTTGGGCTAAAATTTATATAAACCCCTCCAGTGGAGGAAATAAGGGGTAAAAAGGGGGTTAATATCATGAAAAATAGGGTATATTTTCAAAATAATGGAATAGAGTCGTGCAGCAACTCATTTTGTAGGTATTAATGAGAACAAAATACTTCACCAAAGAACAATATGCTAAAATCTATATTTACCCCCCTCCAGTGGGGATAAGGGGTAAAAAAGGGGTAAAATCAAGAAAAATAGGGTATATTTTCAACCTATCGAATAGGGTCGTGTGGCAGCTCATTTTGTAGGTATTAATAAGTAGAACAAACTTTAGCTGAGAACAAACTGGCTAAAGTACATATTTACCCCCTTCCGGGGGGGGGGGGGGAAGGATAGGGATAAAAAGGGGCATATTTTTAAATTAATCGAATAGATAGATTGAGATGTGTTTGATGTACCCCCGTGTTGGAGCATAAGTGGGTTTCAGCCATCATAGACATCCTAAACGAACACAATTATTTTTACCTTTTTTCGCTGATTTGACATTGTTGTGACCTTGGGGTAACACTCATAAGAAGCCCCACCCAGCCCATGTGACCGTGTGTACTTGGGTTTGGCTTCATCAGATTTAGCAGAACTTCTAGTTATTGGTCCAAACATGACAATGTATGTATTATTTGATCTCTTCCTGTCATATCAGGTGGGGGTATATATGGGTCACTTTAGGGGGTATTACCCTCCAACCCCTATATTACCCCTGTTATCTTGTGTTGGGGCATAAGTGGGTTTCAGCCATTATAAACATCCTAAATTAATACAATTGAAGCAAAAACAACAAAAACTTACTATTTTCACCCTTTTTGGCTGGAATATGACCTTGAGATGACCTTGACTTGACCTTGGGGTAATACCCATATGAAGCCCTACCCCATCCCGTTTCACCATGTTCACCCTCTAACCCCCATATCACCCCTGTAACCTCTTCCCAGCAAACATTCAGGTGATGGGCCAGTATCGTTTTCTTACTGGCATGTAACGTTCGTACAGTTAATGGCAATATGGTAATGACCCAGTACTGGTGCGGTTCATCACAACCATAATTACTGGTAACGGTAGTGGGCCAGTACTGGTACAGTACGTCACAGCCATAATGTTAGGGTCACATATATGGCCCTAATTACGGTACCGGCCCTGTACAGTTGCGGTGACTGGAACCAGTATCATATTATTTATCACCAGGTGTCTCTCATATTTGACAACAGACGCCCCCTAGTGATTAACCATCTTGCTGAGATTTTTTACATGCTTGCTGAGAGGAAACACGTTTTTTACAATTCTACATATTTTTATCAGTTTTTCACTCGTTACTCCACATACTACTGAAGGTAAGTTTGAATTGTATTACTAAGGGTATAAAGAAAAGAAATATGTATGTTTAGATTATGCCATACTTAAGAGAAAGCATGATTTTCGTTGCGAATTTTTGTATTGTGAGCGATAATAAGACAATTTGGATGTATATAGAACTAGAACAGCTGTTTATTTTGAACAATTTATTAGCCCTAGCTGTGGCTGCTAATCGCAAAGTACAGGTTTCATTCACAGATTGAAATACATTATAAGGATTTAAGTGTCAGTCTTGCTACATCTCGGCTATGAATGTATTTTTTATTTTTTTAATATATGCCCTGGTCTATAATTATAAACCTGCTTTTAATCTATTATAATTGTATGAATTAACACATCATGTTTGATTGTAGATGCCGTGATGAAGAATAGTCTGCTTTCTGAAGCCAGGCCTTGAAGCTATACACCGAGAAGAATGTAAATATAGTGAGGATAATGCTGTGGCTAATTAATACACGTACCTGGCCCCTATGGAGGCTAAAAGGGGACACATGTCTGGAGATCCAGTTGTGACAGACTGATGTCTGGCTAGTAAGCACAAGATACTAAACCAATGTTGGCTCAATGCTTAGCTAGCCCAGCTAATTTGCAGAAGATGGACCAATATTTACTGGGTTTATGGATATTGTAGACAAGGACAGTACTGGCTCTCTGATTTTGATTCAAATTACACATTTTAATACTTGTAATTAAAATCACAAACGAGTGGTCATCCTAGGATTCATCTGCACTCAATGAGCTAACATTTCAAAAGATAACTTTCTCGCAACATCGATACAGACCTCCACCTGCCAGACCCCTTAAGACCTCAGAGACTGTGGAAGAGGTGGATAGCCAAGAAACCACAGGAGAAAAAGATCAAGAATAAATTATAAAATAAAATACTTTCAGAAAATATTAATGTTGTTTTTATGTTTTTATCACCAGTTAGGGTCTACTGTGCCATTACAAACCCATTACATTTTCATAGCGGGCCTGTACAGGTATTGTACCAGCTTGTTTATGTTGCCATTACTTTGCCAGTACAAACCCTTTATGATTTCCTAACGGTCCAGTACAGGCATTGTATGGGCCATCTAATGGCAGCCAGTACAATGCCACTACGAAACCAGAACGTTTTTTTTCTAATGGGTTTGTACTGGCCCAGTAATGGCACCTTACCGTCCCGGTACCGTTTACCAGTACTGGGCCGGTTAATCCCCAGTGTGCAGATCGTTACTGGGCCTGTACAGAACAACGTTATGAGACCATTATAAGAGACTGTACTGGGCCACTACTGGCCAGGTACCAAATTGTTTGCTGGGTTGAGATGTGTTTGGTGTACCTACGTGTTGGGGCCTGAGTGGGTTTCAACAGTCATAGCCATCTCAAATGTACAGAATTAGAGCAATAACAACGAAAACTAACTATTTTCACAATTTTGGCTGATTTGACCTTGCTGTGACCTTGAGATGACCTTGACATGACCTTAAGATAACACCCTTATAAGGCCCCAACCCAGCCCATGTCACCATGTGTACTTGGGCTGGGGTTCATCACACTTAGCAGAACTGCTAGTTATTGGTCCAAACATGACAATGTATTTGTTATTTCACCAATTCCTGTCATAACAGATGGGGTGATATAAAGGTCAATTTGGGGGTATTACCCTCCAACCCCTATATTACCCCTGTAACCTCTTTGAGATGTGTTTGGTGAACCTCCATGTTGGGGCCTAAGTGGGTTTCAACCATCATAGACATCCTAAATTAATACAATTGAAGCAAAAACAACAAAAACTAAATATTCTGACCCTCTTTGGCTGATTTGACCTAGATATGACCTTGACATGACCTTTGGGTGAAACCAATATGAAACCCCACCCTAAGCCGTGACGCAGTGTGTACTTAAGATTACCTCCATCAGCTGACTGACCATTTTTAATAGAAGTGGGCCTACTTTTCTGGTCATTTGTCCAAATATGTCTATTTTTTTTAAATCCTTCCCGGTGACATTCTTATACAAGAAACTGAATAAGGGTTGAGAAAAAAATTCAAAAAAAACTTTCTCTATCTTTAAACTCCGTTTTCTCAAAATGACACGATTTTTAAATTTATATTTTTCGATTTGGCCTTAGTTAAATCTTTGGAGCTATTCAACCTACATGCTCGTGTAACACCTCATTTTAAAGATAATTTTGTGGAGATTTAGCATCTGATAATAACTCCAATACTACAAAACGCGTCTCATTTTGCCAGATCGGATCACATATAGTCTCCTTCCGGAGATAGAAAAATCACGACTGATGCAAGCAATTCAGCCATTATTGTTTGGTTTCAATGGGAAATATTTTATTCGGTAATTTGGTTATCAATGTTTGATAATCTGCTATTAACGTTTCTAGTACTCAAGGACACCAAGCTCTCATGACAGCATATAATCCATGTTCTCGAAATGGTTTTAAAATGCAATTTTGTACAATGTACTCTCTGAATGCCGCCAGGCGATTACAATCGCAAAAAGAACCATGAAGTTATAAAAGTATTATTTTTAGCATATTCTACATCAGTACCACTCACAATAAATAAATCTGACATGTCCTGTGCATAGGCCTGTAAAACCATAAAGCAGATTGGTAAAACGAGGACGATAATAGGTGTATTTACAAAAAAATCAGTCAGCTAGAATGTTCAAATACAAAACGGGTGGCGTCATTATATTATGAGAGGTCTTTAACACACCTTTTTAAATCATATTGTATAAATTAAAGGTGATGGGAGTGTTTTATCTAGCTCCCAATATTATGACATTATATCTTCAAGCGAAATATAGAATTCAAATTTTTTAAGCGAATGTATGGGTTTAAAGCTGTGAATTGATTTTCAAGAGCACATTTCTAAGTGCAGACCTACATAATATCATGTCGATTTTTATGTGGTTTTACATGATTCTAACCATGCTGAACATGTTGTACATGTTGTATGACAAATAAATCAGTAGTGACTGGTAACTATCTGACTTTGTCAGTAAAGCATCTATATTTTTAATTTAATTTGTTGACTCGCGTGGATCGTTTGGTGTCAAAGGTTAAATGAGGTTAGCCGTTATTACATAGATTAGCCTGCTATTCTATGTACTTCGAGCAGATGTGTTTTCTTGGTGCGACAAAAATCTTTCTTCATATCTACTTACAGCATTACTTTGTCAGTTATTTTAGTTGCCGTTATGACAGACTGAAATAATATGGCACTTAAGCATAATAGAAATAGCGTTGAAATGTTATCACCCTTAACTAGGCAACAAACTATGAGCAATTCTCAAAATGCGAAATAGTAACTCTATTATAACTGCTTGAAGTATCATTCCTTTAGAAATTCAGTTATGACAAACTTAAACAAATTGACACTTCGAAATAACGGGGACTGTGTTAAAAGCTAGCACACTAGGCAATAAAGCACTCGCATATTTATTTCATTCCTTAGACGTATATATAGAAGTAGGTATATTTACTCATGCAGAAGTGTATTGGATCTACGTATATTGAAAATATCGATAATTAATTGAGATGTTTAAAATTATTGACTTATCTATAATGCATTTTTTCTGGTATACTCTGTGTGAGCACTGTATTGGTAACGATGATCTTATATAACCAAATTACTAATTTAAAGACATTAAATTTAGTCAGGCGTATACATCATATACATCTGGGTAGATGGGTGTGTCACTACTGAACATTCATTCGTGCATTTGCCAATTTCGATACCCAAATTGACCATGGCCAATGAGAACCCTGAATACCCTAAAATACACCTACGGATTGTCATGGTTTTTAAATCTCAGTTAGTTTTAGTGGGTGGGGATCCACAAATATATCAGTGGAGAGCTTCTTGGTCATGACCGACTTCAACATGTTAAGTGAACATTAGCTAACTCTGGGGGTCAGATGCTTGGGGCCATAGCGTAATGCCATAGCTTAATACTTACTTGGCCTCATAACGTCACAATTTCGGAATTTTGTATAAATTTTATAGATTTATTCCAGGTAAATATGCCTACTAATATTCGCAGTCTAAAATGGTGGAAATAGACCAGTATCAGCAAGATCGTTTATTCTAATCCAGTATAGTCCTAATGAAGAATTATTTTGAAAACGGTCTCTTTTTTGTTTGAATGGGTCTGAAATGTTGTGTGCGCTGAGTGCCCCTTGTTCTGGTGGCAGCATGTTAATCGAAAGGGCTACCTCTCTTTTTATTGCTTTGTAGAGCACACAAAGCCTAGCTGATTTACTGCGTTCTAGCAGAGTATCCAAAACTAGCTTGTGAATCAGTTTTGTCTAAGGTTAGCCCACAGCATGTCCCAGCCGTGTCGTCCACTCCGAGGCCGTAGATTACTGTATTCCCAAAGGTTCGAAAAATTTCCGTAACGTTTTAATGACTGTGCGAGATCAGCATGTGGGCATGTAACTGAAATGTTACTGATCTTAAAAGAAACTATTTTCGACTTGATTATTCGAAGACAAGTCTTAGGTATGACTATCCACGATTTTGTATGGGTTACCGTTATTCTGTGGCTGAAAACTGTAAACAGCCACTGAGACTAGTTAAGCATGTCCCTCTTGTAACTATTGGTGACGAAACGAGCCGCGTATTCCAAACCAGATCGAACCAATGTCAGGTATGCCATCAGTTCATTAAGGCGTGAAGTAGGGCCCTTTAGGTTAAGCATAAAACCAAACACCCTACTGCCCCTTTTGGTGATGTTGTCCACATGAGCGTCAAATGTCAGATCTTCAGAAAGTGCTATGCCGTATGGGCTTGTACTAATATATTTCAAAATATGGTAATTTAGGGTGTAGAAGAAATAAGGGAACTAAAGTTTTAATTTTATTTTACAATTGATTTCACAAGATCAGGCAGGTCATTGATGTTCAAGAACAGTATTGGACCTAAGACCAGCCCCTGATATGAGACACCCCCGAGTAAATTATATCTGTAGCCATCAATCAAGACCCTTTGATTTCTATCGTGGAGGAAATCCAATTATGGATGTTTCCTCTTATACCATAATGAAATAATCAGTCTCCAACAGATCATATATTGTTGTACAAGAGTGACCCTTTCCAAAACCATGCTGCTTGTCTGAAATACTGTTTTTATCATCAAAATTCCCCGGTCAAAATTCCTTACCATTTGTCTGACCAATATATGCTTCATGAGATTACAGCAGACAAATGTTAACCCAGACAGCAACGTATTGGTGGGACCACCAGTGGTCTATCATGCAGTGGCCATCAGTGGCAAATCCCACCCTCCGATACACCTTTCTCAATAAGAACACACCCCACAATGAGCATCGCCAAACTGTTTTAATCAGACAACTCTTACACACTGTTCAATGACAACACGCCACACAGTCAGCAGCGCCGAACTGTTTTAATCAGACAAACTGTTCACGCGCAAACTCGTGCAAGCAGTCTATTGCCGTCTGCGTGCCACTGGTGGTCAACCAGTGTCGTTTATGCCGCTCATAGCCACTGGTGGACCACTGGAGTGATGTTGTCCGAGAAGGAGACTGGTAGTTTGAGTGGACGTATTGTAAAAGTAAATTAATCAAATTAATTAATCCCTATAAAAGTGAATTAATCAATTGTCTACCCAGCCAAGCTTGTCGTCGACGGCACGGTCACTTGTGATGAATTTCCGGAGTGGACCACAGTATTGTACTCTCGTGACTAGGGGAGGGGGAGGGCACATTCAGTGTATCGCCAAGTACACTCATTAAAAATAGCTATATGGAATGTGCGAGGACTGGTCAGTAAGCGTAATTATAAAGACCCACATTTTATACAGAGGTTACAAGAAAATGACATATTTATGTTGTGTGAAACTTGGACAAACGATAATAGTGTTATGAATATATCTGGTTATGAATATGTTGCATTATATCGAAAACGACACCCTATAAGCTCGAAGGGACTCTGGTGCTATTGTCATATACTACAGAGAGAACATGGCTAAATATGTAACATTATTAAAATCAAGTGGTGATTACAATGGGTAAAAATTAACAAAGACTTTTATTCGGGAGACAAAGATATTTTATTATGCATGTGTTACACAGTACCATTAAATTCTAGAGTAGGTGGGACATGTAATATATTTGAGTGTTTATCAAATGCTTTAATATACTTTACAAACACATTTGAGAATTTGTATGTACCGTTTATAGCGGGTGATTTTAATGCACGAACTCGAGATGAAAACGAAATTGTAATACTATCTGATGTAATACTATCTGATGATTTCACTGACATACCAATAAGAACTTCTTCTGACAAGAAACCTTTGAATTCTAGTGGTACAGATTTGATAGAATTTTGTAAAGAAACTGGTTTTGTAATTTTGAATGGAAGAGTTGGAAAAGTTAAAAATGTTTTAACTATAATGGTAGCAGTGTAGTAGACTATATGTTATGTAGTGCCAGTGATTTTTACTTTGTGAACGATTTTGTAGTTCATCTTTCAAGTGTATATTCTGAACACTCACTTATTCAAAGTACCATAAATATACAGAAACTGGCTAATATTACCAAACGTGAAGCAGCGAGAGTTAAAAAATATAAATGGGATCCAAATAGTAAAGATGAGTTTATAGAGCGCTTGCAGGATGAAAGTACACTGGAGTAAATGGCCTACTTGTTCTCCGACGAGGGAGACTCACCCAGTGAGCAATCCGTGAATGATTTGATAGGAAGTTTTACTAATTTGATACAGGAACATGCTGACCCATTATATTCTCACACTACGGTAATTACCGATTCACCCCGTTCTGATAAAACATGTAATGTTAATTGGATGTCTGATGAATGTTAAAATTCAAAGAAGTAATTTTTAAGTTGTTTAAATGATTTTCGAAACATAAAAACTGATGAACTATGTAAAAAAAATAGTGAAGGCGCGATCAAAATATTCAACTTGTGCAAGGAAATGCAGATATGATCATGATAGACGTATAACACTCAGACTTCAACAAACAGAGAAGAGTAATATTAGAGAATTTTCGGAGATTTTACGACCCAAAAATAAAAATAGATTCGAAAATTCATGTTCATTAACCTTGAATGACTTTGGTAAGTACTTCAAGACACTAGGAAACCGTGACGATGTTGCATATATAGCAGATGATGATGTTTATGAATATTTACGTAGCTATAACGATGGTAATATTGAAGTTTTGTATGAAGAGTTGAATTATTCTATTACAGCTGAGGAAACGATAAATGCTATAAAAGGTTTAAAATATGGTAAAAGTGCTGGACAAGACCTGTTGATAAATGAATTTTATATAAACGCATGTGGAGCATTAACCAATAAGCTTACATTACTCTTCAACATTGTTCTCAACAGTGGTTATTTCCCAAATAAATGGACAGAGGGTGTTATCGTGCCGATTCAAAAAAAAGGGAGGAAAAATTTAGTAGATAACTACAGAGGTGTTACGTTATTAAGTACTTTAGGTAAACTGTTTACGAGATTACTAAACAACAGGCTTTCATTTTGGGCTGATACTTAAGGTATTCTAATTGAAGAACAGTCAGGGTTCAGAAGCGGTCGTTCAACTGTGGACAGCATATTTGTCTTGAATAGTTTAGTGAATTTAGCCTGAAGTTAAGGTGAAAATATTTATTGTGCTTTTATTGACTTTCGTAAGGCCTTCGATTATCTAAACCGGGATTGTTTATGGTATAAAATGCTTCATAATGGTATACGTGGTAAAATAATTGATATGATGCGAAGTATGTACCCTACAGTGAAGTTAAATCCAGGGTTAAATATTTAGGAAGGCCATCGGAAGATTTTTATAGTTACTTGGGAGTACGACAGAGAGAAAGTTTTCTCCATTTTTATTTTGTTTATATGCTAGCGACTTAAAAGAAACTTTAGTGGATAGAAGTATAGAAGGTGTTAGCATTGACGACTGTAAATTGTGTTCGCTATTGTATGTTGATGATTCTATTATTATATCGAGTAATAAAGATGAATTACAGAATAGTTTAGATATTTTACACAATTACTGTAAAAAATGGCATCTATATGTGAATGTACAAAACACGAAAATTATTGTACTTAGAAAGGGTGGACGCTTGTCAATGAATGATTTCTGGTTTTATGGTGATTTTTTAATAGAAAAGTAGACTCTTTTCAATATTTAGGCCTGAAATTGTCATACACCGGACAATTCTCATGTGCACAACAAGATTTAGCCAACAGAGGTCTGAGAGCAATGTACGCCTTACCTAATGATGCCTCGCAATTAGTTGACCCAGATGTAAATATGTTATTAAATTTGTTTGATAAAATGGTGACACCAGTGTTGTCTTATGGCTGTGAAGTGTGGGGGTCTCACACTGCATCAGCTATAGAAAGAGTTCATTTAAAATTTTGTAGGTTGGTGGTAAAGGTTTAAAAATCAATATGCAATGAAATGATATATGGCAAGCTAGAAAGATATCCTTTAATTATAGAGAGAAAAGTTAGAATTTTATCATATTGGTTGAAAATTGTTAATAAAGAATCAAGTTTACTTGTACAGAAAGTTTATTCATTAATGTATGTGGCCGTAACCCGAAATGCTATGTTGAAAAAACTTGGCATCACTAGTCAGAAAACTATTGTGCAGTATAGGATGTAACAAAGTGTGGTTACAGCGAGGTGTGTCAAATAGACATATAATTCCTTAGACAATGTAAACAAAGACTACGAGACATTTACATTCAAAATTGGTCGGAGTTGATAAATTTGAAATCAAGTTGTTTACAAGTTGTTTTAAAATTTCCATTTTGATTTTAAACTGTCTAAATATTTGACTCTTGTAAATGTGAAGAAGCATCGACTCGCACTCACCAAATTTAGACTCAAAAACCATAAATTACAAAATATTGTTAAGGGGAGGGGGCGGGCTCGTTTACATAATAATGAAAGGCTATGTGACACATGTGATACATTATGCGATGAATACCACTGTATATTTAAATGTATAAAGACTGAACATATTAGACAAATTCTACCTGACTACTTTCTACTTTTATCAATCGACAATCAAGCTGTCATTAGAAAATTGGTTAAATTTGTTTACTTGATGAATATATAAATGTGGCGATATTATATTATGTATTGTAACAATATTGTGATACCATGCCCTCAACTCATGTTTATTGACTACACTTTGATTTTTGTTTTGTATGCACACAGGCTGTCTAGCCTATTGCTAATAAACTATTACTACATTATGACTACATTGTTATACAATTCCAAAATATATTTAGTAGGCTGTTATTGTATAGGCCCCTATTGCATTATACAATATAATAATATATATAATATATTTTATTATTTATTATATTATACCATAAATATGCATAGTAAATTAATTATAATTTTGCAATGATATTAGATTATTAATTAACTTTTGCTTTCTCTAAATTGAATTTATGGCACAGCCATAAATGTTTTTATGGTGCCCGCCAGTAACTCTGCTGGTGCTGTATAACTAACACAAACGCCACCTGGTGAATGAGATGTAATTCGCCACCTGGTGAGCGAAATGTAAATCGCCACTTGGCGAGTCGCCCACATATTACTTCCTCTTTATTTTATCCCTGAAGATCTTGACAGATTCGTTACTTTTTCTTCCTACCACCTCCCATGCTCAACGCTCAAAAAAATCTTGAAAAGACAGTAATCACCCCACTATTATTGGTTTGGGGGCAGTTATCTTAGCAGTGTCTTAGGTTTGTCACTATCCTAACTGTAATTATGTCATGATATCGAGCCAAGGTCCTGTATCTGAAATGTATACTTATGCCATAATAATGGAATGTGATACATGCAGGGGATACATGTATAAATATTGTGTAGATCAAGTGTAACATTTACCACTTTTCATTTAAAACAACTTAGTCATATTTGCATCCATAAACATTGCGTAGCTGTTAATGTTCTATCTAGTCTGTACAGTTATGTCAAATTGTATGATGTTCAACCATTTCAATTGTTATCTCATGTACTGAAAAAATAATAAATTAGGCCTACTTATGTCGTTTATACGGCCTATGACATCCAAACTCGATTGTTCGTTCTTACTGGAGGGTGATAACATAAATATGTATAAATACTATATAATAAAATAATAGCATATTATGTTGAAAAATATATCTATAATTATTATATGTTTACAACATTAAATGAATCTCACCGGCACACGACGTTGTTGCGACGTTGAATCAATGTCAGTCAAATGATGTTCATTCAACGTTGCAACAACGTCGTGTGCCTGGCGGGATGATTGAAAAAATACATGTTTCAATGGTTATTCTACAACCACAATGCAATGTTTTCAAATAACATGACATCAACGTTTTATAAACGTTTATTTTTTTACAACTATAATTTATCATTTTAAAGTAACAGGAAATAGATGGGTTTTTTAGTGACTATTATAAGACCACAATGCGCCTTACACAAAATCAAGGTTTTTTATATGTCTATTATCCAACCATATTTTTTTCCTTTTTAAAGTGACGACAAAAAGATGTTGTGTCAATAGTCAATTTAAAGCCAGCAGCACAACGTTTGCAAGTGACACCAAACTAACGTTCTATGAACGTCCATTTTTAAACCATAATTTTAAGTTTCAAATTGATGGAAATTATACGTTGTTTCAATAGATATGCTAAAACCACAAGGAAATGTTTGAAATTGACACAAAACCAACGTTCTATAAACGTATATTTTGAAACCAACACAGAATTTTTGCAAAAGTATTGAAATTCCAAACTGAAACCTAATAAACCTTGTTAAAACCACAATGAAATGTTTCAAATGACACATAAAAAGGTTCTATGAACATCTTTTTTAAAAACCATTAATAAACGTCATAAAATGACAGCAAATATACGTTGCTTTGATGTTCTTTTAAAAACCGAAATCCAATGTTTTCAAATTACATCAAATAACCGTTATTTATACGTCAAGTAATAAATAACTTTCAACGTAATTTATCGACGTTGTATAAACGTTTCTTCTTGGTTAATTCCCACCTCACCCTAGTTATATTTGGGCTATGCTCAAATATATTGAGTTTTCAACGGAACTTTGAACTTATTATTCTTGGCACGTTTTTGTAAGACGCTATTTCTCCCTGAGTTTCAATCTAATCAACTTGACATTTTGACACAACATTCTCAGAGTAACCAGGAGGGGTGCTATGACTTTTCTAAGTCATCCAACATGTTCTTCCGGATTTATCCATGATTTCATGAATCACTATACTCTTGAATGGCAAAAGGCAGTTTATGCTTGTAAACGGAGCAGATACTGCACTGTGCTGCTCTTCAAATTCAAAAGGCAGTATCTGCTTACTTGTAAAGTAATCAGATACTGCCTTTTGGCTTGCCTGGCAGTAGGCCTATAATAGGGTCCAATATTATATAGGTGATTCTCCATTCATTGCCAGGAAAGTGAACAGGGCGCCCCTATGTCCAGACTGACTTCACCGTTTAGTCTCTAGATTTGATAATAAAAATAGATTTATCAATGTTTTAATTCTGGGCCAGCGTCGCAGACAGTGGCCCAGTATTAAACCAATATTGTGTATTAGGTATGGACAGTTGAAACCTAAAAATCATTAATAATGTCATATTAAAAATTCAAAATGGCCGCCACAAAAACTCATCAAACCAAGCCCAAATATTATTGTTACTTGAAAAGTCACAATTCTAATCTAGTTTCAATTTTATAAGCGTTAATTTTACGTTTTGTGCCTACTTGGGAGGTTCCGCTCAGTTACACAACTTTTAATGTAGTACTCATGATCATTAATGCATTTGTGGATTTAAAATATATTTTATTTGAGCATAATTATAATTTATTACACTCTTATTTCACAGTTTTTTTGAAATATCCAGTTTGTTTCCGCTCAAAAAATATACATGTATCTTAAACTGGTGGAAATTTAAGAATATACTGACCAGTAACCAATATTTATAATATCCGTAATAGGTAAATATTACAATGAACACTTGATTGAATACCTGACAAAGGGTAGTTAAAATGTAATTTTGATTTCTAAGGTCATCCAGGGTTAAATAAAAAATTAGCGCACCCAGAATCAGTGAAATGTCATAAGTTTCTGTGTTTTGAAATTATTATGTATTATATATCTTTATGACAAGTTAAATTGGGACCTTATATTTAATAGGAATATTTTTAATGTCATGCAAATGTCATAGAAACACACCTGCCATTCATGAAATTATTTCGATTATTCGAGGTCAGTTTCAAAACTTTTATTGTAGTACTCATGATCATTAATGCATTTGTGGATTTAAAATATACTTTATTTGAGCATAATTATAATTTATTACGCTCTTACTTCACAATTTTTTTTTGAATATTTAGTTTGTTTTCGCTTTAAAAAATATACATGTATCTTAAACTGGTGGGAATTTAGGAATATACTGACCAGTGACCTATATTTATAATATCCGTAATAGGGTAAATATTACAATGTAGGCTACACTGCAGTATATCATTTGATTGCATACCTGACAAAGGGTAGTAAAAATGTAATTTTGCTTTTTTAAGGTCATCCAAGGGTAAATAAAAAATGACCGCACCGGAATCAGTGAAATGTCATAAATTTCTGCTTTTGACATTGTTATGTATCATCCAATCTTAAATAAAAAATCAAAATGTCAATTCCAAG
Organism: Flabesymbios commensalis; assembly: GCA_964017125.1. Classification (NCBI taxonomy): domain Eukaryota; kingdom Metazoa; phylum Annelida; class Polychaeta; order Terebellida; family Flabelligeridae; genus Flabesymbios; species Flabesymbios commensalis. The sequence goes on from OZ024902.1 coordinate 82,019,365, forward strand.
GTCAAAAATGTAAAAATATGAATTCAACAAACACAAAAAGCAAAAGAAGTGTAGTACGTCTTTTTTGACTGAATAATCCATTTCTACTACTAATTTGCTGATTAATGATCATAGTCAAGAGATCAATGTGTCAATTTCAAGGTCGGGTAGGCGAAAATATGATTTTTAGCAAATAGAGCTAAGTACAAGTGCAATACATCCTTTTCGTGTGATTTTGACTGGGAAATTCGTTTCTGGTATTATTCTAGTGATTTGAGGTGATCTTCAAGGTCGAATGGTCAGTTGGAAGGCCAGATATGATTATAACATACAGTATATGCTACAAATTGGAACACACAGATTAAATTGTTTTGGTGTGATTTTGACTGGATAATCTAATTTTAGTAGGGTTTTACTGATTAATTGTCATCGAAGTGAAATTATCAGGCGACGGAAAAGCAGTAAAGGTCGATGGCGTTAAAGTACAATGGGGAGATTTTAAAGGGTGGCGACAAGGCATTAAGGGGAAAAAAAGAGATGTTAAAGTGTGACCGATGCGTTGAAAGGTGGCGGGAGGCATGAAATGGCTATAGGCTAAAATGGCGCTAGAGGGCGACGATGAAGCATTAAAAAACAATATGTATGTTACCGGGCGATGGGGGGCGATAAAGGGTGGTCTGTAGGGGTTCAAGTGTGAGGAGAAAGCATTAAAGGAGTAGCGATAAAGGGCAGCAGAGAAGCGTTAAATTGCGACAGAGAGACGTAAAAGGGCGACGAAAAGGCATTAAAGGGTGAAAAAAAGTCGATGGAGATGCATATAAGGACGATGGAGAGGCGTTAAAAGGCGGCTCAGATGCGATAAATGGCGTTGGAAAGGCAATAAACGGCAATTGGGAGGCCTTAATTGGCGATGGCAAGGTGGTAAAGGGCAACTAGGAAGCGTTAGATGTTGATGGAAAAGCGTTAAAAAACAGGAGGTAAAGGGTGATATGTATATAGGCGTTGAAGGGCAGGTAAAAAATGATAAAGGTCGACACAGAAGCATTGAAGGGCAATGTAAGGTGTTAAAAGGTGTCACAGAGGCGTTGAATGGAGATGTGAAGGTGTAAGCGGGCAATGTGGAGGCATTGAAGATCGATGGAAAAGCGTCAAAAGGTGAAGATTGGAGCAAAAAACTGTTCAAGGCGAAGAAGAGGCATTATAAATAGCGACGAAAAGGCCTTCAATTGCAAGAATAGGCGTTAAATTAAAAGCACTATAATGACGCAGAAAGGGCGACGAGAAATCGTTAAAGTGAGACAGGTGTCTGTTAACATCGCCCTTTAATCTCTCTCCATCGCCCTTTAACTCTTAGCAGTCTAAGTCCGAGCCCAGCTCGGACCTGGCAATAAAGCTTAGCCATTCACGAAATAACATCACTTGCGCAACTATGAACACAGCATGGGGGACCTAGAACATAAAGAGTTGATTTATCAGCGTCACAACCATTTCTGAACTAAAAATTGAACTCGCTGAATACGAGGTTTTCGGCATTTCCCAGATGAGTTGGGATTGTCATCTCAAAATATGAAATCTGGTATGTCCCTCAAGGAATTTAGAAAGATTACTATATCCCTTGATAATAACTTATTTATCCTATTAATTTGTGTGTTCTGTGATGTATTTTAATATATTTTATGTGAATTGATATAATGTTGTACTCCTGAATCTCCGTGGATCTCAAAAATAGCATTTTAAACAAAATTTCCGAAAATTTGACTACCTAATTAGCATATGCAAAATGGCTGTCGGTTACCATGGCAACATCACATTGGCTAATTAAATGAAGTGTATTCTGGTTATATATTGTATGTGTGTTCCTGTGATGTATGGGAAATATATATACCATCATTCTAAATTTGTATTTGGAGTATCAGAATATATGTCTCAAAATCACAAAAATGGCCAGACCACACAGACGTCCAATGTCAAAACGGCCAGACGCATTTTTTTTGTGATTTAACGTTCTTCGTTGCCGTTTAATGCATTTCCATAGCCCCTTAATCCCTCTAACTCCACCACCTTAAAAAGCATTTCGCTCGAACATGTACGTCAGTGAGATATGCAGGGTGGTTTGCTCTTAGGGTTCGGAAAGTTACAATGCATATTTTACAATGCATATCCTGTCCAGACAGGACGCCAGTGTATTTGTTTTAGCATAGGAACAGAACTACTAAAACGCGAGGCTTCGGTTACCACTGTACCTGGGCAGTTCTGAACACGTTCTAATCTAGCGATGTCTGTGTCTTTCTAATCTAGCGATGTCTGTTTCTGAAATGTTGTGAAAGAGCGATTCACAATAATCTAATTTGCTACTAACCATGCAGTGTCACTGCAATTGGTTTGGCAAAAACTAGGGACAGAATTCGACGCATGTCGCGGATACCATAGAAGCATGATTGTCCATGGGCCAGAATTGGTAACCGTGCACCCCCAACCCAGCAGAATGAACTTTTTCCGGGAAGTGTGTGGGCAAGGGTGGGGTGGGTGTACTGCTATACAGGAGGTGTGAGGGGTAGCGATAAGGGGTACGGCCCCTCCTCCTACACCTCTGTTAGCTGAGTGGGGGGACTAATTTCTAGGAACGGGGCATCTCAGCAGACACAAGCGTTGAATCAATGTTGGTTTAATGTTGATCCACTTTCTACGACGCTGGACCAAGGTTAAACCAACATTGATTCTACGGCTTGTGTCTGCTGGGATTCTGTTCAGCAGGGTTGGCGCACCCCTCCTTGTCGATCCTAAGGCCTGGGGTGGATGGTTGGAATATTATGATAGGCCTATCACATTCAAAGCGGTTGACTTTGTTCTACATTCGCTAAAAAATTGGGTGGAATCACGTGGATTATCAGGTTCACATAATGTCCTCGTCATCTTCCTCCTCTAAATTGAAAATAAACACATTATTTCTACGGCCACGTGCCTCCTGGTCTAGTGTACGATACTCCAATCGTTTAAGTTGAGCTTGTCTGTCAGTCACTTCACTTAGGTGTTGTACACTTTCCTCTTGGGTGATGGCCGCCCCTTCCACTGTTTTCGTCTCACAATATTCTTCCACGTCCTTCACTCGTTTCTCCAACTCTGGAAATTTCTTATCCAAGACTACTTACAAAAGTATTTTTAAATTCTTTCTGACCTTGTTTTAGTTCATTTAGTGGCTTGGTCATCGCCAAGTCGGCCCCCTTGGCAGCCATATAGGCCGGTGGTTTTGCAGACTCGCTGCCTGACGAACTGTTTCTCGGTCTTTTTATCGGTTCTTTAATCACCTTTGGTGGCATCTCCTTCTACATTCTTAATCCTTGTGAGTTTACACAGATTCTAGAAGTGAATATATTGCTATAACAATGACAGTTTATAAAATGTAGGCGTCAGATTTCAGCGTTGAAATAACGTCAAAATCTAACTTTTTATGAACGTTGTTTTAATGCTAAGTTATTCATTGTGACATTTTATTTCAGCAATGCGACATTTTGAAATAATAAAATGTAAACTTTCAGCATTTCAACAATTTTAAATAACATCAGCGGTTCTGGTGAACTTCGCGTTAGCACGTGATGTGTTAAACGTTAACACGTGGTGTGTTAAAACGTCACACCTTCATAAAAAGTGGTAGAAAATATTATGTAAACGTGCTACAGTGCAGTTTAATTTCGCGCCTTTTGCTTTAAATTATATTATTAAGGAGTGTGCTCGATTGCATTAGTACATATTATTATATTATATTGTTTTAAATAGGTCGCAATAATAAACATCCAAGTTCTCCGTATTACCTCTCACACATATTGCTCCACACATAGCTTCCAGTGTTGTTATAACATTATTCTATGATCCTTTGACTATCTGCTTGAATTATTTCAGTCTTTAAATGCCAAGTATATCACCAAGAGCTTGTTTATTTATAATTCGATTATTCTTATTATTTTTAGATAAATTAAACAGCTATTATTAATATCCATATTTTATTGGATATTGTAAGTATTTGATATAAAAACATAAATGCCGAAAATCAAACTATGAACATAAACACACTGCGTTATTTTCAATGGACATTTTACTATTGTTTTTGTACTATTTCTATTATATTTTATTATAATGACAATACTTTTTTAGACGCTTTTTAGACGCATTTGTTAGAATTGTGGTTTGACACCTGAATATAATCATGATATAAGCTCGCAGCACTGAAAGTGTTAATGAAGGCGTCATTCCTAACACAGCTGTTAATTGCTCTCAACAGTGCTCCCGTGCGCCCCGGTCAATGTGACACTTAACCCTTTTAACTCTAAGATGTCTGCAATTACAATTTTATTTTTATTATGCGGCGTGTTTGTAATAGTTTGAGCAAAACAGGCGACAGTATAGATTTCCCAAACAAATTAAAATATAAATGTAATCATTTCATGTCACAATATCGATTGAACAGTACTTTTCGAAACGTGAACATAGATGACCCTCGCAATTACAGGGTTTATAAGAGGTATTATTACCACTTGACAGGGCGCTACTAGTGAGATATTGCTGTTAATATTTGACTATCCGCCCTACTCTGGTAGGGCTAATAGACTCTCTGTGTGTACGCGCAGTTGCCTGCATAATCGGCTGCTAGCCCTGTGTACAACTGGTGTACTCGAGCTGCAGGTATAGGTACACTTGTGATCTATGAGGGCGGACACCTGCATGACCACCACTTGTGATCTATGAGGGCGGACACCTGCATGACCACTGATGACAGGGGCACGCCAACAAGACCGTGCGTCGTGATAGACATGTAGGCCTATGTTGTAACTGTAGACAAAGTATAAATATGTTTTAAAAATTCGTTGTCATGTTGGAAAAGTGATGATAATAGTAATAACATGATTTTGTAGCGCGATAGACACTTGTTATTGGCCCTCCACAGATGCCAGTCGCCCGAGACAAACTGGCATCAGCGTCGTGCAATAACAAGTGTCTATCGCCCTTCAAAATCATGTTATTGTTATAATCGCGCAAACAATGTAAGCTCATCCCTTCTACAGCAGAGACGAGATATTAATCCAATGTCGATTCAATATTTAGATATCATCTGCATCGCTGCCACAACAATACACCACCACCGGGTTATTATCTAATTTTTTTCAGAATCGGGCTTGTGCATAGCTGTGTTACATAACGAAGGACTATAACCATTGCTGTTACGCATGTGTGTTGTTTTAACATTTTTTTTTATCAGTAGGCTACATTTATTTGACTGGCTCAATACACGTCTAAATGAAAGATCGAAGGGACAATATACAGCTCACCGAGAACAAAAACTACATAGATAAATTTACATAAACTGTTTTTTTTGCGTTCAACAATTGAATTATTTTTAATTTTATATTCTGGAAAATATTGCACTGAATACCTGGAAAAGTAAATTATAATATATTTTTTGGGAACAAAACGGGATGTACTTGCAATGTACTTGTCTTCAAGTACCAAGTACTTCGTAATCTACTTGGGTACAAGTACAAGTACATTTTTGAAGCTCAAGTACAAAGTACAAGCAAGTGCGCGAAAAATGTACTTACGCACAGGTAAGTACAATTACCGATGTACCTGGCCCCAACCCTGCTTCCGATGAATCTGGCCCCAACCCTGCTTATTAAAAATGTTAAAAGCGAAAAAAAAAATTGCGACACCAACAAATGCTGAAAGTAAGAAAGTTATGATAAAATGTTTCATTTGAAGCAATAAGCTAACAGCAAAGTAGGCCTACAACAAACTAATGTTACCTAATTTCTTCTCTACAAATACCAAATATTTATTAACGAATGTCTGCTACAGGAGGCATACAGTAGGCTAACATAAAAAAATGTATTAAAGCATACTTATATACAAAGCCGGCCATTTATAACAACGTAGCGAAAAATACTTTATTGCTGTATATAGGAGGAGCCGGGGCTCGTAGGCTATATTGCGGGATATCTTTAATTGTGTAAACAGGTAAAAGAAACTGGCTAATTTTCTACATATGTTACTTGGATAATGAAAGCAGCACTCTTTATTAGCTGCTTACTTCAGTTGTGATCATATTAGCAGGACCCGTTCAGCGTTTAGTCTTTTTGGGTATTATATACTGGAAAGCGACGTATTTGGCCTATATAGCCTACTGGATACCACAAAAATGACTTTAGAAATATCATCGGACAAAATTAAGGAGCTGCATAAAGAACTGCTGGTGATTCGTAAAAAAAATAATGGATATCCAGCGTATATATAGTGGGTTGTCTTATATTAATTGGGTGAAACAGCTCCCAGCAAAATGTTGGCCTGTCGTCTTCGACTTCGGCCGAACATTAAAACAACGTTGGGTCAATGTCTCGTGTTAGATGAGAGTGTATAGCTTCTCTTGGACATGTCTGTTCAATACCATAAATATTAGGCAAATTTCCCTAATTGGCTTGGCCCATTATCAGAGGGTCATGAGGTTATTACTATTATTATGATTATACCACAATTACCCTGATTACGCTTTGAGGGTGGTATATTGTTCTATACAGTTACTGCTGTGGCTATGCTGTTGCTGCATAATATGCTGCTGCTGCCATTTCTATAGACGGGGCACCTGTCTGGCACTCCGTTTCCAGACGGGGTGCTGGAGCTTGTTTATAGACTCCAGAAATTCAAACAAAATGGCCGCCTTTTATATTGTTCATACCAGCTCGCTTCGAATTTTCAATTGTTTATATTTTCCTGACGTGACCTTAAAAACCTACTAACGGTGGCGGCCATACACTTTTTCGGCGTCACAAATTGATTGTACACCACTATAAAAAAGTGGTGTACAATCGTAATCTACTCACCTGACTGACTTTTATAGACAGTCAGATGAGGGTGTGCAGACATCACAGTGGTGCCTCGCCCGTTTTTTCAATAGGGAGCTTGTCAAACGGGGCGGGACCTGTCACCGGTTGACAATGTTGACTACCATTTCTACAGCTTCTGCTGCCGCTGTTGCTGCATCTGCCGTTGTTGCTTCCGCTAGTGCTGAGTGCTTTCTTACGTCTGCTGTGGGTGGCCCGTGGATCTCTTAGGCCTATCTGTTGTTTGTTCCTCTTCATTATAACTGGAGTCCATCTGAGGCGGACAAGCCACTACCAACAACCGTAGGCCACTCAGGTAGCGGAGCTGGAGTGCGACAAAGATGCTCAACCATTCAATCACATTAGCGGCTACTGATTTGTTCCGGGAGAACACGAGCTTCTTGACAGCCGTTCTTGAAACCAGCGATAGACTGGACTCTTCACTGTCACCAACGGCAGATATCGCTCTCAGTGTATACTTGGTGATACTAAGTAAGTCGATCCAACTTAATTTTTAAAGTCGATCACATCACAGGCCTATCACACAGCCACGATCGAGACGTTGATCCAAGGTTGATTTATTGTTGGACCAGCGTCGTAGACTGTGGGCCGATATTAAATTTATCTTGGGTCGGCGTGCCGTGTTTGTGGGACTATCGATATCTCACCCTTGACTTTACCAGGTGCATTACAACGTCCCAGATGTTGACCCGGCATTGGCCCGGGCTGGGCGAATGCCCAGTTAAGCTCAGAACTGACCACCTCATTATTCCTGCAGTACATTATATGTATATGTATATTATGTTAAAAGTGATTTATAAACCCCAAGTCGGGTTTGGTGCTTGATGATAGAAATTATCATTATGTATTTATGAAAAGTGAATGTAGGTCTATAAGCACATAATTATCAGCATAATAAACGACTAGCATACACCACTAATCAGCAAGGGAAGTCATCGGTGTCAGTGTGAGATAGGTGTGATAACCATCCCAATACCAATTAATTACTAGCTTTTTGTATTTTGGTCGAACGAACACGTAGTATATAAATTATATTATGATAGCACCTAAACTTTCAAAGTTATTTATTTGGAAAGGTAGGTAGGGTATAGCAGTGTTGGCGTGGTTGAGACAGGCAGTTAGTGAGGTGTGAAAACCAGCACCAAATGCCCCCAATACAAATGTAACTTGGTCAATTTAGGCGATACAAACATATAACGTTAATAAATATCACCAGAAAGCCAAGTTATTTATTTGAAAAGGTAGCATATGTTCTTTTATTCTTCTCAAATTCTATTTTCCCGAACTTTTAGGCCCTGATAATTTACGTCTAAATTGTAAAGGCGTTTGTGTCAAGGGAAACAGCGTTTGAATCCAATGCGTGTTATCTGTTTATTGCCATACGACACTACGCCATCCAGTATTTCCATGAAGTTACTGATCTGCGCACATGGACAACAAAAGCATAGGCCTGTGTACAATGAATGAGCGACATCGCCGTCCAGCATCCTGGCTATGAATATGTAAAAACTCCTGTAATTTTATATCAAAATGTAATTGTATATTAGATCATGACAATAAAGATAAGATAAGTTTTATTTCAAGTCACAAAAATAAAACATATAACATTAGCTCTTATCAGCTAGTCAAGCGACATGTAAGATAAACAATAAAAATAACAACTAAAACAAGCAGGTTGGCTGGCAGAAAGTTAACATGAAATGTAAAAACGTGAGTAATAATTATATAGAAAAATACTTATAATGTATGAGAATATAAATTAGCTGGTTAAAATTACATAATACATTTTGGCACATAAAAGTAGATAAAGGATTATATAAGAGTTACAAAATGCAAACAATGAGAAAGGATATCTTAGATACAAATTAAAAGAAAGTAACATGCGGATCCATAATCACAAAGGGTCAATTAGGACTTTTACGCAGAAACTTAAGACGAAGAAAAAACAAATTACAAAATTGGAGAGACAAAATGTATCCCACCTGGAAGAAAAATTAAGATTAAAACACGAAATTGCATGGCTGACAGACAAGCTAGAAAACAAAAACATACCGGATGTTAAACTATCAATTAATGAAAGCCCTGATATTGGGGATCATAATCACTCAACATGCTCGAAAAACTGTCACAATGGGGAAAACTACGATTATTAGCAGTTCTCTTGGTGCTGGTATAGGTATTCGCTTTAAAAATAGGATCAGGAAAACATGTGCATATGTCAAACGTGGTGCCTCTATTGACAACAAGTAACAAGTAACAAGTATTTATTGCTGATGGTTCCTGTGTGCGGAACATGACAGAAGAGCCAGGAAAGCGCTGGCGCCATATAATACAATACAGTGCATATTATAATTCTATTTACAATTGTAATGATTTATACAAGAATCAGTGGATTAGATGTTATTATTCATTGTTAAGAACACTTTAAAACTTTGCGATAATCACTTTCACGAATAAACTTAACTGCAGTACATTATTATAATCGTTTTGTTTGAATAATTGTTCCAGTTGAATAGTGGAAGGTCTTTTCCAGAATTTGACATTTATATATTTTTTACGCTCTTCTCTGAATAACGGACAGCATAACAAATAGTGGTACTCATCGCCGATGTCATTGCAATGGAGGCATAACCGTAGGTCGCGCTGAATCTGAGCCCGACAACCAGCTTCGATTGGTAGACAGTGATTGATGACAGAATTCATAAAGACCTAGATTTAAACGCTGGATACGAGGACAGTGATAAATTAGTTTTCCTATGCGGGACCAATGATCTGGCAAATAATACACTTGGACAGACTGTTATCAAATATGACAATCTCCTAGACAAAGCGCTGGCTCTAAATCGAAAAGCCCAGATCTATGTTGCAGGATTACCACTACGCTGAGACAAACCTGAGATAAATGATAGCATATTAAATCTTAATGCTTACCTTGAGCATAAGTCAAAGAAATCAGGTAGAATAAATTATATTAACAACAACATCTTCACTCGATGCCACAAGACTCACTACAGCGTAGATAAACTACATTTAAACAACCAATGGAAAGATTTGATGGCACGTAATATTGAAATGATGGTAAATTTTCACACACCGAAGAACTTTCCTCAGAGTTAGTGAACAATTTTCCGGACAATCACGTGCCTGAAAATTCGCCTGAGTGTCATCGTGTGAACATACTGTCGTGGAGCATTCGCGGAATAACGGATAAATTACAAAACAAACAGTTATGTGAGTACATTTGTCAGCATGATATTGTTTGTTTAGTTGAAAGTATGCTAGACTCTCAGAAGACTATCCACTTCTCAAGTTATACTGTGTATAATTTTGCACGGCAAGTGGGACATAAAAAAGCGAAGCGCTGTTCTGGTCGTATAGCTATTTTAGTTGTTAATCGGCTGACCAAACATATTGAAATTAAAAGAGTAAATGAGTGCTTGGTGTGGATCATATTTAAGAGCAGTGTTGATACAAATACTAAAAAAAGAATAATGATTGGTGTCGTTTATGTACCACCAATAGATTCGAGTTATAATGGCATAAAGCAAGATATTTTTGACATTATTGAACTCGAATATAGTAAATGTGCAAACAATTATGATATTTTTCTTTGTGGGGATTTCAATGCCAGCACAAGCACCTTACCGGATATTATAACAGATGAATTTACTGCTTTTAATGGTGGTCAGCCAAACTTTGCGTGCTCTAATATCTTAGCCGATTCACAGCGTTATAATATGGACACTAAAGGCCCAGTCACACTGGGGTACGGTTTGACACGGTCACACGCGGAAGGAGCAGAAGCCACGCACCGGGAATCAGCGTCCGTAAGCGTCCGTAAGCGTCGGCAAGCGTCCATGATCGTACATTTCCAAGCGGTCACCGCGTCACATTTCGCGGCAGCCGCGTCCATCCGTCGGCTGCCGCGAATCAACTTCTTGTTCAAAAATTCGTGGCCAAGCGTGGCTGTCCGCGGGAGCCCAATCATCCGTGAATCAGCGTAGAGACACAGCGAGATGATGTATAAGCACCGTCGACATCGTACATACACCGTAGTTATCGTGGGCGTGCGCGACGGAGCGTAGACAAGAAATGGCTCACCCTGCACCCCTCTCCAAGGCGGAGCCCCTACACTGGCACACGCTGTCCCTACGCTGTTCTACACTGTTATACAATAGCCTACGCTACCCTACGCACAGCGCAAAATATTTTTGGTGTTGCACCGTGAGACGGTCAGCGTAGGGGATCCGTAGCTACTGGCTGCGCTTAGTCACGCTTAGTCACGCTGCCTACGGTCTCTGTACTCCATGTACGGTTTCTGTACACCGTTTGACGACATATCACGCTTACTCACGCTATGTCACGCTGCCTCACGCTGTCTACGGTGTATGTACGCCATCTCGCTGTGTCTGTACACAAATGTGTCAATTTTCGAACCGCATATGAAAAGGTCGTGGATCGGAATAGGTTTCATTCTTCTTTGTTGACCTTCCCCAAGTTCCATCTGCTCCGTTGCTCTTCTGTTGCTCCATCATTGTCGTCGTCCTCTCTGGGTAGTGCTGTATATTGTTTCTGCATGCAGTTGGCAGAGCATTGACGAATTACTACTGTGAAACTTGGTCTCATGGCAAAAGAGAAGGGAAAGCAAAAAAGAGTAGCCGCAAAGAAGCAGGTATATGAAAGATAAATTCTCAATTTCTTATTTGCTGAGGGCTTAGAAATGAAAAGGCAAAACAAAAAAAAAGCCACAAAGAAGCAGATATAAAGACGAAATTCCCGATTTATTATTTCGGACATGCATGTCCAAAGTAAGAAATACGGGAATTTTCAATTCAGTTCTAGTCAATGGACATATTTACATGTACATCATAATGGTCATGTTAAGAAGCCGGAATAAAAATATTGGTTTTTGATGATTTTAGTCTGATTGTCGCTTTAATTATGTTCGCGAGATTACTGTGGAGCATATAATGTTTCCAGACGTGCAGTAGGTCCCGTATACACTTTTTAAAGCTACATGGTCGCAAGATAATTAGAGGCTAGAGCCCTTTTATTTACGCTGTTTAAGCTATTTTTGTCTCTCATTTAAGCTTGAATTATATTTATATCCGTGTTTGTAATTCCCTGATTATTTTAAATAAACATAAATCTAAAATGAACTCGGACCTCCTGGGACCATTGGCGCCCGGTTACGCAATGCTTGGCGCCGTCAGTAATAGTAACAGTGGCTAATTGAGTGTGTCGCACCATTTCAAGCCTACGGGCTTGGTAGTTAGGCTATCATATGAATAATATAACATCGGTGATATGATGTTTTATTACACGATTTGGAAAAACAGAATATTAGTGTTGTAGTGATTTATTGCACGATATAAAAAATTGCAAAGACATCGTGCTCGTGTTGTGATGCTTTACTGCCCGATTTAAAAAGATTATTATTTTTTTGTGTTATAATGCTTTATTACACGATTTGAATAAACATGTTACTTTGTTGAATAATTTATAAATTATATTAGCGTAATAGATTACAAGCTGTTGCATAAATATTTGTATATGCTGACACGGATCACTGTCATTATTGATAGTTAACTGACAGGGCTGATTGGCAGGCATGTTCAAACTCCTCCCATCTCACTAGACCTTGTCTCGTGTGACCTCGCGTCGAGAGTGATATTTCCCGAGATTTGAGAAGCACACTGGCTTATCCTAAAAAATACCATTTATTTTAGATATACTATGTTCAATTTTTTTAATAGGCATTCATCATGTTAATCTATAGTATCATTATTATTTATTATTAAAGGCATTTATATTGCTTTATCTCAATTGATTCTAAGGCGCATAAGCCGCAAAGATCAAAATAATTACGTGGAATTCGGAAATTGGTTTAGTCGACTGAAATTAACATCTGACGGGCCCACATGACTAGCATAGTTTTTGTGGGTATCCAGGTATCTGGACACCTGGAATGAGATATAATTTGAAGATATCTTTTGCTATAAAGATATATTTCAATTTATATATAAAATATTATAACATGCATTACAATAAATAGAAATTGAGAATATCTTTCAAATAGGAAAAATATATTCTACAACGTAGGCCTAGATTTGTTACGCAACGAGAAATAAAGAAGGAATAAAATAAATATATATATCTAGGCCTAATATACATAAATTCAAATTAAAATAGAATGTTGGACAAGCCAGTGTGAAACATGTGGACAAGCGCACGTACCAGCATGTACAAACCCAATGGGAAAAGTCATGTGCGCGTGGCTTTTAAAATGTCGTATAAACACGTGGACGTGCGCGGGTTGTCGCACTTTTGTGTACACACATCGTCTCTATGTGCAGGCAGACCGTCGCATCGTGTAGGCATTACGTCTTGACGTGCGGTAAGCGTACACACACCGTCTCCCAGTGTCTCCATCGCGTCAGACCGTCTCTTTTCGTCGGTTCCCGTGAGTGAGCGTCCGTAAGTGTAGAGACACCGTAGAAAGTGTGCATGAGTGTACACGTACCGTAGGTGGCGTACGCACACCGCGTGCGGTATGCGTACGCCACCTACGGTACGTGTGCACTCATGCACTCGGTTGGAGACGATCTGATGCGGATTGCTGATTTCGGCTATTTTGCTCAAACCGCGGGCAGCGTGTCAATCCGCGTCTCAGTGTGACTGTAGCTTAAGGCGAACACCTATGGTAAACTGTTATTAGAACTTTGTAAAAATACAGGTCTCATTATTGCAAATGGTAGAATTTACCAGGATAAACACAGAGGCTCTTTGACATACTATAATAAAAATGGTAAAAGTGTAATAGATTATATGCTATTTGACCCAAACTGTTATAATATGATAACAGACTTTGCAGTAGCACCTAAATTAGTCGAATCCGACCATTGTCCTATCGATTTGGCCTGGAAATTGAACCACTTTGCAATACACATAAATCCGTGAAAGTTTATGACCATGTGACTGTGTATAAAGCTTATCATAAATATATCTGGAATGTATCGCGAACTGACCAATATAAAATATCTCTACGAAGAGATGAGTGTAATAATATAATAGATCAACTGATATTAAATGCCAATACTGATCGATCAAGCGATTATATATGTAGCCTCATACATAAGCTTATCACTACTGCTTCTTCTGGCATCTTAAAAAAGTCAACATTAACAAAAATAACAGCTCCATGAAACAGATGCCAACCAATGCCTGGTTTGATTCTGAATGCAATGAGCTTAGAAAAACTATAAATACTTATGCAAAGCGGTCGAGTTTAACTCACACCGAGAACAACAATTACTACCATAACTTATGCAACAATTACAAATGTATGATCCAAAGAAAAAATCGAAATTATAATACAAACTTGAAAGTAAATCTTGAATAGATGTGTAGTAACAATCCAAAAGATTATTGGGGTTTCTGGAAACGCTTGCAACGACAGAACCTTAGCGAAAGCACAATTGAACTATACCAATTTTACAATTGTTTTCTAAAACAAAGTGAGTGTGGTATCAGCGACTGGTGCGGCTGGTGATTCCTATAATCATCTTGGTGCTTCGTGCTGATGTCAGTCAAAGCATTTTTTAGATTGGTTTTTTAACATGTTCAATGTAACTAATATTATAATTTTCTTCCTCATACATACTCTCACTCATGATGTACAAATAGACATTGTTTATATGCGTATGTTGTGATCTTCTTGAATCAAAATAGACTTACATACATTGTATCAGTAGCATTTTTACACATCTCACGATAAAACAAAATATTGTAACATATCTCGATTTCAATTTAGCTGATTCGCATACAAGTGTAATCATAACGCCCGGCTGATGGCTGTATATTTTTTGCATTAAGCATGGAGTTAACTATATGCATTAGGCCTAATAGTAATCAGCCGTGGGGAGGCAGGATAAGTGATTTTGGGAGGCGCAACAACGGTCTTTGATATCTGAACATTGCACATCAGACAGAGATGGCGGAAGCAATAATAAGTGGTCCGGCCCAATGGAGGGGGTTGCCCATTAATGAATATGGTAAAACATCTTTGATGATGTGAGGCGAGCGTATAGGAGCCGACCAGTCATAGTTGGGTGTCCGAGGTGGGGTCGGGGGGGGGGGGGTGGGAGTCGGGCGATGTAAGCCCTCCGAGAAAAAAATGGTTTGGGTTGCTCCTGAGAGCACTTGAGAATAATTCTGGAGACATAATTCAGCTCTCCAGATATATGTTTTCATCATGATCATCAAGTAGATCTAAATGAAATGAAACAAGACTATTTAAACATTATTCATCTTTGTGAACAGGCAGCACTGTAGCATCATATGATACAATCTTTTCTGTAGCATTGTGAATACTCTATGTTCTCTCTGAAGTAGCGTTATAGTTGCCGGTGTAAAGTCTGGAAATATAACCCCCTCCCAGATTATACCTTGGTAGATTGTGGGTGCCCCAGAATATACCCCGGGGTAGATCCTGAAGTATACCCCGGGGGTAGATTACGGGAGCTCCCAGAATCTACCCCTCCCTCCCAAGATCTAATCCCCCCCCCCCCTTCATTGTGATTATGTGAAGTGTCTTCGGCTCACAGAACTAGCCGTCTCTCCCAGAATATACCCCCTTTTCAAAAACAATAATATTATGCGATGCTGCCAGAATCACCCCCCTCTCTCCCATAATATACCCCCTTAGGCTTCCAACAACTATTTACGATGCTCCCTTTCTCCCTCCCTCCCGGATTATACACCTCAGAGGAGCGCGCAGCGCGAGGGCTGACGCGAGACTGTGCACTAGTTCTGGTATGAGCCTTATAGTGCCTCTCTTTTTTCACCTGGTGAGGTAGATGATTGTACAAAGCATTGGCAACATAAGTCTGAGAGACAAGGAACCAGGGCTGCTGAACCATATCGAAACAGCCGTTTGAGCGACCAGCCACCAGAGGAAAGGGCAAGGACTGACCCTTTTGAGATGTGCTCTGATTTCTGAGCAGTGTGTTTGAAACCACCATCATTCAACCGTCACCTTTAGCCAACCATTCGCGTCCGCCGTGCCATCACACAAGCCAGCAATGTAATGATAAAGAGCTCTAGACCAGACTCCGCCTCCTGAAGTGTTATGATAATGGAGCTCACTGCTTTGTTATGCCACACAAAACGGCTTCTCTCAGAGCCCATGTTCCCTGTGGGAACAGGAGTTCAACCGTTATTCGTCAACCGTGTTTATGCGTCAGCCAGGATTGCAGCCAGCAATTGATCCAGAATTATATTAGAGCCCGATCGTTTTTGAACGATCTCATGGTTCAACACCAGATCCTTAAACACTGTGTATTTTCAAGTGATCTAAATGTTTTCACCGCCAGTACCGTTATCCTAGTTTTGATCATAGAGACATTAGTGAGATCATGCAGGTCTATTGATCTTGTTTTGTCATAGTAGGGTTAGACCAAGTGCTAGTCTCAGGCACTTATTTTGAAAGATTTAAATTTTCTTCACTTGTGATTCCCTTAAAGCTCCAGTTTGGCCACTATGTTTAATTTCACTGTTTTAGATCAGAAAAAATCCAGAATCTAATGAGGGAGGGCGGATAAAAACATTCAACCTATTTTTGGAAAAGTTAATGAGGGCGTCCAAATGAAAAAAACATTGGAAAAATTTCTTGAAAAGTTAATAAGGCGACGAAATAAAAAAAACCTTTTGACCTTTTTTTAAAAAAGGTAATTTAGGGCGACGAGAAAAACAAACAAAAAAAACATAGCTGGTAAAATATTTGTTATCTCCCGAAATGAACTTGTTTTTTTTCGTAATATTTTTTTGGTAATGCGCGCGATCATCTAAAACAGAAAAAGAAACATAGTGGCCTTATCAGTGCATCATGTTCAAGGACAGGGCGTATAAAACACTTGTAGGCTTTTAGAGGGGTGTATGGTATTGCACCTCAGCTTGTCCCTTTAAGCAACTTCAACAGGTTCAGTCGCCTGTAGACCTTTGCCATTAAGTCTTTCATATGGTCATTGAAGCTTAGCCTTCGATCAAATAGGATTCCAAGCAGTTTTGCTATTTAAGTTTGAATAATAGTCCAACAAAACAGTTCCAGATCAATAAGTTCTGGTTTGAAACAGACACTAAATACAATCAGTTTTTTCTGCGTTTAGTTTTGTCAGCCATTTGGAGCACCATGCTTCAACAAGTTTTAAAGCTTTTGATAGCTTTGCATTTACCCATTTGGCATAGCCCGCATGTGTCCAGATTCCTATGTCGTCAGCGAGTTGGGACAGCCTGACACTGAGTGAACTGGGTAAGCTGTCGTAGATCAGCTTGTATCTTAGCCCGTCGTGCCATACCGAGTCAAATGCTTTTTCAACATCAATAAAAATTGTTCCACCTTTTATATTCATATTTCCATTTCTTAGTGAATCCCAGCCGAGTTCCCTCTACCAGTCTGAACACATGTTTAATGGCAATGCGCTTGTTTCTAAAGCCTTTCTGCCATTTGTTAAAGAAGTTCTTTCTAAAGAAAGCTCCTTATTTCACCAGCTAGCGTTTTTTCAAAGACTTTGCCCATGCAGCTCAGCAGGCTGATGTGTCTATAGTTCCCTGGCATTTTACCGCCCTTGCCTGGCTTAGGTATCATGATACTTTCAACCTTTTTCTATAGCTTAGGATAGTATCCTGTAGCCATACAAGCATCACAGATTTTGGCCAGGGCCTCACAAACTTTGTCGTTTGCTTGCTTAATACACCGTATCTGATACCGTCCAGACCAGGGGCTGAGCTAGATTTTCACTTTTTCAGGTAAGTCTCGATTTCCCCTGATGTTATTGGGGATAATGTTTTATGATAATCGTCCTATTCAGGGACATCGCTTACTAGTGGCTTGAAGAGCATGTCATGCTCTTTAATAAAGCTTTTTACCTCTACTTTGAACTCATCGTCAAAGATGGTCCCCTGGTGGACATTGTGTACTTTTTCAAGCGAGGCTGCAAATGTGTCAGCTCTCTCTTTGTCATTCTCAGTGTGAGTATACCATCACTTCTCATCAATCAATCAATCAATCAATCAATCAATCAATCAATCAATCAATCAATCAATCAATCAATCAATCAATCAATCAATCAATCAATCAATCAATCAATCAATCAATCAATCAATCAATCAATCAATCAATCAATCAATCAATCAATCAATCAATCAATCAATCAATCAATCAATCAATCAATCAATCAAACTTCTATAGCGCCTATATCCTCAGCGGACCGAGCTCAGAGGCGAACAAATCCTTAGCGTGATCTTGTGTCGTAGTCGAGGCCAAAGTAGGTTCGTCAACAGGGAGCTGGACTACTGAGGAGCTAGGGTGGGAAAGCCAGATCAAATAGGTGAGATTTAAGTAATTTCCTGAATGTTAAAATTGTTTCGGCATTACGTAGGGGCACAGGCAGGGCGTTCCATAAGGCTGGGCCAGATATAGAGAAAGCTCTTGACCCAGTCTTAGTTTTTATACGAGGAACAACAAATCTATTTGAATTTGTGGAGCGTAGATATTTTGAGCATTTCGGTCGAACAAGTAAGGCAGCCAGATATGGCGGTTGGGTGTTTTTAGGGTTCGGAAAGTTATTGCGCATATTTTAAAATGAAGGTGAAACTTGACAGGAAGCCAATGTAATCGCTTTAGAATAGGAACGCAACGACTAAATCGTGGGGCCTTGGTTACCACTCTTGCAAGACACTTTAGCAATATCTTTTTCTGGCATATTGTGAAAAAGTGAGTTGCAATAATCTAACTTGCTACTGACGAGGGCCACTGCAATTTGTTTGGCAAGGTCTAAGGACAGGCTTTTTCGAATTCGACGCAGGTCACGGATATGATAGAAACATGCGCTACATGTTTGTGATATGTGTGTTCTGAAATTCAGGCTACTGTCAACTAATACACCAAGATTGTTGGCTGATGCAGATGGATTTATGTCCTGACCTAAAAATAAGCATGGGAAATTATGCAAGAATTTTTCTCGCAGAAGTTTGGTCTCAATAAGAAGAAATTCTGTCTTGCTAGGATTAAGCTTCATCTTAGACCCTATCCAGGCCGACACACCCATTAAACACTGTTGCAACTTCTCAAGAGATTCCTCAGCGTTTGAAACTGATAGAGACATGTACATTTGTGTATCATCGGCATAAAGATGATGGTTTATATCGAAACTAGATATAATAGCACTTAGTGGTGAAGTATATAAGGTAAAAAGCACTGGTCCCAGCACAGAGCCCTGTGGAACTCCATATGAGAGTGTGACATTATCTGACAGAGTGTGTTTAATTTTTACTGATTGGTGCCTATTTTGCAAATAAGAAGAAAACAAATTTGAGCCTGGCCAGATATCTCATACCAATCAGAAAGTCTATCTGTTAATATAGCATGGTCAATGGTGTCGAAGCCGTCAACAAGTCTAGCAAGGTCAAAACCGTAACTTCACCCTTGTCCATACTAATAATGATATCGTTATGTACTTTCAGCAGAGCGGATTCTGTAGAATGCTGTTTCCTGTAAGCTGATTGTAATTAATTAGATAGATGATTGTTTTTTATATGAGTTTGCAGCCGTTTGGCTACTACCTTTTCTAAGATTTTGGAAATGAAACCCAAGTTGGATACAGGCCTGTCATTTTTCAGTTCGTTTTTAGGAAGAGATGTTTTTTTAAGTGGTGGTCATGAGAGAAGTTTTTCTAGTTCCTCTAGATTTATCCCAGGTTAGCCGGAAGAATGCGTTCCAGAACTCAGTTATATTCCTGGCTCCGTCAAGTTTATCAATCTTGAATATACACCCCTTTTCAACAAATATAATATTATGCAAACCTCTTAGACTCTACCCCTCGTCCCAGAATATATCACCTTTTTAACAACTAAATATTATGCGACCCTCCCAGAACTCCCCCCCCCCCCCCAGAAAATAACCCTCTTTTCAATAAATAGGCCTATACTATTATGCGACTCTCTCAGAATCTACCCCTCCCTCCCAGACAAATTCCCCTAACCATCAATTATCTACTGTTAGTCAACAATAGGTGCGAATGCGGGGGGGGGGGGGGTGTGGCATGCTTAGAGACCCTCCCCAGCAGACACAAGACGTTGTATCAATGTTTGTTTACCGTTGGTGTCAATGTTTGTTTTTTGGCGCTCATCAAAGGAACTGAATAGCGTACACCTGGACCTTATGGAAATTAGTCTGGGAGCCAAGTCCTGTAACGTGTCACTTCGCTTGACCCAAAAAAGTGGCAAAGGTCTGAGTTGTTATTATGACAGGAAAATATCCCTAGGACATCATTAGGGTGGGTGTAGAACTTTACTGTGGCAGCAAAGTCCCTAAAATGAGGGATGTTCAAGGGTACCCTCGAGCCTAAATACTGCATTTTTTAAAACACCAGGCAATTCAAAATTAAAAACTCAAAGGTTTAAACAATTTTCAAATCTTTGTAAATCCTATTTCTATTTTACTACATACAGAATGACATATTACTAAAGTTTTGAAATATTTCAGAAAAATTAAACCCACCCTTTACGAGCTGAAAGTCAATATTCTAAATTAAAGGTAGCTTTGTTCTCCAGATGTAACTTTTCCGTTTCTTGTAAATTTGCATGGTTATGAGCATGCAAAGGTATGCTTACCTCATTTTATTTTAGTCGCATATTGATGTTTAATTCTTTATGGGGACCAACAGGAATATAATTATATAAATACACTTCAAATGTTAAGGTTTTTTAGTTGTATTTTATTAAAGGGAACGATGTTTGAGATTGAATACTAGTATGTTGTATATTGAGCATTATGTGTGGGGGCCCTGGGCCGTGGTTAAAGCTACCTGCTTTGAAAGTCGGAGGTCGCGGGTGCGAACCCCACTCTGGCCTCCAAGTTTCAAAGAAAGAAACTGTTTCTCCCCCGCTTACTCGAAATGATTCAATTTTGTGAAGAGCCTCCGTGACAGAGAGGTAGCGTGCTCGACCTGAGACCGCCCGTGCTCGAATTTAGAATTATGTGTCTGGAGGGCATTGCCATGTCATTCATCTCACCATCCTCAGGAGGTTCTATTGGCCCAGTTCAGCCTATATGTGAGCAAAGGTGGCCTAAAACCCTGTTCATTTCATTTCATTTTGAGAATTGTATTATCAATCCAGGTATCAATACAGATTATAATAACAAACAAAAGATAAATATACTATATTTGAGGAGGGACTAGAAGAACGAGGTGGTGGGTCAACATTTGTCCCTAGCGGCGTATGAGAAAATTAAGATTATTGTAAAGACAAAAATAACGAAAAAAAGACAGTGGAGTGGGCATAACCACAAAGGAGGGAGTATTATGTCCATATAATTAATCTGTTCTCACATGTTATTAGTGTGTATGTACGTTATATATGTCCATATTTTCCAGACATAATTCAGGCAAGATTTAAATAATATAATGTGCATCTGAAATATAATTCAATTTGGTTTGATTATACAAATATATGTGAAAACTTTGTCACTAACAAGTTAATTGAGCAGATGATCTTCGTCAGCTGTATTGTCATCTTCGTCAGACTGCAATATTTGCATTTTATTCTCTGGAGACGACACCTGCTGCGTTAAAATGTCAACTAACTGCTATAGAATTATGTAATCTGGAAACCACAGTGTTTTTTTAATCCACTCTCGTTGTCAATGGCTCATCCATGATGTGTAGCAGCGAGTGGCACACTCAAAGAGGATTGAAAGAAATGTGCTATTTTTGCTGTGAGAGCGCGATGATAAGGTGGATAATTGAATAAATCAATTGCTGCTGTGGATTTGATGGTAGCCAGGTTTTCACATACATTTGTAATTTTGAACTCTGAACTTCATTAGCCTTTTTGCTATCAGCGGTGGGGCGAACTTGTCCTCGCTTGCAATTCATATTTCTAAAATAAACTTTATAAACATGTACACCTGAGGAGAGACATGTATCGAATGTTTTTTATTATCACTTTTAAAAGGATTTGCTATTGCAATCTACAGTGACCATGGTGATAGATGGTTATGATCGGAATCTCACTACGTTTCACCTGTGTTGGACGAAAGTCTTTGCTACTCATCCTTATCCACATAAAATGATGGCCTACCACCCCTTTTATGAGCGGCCATCACATAGTCAACTAGTTCATGAGTTGCTTTGACTGATTTAACCCCGCGGTCTGGACCTGGACCGGATGACGAATTTTCATGTTCCATTATTGTTTATTGTCCTGTCATGATTTCATGAAATTGAGAATCGCGCAGCACCAATTGCATCATTTCTGAGAAGTGATTCAGCTCTATGGTGTGTTTGCTCATAAAGCACTTGACATTAGCCACCAACATTTTTGGTGGGTTTATTTTTGAATGCGATGTCAAAAATAAATATTTTAGCGTTTTTATTTATGAACCCTAATTTATTTTTGAGCCTGTATTTTTTTGTATAACGTTGGTGCGGCAGCTGGTTGTGATACATTACAACGAAGCATTGCATTACATGCTATACATCATGATGTTTGAAGTAAATATGTTGAATGAAACAACATGAACACAATTACATTCCATTTTGGAGTTAAACAATATTCCAAATTTAAGAATTAAGCGGTAATCTATATTTATTTGCTTGTTGTATGGTGGGCGGGGCCCTAGGGTAGTGGTTAGCACCGCTACCTTTCACGCTAGAGTTCGGGGTTCGGTTCCCGGTCTCGGCGGTTTGAAAGAAACATCAATGTTGCTTCCCCATTCACGTGTGAAACTCAGTAGTGTGGGAGCCTCTGTGACTGAGAGGTAGCGTGCTCGGCCTCGGACCGCCAGGGCTCGAATTTCGAATCCTGTGTCTGGAGGACAGTGTCATATCATTCATCTCACAATCTTCAGGAGGTTCTCCCGGCCCAGTTTAGCCTATATGTGCACAAAGGTGGCCTAAAGCCCGATTCATTTCATTTTATTTGTTGTATGGTAAATCTATATTTTAAAAATAAAAAAATTATATAAAATTATAAAATATATATAAAATTAATGTTGAATATATTTATTGTATATTAAGAATAAAATATATAAGTGTTTGTGTGATGAGGTGAGTAAATTAAACTTATATTATCATTTGAATAAAATTATGTTACATTACTAATTTCTTTAATTATCTGATCAGGAAATATCAGTATATTGAAATTAAGCGATTTTATACATCTAGCTATATAAAAACAAGGAGTGTACTCATGATCATTTATTAGCATAAATATAATGTATGTATCTTTTGTTTATTGTTATTGTATTTAGGGATATCTGGATTAATAAATAATGCTCGAGATACGAGTCGACATCTAATGTCTCAAACATTGTTCCTTAGCACTCAAAGTGTCATTATAAATTCATATTAGTGTGTTCTCCTTAAAAATATGTAGACAGAAATTGCTGTTTATTGTTATAATCTTCAGGGCTATCAGGATAATGCCATAATGATCAAGATACATACTACCAAGTATCAAACATTGTCCTTTATTTTACATCATTTTTCATTTATTTTAAAAACCCAGCCTTCACATTCAAAGAGTCATTATATATATAATTTTCCATAAAACATGCAAACATGAACATCAACATGAAATTAGCATGACATAATCATGTTAATTATATTAATAAATAGCCATAGTAGAAATAGTATTTTAGAAACAAAAATTCAGCCTTAGCATTCAAAGTGTCACTTCGTATATTAATTAGTTCTCCGTAAAAATGTAAACAAACACCAATATGAGAATCATGTAAAATAAATAAATTAAGACATAACTATAGCATGTCGAGTTAGCCTAATTATAATAGCTTACTGGATGGAGAAATATAAGCATATTTGAATTTTACCGCAAATTAGAGTTAGCGATAAAGACGCGCGTATCCTATATATATATATGTAGTTATAGAAAAAAATTGACAACAGATTTTTCACCTTTGACTTCCAGTCCCCTGGTGACATAATGGGGACACTTTTTGCGAATTTGCTTGCTTCTATATAGCACCCAACAAAAATAACAGATTTTCATACGTGACACATATTTTATAAAGTTTCGTTTTTTTTAGGCGCTCGTATTGATAAAAAGGTTGAAAAAAATATTCAAAATAAAATCTGGGCAGAAAGATTTTTCAGTGACCTACATGTGTATATGGCCGAGGGCTATGACTATAACAATAGTGAAAATAAATAAAACTACCACCATTTTGAACAATTTTTCGAATTGTTGTTAATTTTATTTTAGTGGCCTTCTAAAAAATGGTAAAATAGGCCCTAGGGATTAAAGCGTCCTGTTTGGCAAAAAAGAAGCAAAACTTGATATGTCCCAAGGGTCAAGGCATGCTAATGTCTGGTGTCTTCATTTTGTAGATCTGTCATGTGTTTCCACCATATCAAGTTATAAACAACCTTATCTTGTTGGATGGGGTACTCTTACTAGTTACATTTTGTCGACCTCGTGTAATAACATAATTTTTTTCTTATAGTTACAAACGGCTTTAATACCACTCTTGTCACATATTACCATTAAATACATTCCGGATGAAACATAAATGAAGTAATGATATTTGTTAGAAAAGATGAACCCACCCTTAAATCGCTGAAAGTCATAATTTCCAATAAAAAAATCACAAACGGAAACGTGTACATACTACGAACTGTGTTTATTATGTGTTTATATTGACTTTCAGCGCTCTAAGGGTGGGTCTACGTTTAAAACTACGTTTAAAACTAAACTTCAGATATGTTTCGTCCGGGGTATATTCAATGACAAAATGTGGCAAGAGTGGAATTAAAGCTGTTTATAACTATAAGAATGACAACTTTGTTATTACAAGGGGCCGACAAAATGTAACTAGTGAGAGTACCCCATCTGTACTTATGACCTCATAAGTCCTTAATGCAACAAGGTGTGATTTTTATAATTTGACATAGTGGTACCAGATGACAGATTTATCAAATGAGGTCAGCAGACATCAGCATGTTCATAATCATTCAAATGTACAGAAAACGGAACGTTGCATACTACGAACTGTGTTCAAGTGTTTTTGAAATATTGACTTTCAGTGCCCTAGAGTGGGTTTACATTTAATGAAAAAACTCGAAACCTCACATCTGTTTCACCCTGAATATATGCGATGACTAAATGTGGCCAGAGTGGTATTAAAATTGTTTATAACCATAATAATGATGATTATGTTATTACAGGGGTCGAAAACATGTAACTTGTGAGAGTACCCCATCCGCTCTTTTGACCTCATAAGTCCTTCACACAACAATGTAGAATTTTTCTAATTTGATATAGTGTTATCAGATGGCCGATGTACCAAATGAAATCAACAGACATTGGCATAACCATAATCATAGAAATGTACAGGAAACAGCAAAATTACATTTTACGGACTGTGTTAATTGTTTTTCTTAGTATTGACTTCCAGCGCTCTAAAGGTTGATTTATAATTTGTGAAAAAAATTGAAACTCTAATAATTTGTCATCTTATCTTTATTAAAAGAGAAATATGGACGACAGTGATTTAAAAATTGTTTATAGCAATTGTGGTTTGGGTTTTTAATAACCTGGGGTTAAAAATGTACAGTGTTTGGGGCTCGAGGGTACCCTTGAACATCCCTCATTTTAAAAACTTTGCTGCCACGATCAACTTCTACACCCACCCTATTAATGTTCCATGCACATATCAGACCTTTGCCACTTTTTGGGTCAAGCGAACTCAAAAACTAGCAGCTTTTTGAAACTTGGCTCCCAGACTAAATGAACAGGTAAGTTATGTCACGCAAAAACAAACTTTTACAATGTAAATATATATATCCCTGACACATGAGTGTAGACAGAAGAAAAATATTATGTTTCAAAAGCCTTTTACTGAGACTAGTGGCTAGGTGTCGCTAGGTGTCTTTGCATGGCGCGTAGCCGCTTATTTTATGAGATATTGGTCTTTATACGTGGCATACTGTAGGCCTACTTTGTGAAGATGCGTTGTGTGTTAGATGTATAGGCATCTATAATATAATAGAATAAGGTATTTTAGGCTTTGTCTGTCGTTGAACGAATCCCCTGACCATATCGCTTTTTACCGCCACCCACCAGGCCTATACATACCTCACGCAAAACTTTGACATTCAGGGATGGTTGTAATGACAATAAAAAAATATTACCATATGTTTTTGTGCCATAATTTGGATTTTGGCTTTCAATCAATGTTCATCACAATCTCTAACGGATGTCTCTAACCACTACAAATCAGTACGACACTAACCCAATGCCGGGTCAAATGCTGGTTCACCGTCGCCGGCCAACACCCAAACAATATACTGGGCAGTGTTTCATGCTGGTCTCAATGTGTCCACAGAGCATACCGCAACCGACCCAGTGCAGGCTAAATGTTGGGCCAGTGTCGGAAATCATTTTTTGGAACAAAGTGGGCGTTTCTGGAATGTCGTTCTTAAGTCGCCCACTCCCGTGCACAAAACGCCCACTGCTCTTTCTCCATTACCACATGAAGGCACAAAACGCACACCCTAAAACAAAACAAACAGATGGGCCTTATAGGGACATGGGTGGGCGTTTTGGGAACACTTATCTTGTGCATACTAAATCAGAAGGGGGCGTTTTAGAAAAAAATGAGTTGGGCTTTTTAGGCACATGAGAAAATATTAGAACATTTTCATTGTTTAGGCATAGTTGTGGGGACAAGCGTCTTGCCCCTGCTCGGTTGGTGAGGCTGAACCTGTTCGGTTTTCCGGAACTCTCCGAACAGTTTCACCCTCGCTAGCCCAGCAGACATTTTCCTGCTCCCGCGCACTTGCGATCAAGCCAGCAGGGCGGACAGACGTCTGTCTTGCAAGGGTTTAAATCCCCTGGTGGCTCTGAAAAGAGAACAAGCGAACTTTCTTAATTTCACAATTAAGATGACACGCTTCTAGGAATTTTCTATTTCTCAAATTATCAACTTTAGACACCTTTTAGACCATTCCAACCAAATTCAATGAAATTACATAACTCTGACGTTCTTTCTCAGGGTATGCGGGAGTATGGCGATGGCACACAGACAGTCAGGCAAACAACACGAGGTAAATTGATCACAATTGATCCAAAATTCATAACGCAATTTTAAGTATGTCAAACATACTAAGTGAACTTAAGTGTACACGAGAGGCATAAGTTTAATAAAAGAAATGTCTCAAATGTTCATTTAAAGGATCTGTCAAAACTAAAACTTTATCGGCCTTTTCCATCCAGATTTCAAGAGTTAAGACACGAGATATAGGGTAGCTACCGGCTGATTCAACACCTCATTTAGACCACCGCGACCCTCTGTTCGCCGAGGGCGCATCAAAATTAATTAAATTCTAAAATGCTTCTGTTTCCAGGTTCCTTGCCTCCCTTGCCAACCAGACATTTTCTAATGAGTATTATATACTAATGAATTATTTGGATAGGCTAAGAGAAAGCTTTCATACAAGCTTCGAATGCCTTAATCCCACTCTCAGCACCCTTCGGGTGCTAGGGTTCACTCAGACGTCTGTCTTGCCCCCGCAGAGTCAGCCACGAGGCTGAGGCCGCCGCGCTCCAATTTCCATCTTCCATCTGAATCAGTGCACAGTGTTATAGACGAATATTATTTAATATTAATAAAGCATCAAGAACATCATACAGTCAAGTCGAGTTATTTGTGTACCATCGCCCAGACGGGGATGAAATGAAATAGATCTAGTCATCGGCGGCAGGGAGCGATCCGCCAACCAGGCCAACCCCTCCAACCCCGCACCCGATATAGTCACAGTTCAAAATTGTGCAAAAATACCATTGAAAAGTATCACTTCACATTTTAGTTTGACACATCAAAGCTGTCCAGTTTCTATGCAGCCAAGCTCTGCACAAGGACAGTCATGACGTCATAAATGAATTAAACACTGGCACATGGGTGGAATTATGACTACTTCTGAGAAAGTGGTGTGTGGGCTTTTTGAGCAAGGTGGGCGTCTTAGGCAAGTTCCCCTAAGGGGCCTTGTGGTTATCCGATCTGTATGCTGCTCGGAGGCTGCCTTCTCAGGTTCTGTAACAATCACATTAAACACAGGGTGTTGGCACGATGTTGTTTTAATAATGATACAACGTCAAAGACGGATAGGAGTCTTATTAGATAGCGGAAGGTGTTTATAATAATAATAATCTTTAATTTGTACTACTAATACATGAACATAGTATTCAGTGTGTAATTGACTAATTTAGTGCAGGTTATACAATTCAGTGTATGATATATGTATTATAAGCAGATTGAAGCTAAATAAGAGATCCTCTCCTAAATTCCGCATGGGCACAAGCAGGGATTTGTTCATATTTAGGGATATGAGTGTAATTTTTCACTGGTTAGTAATTAAAATATGTATATACACATTTTATTAGCCACAATCAACCAGTAAGCCTACATGATGGCGCTACAGATGTTTCACTAATGCAACCGAATCGAAATGTATTGAACCAGCTGGGTCGTTTTGTTTCATTGAACCATAATATTTACATTACGGCAGACACCATTCCGGTGGACGTTAATCATGCTGCGCATCGGGTGGGCCACAATGTGTTCTCAGCGAATCATGACGACCCATCTACTTTAAGCTCTACAAAATGTATGTAGTTCGATAGGCTAAATTTACTGCTGCCATATAGCATTCAGGAGTATTAGTGGGGGACCATAATGTAATAAATTTGCACATCTGGCTAAAATTGTGAAAATTGGTGTACAAACCCACAAGACAATACTCTTTCATATTTTTGATGGATCCAATCTGAAAAAGGGCTGGATCCACCATTTTAAGCAAAATTCAAAATGGCCGCCACTCGAAAACCAAAATTATCATATCTTGGCATATGGCCCAAATTTTACGATGTTAATATCAATTTTATATATTTGGATGACGAGGAATATAGTTTTAATAGTTTAAAAGTGATTGGGATGAAATTGCATGTTTTAGTTTTATTTAAAATGACCAAAATAACACATTTTGTAAAAAGAATATGCTAAAAACCGAAATATCGAACGCTGGACACATTTAAAAAATAGTTAGTGACATTTGATTCATATTTGACTATTAACAACATAATTTATATAGGCCTATACATATTGGTAAGCGTCATCAGTTAAATAAATCTTCAGTTAGTACATGTATTGCGGTTAGCAAACATTATTTGGACATTCACTGTTTATGCACTCCATTCAAGGTGACATAGATGTGTGCATCCTAGATTAGCATTAGCACATTTGCAATTCCCCTTATCAGGTTTTGCTTTTTTGACATTATTGATTGCAGTGTTGCAGTGTTGCAACAATGCACAACCCTAACATATGCAAACCATTCAGCAGACCCAGCTCCATTGTATATTTTGCTGCATTTTAAGACCCTTTTTGCAAATATATCCTGCCTGATGCAGTGCTCGTCTAGAAGACCGAAGTAAGGCCTCTTGTTTGAGTGGTATGTTTTCTAATGTTCGTTTGTGACAGTCCATGCACCGCTCTAGCCATGTCAATGGAGTCCAGGGAGGACAGAAGAGGATATTCGGTATATGCCACGAATGTGTCTGTTATTTCTGGGTAGGCACCCAATGCAGCCAATGCACTTTTCTGCCAATACTCATATAAGATGAACTAAAAGGCATATTGCAGCAAGTAAAGAAGAGTGGGAGTGAGATGCACCTTTGGGGACCAAGTTATTTTTACGATTGCATGGATAGAGATTGTCTGAAACCTTTTGCCAGAGCCGAAACCAACCAAACATTCAGTCAATCTCAGGCTAGTAAAGGCTAGTAACAGCAATGCATATAATAATGCTATTCACTGTCCTGATATAAATATTGTTATGTGCTTAATAATGTGTGGAACATGCGACTGTCAGCTTCCATTTGATGAGAAGGCATAAATTGAGAAAGGTTAGCGTTATTGGAAGGATGTGATCTGGTCATCCTTCGTGGAATATATGATATTTGGGAAACGTATTCTAATCGTTAAACATTTATTGAGCTATGAATCTAAAGAGATCAGACTTATTCTCTGGTCTCTTCAAAAATTGTTCTAGTCACCAGGGATGGGTGTTGGCCCCTGAACCTTGGTTCGACAACCACCTTTCTCTTGGGTTAAACGTGTCAAACTTTGAGCAGGATAGGAATCCCAGATCAGGTCAAGTCTGGTTATTATGGACTCCGATTTCATGCTCTGGACAAATGTTAAGAAATGACATTCTACGTATTGTTGAAAGTTTGCAACTTTGATGGTTCGGACCATATATGGACAATGGCAGCAGCATCAACAATTTTCATAGACACATCGTTTTCAGGCATTCTAAGATGTCAGATTTTTTTCCACTCCTCCATTTCCCTCTGTCGGATAATAATGGTGGCTCCTTTTGATTTTCAAATAACGTGAATCATATATGCATTTGGGTGTGATTGGAGAGAACTAAATAAATAAGAAACCAACGAAGTACTTGTCTTCTGTACACTAATATTTTTGCCTTTAGTGCTCGATGGTTTGCAATGTTGGGAGAGATACCCTCACTTTCATGTACATTCATGCCTTTGTTAACATTTCAAAGGCATATTGCAATTATGTATCTACTAGACCAGCAGGAATTATTTATCTTGTTTCTAATGTGGGTATATTTAAGAAGTGTCATTAAATAAAAAAGGATTGCCCTTGAGTATATGCAGAAGGGATATAACATCTTTAGACAAACAAGTTCGGAGAATTTGCCCTTCTTTATGCTGTCCATAAACAGAAGAAGATGATGTTGAGTGTGACGATAATTCAGCTGATGATACAAATTCAACCAGTGCTTGAACTTTCCCAGGTAGGAAGAAGGTGTTCATCTATATATGATAACAGCAGGATTGTCAAATAGAGAAGACATATATCGGTAGCCAGAGTAGTTTGTTTGGTTGAAAACAAACAAACATCAGCACAGGTCATCTATTACCTACATATGAAGGTCGAAATCACCCTCACGAACAAGTGATCAAGCAAATCAGCTGTATTTATTACAGATCAAGAATCATTAAACGGGTTTTATCTGATATGAAATTTATATTATTACAACTTCCTCATGTTGTTATCACAGCTGTAAAAATCAGAAAACCCATGCAGTTGGTTCTGAGCATCTTGTAGGCTTATTTTAACTTGGCGTCATCTATCTTGTCATGATGTGGACGAACGAGAAGCTCTGACTTTGGGCGGGCAACATAAATATCTGCTGGTGGAGAGGTTGGGATGATGTATGCGATACATGCTGATGATCGTCCAAATGTTACAAAACAAACTTATGTATATTTTCATAGAGAGGGGCATGGCGCAATGGTTAGAGCGTGACGCTTTGATAATGTTGCTTCCTGCCGCGCGGTTTCGAATCCGGCTTTTTGCAGGATTTTCAGAGAAAAATCATGGTTCTCCCCTATTAATCTTGGGACATTGTTTCGATGTTGTGTCCTTAGGCAAGGCACTTCACCCTCAAATGCTTCACTTGACTCAGGGGAAAATGAGTACCAGGTAGTATAGAGATGGCAATGTGTACGATAAGTTCAATGCGCCGAAATGGCTGCAGGACTGTATGCTCTCCGTTAAGTTGAAATGGTACACGAATGAGCAGGTCCAGTGACCAGGGGGGTGAAATGTAAAGTCGGATGATAGGTCTTCAGACTTGATATCAGACTATAAACCTGCACCTTTACCTTTATAATAGTTAGGCTGGTCGGGACAGTAAATTATGACCATAATTGACAATAAGCTACATATGTATTATTTATTATTTTGTGTTCTATTGTATTTATCTAGCATACAGTAACGGTATTGCAGGTCTACTTGCAATTATGGCCACACCTGATCTAATGGGTTAGTAGATTGATTAAATTTTTTATATATTTTGGTCTAAAAAACGCTAAAAATGGTCGAAACATAAAATATATGGCTCTAATCATGCTTAGACCGAGACCAATGAAACCGTTGACCTCGAAATATATGAAATTGATGTTAACATCATTAATTTTAATCCATTGATTACAAAGTTTCGATAATTATTGTTCGCGAGTGGCGGCCATTTTGGATTTTGTCTAAAATGGTGGTTCCAGTACTTTTTGAAGTTGGATCCATCAAAATTATAAATCTCTAAGGTCTAAAGGACCTATAAACAAATTTTGACAATTTTAGCCGGATGTGCAAATTTATACACTAATTGGACATTATGGTCCCCCACTATATTTTAATACGACGTTATTGGTAAATATTCATATAATACTGGCCATATATAGGCCTACTAGTCATATTTAATTTGAATCTATTAATATTATTTAATTTGACAGGTTGACAGAAAATCGTTCTGTGTGGGTTGACCTGTATAGGCCTATGTAATTTTATCCGTTTGAAGCTCACAATCTTCAAGGCAAACGTTCCACAACTTATTGAACATGTTGAAAGCGAAAAATAATATAAAATTGCGACACCAACAAATGCTGAAAGTATGAAAGTTATGATAAAATGTTGCATTTGAAGCAATAAGCCATCAGCAAAGTAGACCTACAACAAACTAATGTTACCTCATTTATTGTCTACAAATACCAAATATTTTATTAACTAATAGTCCGGCAGCTAAGGGTGGTGAACCCTCAAAAAATCATAACTGAGGCATTTTCAGAGATTTTTCGAGTTCATGACGGCCATCTTGAATAATTAAAATTGCTCAAAGGTGACATATCCACACAACCCAGGATATCTTTCTGTAGACCCCAAAGATAAATAATCAGCAGAGAAAAAAACTGTATGAGAGGATTTTGGATCAGGCCAATATTTGGCTTTCTGCTGCCGGTCTATAATGCCTACTACAGGAGGCATACAGTAGGCTTACATAAAACTATAATAAAACATATTATATACAAAGCCATCTATAACAACGTAGTGAAAAATATGTTAATGAAATATATAGGAGGAGCCGGTGTTATCGTATATTGCGGGATATCTATAATTGTGTAAACAGGTAAAAAGAAATGGCTAATTTTCTACATATGTTACTTGGATAATGAAAGCAGCACTCTTTATTAGCTGCTTACTTCAGTTGTGATCATATTAGCAGGACCCGTTCCGAGTTTAGTCTTTTAGGGTATTAGGCCTATATACTGGAAACCAACGTATTAGGCCTATATACTGGATACCACAAAAATGACTTTAGAAATATCATCTGACAAAATTAAGGAGCTGCATAAAGAACTGCTGGTGATTCGTAAAAAAAATAAAATGAATCAGCTCCCAGCAAACACGAGGGAGTGACCCAATGTTGTCTTCGCCGTCGGCCCAACATTAAAACAACGATGGATCAATGCCTCGTGCTAGATGAGAGTGCTTCTCTTGGACATGTCTGTTCAATAACATAAATATTAGGCAAATTTCCCTAATTGGCTTGGCCCATTATCAGAGGGTCATGAGGTTATTACCATTATTATGATTATACCACGATTACCCTGATTACGCTTTGAGGGTGGTATTGCTCGATACAGCTGCTGTTGTGGCTGTGCTGTTGCTTCATATGTTGCTGCTGCCAATTCTACAGCTTCTGCTGCTGCTGTTGCTGTCTGTTGTTGCTTTCGCTAGTGCTGAGTGCTTTCTTACGTCCGCTGTGTGTGGCCCTTGTACATATTATCTGTTGTGTGTTCTTCTTCACTATAACTGGAGTCCATCTGAGGCGGACGAGCCACCACCAACAACCGTAGGCCACTCAGGTAGCGGGGCTGGAGAGCGACAAAGATGCTCAACCATTCAATCACAGTAGCGGCCACTGATTTGTTCCGGGAGAACACGAGCTTCTTGACAGCCGTTCTTGAAACCGGCGATGGACTGGACTCATCTCTGTCACCAACGGCAGATATCGCTCTCAGTCTATACTTGGCGATACTAAGTAAGTCGATCCAACTTAATTTTTTAAAGTCAGTCACATCACATGACTATCAGGAGACGTTGATCGAAGGTTGATTTAATGTTGGACCAGTGTCGTAGACGGTGGCCCAACATTAAATTCACCTTGGGGCCGCGTGCCGTGTTAGCTGGACTATATATGTATGTCTCGTTTACCTTCTTCACTTTTACATTAATTTGAAAATAGCGTGGCGGTTGTTTCCGTGGTAATGATCTGATCACCCTCAGATCTAGACTCTTATCACAAGCTTGAACGCGCTGTTCGACACAAGGCTGTTGTTGCGAATTAGCTTACCTCACGTTCAACTTCTATATGGGACTTATAAATTTAATATTCATTTCTCAAAGAAAGTTTATTTCTTTCGAATAAATTGAAACTCCTAATATATTGTATCCGCATGGGAGAATGACAAGTGTAAAAAAACTGATAAATTTAGTATTAATTGTACGAAAAAAATCAAGTTCTCCAGAATAAATGGCAATTTCTAATATAACCTGAAAGCACATATAATGTTGTGTATCCTTCTGGAAACCATAGCAGTTAAATTATACTATCAATGTTTGGCATGTTCATGGAAATCTCGATTTCCCGAATCGAACCTAAAAGTGGCTCAATGAAGCTCTTTAATAGGTTATTGGTGTATTCAGTATAAATTAAGGTTGCAATAATTTCAGAACACTAAGTCTTGTAGTAAGAATCAGACGTAGGCCTAGACGTTTTGGAACGTAGCAAGCTACAGTGCAGGCAAGGTAGTCCGGGCAGCCTGTGACAAATGATGGGGTCACCCGACACAAATTGCAATAGTTATGAAACCTTTTTTATCTGATTTCTAAGTCGTCTGGGAGTAATATTTAAAAAATATACCAAAATGTTGTGGGTGAATTGTGTGGGTATGCTGTGTGGGTATATGTAGAGATGATTTCCACCGGACAACCTTTAACAGCACGCCATGCCCCGCAAATCCTTCTGGCTCCCTGGGCTGCTTCTGAAGTTATGTCATTTTCTACGATTTTGGCAGCCCTTTTGGATTTGCCCTTAAAAAGTATATTCTGCTCAATACATTTAGGTATACTTTGATTATGTTGTTTTTAGATGACCCATTCAGAAAAAATAGGGTTAGAAACTATTGCAATTTGTGTCGGGTGTATCACTCACTCAAAACATGATCTACCGGTCCCTTTTAAATTTAATTTGACCTTGACCTTTACCCCAACGACTCAAATATGCCCACAATCAATAAAATAGTGCCAGAAATGGATTTAGCATGCTAAAAACCCTTAGAAACCATATGTCACACATGAAATTCAAAGAAACAGTTAAAAAGTTATATGTAAAAAATACTTATGGCGGCCATTTTGGATTTTGCGTTAAAAATATATGTTCCACTCACATTTTGGTATATTTTTTTAAATATTACTCCCAGACGACTTAGAAATCGGATAAAAAAGGTTTTATAACTATTGCAATTTGTGGCGGGTGTATCCACAGGTTGCCCGGACTAAGGTGAATTCGTTCACTTCAACCCACCTTAAGTGTGAACAACAAGGCGTGGACCGAGGCCTAGCTTATTTCACATTGTGGGGGGTGACCACAGTGATGGGAGTCAGGTGCGAAGTCGTTTTCTCAAGTATGCTTTAGCTATCAACTGTGGGAGGAGCTGTTCAATGCACCTGCCTGCCTTGTAGCTTCCAGCTGCCAATATAGGCGTGGCCCAAACCTATAGGCTACCTATACTAATAAAAAAGGTATCTACGTGTTCAATGTGATCTTACACATGTTTATCATTACATTGCTAGCTTGAGTGATGACATGGCGGACACAGATGGTTGGCTATAAAGATGACGGTTCAATGATGGTGGTTTCAAACAAACTGCTAAAAAATCAGAGCACATCTCAAAAGGGTCAGTCGTTGCCCTTTCCTCTGGTGGCTGGTCGCTCAAGCGGCTGTTTCTATATGGCTCAGAAGTCCTGGTTCCTTGTCACTCGGACATACGTTGCCGATGCTTTATACAATCACCTACCTCACCAGGTGAAAAGAGAGAGGCACTATAAGGTTTATACCAGAACTATTGCATAATCTAATATTACTATTACTATCACTATTACTATCACTATTATTATAATTATAATTATAATTATAATTATAATTATAATTATAATTATAATTATAATTATAATTATTATTATTATTATTATTATTATTATTATTATTATTATTATTATTATTATTATTATTATTATTATTATTATTATTATTATTATTATTATTATTATTATTATTATTATTATTATTATTATTATTATTATTATTATTATTATTATTATTATTATTATTATTATTATTATTATTTTTATTATTATTATTATTATTATTATTATTATTATTATTATTATTAATATTATTATTATAATTATAATTATAATTATAATTATTATTATTATTATAATTATTATTATTATTATTATTAT